>CM059557.1:75782002-76382002 GCA_030386875.1 Morinoia aosen
CAACGGCTTCCTGCCTCCAGCACCACAGGCCCACAAACTCGCGACCAATCAGGACTCACGCCCGGACTCAGGGCTTGTACTCGAGGCCTACATAAGGCGACCCCAACAAGGCTCGCACGCACTCAAGCCCTCGTCCTCGTTCAAGTCACATCTCCAGCACCAGCCTCGTGTTCCTGCATCTAGCTTCCGAGATCGACTTTGTCTCTCGCGTACCTGCACCAAGCTCCGGAGACCGGCCCTGCCCATCGACGCCCTAAGGTGTTGCAAGGACGCTTGACGCTTGACGCTTCAAGGTGTTTCAAAACCTTAAAAAAGTCACGTTGCAACGCCCCGCGCCGGCGTCGTCGGCCAAGCCGCTCTACGACATCTCTCGCCCGCTCCGGCCGGCTAGCCTCGCCGTAGCTACTTATCAGCTACAACGGTGAACCGCGTGGCGGCTGGGCCCGACCCAGCTGACTAGCCTCGTCTCGGCGCCCCGCTAGCACCAGCTGACCTGTTCGTAACAGTCGCACGACGTAGCACCAATCATCACGTCTCGCCGCTGCGTTCGTAAGTAGCGTCCTCGCGGACGTTACCCGCTATTGGTGCTTGTTTCATTCATTACGTAAATTCTCGCATAGTATTGTATTTCAATCATCACGTATTAGTGCTATTCTCGCATAGGATTGTGTTTCAATCATTACGTAATTTATGTCATTTTCGAATAGGATTGTATTTCAATCATCACGTATTAGTACTATTCTCGCATAGGATTGTGTTTCAATCATTACGTCATTCCCGAATAGGATTGTGCTTCAATCATCACGTATTTGTGCTATTCTCGCATAGGATTGTGTTTCAATCATTACGTCATTCCCGAATAGGATTGTGCTTCAATCATCACGTATTTGTGCTATTCTCGCATAGGATTGTGTTTCAATCATTACGTCATTCCCGAATAGGATTGTGCTTCAATCATCACGTATTTGTGCTATTCTCGCATAGGATTGTGTTTCAATTTATGTCATTCTCGAATAGGATTGTACTCCAATCACCACATATTTGTGCAATTCTCACATAGGATTGTGTTTCAATCATTACGTACTTCTCGAATAGTATTGTATTTCAACCATCACGTATTAGTGCTGCGTTCCAATCATTACGTAATTTACGAGTAACGCACAGTGCTCATAGTAGTCACCGAGGGCCCAGTGTAATGGTCCGTGTCCCGTGTACCTAATAGTCACCAATATAATTACCGTGTTACCCCCGTGTTGTCCATATCCTGCCGAATACGGTTGTACCTCTGGCACTCGCTTCGGGCTATCCTATCACGAAAAAGATAGCTCAAAGTCTGCCCGAAGCGGGTTGCAGCCTGGGGGAGAACACCACACTGGTTGACCCCAGAGGTATTCGGCAGGCAATAGGAGGCATGGCTGGGAAAGATATCCGGTTGCCCGCATTCAGCGGAGATGTGAAAGGATGGTTACTGCATTGCGACGTGTTCCTCGTACAAGTACCAAACCTGGACGACGGCGCAAAGTTCGGAGCGTTACTAGGAGGACTCCCAACACACATCGTATCCGAGATCCAAGAAATACTCCTGAACCCACCGGCAAACGACAAATACGACGCATTAAAAGCCGCATTAACGCACCGTTTCGTGCGACACGACGAGGAAGCAAACTACGACACCATCGTCAAAACTACCATGGGAGACAATACGCCATCAGAATTGCTCCTCGAAATGAAACGACTGAACAGCTGCAGGCAAGCACCCCTACCACCGTCCGTCATCCGTTCCATGCACCTCGCAAAGCTACCAATCACAGCACAACCGCTGATCGAGGCACTAGGCAGGGGAAAAACGGACGAAGAATACAGAGTAATCGCAGATCAGATCATAGCAAGGCAAACCGCTTGCCAAACTGCCATGAGTGAACCCATCGCCGTAACTGCCATCAAACAACCACCATCTCTTACCGTCTCAAGAGCGGAATTTTACAAAGCCCTACAGGAAATAGCAGAACTCAAGAAAATGCTGGCAAACGCTTTACGCCCACAGGAAATCAAGAAGCAAGCAGAAGATTGGCGAAACCAAACCCCAGGACCTAGGTACGGAAACAGAAGCAATACAAGAATCAAGCAGGACCAAGCAATCTGCTATTACCACCAAACTTTCGGTAACCGAGCAAGAAACTGTACCCAACCTTGCAGTTTCGCGGGAAACGACGACCGCGGAGAATGGTAAACGCCCCAGTCTCCGCACAGACAAAAAAAGGCGAGCTAATGTACGTCACAGACACCGGCAACGTACGATACCTCATCGACACCGGTTCAGCCGTCAGCCTAGTACCAGCTAAAAAGAAACACACGCTCAAACCCCCGTCCTACGACTTACTCGCCGCCAACAACACCCCCATAGCTTCTTACGGGACGACTGAGCGCATCATCCTGCTCAACCCCCTATGGCCCGTAAGTTGGAACTTCATAGAAGCGGACGTGGGACAACCGATCATTGGCATGGATTTCCTCGCCGCACACCAGCTAAGCGTCGACACCGCAAACGCAAGCCTATACGCCCAAACTTCCGGAACCAAAGTACCCTGCAAACGTGTCGTTTCAAGAAGCCAACGAGTGCACAGGATCGAACACCAAACCGCCCCGGAATTCAACACATTGTACGAGGAATACCCCGGAATACTACTGACCTCCCAACACATCCGGCACACACAAAAGAAAATCGACGTAGAACACCACATCGAAACAACCGGACCCCCAGTATATGCACGACCAAGGAGACTGTCTCCGGAAAAATTGGAAGCGGCGCGACAAGAATTCAAGGAAATGCTGGAACATGGCATCATCAGGCCGTCGAAGAGCGCCTGGGCATCACCCATGCACATGGTACCAAAGACAGCCGAACCCGGGGCATGGAGAATCTGCGGAGACTACAGACGACTGAACGCAAGCACCAAACCTGACCGTTACCCAATACCACAGTGTCAAGACTTCCATTACAAACTGCATAACAAAACAATCTTCTCCAAAATCGACCTCGTCAAAGCCTATCACCAAATACCCGTCAAAAACGAGGACATCCAGAAAACGGCCATCACCACACCATTTGGGCTGTACGAATACACCGTGATGTCATTCGGGCTGCGGAACGCAGCCCAAACGTTCCAACGATACATCGACGCGGTAACAAGAGACATGGACTTCGTAACGGCATACATCGACGACATACTGATAGCGTCCGCAAACGCAGAGGAGCACCAAAAACACCTCCGACAACTCTTCCAACGGCTACAAGGAGAAGACTGCGCGTGCACCCCGCCAAGTGCATTTTCGGAGTGCCCGAGCTAGACTTTCTCGGACACAGAGTGTCAGCCGGCGGGATCTCACCACTCCCTCAGAAAATAGAGGAAATATGCAGTTTTCCCCAACCAGCAACAGTAAAAAAGCTACGACAATTCCTAGGAATAGTCAACTATTACCACCGATTCCTCCCAGCCGCAGCAGAAAAGATGCAAGCTCTGACCGGATTGACAAAAGGATACTCCAAAAACTCAAAGAAAATTATCAACTGGACAACAGAACTAGACGCAGCGTTCACTAGCCTAAAACGCGAGATCTCGCAACTCACCTTGCTAGCGCACCCCGCTCCAGAAGGCAAAAGCACCTTAATCACAGACGCATCAGGAACCGCAGTTGGCGCCGTACTACAACAAAAAGTCGGGCAAGAACAGCGCCCCGTAGCATTTTTCTCCAAAAAACTAGACGACACCCAACGTAAATACAGCACCTACGACCGCGAACTAATGGCGATATTCCTCGCAGTGAAACACTTCGAGCATTTTTTGGAAGGCCGAAGCTTCGAAATCAGGACAGACCATAAACCGCTCTGTTTTGCCCTGCAAAAAGCCACGGAAGGCAACAGCCCCCGGGTAGCAAGACAGCTCTCCTACCTCTCACAGTTCGACTGCGAAATCAAGCACATCAGCGGCGACAACAACACGGTCGCAGACGCGCTATCACGTCTGGTGTCAACAATAATACCTAAAGGACCCGCGATCAACTACGACAAAATAATGACCGAACAAAACAGAGACGCAGAATTAGAAGAACTGCTGCACCCAGCATCAAAGAACGCGCTCAAACTACGCCCCATAATCAGACAGACCGGTAAACCACCCCTCTGGTGCGACGTGTCAACAGGCCTACGGAGGCCATACATCCCGAAATGCTGCAGAAAGAACGTATTTCAGCATTTCCACGGGGCGAGTCATCCCGGCATACAAGCAACAAGGGACCTCTTGAGGCAGCGAGTAATCTGGCCCGGACTCAACAAAGACGTCGGCAAGTGGACACGCGAGTGCATTCCATGCCAGACAAGCAAAATAATAAGGCACACCAAATGCCCGCCCGGGAAGATGCCGGTACCCAAGGAACGGTTCCAGACGATACACATCGATATCGTCGGACCACTACCCGTGTCACAAAACAAACGGTACCTGCTGACGTGCATTGACCGCTTCACCAGATGGTGCACCGCTACCCCAATGGCCGATTGTACGGCAGAAACAACAGCACGGGCATTCCTAAAAGACTGGGTAGCATCATTCGGCGCTCCAACAACAATCATCACGGACCAAGGCGTCCAGTTCGAGTCTAACTTATGGAAAAACTTGCTGACGGCGCTTGGCGCTGAGAGACAGCGAACGACAGCGTACCACCCGCAGAGCAACGGACTGGTGGAGAGGATGCACAGAAGATTGAAGGAGGCGTTAAAAGCTACGGTCACTGACGCAGACTGGGCAGACGCACTACCCCTCATACTGCTTAACATCCGAGCCACGCCACACACGGACGCAAACATCTCCCCCGCCGAAATGGTATACGGACAAACATTGCGCCTCGCAGGAGAGCTACCCGAGAAAGAAAAAGGAGACCGGCCCGCCAGAGAATTTCTACAATGCCGAAAAAAAACGAGTGACAAACCTGCAGCCAATACTGCCACGACAACAGGGACCCCAAAAAGCCAATTTCCCGAGCGCTCTATACAAGGCGACAAACGTCTTCGTGAAACACGGGGGGCACAGAAGACCCTTACAGAAACCCTACGCAGGTCCCTTTCCCGTGCTCCAAAGGACACCAAACTACATCACCGTAGATATACAAGGCAAAAAAGCTAACATCGCGACGGAAAGGGTCAAAGCAGCGTACCTACCCACCATCGAGGATAAACCTCAACAACAGGCTAAGGCACCGAGAGCAACAAACTACGAAGTATACGAGGGAGTTCCGTTCCCTGGAACAGGCACAGCAATCCCAATCCGCGGACCCCCACAAGACCTAAGAAAAGCTGCCTCCAGACTACAACCGCATCCGTTCCAGAGCACCTCCGGACCCGAAGCGCCTAGTCAACCAAACACGGGACCTGAGAGAAGCCGCCTCGCGACTATGAGAAAAGGTGCCCGTAAGCTACAACGGCTTCCTGCCTCCAGCACCACAGGCCCACAAACTCGCGACCAATCAGGACTCACGCCCGGACTCAGGGCTTGCACTCGAGGCCTACATAAGGCGACCCCAACAAGGCTCGCACGCACTCAAGCCCTCGTCCTCGTTCAAGTCACATCTCCAGCACCAGCCTTGTGTTCCTGCATCTAGCTTCCGAGATCGACTTTGTCTCTCGCGTACCTGCACCAAGCTCCGGAGACCGGCCTTGCCCATCGACGCCCTAAGGTGTTGCAAGGTCTTAAACCTAGTAGCGTCTTGACGCTTCAAGGTGTTTCAAAGCCTTAAAAAAGTCACGTTGCAACGCCCCGCGCCGGCGTCGTCGGCCAAGCCGCTCTACGACATCTCTCGCCCGCTCCGGCCGGCTAGCCTCGCCGTAGCTACTTATCAGCTACAACGGTGAACCGCGTGGCGGCTGGGCCCGACCCAGCTGACTAGCCTCGTCTCGGCGCCCCGCTAGCACCAGCTGACCTGTTCGTAACAGTCGCACGACGTAGCACCAATCATCACGTCTCGCCGCTGCGTTCGTAAGTAGCGTCCTCGCGGACGTTACCCGCTATTGGTGCTTGTTTCATTCATTACGTAAATTCTCGCATAGTATTGTATTTCAATCATCACGTATTAGTGCTATTCTCGCATAGGATTGTGTTTCAATCATTACGTAATTTATGTCATTTTCGAATAGGATTGTATTTCAATCATCACGTATTAGTACTATTCTCGCATAGGATTGTGTTTCAATCATTACGTCATTCCCGAATAGGATTGTGCTTCAATCATCACGTATTTGTGCTATTCTCGCATAGGATTGTGTTTCAATCATTACGTCATTCCCGAATAGGATTGTGCTTCAATCATCACGTATTTGTGCTATTCTCGCATAGGATTGTGTTTCAATCATTACGTCATTCCCGAATAGGATTGTGCTTCAATCATCACGTATTTGTGCTATTCTCGCATAGGATTGTGTTTCAATTTATGTCATTCTCGAATAGGATTGTACTCCAATCACCACATATTTGTGCAATTCTCACATAGGATTGTGTTTCAATCATTACGTACTTCTCGAATAGTATTGTATTTCAACCATCACGTATTAGTGCTGCGTTCCAATCATTACGTAATTTACGAGTAACGCACAGTGCTCATAGTAGTCACCGAGGGCCCAGTGTAATGGTCCGTGTCCCGTGTACCTAATAGTCACCAATATAATTACCGTGTTACCCCCGTGTTGTCCATATCCTGCCGAATACGGTTGTACCTCTGGCACTCGCTTCGGGCTATCCTATCACGAAACAGATAGCTCAAAGTCTGCCCGAAGCGGGTTGCAGCCTGGGGGAGAACACCACACTGGTTGACCCCAGAGGTATTCGGCAGGCAATAGGAGGCATGGCTGGGAAAGATATCCGGTTGCCCGCATTCAGCGGAGATGTGAAAGGATGGTTACTGCATTGCGACGTGTTCCTCGTACAAGTACCAAACCTGGACGACGGCGCAAAGTTCGGAGCGTTACTAGGAGGACTCCCAACACACATCGTATTCGAGATCCAAGAAATACTCCTGAACCCACCGGCAAACGACAAATACGACGCATTAAAAGCCGCATTAACGCACCGTTTCGTGCGACACGACGAGGAAGCAAACTACGACACCATCGTCAAAACTACCATGGGAGACAATACGCCATCAGAATTGCTCCTCGAAATGAAACGACTGAACAGCTGCAGGCAAGCACCCCTACCACCGTCCGTCATCCGTTCCATGCACCTCGCAAAGCTACCAATCACAGCACAACCGCTGATCGAGGCACTAGGCAGGGGAAAAACGGACGAAGAATACAGAGTAATCGCAGATCAGATCATAGCAAGGCAAACCGCTTGCCAAACTGCCATGAGTGAACCCATCGCCGTAACTGCCATCAAACAACCACCATCTCTTACCGTCTCAAGAGCGGAATTTTACAAAGCCCTACAGGAAATAGCAGAACTCAAGAAAATGCTGGCAAACGCTTTACGCCCACAGGAAATCAAGAAGCAAGCAGAAGATTGGCGAAACCAAACCCCAGGACCTAGGTACGGAAACAGAAGCAATACAAGAATCAAGCAGGACCAAGCAATCTGCTATTACCACCAAACTTTCGGTAACCGAGCAAGAAACTGTACCCAACCTTGCAGTTTCGCGGGAAACGACGACCGCGGAGAATGGTAAACGCCCCAGTCTCCGCACAGACAAAAAAAGGCGAGCTAATGTACGTCACAGACACCGGCAACGTACGATACCTCATCGACACCGGTTCAGCCGTCAGCCTAGTACCAGCTAAAAAGAAACACACGCTCAAACCCCCGTCCTACGACTTACTCGCCGCCAACAACACCCCCATAGCTTCTTACGGGACGACTGAGCGCATCATCCTGCTCAACCCCCTATGGCCCGTAAGTTGGAACTTCATAGAAGCGGACGTGGGACAACCGATCATTGGCATGGATTTCCTCGCCGCACACCAGCTAAGCGTCGACACCGCAAACGCAAGCCTATACGCCCAAACTTCCGGAACCAAAGTACCCTGCAAACGTGTCGTTTCAAGAAGCCAACGAGTGCACAGGATCGAACACCAAACCGCCCCGGAATTCAACACATTGTACGAGGAATACCCCGGAATACTACTGACCTCCCAACACATCCGGCACACACAAAAGAAAATCGACGTAGAACACCACATCGAAACAACCGGACCCCCAGTATATGCACGACCAAGGAGACTGTCTCCGGAAAAATTGGAAGCGGCGCGACAAGAATTCAAGGAAATGCTGGAACATGGCATCATCAGGCCGTCGAAGAGCGCCTGGGCATCACCCATGCACATGGTACCAAAGACAGCCGAACCCGGGGCATGGAGAATCTGCGGAGACTACAGACGACTGAACGCAAGCACCAAACCTGACCGTTACCCAATACCACAGTGTCAAGACTTCCATTACAAACTGCATAACAAAACAATCTTCTCCAAAATCGACCTCGTCAAAGCCTATCACCAAATACCCGTCAAAAACGAGGACATCCAGAAAACGGCCATCACCACACCATTTGGGCTGTACGAATACACCGTGATGTCATTCGGGCTGCGGAACGCAGCCCAAACGTTCCAACGATACATCGACGCGGTAACAAGAGACATGGACTTCGTAACGGCATACATCGACGACATACTGATAGCGTCCGCAAACGCAGAGGAGCACCAAAAACACCTCCGACAACTCTTCCAACGGCTACAAGGAGAAGACTGCGCGTGCACCCCGCCAAGTGCATTTTCGGAGTGCCCGAGCTAGACTTTCTCGGACACAGAGTGTCAGCCGGCGGGATCTCACCACTCCCTCAGAAAATAGAGGAAATATGCAGTTTTCCCCAACCAGCAACAGTAAAAAAGCTACGACAATTCCTAGGAATAGTCAACTATTACAACCGATTCCTCCCAGCCGCAGCAGAAAAGATGCAAGCTCTGACCGGATTGACAAAAGGATACTCCAAAAACTCAAAGAAAATTATCAACTGGACAACAGAACTAGACGCAGCGTTCACTAGCCTAAAACGCGAGATCTCGCAACTCACCTTGCTAGCGCACCCCGCTCCAGAAGGCAAAAGCACCTTAATCACAGACGCATCAGGAACCGCAGTTGGCGCCGTACTACAACAAAAAGTCGGGCAAGAACAGCGCCCCGTAGCATTTTTCTCCAAAAAACTAGACGACACCCAACGTAAATACAGCACCTACGACCGCGAACTAATGGCGATATTCCTCGCAGTGAAACACTTCGAGCATTTTTTGGAAGGCCGAAGCTTCGAAATCAGGACAGACCATAAACCGCTCTGTTTTGCCCTGCAAAAAGCCACGGAAGGCAACAGCCCCCGGGTAGCAAGACAGCTCTCCTACCTCTCACAGTTCGACTGCGAAATCAAGCACATCAGCGGCGACAACAACACGGTCGCAGACGCGCTATCACGTCTGGTGTCAACAATAATACCTAAAGGACCCGCGATCAACTACGACAAAATAATGACCGAACAAAACAGAGACGCAGAATTAGAAGAACTGCTGCACCCAGCATCAAAGAACGCGCTCAAACTACGCCCCATAATCAGACAGACCGGTAAACCACCCCTCTGGTGCGACGTGTCAACAGGCCTACGGAGGCCATACATCCCGAAATGCTGCAGAAAGAACGTATTTCAGCATTTCCACGGGGCGAGTCATCCCGGCATACAAGCAACAAGGGACCTCTTGAGGCAGCGAGTAATCTGGCCCGGACTCAACAAAGACGTCGGCAAGTGGACACGCGAGTGCATTCCATGCCAGACAAGCAAAATAATAAGGCACACCAAATGCCCGCCCGGGAAGATGCCGGTACCCAAGGAACGGTTCCAGACGATACACATCGATATCGTCGGACCACTACCCGTGTCACAAAACAAACGGTACCTGCTGACGTGCATTGACCGCTTCACCAGATGGTGCACCGCTACCCCAATGGCCGATTGTACGGCAGAAACAACAGCACGGGCATTCCTAAAAGACTGGGTAGCATCATTCGGCGCTCCAACAACAATCATCACGGACCAAGGCGTCCAGTTCGAGTCTAACTTATGGAAAAACTTGCTGACGGCGCTTGGCGCTGAGAGACAGCGAACGACAGCGTACCACCCGCAGAGCAACGGACTGGTGGAGAGGATGCACAGAAGATTGAAGGAGGCGTTAAAAGCTACGGTCACTGACGCAGACTGGGCAGACGCACTACCCCTCATACTGCTTAACATCCGAGCCACGCCACACACGGACGCAAACATCTCCCCCGCCGAAATGGTATACGGACAAACATTGCGCCTCGCAGGAGAGCTACCCGAGAAAGAAAAAGGAGACCGGCCCGCCAGAGAATTTCTACAATGCCGAAAAAAAACGAGTGACAAACCTGCAGCCAATACTGCCACGACAACAGGGACCCCAAAAAGCCAATTTCCCGAGCGCTCTATACAAGGCGACAAACGTCTTCGTGAAACACGGGGGGCACAGAAGACCCTTACAGAAACCCTACGCAGGTCCCTTTCCCGTGCTCCAAAGGACACCAAACTACATCACCGTAGATATACAAGGCAAAAAAGCTAACATCGCGACGGAAAGGGTCAAAGCAGCGTACCTACCCACCATCGAGGATAAACCTCAACAACAGGCTAAGGCACCGAGAGCAACAAACTACGAAGTATACGAGGGAGTTCCGTTCCCTGGAACAGGCACAGCAATCCCAATCCGCGGACCCCCACAAGACCTAAGAAAAGCTGCCTCCAGACTACAACCGCATCCGTTCCAGAGCACCTCCGGACCCGAAGCGCCTAGTCAACCAAACACGGGACCTGAGAGAAGCCGCCTCGCGACTATGAGAAAAGGTGCCCGTAAGCTACAACGGCTTCCTGCCTCCAGCACCACAGGCCCACAAACTCGCGACCAATCAGGACTCACGCCCGGACTCAGGGCTTGCACTCGAGGCCTACATAAGGCGACCCCAACAAGGCTCGCACGCACTCAAGCCCTCGTCCTCGTTCAAGTCACATCTCCAGCACCAGCCTTGTGTTCCTGCATCTAGCTTCCGAGATCGACTTTGTCTCTCGCGTACCTGCACCAAGCTCCGGAGACCGGCCTTGCCCATCGACGCCCTAAGGTGTTGCAAGGTCTTAAACCTAGTAGCGTCTTGACGCTTCAAGGTGTTTCAAAGCCTTAAAAAAGTCACGTTGCAACGCCCCGCGCCGGCGTCGTCGGCCAAGCCGCTCTACGACATCTCTCGCCCGCTCCGGCCGGCTAGCCTCGCCGTAGCTACTTATCAGCTACAACGGTGAACCGCGTGGCGGCTGGGCCCGACCCAGCTGACTAGCCTCGTCTCGGCGCCCCGCTAGCACCAGCTGACCTGTTCGTAACAGTCGCACGACGTAGCACCAATCATCACGTCTCGCCGCTGCGTTCGTAAGTAGCGTCCTCGCGGACGTTACCCGCTATTGGTGCTTGTTTCATTCATTACGTAAATTCTCGCATAGTATTGTATTTCAATCATCACGTATTAGTGCTATTCTCGCATAGGATTGTGTTTCAATCATTACGTAATTTATGTCATTTTCGAATAGGATTGTATTTCAATCATCACGTATTAGTACTATTCTCGCATAGGATTGTGTTTCAATCATTACGTCATTCCCGAATAGAATTGTGCTTCAATCATCACGTATTTGTGCTATTCTCGCATAGGATTGTGTTTCAATCATTACGTCATTCCCGAATAGGATTGTGCTTCAATCATCACGTATTTGTGCTATTCTCGCGTAGGATTGTGTTTCAATCATTACGTCATTCCCGAATAGGATTGTGCTTCAATCATCACGTATTTGTGCTATTCTCGCATAGGATTGTGTTTCAATCATTACGTCATTCCCGAATAGGATTGTGCTTCAATCATCACGTATTTGTGCTATTCTCGCATAGGATTGTGTTTCAATTTATGTCATTCTCGAATAGGATTGTACTCCAATCACCACATATTTGTGCTATTCTCACATAGGATTGTGTTTCAATCATTACGTACTTCTCGAATAGTATTGTATTTCAACCATCACGTATTAGTGCTGCGTTCCAATCATTACGTAATTTACGAGTAACGAACAGTGCTCATAGTAGTCACCCGAGGGCCCAGTGTAATGGTCCGTGTCCCGTGTACCTAACAGTCACCAATATAATTACCGTGTTACCCCCGTGTTGTCCATATCCTGCCGAATACGGTTGTACCTCTGGCACTCGCTTCGGGCTATCCTATCACGAAAAAGATAGCTCAAAGTCTGCCCGAAGCGGGTTGCAGCCTGGGGAAGAACACCACAAACTCTTCAGCGTTATACGGACATGTGTACATGGGATAAAATGGAGAAACATTGTAGCCGGATATCACATCTGAGTGGAGAATATTTACAAAATTTGGCTCATATAGGTAGATTAAGCAATGGTCCAAAGTGATAATTTTGATTACAGAAATTAACAGTTTTTTCCGATTTTAAAGTTTAGTGCTAATGTGCACTGAATTCACGGAAAAATATTAAAAGACTAAATAAAAATGCTTAAATTACCCCCTCCCCCCAGCTCAGCCGAAATCGATTGAAAACAGCTTCGAGAATGGTTTTGAAATAGCGAGACAACGTTAGCCAAAATTTAATTCATTATAAACTTTGCACAACCCTCACATCTATAAACCTGTATATTGGTGTACACACAAAATGTATTTTAGAGTATGTTTTCCATACGGATGTTAAATATTAATACAGAAAAGAGAAAAAATAACAAAATAAAGATGAGGAACTACTCCTAATTATGGAAAAAACGTTCGTTCTGTTGTATTGAACTCACGGCTGGGGTGCTCATTATTGTCGACAGAAATAGTTAAAATGAATATACGAAGGGCTTTGCAAACGTAAAATGAAATAGTTTCTAATTTTCTAACAGAAATTTCAGGAAAATTAAAATTTCTGGTAGATCTGAAATTCACACCGAAATGCTGCAGGCCCTATGACAGAGATGCAAAATGACGTGACACATTTACTCTAAATTCTTTTACAGTTTTAGAGTTTTTGATATGCTGGGGAAGCTTGTTCCACAAAAAAGCTTCAGAAACTGAGAGAGCTTTTTGTCTCACGTTAGATGAACGGTAACTGACTAAAACATCATTCCTCCGATTTTTTTTTGTTTGGGATATCAGATGGAAAAAATTTTACCACATCTGCATTACTTTGGGGGAGGTACAGAGAGGAGAACACTCGTCGAGCTTTTTGGATCATGAATCTGTTCGGTATTGGGATCCAGTCGAGATTTCTTAAAAGAGAGGTGACATGATCGTATTTATTGAAATTTCCTTTGCATACCACTTTGGCGGCGAAGTTTATACATTTTTGCAACTCTTCCTGACGATATTGAGGTAAATTTCCCCA
This sequence comes from Morinoia aosen, assembly GCA_030386875.1. Classification (NCBI taxonomy): domain Eukaryota; kingdom Metazoa; phylum Arthropoda; class Malacostraca; order Amphipoda; family Talitridae; genus Morinoia; species Morinoia aosen. The sequence continues at coordinate 75,795,506 of CM059557.1, forward strand.
CACAAGACTGCAGTAGCCCAGGCGCGATAAAACTAAAGACTGAATCACTAATAATCTAGATTTTTCGTCAAGTGTGTTCTTAATGCGATGAAAGAACATTAAGGTTCAGTTTATTTTGTTGCACATTGTTTCGACGTGTGAATTGAAAGTCATATTTTTGTCAAACCAAACACCCAGATTTTTTACCTTCTCTACTGGTTCAATTGTATCGTCTCCAAATGTTAGCTTGAATGGTGGTAAATTTTTAGTCGCATTCTGTGATCCAAAAATATTGCATTGCGTTTTGCTTGCGTTAAGTTTGAGGCCATTATGGTCATACCACAATTTCAGATTTCTCAGAAGGTTTTCAGCGTTGGCTTGTGTTTCTTTTAAATCCGCTGTTGAGCTTGTCATAGCAATTTGTACGTCATCAGCATACATTGAGATTTTTGTGTTTGCCGGCATGGTGGGGAAATCATTGATGAAAATTAAAAATAGGAGGGGGCCGATGATTGAACCTTGAGGAACGCCAAAATTATTTGGTATGAATGATGACAATTTGTTATTCAGGCACACTGCATGAGAGCGGTTTAGTAGGTAGCTTTCAAACCACTGAGTGTCTATTCTGAGGTTTGAAATTTTTTGTGGAAGTTTCTTATGCTCAACACTGTCGAAAGTTTTGGAGAGATCAAGCAATAGTAAGAGAGATAATTTTTTTTGGTCAATATCATTGTAAATTTTTTCTGTTTTGTTTAACAGGGCGTCCTGAGTACTGGTATTCCTTCTGTAAGCATATTGATTGCGATGCAGTAGATGTGACTCGTCTATATAAGACGAGAGCTGGTTTGTTATTACTTTTTCTAATATTTTGGACATAACAGGCAGGAGACTGATTGGTCTGTAGTTTGACGCTATGTCGATATCACCTGACTTATGTAATGGCTTAATAATAGATAATTTCCATTGGTCGGGAAACTTGTTTGGGGCCATAGACGTATTTGTTATCAAGCGAATGAGGGGTGCTGTGACAGGGAAGCTGTCTTTTATATGTTGGAGGCTTATGCCATCATGTCCAGTAGCTTTGGTATTCTTTAGTGAGTATAAGATTTTTCGTATCTCTATGACGCTAACCGGCTTTGGTTTCCATTTGTTTCTACTATTTGGGATGATACATCGCTCAGATTTGCCCCTGTAGATGCGTCTGAAACTGTCCTGGATACTTCATTGAAAACATCTTCGCCAACTTTTGAGAAGAAAGTATTAAAGTCATTAGCCATTTTTGAGGGGTTGTCAAAAGTGCTTTTGCACTCCGAATTTTTATACTGAGCAACTTCTCTAATGATTTCCCAAGTTCTTTTTGGGTTTTGTTTTGCCGCCAAGAGTTCTTTGTGGAAGTAGTCTCGTTTTGCTTCCTTTACTTTTCTTCGTAGGATCTTCTCATGATCTTTATATAATTTTCGACGCGTACTGTCTGATTTATTCAGTTTGTACTCACGCTGCAAATTTCTTTTAGCTCTGCTCAACTGTTTTATCTCATCTGTTATCCATTTAGAAATTCTTGGCTTAACTTTCTTCGTAGTGAAAGGTGCGCATTCGTTATGAGCTGATACGAAATTTTCGTTGAAAAGCGAAACTTGTAGATTGACATCATCGGTGTTTTCCATGCCTTGAAATTCAATCCATCTGTCTAATAGCTTTTCTTGAAATATTTCAGGGGAGTAGGGGTTTTTCATGCGATATGCAATACAACTAGATTTCTGTTTCTCTTTTGCTATATTTATTTGGCATTCTACCGAATGGTGATCAGAAAAGGACGGTAAGATTTCTGTGCTGAGTACTGCTTGGGGATTGTTGGTAATTGCTAGGTCAAGAAGTGTTTTGGAAGCTTTGGTAATTCGCGTTGGTTCTTGGACCATTTGAGAAAGATTAAGTCTGTGCAGCATCTTGCTTAGCTGATTGTTTTTATTTGTCAGATCTACGTCAAAATCTCCGAAAACATAGAAAGATTTTTTGGCTGCAGAGATTAATTTAAACGTATTTTCAATGAAATCTAATGTTAGACGTAGAGATGCTGACGGATGTCTGTAAAGACTGCCGATAATGAAAGACTTGTGTTTGTTTACTTGAACATTGAGCCAAACCATTTCTCTGTCTTTGCATTTTTCTTTTATCGGAAATAAGGATGTAGAGTAGACATCTTTGATGAAAATGCATGAACCGCTACCTCTATTCCTTTTGACTCCGTCATAACGGTACAATGTATACCCGGTAATGCTGCTATATGAGCTTTCGACTCGTAAATCGGTCCATGTTTCAAGTACTCATGTTTTTGTTAAGCCAAACACGAAGATTTTTTAACTTATCTACTGGCTCAGTTGTATCGTCTCCAAATGTTAGCGTAAATTTTGGGGAATTTCTGATCGCATCATTTGTTCCAAAAATAGTGCATTGCATTTCACTTGCGTTAAGTTTGAGTTCTGTGAATCAGCTGAATTTTGCTGGCAATGGTCTCTTAAGGTCCGTCCACTGTGGTCTCAAAAAGTAAAATAATATCGTGTGCAGCACCGTAGCCCAGCTACCCACACACCGGCTTACCTAAACAGCCAACCCAGTCTCGCTGAAGTGTGCGGTCAAGGGTTGTAGCCCCTCGTCTTCGAGGGCCTGCCGCCAATGAGCGTCTCTCGTGCTCACGCCTTGGTCTACCTCACAGAGCACTCTCTGCGCGAGGCTCCAGCTGCTATACAGCCGCACAGAACTTATCTGTCGCAGTCCAACTGCAAGTTAACACAGAGGTCAATGCTCAAGAAGCACACTACTACAATGTCTCACTCGAGCGCTACCGTTCCAACACTGCCCGCGCTCCCTCGGCCGTTTCCAGCCAGCCGGCGAGATGGCTGTCTCACACAGCAGGCACGCACACTTTCGCAGCGCCCTCTCGCGGGAGCAAACACTACATCTACACTATCCAACTTTTCATCAATCACAATCAAAGACACACCAAAACGCGAACATAAGTAAAAACTTTTCTGAATCCAGACTATGTTTAAGGCCTCGTGAAGTGGGTCTGCGATCAGTAAGTAAACAAACAAGACTGCTCCTCGAGTACGTTTTACTTAATTGATGCATATCATCCTTAAATTTAAATTGTTGGGAGTTAGTACACATAATTTATCGGTGTGTACATATGTAAACAGAAAATATTAAGAATCACTTATGTATTTTTAAAATATTTCGAACATTACCACAGTCACAGAGGGATGGGATCAGCTGACGTACTTCAACCTTTTGCAATGCTCTTCATAAAGGTTTCAATCTAAGGGTTGGGCTTAAAACACCATCCGCAATACACAAACAAGCGTGAGTTCGCTATTTCAACGAAAGTTAGTGTTCGGAGTTTCCCAGCAGTTTTGAAAACGCGAAAACACCGAAATCTGGCAGCTTTCCATCTGTGTTCGCGGACTGCCGAAAAACACAAGATTCGGCCGAAAGCTTGATAGTAGAGACTGGCCTTGAGACAGCAGTAGTCAACACCACAGTACGGTGTTTAACGCAGCACGAGTACTTTTTTCAATATCCGGATCCTTAATAACAACGCAATCAGCCGGAGATTTGAATTCTGTATTAATATTACTTCAACTGTGTATTATGAAACGTTGAATTGCAAATGAGTAATTTCTCAACAGCACGTTGGAACAATTAACAAACCAATTAAAATAAAATAATAATATCAAGTTAATTAAATTCAATTCACGTTCTCCATTCCAAATAAACGTTTGTGAATTAAAGTTGCTAATTCGTGATGTACTTTCCAATTCTGTGAACCTCTTTTTTGTGTGATCACTGTCGGAGAGACTTGCAAGTTGCTAACCTAAATTCCGAGTAGAGACTGTCTGATCGATTGATCACTCTCAGAAATACAAATTAAAGTAACCGAATCACTTTTAGAGTGACTAATTTTTTGGTTCACTGCTGGAAAAATACCTCAAATTTCTTCATGCTCTTCTATCAGACCGCGTAAAGGGCCGTTTACACTGGTCTATATTTTGCTGCAGGCTCACGTTCACGTTCGGACTCGGTCGCGGTCGGACGTGCGGGGAAATGGGGCGGTAATTGTTGAAAATGCAAGGGGGAAATAACCTAGCCATGCGTAAAAATTATACTATCAGTGAATGTGTTTGCTACCTGTGGAACAGCGAAAGGGAAAAAATAACTTTTGTCTTATTTCGGCTTAAATCAGTGCACTTTAAATGAAAAGCCAACAAAGCAGTGCTGGCAAGGGTTGTGAAATGGTGTGCTCAGCCGGGTCTCGAACGATAGGCCTGAGTGAAGTGTGAAGTGGCCTCGTTCCCTCAGTCTCCCCTCACCGAGCCCGCACCCCCCCCCCCCTTTCCGAGCCCGCACCTCCCCCCTCTTTCCCGTACACCTGCTTCCCGTCTTCTGACCGTTTCAGAGCATGGCAAATCCTGAACTTTTTCCGCGTCAAGCAACCAAAGAAATTACGTTTGTTTTGATCAATTTTTGGCAATGTCAAACCTCTCAGTTTCAGTTTTTGTTCACCTCCTACGTGGCCGAGACAGCAAATGTGCACGAAAGAATTATTGTGTTTCGTACCTATTTTTTTGTTACAATAGAACATGGATGTTGAAAAATTTCTAATGTACACAATCAATTATTGATTCACCAAATTAGCTTACATTATTATCATGTTCTATTGATTGACAATTTTGGTTAACTTGTGACGATAAATGTGAGAAGGGTAAAAAACTTCTTCTTTGAAGGAACTTTTAAATTTAAAAATTGAAAAAACTTGATCCAGCAACTTTCGGAAATAATTTGCCATGTTAAAAAAATAGAAGAAAATATAGAAAGTGTACTCTGGTAATTTCGCATCTTTTGGGAAAATAACAGTGACCATCATTCGTGAACTATTTCTATGTTACAATAGAGCATGAATGTTGAACAATCTCTAACGCACACAATCAATTTCTGATTCACCAAATTGGCTTACATTATTATCTTTTTTTTATGGAAAATGTTGGTTAACTAGTGACGTAAAACCTGAGAAGGATAAAAAACTTTTTCATCTTCGGTTTCTCTCATCTGTTATTGCAAAAAAAACATCATGTTGAGTGTATATGACGCTTAATTTAGACATTTAATTCACAAAATTGTATTTCAAATTACTTTTCCTGTAAGTAACTGTCGTTTTATCGAGAAACTTTGATGAAATAGTGACGTGTAACGGGGAAGAGGGAAAACAATTATTGTAAATGTGAAATATTGTAAAACTGAGCGAGTAAAATGTGAAACCCTGTACATGTCTGAAACTATAGACCTTTACGAGGGCTCTGTCATACTCTCTGTCATACTACTGTAATACTAAAATTTTACTACCAGTGAATGTGTTTGCTACCTGTGGAACTGCGAAAAGAAAAAAATAACTTTTGTTTTATTTCTGCATAAAACAGTGCAATTTAAATACGACGCTAACAAAGCAGTGCTACCAACACGAAGGAAATGGTGTGCTCAGCCCAGTCTCGACCTATAGACCTGTCTGTCTGAAGTGTCCTTGTCCCCTCAATCACCCCTCACCGAACCCGTTCACTCCCCCTCCCCCTCTTCCCGTACCCCTGCCTCCCGTCTCTCTGACTGTTCAGAGCATGGCAAATCCTGATGAACTTTTTCGCTCCAAGCAACCAGAGAAATTACGTTTGATTTGATAAATTTTTGGTAATGTCTAACATCTCAGTGAAGTTTTTGTTCACTTCCTACGTGGCCAAGACGAAAAATGTGCACGGAAGAATTATTGTGTTTTGTACCTCCGTTTCCCTACTGACACCGAATAGTTTAAAACATCATAGCTATACAATTACAACGCACGATGCATCACTACGAGACTCGCTTCGCAGGCCGGAAAGTGCCGTTCTCTGCACAAATGTTGCCCTACACAACATCCCGAAAAAATGGTTCTCTCAGGGGCAAAAATACGACCTTACCAAGCAAAGTGCCTGCAAGTAGGGGACCTACATCCTCTCACGCACAAGATTCTAATGCTCAAAAGACGGGAGACTTGTTAACAGCTGCCAGTAACCCCGTCAAAGAATGTGAGTCACCTTCCGAAGCAACGTCAGTGAAGACTATGCAACCAATATCGCCGGATGAGGGAAAACATATCTGCCAAACCTCCAGCAATCATTTGAAGGTTCGAAGCAGTGAAGTCTCAGCCGCAGCACCACAACCACCTGCTCCTCATCTGAACAAGCATAACAGCGTGCCAGCTCCCCAGCTCTGCGTCAACAACAACGCTCCGAACTGTCCGCCAGCGGCGGGGACACAAACACCATCCTCATCAGTGGTACAAGAAAAAATAGTTTTTACTAATAAGGACATTTCAAGCGTGGTAGACTTTTCTCATTCTCCAGATAATATGTTCGATAATTTTCGCGCACAAACCGATACTGGCAGTAAATTACCCCAGAGCGGAAGCTGTGAAAACAAAATAAAATTTCCAGTACAGAGCAATAAAAATAACACTGTTGCTTCTTTTAATGGCTACTTGCACTCGCTTCAAATAACAAGCTCTCAAAAAATTCATGAAATTATTCACAATTTGTCTCTAACAATGGCGTTTTTCAATAAATCCCTAAGACAACGTGAGCCTCCTAGCCCGTCGTCGATTTCTCTACAGTATCGAACATTCAGAACCTAACCGAACAGCTTTTTGCTTTAAATTCACATATAAGTTCTCAAGACCTTGCACCTGTGGTACCTGCTAGTATCTCTTGTGAAATCGACTCCAATTGTCGAGAACCTTACGACACTTTGCTGCTAGGTGATAATATCCTAAGCACGATCAGAAGAAAGGACATCGATCGCTCGTGCTGGATCAAAACTGTTCCATCAGGGCGCTTCGATGACCTTCTCCATACTGTAAATTGCATGCCTAGATTTAAAAATTATATACTAAGTTTTGATGGTCTCTGCCACTCGCCCTCAGACCTTGCTCGAATCAAACAACCAATTGTAAGAAAGTACGCACTTTCTCGCATTTATATTGCCAATGCTTGCAGTGCAAACGAATTCAACAAAGCGAGGCATTTTTGCAAAAACCTGGGTTTAAACTTGATTCAATTTCAAACTTACCCAGATAATGAAAATGGTGACGCACTCAATAACTTTCAATGGCCTCGGACCCAGGAAGAGAACTTCTGTTTTCTTCAACAACTTGCAATGAAATCAACATTGCGAATCACCGTGCCATATTGTCCTCGTTTCAACAAATGTCAAGCAATAAATGGAATTGTAGATCATTCCAATGAATCGAAAAATTCACGGAATGAGACAAATAGTCTCACCTTAGACTTTCAAAAAGAACATAAGCCTATGCACATCACTGCACATGGTACACCAAATCCTTCAAAATTGATTGCGTCATCAAGCAGAGGTCTGAGTAACTCACTCACCCACAGCATGAGGAACGTAAATAACCCTGAGCCTTTCCCTGATTCGATCTCAGACAAATATAATGTCAGTACGAAAAATAAATTTGCGTTACTTGCAACAGACACAAATAGTGATTGCGACATGCCCTCCTTTTCAACCAATTCTCAACTTTCCAGTGAGTACGCAGGAACCAAGGAAAGTCAAGCGAATACCGATATTCAAAACTATTCCAAAGAAAATCAAATTATTCGAAAAAAATCTGATGCCTCTGCCGGGCCTCCGTCGAACGACCAAACTAATACTGCTACCGAAAAATCAACAGTGAATCAAATTTGCACACGCGTTGCATACACACTGGACGACTTGAAACGATCGCTCAAATTGGAGCCTGCTTACACTGTAGGTGACGGACACTGTCTCCTCCACGCCGTAACGACGCAGCTTGCTTCACAACAAAAATCGAAATGGAATTATATATCTCTGAAAAAAGCAATCAAAACTGAGAGCTCCAGAAACAATGACCAGTATGCAAAATTCGTTGACAAGAACAGTGGCAGTTTCGAACAACTCATCGATAAATACATCGATAGAAAAGTTTTCGATCACGCAGTTGGAGACCTCATACCCCAAATACTTTCTAATGTAACGAGAACACCAATTCACGTATTTGATGAAAGAGACAATGGGATTTGGAAGACGACAATCTCCCCTACATCAAATGCTCTGATAAACTGTCCTCCCGTAAACATACACCGGAAACAGGACCACTATAGCGCCCTCTTGAAAATGCGTGATGAAAATCGTGTTGCTCCCTCCCCCATTTTGTGACTAAATAACAGTGATCAAATTGAATATGAAGCTGAAATCACAAACAATGAACGCGGCAATAAAGACCTAGAGACGAATACTAAATGCCCTGCTAGACCTAAAAAATGCAATAACTCCACTAAAGATCTGCCTATTGAGGTAAATAATATCAAAATATTGCACATAAATGCTCGCAGCCTCAATGCTAAAATGGATGACGTACGAGTAATGTTGATCACTAACGATATCGATATTTCATGCGTATCTGAAACATGGTTCGATTCACGAGTCGAAAGCTCATATCTCAGCATTACCGGGTACAAATTGTACCGTTATGACGGAGTCAAGAGTAAGAGAGGTAGCGGTTCATGCATTTTCATCAAAGATGTCTACTCTACATCCTTAGTTCCGATAAAAGAAAAATGCGAAGACATAGAAATGGTTTGGCTCAATGTTCAAGTAAACAAACACAAGTCTTTCATTATCGGCAGTCTTTACAGACATCCGTCAGCATCTCTTCGTCCAACAAACATTAGATTTCATTGAAAATACGCTTAGGTCAATCTCTGCAGCCAAAAAGTCTTTCTATGTTTTCGGAGATTTTAACGTGGATCTGACAAATAAAAACAATCAGCTAAGCAAGATGCTGCACAGACTTAATCTTTCTCAAATGGTCCAAGAACCAACGCGAATTACCAACACTTCTAAAACTCTTCTTGACCTAGCAATTACCAACAATCCCCAAGCAGTACTCAGCACAGAAATCTTACCGTCCTTTTCTGATCACCATTCGGTAGAATGCCAAATCAATATTGCAAAAGAAAAACAGAAATCTAGTTACATTACATATCGCATGAATAACCACTACTCCCCTGAAATATTTCAAGAAAAGCTATTAGACAGATGGAGTGAATTTCAAGGCATGGAAAACACCGATGATGTCAATCTACAAGTTTCGCTTTTCAACGAAAATTTCGTATCAGCTCTTAACGAATGCGCACCTTTCACTACGAAGAAAGTTAAGCCAAGAATTTCAAAATGGATAACAGATGAGATAAAACATTTGAGCAGAGCGAAAAGAAATTTGCAGCGTGAGTACAAACTGAATAAATCAGACAGTACGCGTCGAAAATTATATAAAGATCATGAGAAGATCCTACGAAGAAAAGTTAAGGAAGCAAAACGGGACTACTTCCACAAAGAACTCTTGGCGGCAAAACAAAACCCTAAAAGAACTTGGGAAATAATTAGAGAAGCTGCTCGGTATAAAAATTCAGACTGCAAAAGCACTTTTGACAACCCCTCAGAAATGGCGAATGACTTTAACACTTTCTTCTCAAAAGTTGGCGAAGATGTTTTCAATGAAGTATCCAGGACAGTTTCAGACACATCTACAGAGGCAAATCTGAGCGATGTTTCATCCCCAAATAGTAGCAACAAGTGGAGACCAAAGCCGGTTAGCGTCATAGAGATACGAAAAATCTTATACTCACTAAAGAATACTAAAGCGACTGGACATGATGGCATAAGCCTCCAACATATAAAAGACAGCTTCCCTGTCACAGCACCCTTTATTCGCTTGATAATAAATACATCTATAGTCACAAACAAGTTTCTCGATCAATGGAAACTATCCATAATTAAGCCATTACATAAATCTGGTGATATCGACATAGCGTCAAACTACAGACCAATCAGTCTCCTGCCTGTTATGTCCAAAATATTAGAAAAAGTAATAACAAACCAGCTCTCGTCTTACATAGACGAGTCACATGTACTGCATCGCAATCAATATGCTTACAGGAGGAATACCAGTACTCAGGACGCCCTGTTAAACATAACAGAAAAAATTTACAATGATATTGACAAAAAAAAATTAACTCTCTTACTATTGCTTGATCTCTCCAAAGCTTTCGACAGTGTTGAGCATAAGAAACTTCTGCAAAAAATTTCAAACCTCAGAATAGACACTCAGTGGTTTGAAAGCTACCTACGAAACCTCTCTCATGCAGTGTGCTTGAATAACAAAATGTCATCATTCATACCAAATAATTTTGGCGTTCCTCAAGGTTCAATCATCGGCCCACTCCTATTTTCAATTTTCATCAACGATTTCCCCACCATGCCGGCAAACACAAAAATCTCAATGTATGCTGATGACGTACAAATTGCCATGACAAGCTCAACAGCGGATTTAACAGAAACACAAGCCAACGCTGAAAACTTTCTGAGAAATCTGAAATTGTGGTATGACCATAATGGCCTCAAACTTAACGCAAGTAAAACGCAATGCATTATATTTGGATCACAGAATGCGACTGAAAATTTACCACCATTCAAGCTAACATTTGGAGACGATACAATTAAACCAGTCGATGAGGTTAAAAATCTGGGCGTTTGGTTTGACAAAAATATGACTTTCAATTCACACGTCGAAACAATGTGCAACAAAATTAACGGAACCTTAATGTTCTTTCATCGTATAAAGAACACACTTGACGAAAAATCTAGATTATTAGTGATTCAGTCTTTAGTTTTATCGCGTCTGGACTACTGCAGTCTTGTGTGGGGAGACTTACCTAAATGTCGTCAGGAAGAGTTGCAAAAATGTGTATACTTCGCCGCCAAAGTGGTATGCAAAGGATATTTCAATAAATACGATCATGTCACCCCTCTTTTAAGAAAACTCGAACGGATCCCAATACCGAACAGATTCATGATCCAGAAAGCTCGACGAGTATTCTCCTCTCTGTACCTCCCCCAAAGTAATGCAGAGGTGGTAAAATTTTTTCCATCTAATATCCCAAACGAAAGACCAAACCGGAGGAACGATGTTTTAGTCAGTTACCGTTCATCTAACGTGGGACAAAAAGCTCTCTCAGTTTCTGGAGCTTTTTTGTGGAACAAGCTTCCCCAGCATATCAAAAACTCTAAAACTATAAAAGAATTTAGAGTAAATGTGTCACGTCATTTTGCATCTCTGTCATAGGGCCTGCAGCATCTCGGTGTGAACTTCCCATCTATCAGAAATTTTAATTTTTCCTGAAATTTCTGTTAGATATTTAGAAACTATTTCATTTTAAGTTTGCTAAGCGATTCGTATATTCATCTTACTTATTTCTGTCGACAAGAATGAGCACCACAGCCGTCAGTTCAGTGCAACAGAACGAACGTTCTTTCCATAAGTAGGAGTATTTCCTCATCTTTATTTTGTTATTTCTTTCTCTTTTCTGTATTAATATTTAACGTCCGTATGACAAATATACCATGAAATACATTTTGTGTTTACACCAATAAACAGGTTTATAGATGTGAGGGTTGTGCAAAGTTTATAATGAATTAAATTTTTGGCTAACGTTGTCTCGCTATTTCAAAATCATTCTCGAAGATGTTTTCAATCGATTTTCGGCTGAGCTGGGGGGAAAGGGGTAATTTAAGCATTGCATTTAGTCTTTTTATTTTTTCCCGTGCGTTCTAGCACTGAACTTTCAAATCGGAAAAAACTCTAAATTTCTGTAATTAAAATTATCATTTTGGATCAAGGCCTAATCTTCCTATATGTGCCAATTTTGTGAATATTCTCCACTCAGATGTGATATCCGGCCACAATGTTACTCCATTTTATCCCACGTACACATGTCCGTATAATGCTGAAGAGTTGTGTTGCTTCTTGACTATAACCTGATTTTTCTTAAAAATTTCTGTGATGAAATTAAAAACCAGCTCATCAGCTCATTTTTATGTTTTTCGAAGTCTTCTCTTCTTTTTAAAGGGAAAGGATGTATATTGGGCATTTATGGATCTAGAGAAGGCGTATGACAGAGTGGATCGCGAGGCTTTATGGCAAGTGGTAAGTTTGTATGGAGTGGGTGGGAGACTGTTGAATGCGATCAAGAGTTTCTACATTGAAAGCAGAGCATGTGTGAGAGTAGGGAATGAGGTGAGTGAATGGTTCCCAGTTGTGACAGGTGTGAGACAGGGATGTGTGATGTCGCCGTGGTTGTTTAATTTGTTTATGGATGGTGTGGTGAGAGAAGTGAATGCCAGAGTGTTGGGAAAAGGTGCGCAGTTGGTGGGACGAAATGGTATGTATTGGGAAGTGTGTCAGCTGTTGTTTGCAGATGATACAGCGCTTGTGGCTGATTCAGAGGAAAAACTGAGGAGACTGGTAACAGAGTTTGGTAGAGTGTGCGAAAGGCGGAAATTGAGGGTAAATGTGAATAAAAGTAAGGTGATGAGATGTTCAAGAGGTGGAGTGTTTGGAACTTTGGATGTGAGGTTGAATGGGGAAGTTTTAGAGGAGGTAGAGCATTTTAGGTACCTCGGGTCGGATGTGACTGTTAAGGATAGTATGGAAGTAGAAGTGAAGCATCGAGTGAGTGAAGGTTGTAAGACATTGAGTGCAATGAGGAAAGTTTTTGAATGCAGGAGTTTGAGTATGAATGCTAAGAGGGGACTGTATGAAAGTTTGATTGTGCCAGTTTTGTTGTATGGAGCAGAGTCCTGGGGGTTGAGAGCAGCTGAGAGGAGGAAGTTGGATGTGTTTGAGATGAAGTGTTTGAGGAGCATGTATGGAGTAACTAGAAGAGATAGGATCAGGAATGAGTTGGTTAGGGAGCAGACGGGTGTTATCAAAAAGTTGAGCAGGCGAGTGGATGAAAGAGTGCTTGGATGGTTTGGGCATGTAGAAAGAATGAATGTTGAGCGGCTGGTGAAAAAGATATATATGTCGGAAGTGAGTGGTCTTCGAGCGCGAGGTAGACCACGGATGAGTTGGATGGATGGGGTGCGACGTGCTTTGTATGAGAGGGGTCTGACTGTGGACGTGGCGAGAGGGATGGCTGCGGACAGAAGTGAGTGGGGGCAGTGTATGAGGAGGTAATTTTATTTTTGACGCGTTACTGGAAGCTGCCCGCGTGTGATGGGGTTGACCTGTCATGTGCGGGGGAGGGGCTGCACTCAATGAAACGGTCGGGGTAAACCAGCTGTTGCTGTCGGGCCTGACTGTGGAAGGTGGTTGTGCTGGGCTGCTGCTGATCCTGGCAGTTCAGGTGCGGCCAGTGCTGCCTCTCTCGCCTCCTAGTGACTAAGTGTGGTGATTGTGGCCTGCTGTCGGCTACCCTCCCATGGGGAGGATAAGCCCGGTATATGTATGTATGTATGTATGCTCTTCTTTTTAGTTTTTTTTATGCGAAAAATTTCTTAGGATTACAGTGAGCTCAGCTGTCATTTTCTGTGTAGTAGATGGTAGGTTGCTTCTATCTTTTATCTTATATATGTATTTTTTTCTAATATTTTATTTTCAACAAGTATATATATTAATATGTGTGTGTACGTGTGTAGGTATATATATGTATCTACATAAATAGATATACATGTTTCTATTTCATTTCTTTACGCAAAAACCATTCGGTTAATAAATTTTATTGCAACAGCGAAATGATTCAAAAATAGATCTATCACTTCCCCAGAGGGAGTTTGTGTGAATCGGATTAATGTTATATATAATTAATGAAATAAAGTGCAATTTGAGCATATGAATCGTAGTAAAATTATCTTTCTGTCCGTATGTTGTACAAGCTATGAATTTTGATATTGAATATATGTTTGTTTACCCATTTCTACCAATATTTTGTAGATATTTGTCAATCATGAGTGGTAACCGGCTTACACTGTATCTCTATTTTATCCCATGTAGCCATGTCCGCATGATGTGGTGAATATCGAGAAGATATGAAATATGTTTTTGGTGGTGATAGGGCTTTGCATATTTTTAGGGCATATTTTTCATTTCTCATTCAACTACCCTTGACAGAGATAGACTATTGGCAAGCCACGTGTGGTTTGTCTATTAGTACGCCTCGTATATTTTGTCTATTAATATGCCTCGTATGGTCTATCTATTTTGTACACCTCTGATAGCTTGTCTATCAGTACACCTCGTATAGTTTGCCTATTATTATTATGCCTCGTATGGCTTATCTATTTGTACACTTCGGATGGTTTGTCAATTAGTACTCCTAGTATAGAACTTTTGTTAGACTACTAGCACACCACGAATGGTTTGTCTATTAGTACGCCTCGTATATTTTGTCAATTAATATGCCTCGTATGGTCTATCTACTTGTACACCTCTGACAGTTTGTCTATTAGTACACCTCGTATAGTTTGTCTATTATTATGCCTCGTATGGCTTATCTACTTGTACACCTCGGATGGTTTGTCAATTAGTACTCCTCGTATGGAGCATTTGTTTTAGGATGCCCTATATTTAAGAAACTTTTAAAAGCCAATATGTTGGCATGTATCTCATGTGACAAGTTGGAAATAAACATTGTTTTTTTCTTTTCTTTTCACGTGTAGACGCCTCGTGTGGAGCTTCACAAGAGCCATGCGCGTTTTTCTAGCTAGAATTACAATTAAGCTAGGTATATGATAGATTATTGTAAATCCGAATTAAGAATTCACCATAATGGTTGGTTACTACTTCATTCTCATTATATTCGTGAATTTATTTAAGCAAATTGTCTGAATAGTGAAGCAACCATGTTCTGATCATGTTATGTTCAGATTATGAACGACAACAAGACGGCTATTTCACGGTTCATAAGCTAAAGCACCCTATCTCCAATTGCAAAACTAGTGATGTTATCAAAAAATCATGGAATAAAATGCACATACATTATCAAGAATGTATTGTGGGGTCATTTTGACGAAAGACTGACCAATGATATTGGTAACAATGAGTTCAGTTTATTGTTGGATGGAAGCAATGATATTTCTATCATGAAACTACTTGGTGTATCAGTTATATTCTAAAGTAATGCATCTAATAAAGTAGAATCAACTTACTTAGCAATTGCAAAATTAATAAAAGTGATGAAGATTGCGGTGTGAAAGCCTTAAAACAATTGTTGATGAGTAGGAATCTGAGCATTGATAATTTGCAATGCAATAGAGACTGACCTTTCTATTCTCAACACGTGTGGAATTGAAGAATATTTGGATACCAAGCTTTATTATGGTAAATATCAGGATACTAGATAATTCATATAAAGATAAATTGCCTAATATAAAGCAATTTATAATATAAATATCCTTATATGCTATTGTTCAACTAATTTATTATAGTAGATAATCAATTTATTTCTAGATATATTTTTGGATGTTTTATTTTTAAATCTAGATGTTTCTCGATATTTTTTGAGGTCACACTAGATTTTTTTGGTCAAACAAAAGTGGCAGCCATGCAGCACAAAACCAGTCAGTGTGGCCTGCTGCTATGAAATATGGACTGCTGTAGACGAGCTTGTGTGAATATTGTTGCTGCATCGTAAAGCTACGTAATCTCTTTTTTATTTGCATGAGTGAAATGTTACTATATTCGTTCATTTTCATTAAAATTAAATGGAAAGCAGCCTCCTTATATTCGCAGCTTTTAGTCTGCCAAAGGCATTGATGGGCTTAGTACATTTCAATTAAAAGCAGTGTAGTTTCTCGCGGCAGTGTTGAGTCAGCCATAAAGGGTGAGCGAGAGGCGCTACCTAACTTGATGACTACCAACTGCACACTGACTGGTCTAGAGCTGCGCCGCTCACACGTGCGGCGCTGCACGGATTCGAGCAAAGCGAATCGGGAATTTCGAACACACACACACAAATATGAACCTCTGTGGTGAGCCTCGTCTACACGAGTCGCGCCTCAAGGCCGAAATGTCCCCTAGTGTAAACACCCCTTAAGTCTGATTTGATTATCAAGGTAAAATATGTTTTTCGCTTGCCGCATGTATAATACTAGCGATTTGAACACGCTTGTTCGTGTGATCTTGTGACCACAAGTGTCACTATGGTATCAACTGATCGAGTAGGCAACTGCATTGATTTTCGGAAACTTCGGACGCTTGGAGCGAATTCCTCGAATGCGATGCGAAGATAGTTTGGGTAGTGGTTCAGGTCAGGTGTTGTACCTCCCGGTTTGGTGCTGTGCTTTCACATTACTACGACGGACGCTTTATATTTTGAAATGTTAACACAGACCTTCATGTAGTTATGTTTGCTACACCATAAATTTAAGCCCTGACCTTGATATTTGTTAAGAGTAGATGAAGAACCGGAGAGAATTTTTGTAGTAATAATCTGCAGAAGTGCTCAAAACGTCTTGTCATCCCTATCTAATCAGAATTGAATCCGAATACACTATTGGTTACATAAAGAGTTTCAAGTATCAAAATGAATTTTTGAAAGCTCCTTACGTCGTTTTCTGTGAACATTCTCGGAGTACGTTAAACCAGTACTAATTGGACGATTCTCTCTAGATAAAAATCAGAATTAACGTAGGGATGAGCATAGTTTTCCCAAAGGTCTTAAAATTTATAGATTCCAGTGTCAGTGCTAGAAAAGAAAAACTGAAAATGAATGAAACAAAAAATAAAAAATTGAAGACAGAATAAATTAAAAACACACATAAAACTTAAAACTTCTGATCCTCTGCATGCGCAGCCAAAAGACGTATATGCAACCATACACAAACACTCAAATACACCCCAAGACTAGTACTTTTACAGCTAAGAATTATGGGCACTAAATCCAATTATCCGAATATAGATGAAATATCCTGTACTATCACTGAGCTGAACAGCAATTTTTATGTTCTCAGTTTCACCGAAAGCTGGCTAGATGACTCAACCAAAGACCTGATTCACATTCAAAACTATAATAGCCATCATTCACTCCGTAATAACAAACGTGGGGTTGGCATCAGTACGTACATATCTAAACACATATCTTCGAAAATCATTTTAAGTGCAACTATGAATTGTGAACATATTGAGACTCCATTTATAGAATTACCGAAAAATTGTGAACGGATTATACTTAGAACTGTATATAAGCCCCTAACAGCTTGTAACGTCTCTATCCAGAACGAGCTTCAAAGCATAAAATCTCAGTTTAACAAGTCTCTATACAATGACATAATAATCTGCGGGGATTTCAACTACGATATTCTACAATATGAAAGCTGTGAGCAAATCTCAAACTTCATAAATGTTTTTCAGTCTAACTCCTTCCTTCCAGTCATGACGAAACCTACAAGCATTACATCAGAATCTGCTACGTTGCTCGATAATATTTTTATGCTAGATCCGTCTGATTTTCTTTCCGGAATAATAATTTCTGACTTATCTGACCATTTCCCGGTGTTTCTCATCAAGAAAAATGTCTATAGTCCTTGTACCAGCCCACAGGCTGAGACTTTTTCATATCGTTGTGTAAACGGGTATACCTTGGGACCAATGCGAACTGTTCTAGAAGAATTAATGTCATCATTGGACATATATGAACTGGACAATAATGCGACTAACATTTATGAAGCAATACTAAATTTGACTGAAATTATGACGACCGCCTACAACCAGTGTTGTCTAATAATCACCCGCCCAATTACGTCGAAAAATAGACAAAAGCCTTGGAAGACATCGTGATCAATATAAAGAAACGTCAAGCGTACCCAGCCTTACTATACGAAGGACGAATATCTAAAGTAACGTATAACAGATCCAGAAATCATGTGACAAATCATATACGAACGTCTAAACAAAACTACTTTACGCGAAAATTGACTGAATACAAAACTAATATTGAAAAAAATTGGCGCCTGCTTAATTCATGCCATGAACCGAATAATAATAGTGCTACAAAAACAATTGAGTCCATCGTTCACGACAATATAAAATATCACGAGAAAAAAGATATTGCAACAGTGTTTAACAACTTTTTTGTAAACACAGGGAAAAATATAACCGATAGTGTCTTTAATGAGCCTACAGACGACTTGCAATACATGGACCATGTCCGTGAACACAACTCTTTCTTTTTCGAGCCAACTAACCCTCCGATGTAATTACGTGCATAAACAACTTGAAAAATAAATCAAGTGGATTAAAAACATTCTCGGCTAAAGTTCTTAAGGCTATAGCTGATATACTAGCACCGTGCATATCTAATATTTTAAACCAATCACTTTTTCAAGGTATCTTCCCCCACTCTCTAAAAATTGCCAGAGTGACCCCTATCTTTAAAAATGGTGATAAAAATTGCATTAATAATTATAGACTTATCTCTGTACCACCAATTATTAGCAAAATTTTCGAAAAAATGATGTATAAAAAAGTGTATTCTTAATTTGAAATCGACGACATAAGCTATTTTAAATCATTTAAAATACTTTTATTCTAATATAGATAGAAGAAAGCTTGTTTCTTCTGTATTTCTTGACTTTCGAAAAGCATTCGATTGTGTGGACCATAACATATTACGCTCGAAACTACACTGTTTTGACATTCGAGGGGTTGCCCATGATTGGTTCAGATCATCCCTAACAAATCGGAAGCAATACGTTGTCATCGACGACGCAAATCGAACCCACAGACGTTTAGCCATGGAGTTCCACAAGGATCTGTCCTTGGGCCTCTCCTATTTCTGATTTTTATTAATGATATTCTCAAATCTACATCATTTTTCAAATTCATACTTTTTTGCCGATGACAGCACGCTTTCTGCGGTCCTTCCGAACCAAAGTCCCGCTATGATTGCGGAGAGTATAAATAATGAACTCCATAAGGTTTCATTGTGGCTTAAAGCTAGTAAAATAAGACTAAATATTGATAAAACGAAATATATTACATTCTCATACAAGAAAAATATATCTCTCTCACGCATAAAAATTGGCGAACGTGAAATCGTAGAAGCCAACTCATGTGAGCTTCTGGGCATCATAATAGATAAACATCTGACCTTCAAAGAGCACATCGCTCATATTAGTTCTAAATTATCAAAATCCATTGGAATCCTAAGTAAAGTTAAAAATTATCTGCCTAAAACAGCTTTACAAATACTCTACCAAACGCTCATTTCACCATACTTGCAATACGGAATAGAAGCATGGCACGGAACTAATAAAAATAAAACCAATATAATTTTTACTCTGCAAAAAAAGAGCCACCAGAGCGGTAAAGAATCTAGAATATAATGCTCACACAAATGATTCATTCAAAAATTTACAAATACTTAAAATTTCGGATCTCAAAACCTCCATTTGTAATTTCATTTACAAAACATTAGCAAATGATAGCGACAATAGCCTAAAACAATTACTAACTGCGCAAACTGGTCAACACGACCATTTAACCCGAAATAGAAGTAAATTCATGCTTCCTTATTATTCAAAGGCATGGTCACAACACAGTATCCTCTTCGTTGAAACAAAAACTTGGAACTCAATACATGCGGAGATCCTTGAAAGTAATTCTAACAAGGCATTCAAAAGAAATCTTGAGTCTCACTTCCTATCAGAATACTATTCGTGTAAGATCACTAAGTCAAATCTTGCCTCCTACATTACTGGTCCTAATAATGTAATTTACCATGGGTAATATCGCCGACCTTCAGTCTGCTACTAAATCGTTTATCAAATATACTGTTAAATATAGTCCATATGACCTATATTGTAAAATGAAGCATGTGATATAATGTTAATTATCTCATTGATCAGTCTAATGCGAAACTAAGCAAAGTGAATTAAGATAAACATTATTGTACACATTAGAATTACGTTGATGGTAGGATGTATTAAAGTTAGGGTAAGTAAAGCGAGACACTTGGGATTTATATATTGTCATTAACACACAGCAGGACACAGTAAGTTTACATCACGAACGATAGCGGTGGAGTGGGCTCCAGCCAAGCCTGAGAACCATGAGCTCAGTTCCATGAGAACCATGAGCTCAGTTCTCAACGTAGAGTACGGTTTAAACACATTCTAACACAAGAGCACTGTAACATTATCAGTATTATACACATATACATTCAAGGTGCTACAATAAAGGCTTCAACACTCCTTCTCACATTGAATGTGTGTCAGATGAGACCATTCCTAACTTCGTTTTTAGTCTGGAGAACTTTTCTATGGGCAGGTTCTTGGTGAAAATGTCGGCGAGCATTTCGTCGGTAGGGCAATACACTACGTCTATATCTTTGTTACTCACAAGATCCCGTACGTAGTGAAACTTAATATCGATTTGCTTGCTCCTCCCATGATATTTGGGATTGTTGGCAAGACAGATAGCTGACTGGTTGTCTTCGTTAATAACCATTGGTTCCATAGTACTAAAATTTAGATCACTGAGTAAGTGCTTCAACCAGACAGCCTCTTGAGCCGCACCGGCAAGAGCAACGTATTCAGCTTCAGCAGTTGAGAGGGCTACACAAGTTTGTTTGTTAGATCTCCACGTAATTACCGAATTGCTGAGGGTGAAACGGTAACCAGAGGTAGACTTGCGGCCATTTTTATCACCAGCCCAGTCAGCATCTGAATAACCAATGCAAGTATCAGAACATTTGCAATACAAGATACCTAGTTTAGAGGTGCCTCTCAGGTACCTGAATATTCTCTTAACACACATCCAATGCTGTTCAAGAGGTTTGGAACTGTATTTAGCAACATTATTCACTGCGAATGCAATGTCAGGTCGAGTTCTGGTTGACAGATACAAAAGGCTACCTACAGCACTTTGCTAAGTAGCAGGGTCAAATTCGACATCATTTGAGGAGCATATCGGATTTACATTTACATCAGCGGGAGTTGCAACAGGTTTACAATTATCAAAGCCAAATTTTGACCACAGAGCCTCAGTATAAGCAGTTTGATTTAAGAACACATTGTTTTTAGATTGTACAACACTTACACCTTGGAAGTAACTCAGCAGACCAAGGTCCTTCATTTTGTATTGGGTAGAAAGACTCATCTTAATTTGATTTATTTCGTCACCAGACTCAGAAGCAATTATTAGATTGTCTACATACACCGCCACAATACACAGTTTCTCATTTTGAATATGAGTGTATATACAAGCATCACTCTTAGATTGTACAAAACCCAATTTCTTCAAATAGCTATCTAGTGTAGTATTCCAACACTTAGGAGCTTGTTTTAGTCCGTAGAGCGATTTTTGTAGTTTACACACCAGATTTTCTTTGCCTTTGACAATAAAACCGTCAGGTTGAACCAGGTAGAGTTCTTCAATCAGTTCTTCATTAAAGGAAGGCTGTTGTAACGTCCACATGATGGACTTCCATTTTATATTTGGCAGCTAAAGCTAGTACTGCCCTGACAGACTCAAATCAAACCACGGGACTGAATGTCTCGTCGTAATCAGTGCCATATTTTTGTGAGTAGCCCTGAGCCACAAGGCGAGCTTTGTATGAGCAAATGCTTCCGTCAGGTCCGGTTTTTCTTTCAAAGATCCACTTCGATTTAATAGTTTTTTTGTCATTAGGACACTCTACAAGAGACCATACTTTGTTTTGATTTATAGACTCCATCTCATTCTCCTTAGCTGTCTCCCATAGTTTTGCTTCTGGTCCACTGAGTGCTTCTTGAACACAAGATGGTATATCAAGCTCATTTTTCATTAAATACACCCATTCACCAAACCTATCAGGAGCCCGTCGATACCTGGCTGATTGTCTAGGCTCCACTCCCTCTATCCCGGCCTCTGACTGTCTATGCTCCACCCCTTCCTCAGAGTCTTCTGGTTCTGGTTCTTGCTCCAAAATTTTTCTGGTCTTCTGTGTGGTTCCCATCTTTTTTCTTCAATTTTTATTGATAGACCCAGCACTTGGCGCGTAGGTGTCCCATTTTTCCGCATTCGAAGCATCTTGAGTTTTTCAATTTGGAGGTCACAAGGGATTTTTCACTGAAGTCTGAAGCACTTTGGTTTTTCAGTTTTGCTTCTTCATTCAGAAGGCGCTCTGTCACAATATCCCATGACGGTAGTTTTTCGTGAGCTTCCATTGCAGTCACCAGTGTGGAGAAGTGGTCGGGAAGTGACGAAAGCAAGATTATTACACGACTTTCTTCATCAACAGCGTCATCAATCTCACTCAAGGACTCAAATATTTCGACAAATGCTTTGAGATGAGTTTGTAAGTGTTGGTCTTCTTTTAGTTTCATATGGTAGAGTCTTTTGCGTAGTCTGAACTTGTTAGACCAAGTTTTCTTTTGGAATGTATCTTCAATTTTGTGCCACAGTTTCACAGGGTCAGTAGGATCACAGTTGACTCGTTTCGACACCAAGCACAATTGTTGCAAGTGCACTGTCACGTCTTTCTTCAAATTTCCTTCGAACAGTCTCATCCGTAGTCTGTGGCATGGTTTCCGTTCCTTGAACCAAGTTCCACAACTTTTCTTTCATTAAGATCATCTTCGTTTGCAGTTTCCACGTAGGATAGTTTTTATCATCAAGAGCCGTGAGGCATTTCTCAGCACTTTCACTTACGGAGCTTGCCATGTTTCTTTCTCTTTCACTGTTTCTGTCTCACACAGCACTAACAGATCACCAACGTCTGTTCTCGCTGTCCCGGGCTGTTTTTCGCTTCGGGACTTAGGATAACCTCACT
The DNA here is from genome assembly GCA_030386875.1 of Morinoia aosen. NCBI lineage: Eukaryota > Metazoa > Arthropoda > Malacostraca > Amphipoda > Talitridae > Morinoia > Morinoia aosen. The sequence continues at coordinate 75,818,191 of CM059557.1, forward strand.
TGAAATTGTTTCTTCAGAAGGTTGTCTTGGCCCATAACCTATTAAAGTTAGGGTAAGTAAAGCGAGACACTTGGCATTTATATATTGTCAGTAACACACAGCAGGACACAGTAAGTTTACATCACGAACGATAGCGGTGGAGTGGGCTCCAGCCAAGCCTGAGAACCATGAGCTCAGTTCTCAATGTAGAGTACGGTTTAAACACATTCTAACACAAGAGCACTGTAACATGATCAGTATTATACACATATACATTCAAGGTGCTACAATAAAGGTTTCAACAGGAAGCCCCAGAAGTCGCTGAACTTATTCGGGCCCACAGGTAGCCACACTCAAATTTGACCATTGTACTAGACTTAGGAAACATTCTACCTCTGTATCACCTGTGGTAAATAAATTGTTTAAATTGTTTAAATTTCTCAAATTGTTTACCTGGTTACACTAGTATCAATATTTACATGAGGTTTGTTAGTGAATATACACAATGATTTCAAAATGTAAATACAATGTTCTTTGTTTGCTTTCAATAGTGTTAAAAAGTTGCAAATTTTGAAGGGATGATTCAACTCAAACCTAAATTGTACCAACGAAACTTAGATGATATTTTCTTATTATTATTCTATTCTGAAGATAACGCAAATCAGATTTTTCCGTGAGGTAATGATATACATCTTAGCATTATTTTTGGAATGGAAAATGAACGAAATGTTCAAATAGTTTTTCGGATGTCATGGTAAGCAATGTTAAGAACTTTGAAAGTACTTAAGTAATAAGTGCATGGTTCAAAAGTACTCAAAATTAATCACCGAGTACTTCTATCCAGTGCACCTGTCCAGTGTACTGACTACTTTTGAATGTACTTAGGTAAATTTTAAGTAAATTTATAAGCACATTATTTTTTTAATACTAAGTTCTAATTCCCTGCCAGGTTTAATTTTAGTCGTTTTGAATTTTGTGATAAAATACTGTAAATATTTGGCATAGCTACTTTTTTATAGTCTTATCGCTGAGGCCCATTGAGAACATTTATGTATACTTGCTAATGACAAAACGAAATATCCCCAACAGGGCTAATTTGACGCAGTCAGCGGTTAAGGGTTAAATAAAATAAAATATGAAAAGTTTAGAGTATTATCGTACATTCTTGTTTCCCAATAGCATAGTTAAGCACATTGAGAATACTCTATGCATATATATAGTAATTTTTTATTATGCATTAAGTATTCTCGATTAGCTTGATTAAAAGTTACCCTCATGACATAAAGACCATAATAAATAGAGTATAACTATACTCAGTATAGTTATAGAGACGAAAGTAGCAACATTTGCGATCCCACTGGAGATTCCTCATGATAGAAAGAAATATGTTTAACTGAATTTTATCTATAGACAAAACCACCATTTTTTATGACAATGTAAATTAAAGAAATCATTTTACCCTTTAATGCACATCGTAGGCAATTTTGACAATTTTTTCTAATAATTGTATAAATAAATAATAGAGATATATAGCGAATAATTAATTAATTAGAGACTAATTTTATATATAACTGGTACACATGTAGTAAATTATACATATATCACATCATTTCGATCTGGTGTGTTCGTAGCTTTCACCTCGCCATGAACGCAGGAAAGGCGATGATCTTTGCTATTACTGGGTATTGCTGATCTGAATGTCCCGTTCGAATTTTTATAGTGGCTGCATTTTCCTAGGCGAGCGCCCTGTGCTTTTCGCGATGTTTTCTTGCCTTCCTATCAGGGAACAATGTTTTATAGTTAAAGCCTATTTTTTTATTTATTCCTCTGCAAATCAATAAATTCATATTAGTTTGGCTACGTTGGAGATGAATAAAAATTAAATATTTTTTCTTGATATTTTTCGTTGATAAACATGGTATCCAAAAAAGCCCCGGCCGTTTTTCAAGGGAAAAAAGGAAACGCCTCACAGTATGTGTAACTTATATTTAGCCTTCGAAGTTATCGCCATCGGTATCCAGCACCTGCCAACGCGTCTCCAGCTGTTCAATCTCCTTGCGTTAAAACTCGGGGGTTTTGGGCGCAAAGAAGTCCGTGAAGGCTTGCCGCAAGTCTGTTTCATTGATGAAGGATTTCCCACGGAGATAATTATCCAGGGAGTGTAAGAGGTGGTCATCGGATGGCGCAAGTTCAGGTGAATAAAGTGAATGGCACAAATTTTCCCACCCAAGTTGCTGTGTGGTATCCCTGACCACTCGCGCGACATGCGGCCTTGCGTTGTCATGGAGGAAAAGCACACCTTTGCGATTCACCGGTGCTGGCTCCTTCTGGCTGCTGTTGCACACGTTCCAGTTGCTGCGAGTATAGATCTCCAGTGACTGGCCTGTTGGTAGCAGCTCACAGTGAACCACTTGACAACCTGTCCGGCAGAGACAAAGCATAATCTTATGTGGGTGTATAGGCGGTCTTGCAGTGTGAGGGACAGCATCCAGAGGTGCCAACCACTGTCTGGAACACTTGGGAATTTCATACAAAACTCACTTTTCATCACTGGTAAGAACTCGATTGAATAAGGATACGGTACGGTTTCGATAAAGCAGCGATACGCAGGCTGCCACCCGTTGTCTCAAGTAGACCTCCAACAGCGTGTGCGGAACCCACTTGCTGAGTTAGTACGTCTTACCCAGGTGGTGCAGGTGAAGTCTAACTGTTTCATCGGACACGTTAAACTGTCTTGCAAGTTCACCACACATTAACTTACTGTCCTGTTCAATGGCTGCATTCAGGACTCCGTCATTCATGACCTGTGGTCGTCCACTGCGAGGCTCATCACTGAGGGACATGTCTCCCTACTTGAATTTTTGAAACCATCGCTTTGCAGTACGTTCATTCACAGCACTATCCCCCAACGCCCGACAAATGCGGCGACTTGATGCAGCTGCTGATAAGCCCACTTTGAAGTCGTAAGCCAAACAGCCTCGAACGATATATGTTGACCCTTCCATCCTTCTCCAGTGCTGTCCGGCTTATCTAACTGATGGCCATGCACGGTGCGCGTGTTTTTATAACATCTGATGTTCTTACTTTCGGCTGTCAAAATCTAAAAACAATTACTACACGAATTGCATACAAATTTCAACTTCATTCAATGGCTAATCAAAAACGGACAAAACTTTTTTGGTTACCTTGTAATATTCGATTTAGAACAGAAATTTCATTCTAATTGATGAGAGCATTTAATTTCAATTTCCTTTTTAATCGCAGTTTGCCTTTTACAAGATGAACTGAATTACGATTGAAGATGAAGGACTCCTTCCGGCATAAATATAAATCAATTAAAAATTAGAAACTGAACGGAAAATTTGAACATAGTCTCTGACGTTTGAATTTACTTATGCGTCGCCACCCTCACAGGTTATTTACTATGGAACAATTATTGACATTTTCCTAATAATATACGGAATATTCCTTTCGTTATTTTCACTCGATAAAACAAAACGTTTAATGTTTTTAACTAATTACGTACCGCCAGTTTCTTCTTCTTTGGCCATCAATCTATTAAGTTAAATCAGGAGGTTCAACTCCTAATCAGCAAGTTTTTTCCACAACCTAAAATTCATTCTATTCTAGTCAACAATTTCACAATCGGTTCCCTTTTCCGCTTTAAGGATAAGCTACCCACTGCTATGTGTTCCTCTGTGGTTTACCAGTTTAGTTGTTCACGTTGCGAATCACAGTACATATATAGGTTCCTCCTGTCGTACTCTAATGTCCAGAGTAGCCGAGCACGCTGGGCGCAGCTGTAGAACCGGTCGTCCACTTGGTTCTCCTCCACTGTCCTCTGTTCGATCCCATGCGGAAAACTGAAACGTCCCTGTTTCAGTAAATCATTTTAAAATCCTTGCAGGTGCCCTTCATATGATTGATTTACGCATCCTCGAGTCGCTATACATTTTTAAGCTCAGACTCCCTCTAATTGATACTCAAAGTGTTTTTCCTCTTCTCGTTGCAAATACATGATCATTAATTTAGGTTATTTAATTTTTGTTTTGTTGTGTATTTTAGTTTTAGATCTACGACTATTTTTCTGTATATGTTGTAGCATTCTTCTGCATAATGTAGTTTCAATTTTCTCATTTTCGTTTTGTTTTGTCACAGAATTCTTTTCTTTGCTGAAGATGAACTGTTTAGTTCGAAACGTTCAATTTTATTCATTTAGACTTTACTATTTGTAATAATAAAATGGCAATTCGTACAGCGATTTTCGCCTTGCTTTTCATTTTAAGCTTTAGGTTTTTGCAATTATTTATACTGTTGTAATTCTTTCACAAATTATTCTTTAATTAGGTTTTCTTGTCCTTTTTTATTCTTACCAGATGCATATTGCATAAAATTCGGTGTGATGCATTCAATTTCAAATCATTGCAAAATTTTAAACCATGCTTTTGAATATGTAACTTTTCAATTGTAGACTGGGCAAAAAACGCAAAATATCAAAATTTCCTGGAATTTCAGCTGGCATATGTCTCTGAAATAATGGAGCCATAGCTGGCATATATCCAAAATAATGGAATCCCTGCTGGCATTTAACTAACAACAATAATGGAATCCTTGCTGCCATAGTTTCCCAATAATGGAATCCTAGTTGGCATACATCAACAATAATGGAATCCTCGCTGGCATATAGTCACAATAATGGAATCCTAGCTGGCATATTTTCACTATCATGTAATCCTAGCAGTATATTAAGGAAAAAAATTAAAAAACTTTATCATCAGTAATGCGATTTGAATTTCACAAATTTTTTATTCGATCCTTCAACAGGTTTAAAAGTGTCAGGGTCATAATTTTTTCGCGTTGTAAGTTTTTAGCCTTCGCGAGTCTTCCAGTTTTCTCCTCCTTTTGTCGAACCGAGACCATCCAATTGAGTTTGTAGTCAGTCTCCCAAGCAATTTACGATCAAAAATTTTGAGAATATTAAATTATGAGGTTGAAGCAAATTTTCCAACACTGTCTTAAGGGAAGAATTTTTGAGTAAATCGAGCTTTGCGAGAAGATGCGTCATCGTGATCGAGGATGCCACTCTGTTGACTAAGGAGGATCGCTTTTACTGCGGTAGGGTTTTCAAACATCGCAAAAAATTCCATTAATTATTCCTTGCTTTTTGATGAACAGTTCTCGAGGATAATTTCTACACGAAAACAAAAGGCAAGGAACACAATTTGAAACTTTCTTGTTTGCTGTTGAAAAAAGTAAACTAATGTTTTCCGATCATTTTTCCTACTCCTATAGTAACGCATAATTATTAAACGGATTAAATCGATGAGTCGAATGTGATTTATGAAATAAATTGATCAATATTTTTTCATGAGACACTTGATACTTTTTATTATACAGCGTACTGGATACAAAACTAGTAGAGTATATCCTGCTTCATTAGTGTTATGTTTATGAGAGGTGTAAAAGAATTCTTAAATTCGGTAATGCATGGCTTAACCGCCAGTATACGACATTTCGTTCGCAGGGTAACAAGATACCCTGAACCTCAGTTGAAAGAAAATTTTCCTCACATTAATATTTTCCATTCACATATTTAGATATAAGCTAAATTTATGAAGCGGTAAACATCAAAATGTAAGAGCAAACCAAATTTTCAAGAGCAATTTCTATGTATGTTGTCACTCTCGCTTACTACTTCCGCCCACCAGGTATATTGTTTGGACAATTGTTCAACTATCATTTAGAATCGTACTAGAATGTGCATTATTTTTTGAAAAGCCGTTTTCCTCCATACTCAAGTGTCAAGCCCCGAGTAAGCTGCTATTCTTAGATTAACGCTCTTTCATCGCAGATTTTATGCAGTAGCCTTTAATAAACGGAATGAAATACCGTCACAATAGCAAATTACATCTTCCAGCTCATAAAATGTGAATATACAAATTATAGCTTGAATTTTTGAAGAGCTTAAGTAAATACAGGAGGTATCTCATTGCCTTATTATATTTGTTTTATAGTCAGCTGTCGCGTGTCTGAAATATAGAAAAGAATACCACTCAAGCCATTTACGACTTACGAGCAATACTGTAGATAAAAAAGTACCAGAGCTAACATTAATCAAATTTCTCCCCCCTAGCGAAAACTTAGCCACTGATTCACATCTGCTGGGCATGAAACATGTTGAGGCTCGGCCGCCTTCGTTGGAGTGCCGTCCTCACGTGCAACTCTCACTTCGAGGCGCGGGCAATCAATGAAACGTGGCAGTGTGGCACCGCAGAGTTCGAAGAAACTCATGAGTGCCAGTATGGGTCGAGCCGGCACAAAGAAAGGAGTGATTACTACGCGCCAGTGTGTTTCACTTGCACGGCATCCGACCTTATTTTGTGGCTGACATACGCAATTCGCCAAACAAATAACGTAGGCCAATGAGAGCTCGAAAACAGCATACTTCTACCTTTTATAGTAGAGCAGAATTTAAAAATATTCAGTGAACTGTGACTATTACAACAGAAATAGATTAGTGAAAAATCTCATTCGCCCCTGACTCAAAACAGTGAAACATAACTCACAGTACGGGTGAGCGAATAGCTCAAAATGATGGCATGCTCTAAAAGAACAGTAGCTCTGGAACAACAGCCTTGTTTTCAACCTTGCTGGTGATAATTCATTAAGGTTCCGATACAGTGAATTCATGCATTGGCATCGCTGCCGTGTTTGGCGAGAGCGCGGATAATCTGCCAGTATGTCACTGACTCCAGAAGGTCAGGCGCCGCTGGAGTGAAATTTCACAAGATTCTGAACAAGAGCTTATATGTTGTCGCAGACGGAGGCGTTGGCTCAGCTGTTGCGATCTCAAGGCAGTTATTAAGCAAACAGATCCGCTGCAGGGAGACCGAGTCTGGAATAATAAGTTCAAATCTAGAATATCGTTAACAAGTCGGTTTGTAAAATGAACAAATTTGTGTATTGAAAGCCTGCATTCCAGGAATTATTTTGTAAGCACTATTACAAATTACTATTTGTCCATTAATGAATACTTTGAGAAACAATATAACGATAAAGTCGGGGTATAACACACTGTGGTTAAGATGCTAACACTCTGAGAGAACGAAGATGACGGGTAGAAATTTAAGAATTGTTTCATGATGGTAGCATTCTTTAAAATATTCTAAATCCTGAAAATATACCTGGTGTAAATGCAAGAAAAAAATGACAACATCGTTTCACGTGCTACTGAGCCTTCATTTGTGTGCTTCCCATGTAATCCCTCGCGCCACCCTCAGGTGGAGAGTGGCTTCTCCCTGGTGTTGGACAGAGATGCATGTCAGCGCTATGGAAACGTGCCAACGCCCTCCTCATCTCAGTCTGGGGCAAATGTAGCTATAGCTGGTAGCTGGTCAGGCTGGTTACCTGCTTTGGGATAAGCATACGATTCTAATTGCCTCTGGCGTGTCTTCACGATATTAGCTGCATCAGCTGAGTGTCGAGAAGAAAGTACACCCTTGTGTGAAACGTTTTCTTTGTTAAATTTTTTTTTGGGTAGGAGTGAGTACTTCCGCTCAGAAACAATTTTCCTCGATTTGCGCTCCAGTGTGTTCACGCAAGCAATAAGAAATGATTACTTTTATATATATAAAACGGCGAGCACTGCTTTACCTCCGCTAAAATTTATGATACTTTTCGTGGCAATCAGTTATAACACTCAAAGAATGAAAGTCTAGTGAGTTCATGGCAACTTCTTTAAAGAATAAATCACGTAGAAAATATTTTAATCGATTAGTGTTTTGCAGATCACACAGCGTTAGAGTTCTGATAGGAGCTAAGGAGGATATTAAATGATTTCAGATATTTGATGGTCTTCTCAGGAAAAATAATGTAATGACCAATCTAGGAAAGATAAGAGATAACAAATTCTTCTCAGAAATACGTATATTAAAAAGAAACTAATAACTTAGTTTTCCTTTAACTGAATAGAGTGAAGTATTTGAGCGCTTATTCGCCCGATTGGCGCCACATTTTGGTTGAGGTATATTTGAGGGGTCAGATGGGAAAATCATCCTTCAGAACGGGTTTTTAGATCATATATATATATATAATTCCGAATGAAACTTTGAGTAACCACCTACTCCTGTAGCAGAACACAATGCTTAGTCCACATATCTTTATATATTGTTCAGTGGCTTCATTTTTTTTGCAAATTGCTATACGCTATCTGGAATTCTTTATGTACATAATTTCAATCTATCAGTTCATGAAAAAAAGTTTCGTAAAAACTGAAGTATTCTTTTATCTATCTTTTATAGATTTTCCTGTGCATCAGTTTCTATACTCTCCATTGAAGTTTTATTTTCACATCTCACTATTCATGTGACTAATCTTATAGCATTATTTCAAATACCTTATGAATTCTCATCCTCTATTGAAAAGTATCCCTGTTCTTGATTGTGCATTTCATTTTTGCAGAAGATTTCAAATAGACATTGACATCACTCCTGACACGGTCTATAAGCTGTGATAAAAAATATTTAAATTTTTGGACCAGTCAGTAATTTATAACCAGAGCATTTGTTATTTGACGGTGAACAGTATATCTATTTGAGAGTGAATTTTTTAAAAGTTAGTTAATAGTGAATCATGAGCAGCAAACTGCGAAGTTTCTTGAAGCGCCATCTGTCAGCAGATGTCTACTCTGATGTGAGGTGAGTTCCCTGCCACCCCCACGAGGCTAATTTCTTAGCTAGGCCATGTTAACAAATCTCTATGACTGACCGTAACGACAGAGGCTGCGAGCAGACAGCGTGATGGTTTTCTCTGATTACAAGCTTGGGATGTTTTATTGTTGGAGGTTATTTTTAGTCAGAAGAATATTACTTTTTTGGTGCATTATATGTAATTTTTTATAAATAATTCTATTTTTAATTAAACTAATTTTTTGAAAACTCTACGAAAGTATTGCATCTGTAGGAAAGGGGGCTGCTAGTTTATGCGAGTATCAAATATATCAAAATGTATCTAATCAAAAGAATGTTTTTAAAATTATAGAACATAAAATGGGATTCAGGTTTTTTATCATAGATTGTTCATTCGTTCCTTCCCTAGCAAAATCATATTTTTTTAACCTAGCGAGGCACCTTAGAAATATTTACAGGATTTTCATGTTCTTCCTCAAGGTCCAGATGAGGTTTCCTCTACTACAGAAAAGCTCACGGAGTAACTAACTGAGCGTAATTTAATTTTAAATAATATGTCAACAAATCAAAATTGTTAATGGATGGAAGAAATGAAACAACATAAGCGGTCATAGAAGAAAAAATTAAAGCGGAAACATTCACACATTCATGCTCGTCTTCCTCACTAGCATTTAAACAATTTCTGAAAAATTATAGTGTCAAACATTTAGCGGAGAGCAATCACTTTTTCCTGTAGATGAAAAAACTTAAACTTATGTCAAATATTCAAGAGGCCATATGGAGTACACAGCAAAATTTCACCCATGACTTGAGAGCAGAAACAATGAAACTGACTGTAAGACGATCGATGATTAGAAAATATTGCAATGAATTTCGATGGTGAACGGTTTGTCATTGTTTGGTAAACTTCATAAAGGAGATGAAGTACAGGAAGTACAGGTTCGGCTAACGAGCTTGGAGTCAACCTGAAAAAGCAATTCTTGTTCATATTATATTCGACCTGTTGTAAAATAACTTTCTAAGTTAAAAAGGAAACAAAAAAAAGGAGAACGACGTATAAGTGTGCAAAGCTTAATAGTTCGGAGAGGCGTGGTTTGGGGTCGGTGTGGGTGCACATGGCTATTTGTTCATGCAAATGAACTGAAATGGCTTTACTGCGCATGTAGGAATTCCAAAAGCTTTCGAGGGTATATTTTTACAAACAATTAAGATCAATCAGGCTGTTGCATAAACGCCTTACGAGTCTGCCATTTATTGAATGTACGTAATTACCATCTATTAAATGCACGTAAATTGAGGCAAGGTTTTCGCAAAGGAAGGGTGTTAGGAAACGAGGAAACAATATTTTTCGCACCGACGTACTGAAATTGTACACAAGCAACATTTTCAACCCGTTTTTCGATGGGGCAAAATTATCGTACTTCAATTTTTACCAGTTAGTTTTTTCTTAGGCTCGTAGACTATTTAAACAACTTTTACTGAATATTAGGCTCATACGTTAGTTAGTGTTCAATCATATGTTTTACCTGTTTGACTCCCCATGACAGCGCTTCAAGGACCCGAAACCTCAGTCAATCAATACTGTCAAAAATTTATCAAATTTACGAGCTTTCTCGAAGCTAGTAAAGAATTCATGTCGGGCACAAGCTCTTACGTTCTGCAGCTATAGTTTGGCCGTTACCTTTAATTAATGACAGATAATTTGGCTTGAAAATGAACTGAAGGCGTCACAGTACTCTCTCTTCATGGTGTCATAGCACCCTCTCAACATCAATAGTGTAAATTACAGCATATATTGTCATGTGCGTATAACTTAACTATAACTATAACTTACGTTAAGTTCTAAACCGAAAGAAAAGGCATACATTGTTTGATAACATAAAAACAAATAATTAATGTACAATTGATGATTAATTCTTTACACCGAAATACAAAATAGTTCAAAAATAGTAAACTGATAGTCTCTGTCGCACTAATAGTACAGAGAAGACAAGTAGTTTCAAATAAGGAGAAGATGTGACTTTATAACAACCTGGACGTCACACGGGCGTCACTGGCGCCACGTACTGCAGGCAAAGCCATTGGTACAATTAAGGTACAAAGCTGACAGAGGTAATAAAGCAGCGCAGCTAGGCATTTACCGGCATCCTCCGGGAAATTTCTTGTTCAGTGGCAATAAGCGCTGTCAAATCAAATAATGATGCGATCGGAACGTCGGTAAAACACAAGTGTTGGAGCTACAGCATTTGATCAAAACTCAAGTCATCAAAATAGAATTATTTGCGATGAATCGTCTCATTGGCGAACATTTTAATTAGATATATTATAGAAAGCTTGCGATAACAGTTAAGTAAGGGAAGAGGCCCTCCTTTCAAAATATTTTTTGAAAACACAATTCTATGAAAATTACCATAACGCCGTCATTCAAAGCTTCTTGGCCTGTATAAGATGTTTATTTTAAATAGTTAATTTAGCATAATGAATTAAGGAATTACAATTTAAGCTTAACAGCTTGCGTTTTAAAGTAACCTCTCTCTCGAACGCTGCTTGAAACACAGCAGTGAACCCAGGTTCAACCACAGTACCGAGAAAACAAGTGTTGGCATTTGGAAGGTGGCAGTAAAGGCATCATGCAATTTGCGATGTAATAGTGACGACAGAAAAAATAGCACAATCAAGGCACTCAGCAGGTTACGTTAATCGCTGAACCCGCAGGTCAGTACTGAATGCGCTCTAAACAAAGCTGCAGACAAGGATTACATAAAAGCGCTGTTTTTTAGCCGAAAAAGGTAAATAAATTGTTTCAAAACAAATAATTTCAATGGATTAAGGTATTATTAATGATTACATTCGTTTCATATTCGAGTAGCATGTCTTTGCTGTGGAACATTTTACAAAAAAGATTACTTAATCCTTTACCATTATCATTGGTCTGTTGATCTTTTACATGTGGATAACACCCTTATCAATAAAACGATTGTAATCCATCGCCAAACAACATATGTACTTCAATATAATGTGCATTGATCAAATGTACCAACCCTAACTTGTTTCTCGCATTTCGATTTCAAGACTTTTTACATCAACGAGATTAATAAGCTTAGAATACGATGGAAGACGTCGGCAGCTGTGCTGTTTAGTCGTGTTACTTTCGTACCTCTGCACTCCCAACAACCAAATTCTACTTATGATATTGCCTGAATCACGTGGCGATAGTGACGTAGGAAATGGTGCTCGCGATAGCCCTGTGCTAGAGGTTCTGTCGCCGTGCGGCCGGGACCCGGGTTCGAAACTCGGCGCTGGCAGTGGCGATTTTCTCTGTTGGGTATAGGAGAAAAATTCCAAGCACAATACCCCACTCTACCCAGGTGTCTGAAATGGGAACCGGTCTTGACCGGGGGAAAGCGTCATGGCGTCCTGGCCTTAGTTATAAGGCATTTGAAAATCCAATGTACAAGGTGATATGTATCAGGCTTGATTGGAAATAAAGCATCCGTAGATGCCTTCATTATTATTAAGAATGAACTCTGGAATACGGATAGGTGCCATGCCACCTCCTGTATGGAACGACACTGTTCAACAGCGGAAAAATTAAAGATGAGAGTATTCGTCCTATGTAGATTTTGGGTGAATGAACCCGAATATAACACTTAAAACTGCCTGCTTGCTCAGATTAGCGAGTTATTTCATCGTTTTCATTTAACAGATAACGCTATGGGAATACAGTTGTACAAATAGCAGTTAGGAAGCTTTTGTTTTCTACACGTTGACTTTTGGCCTGTCGTTTGTGGTAGACGTCCGAAGGATCTCTGGCCGCGCATAAATTCCAGCGAAAATTTACTAGCATGGAAACTGGCCATTTTCCTTTGTAACGCTGTTTCATTGCTGAAATTGTCTGATGGAACCGCTCTCCATGTTCATCACTAAAAGCCCTGCAATTCGCTTGGAAAACATCAATATATGAGTGCATGAAATGCAGTTTTAGAGACATGTCGCATTCAATTTTCCCATTCGCAGATATAAGTTTTTTCACTAGATCTTTGTAACTTTCATCACGAAAATTACCCAAGAATTGCGTGCTAACATTCTGGAAATTTTGTCAGGCATGTAGCTCAATTATATTGAGAATTGATTCAACGCTTTATCATACAAATGCTTGCATATCTCGTGACCTATAAATACCCCCTTGTTTAATCTTTACCGTACTTAGGCTTAGGCGGGGAAACTCTAAACACAAGTATTCGAATGCACTGACATTTTTGTTAAGGGCCTTCGCAATTTGCTTCATAAGTCCAAGTTTTATGTGCAACGGTGGTAGGACAATACTGTTAGGGTTCAGTAGAGGTTCACATGAAACGTTTTTGCGTCAGACATCAAAGCTGTTCGTACTGGCTATTCCTTCTATTTGTAATGGACATGACTCGCGTGGCTATCCTACTCACATACAAAGTAAAAGTACTTTGTGTACCCACGTTGCAGACCTAGTAAAATAGCTACTCGCTTGAAATCACCACATCCTAACCTCTTATTTTGATTGTAATTTATATGATTAAGGAGGCATTGACACATTGGATAACTTCCTTTACCTAGCTGCATAAGTAACAGGGATCGATGATGATATTTCAGTAATGTTATGCAATGGCTTGCGTAACTGAGCAGACCAGGCTTATTTCCGATGCGTCTATGAACAATCTATAATCGTCTGTCATGTACGGAATTTTACGTTTCTGGATCAGACTTTCAGCATCATTGCAAAATATTAAGTCATTGTCACTGCTGAAAAATGTATAAAGTTTTTTCCGATGATCACAAAGACCACATATTTTAACTTTATCCTCCAGTAGATTCCACTGCTGCAATCTGAAAGCTAAAAGTTCAGCTGTATTCTTTGAAAATTCTAAATCCATAATCAGGTCATGAAGTTCTCCCGTGGGATTCAATGTACGTTACAGGAGGGTACTTGTGGTTCAAATGGTGTTTCAGCATCAATGGGGCTTGAAAAAATTTCTAACATAACAAGTTCAGTTCCATCATCCTCCATGTCTGTTGGAATGTTAGTGAGGGGATCGGAGACTGGCAACCTATCTCCATAGTACTGGGCAAATAAGAGATGGCATCACTAGGTATTCAACATTCCTCTTCTTCTGCGTATTAATTCATTTCTTCAAGCATGGTGTCATGTAGAAATAGCACGCAGTGGCATATGGTTTGGTGGTTCACGCCAAACGACGGGCACATCAAACGGCACGGAAACTTTTTTCCCATGCGAGCAAGCATTCAGGGTTGATGAACACTTCGTACAACAAACGTGGGGAGCCCAATTCTTTTTCTGGTCTCCAACGCGACAACCAAAGTATATAACATTTGTCTTTTTCACTGCAGCAGTCATTGACAGCTTTCTGAAACCACAACTCACATCAGCGCAGACGTTAGTAGCAAAGGTTGTCGTGGGGAGTGCGGGGCATAGCTTCTAATTCAGTGGACCACAAAATCGATCAATAACGTACCAAGTCACTCATACAGTAAGTCACTGTTAAACAAAGCAATCAATAAAATTATGAAACACATGGCGAGGTGAAGTTATCCGTTCTTTAGCACGTACAAGGTTCAGGCCGTTTGCGCCTGGAACATCTTTTTGCAGCAGGATCACGTAATTTATGAGACGAACAGCGACAGAAATGAACGGCAACGAGTCTAATTTTTTTTTTCTCTTATTTTTTTTTCTCTCACGTATACTTGACCTGTCGTAATTATAACATCCCATAGCTATATGGATTAAATATAAAAAGTCATATTACTCAAAATGCGGATCCAGAAGAAAATTTTAATTGTGGTTTTTGTATTCAGAGACTCAAAATTCATAAAAGGCGGCTACTTTCATTTCAGTAAAAAAGGCAAAATTTGTGGAACTGAGTTACATCTGTTATTTGGACTGTGGGTTCGACTATTAAACGGTTCATGTAATCCCACAGCGTGCTGAGTTTGTTATTTTCATGTGACGTCACTGTAAGTCAGTGATTCCATGACGTCACAGGCATACATTTTCCAAATGACGTTTCTGGTTTTCTCTGTAATGTGGCCGAGCATCAATTTCAAAAGAACTAAGACAACTGATAGATTTTCAGTTTTAAACACCTAACGAGAGGTTTGACGTAGAAAAATGATTTAGGTAGAGCGTTTCTTCCCATTTTTTAATTCAATATTGCTACTTGTATTTGATACTATCTTACACTCTGTTTAATATACCTAATAAAAAATTGGCGTACAACTAATATATTTTAAATATCATAACCTACTCCAAGCACCAGCGCTGCTAAATCTCTTTACATTCTTAATGCAAAGATTTGTGAGGCGCGTACAAACATTTAGTGAAGATGTTCAGAATCTTGAGAAGTGAAATAATTTTCCACCCTCGCTTTCAGGCAAAATTGAATGGTGATCCAAATAGACTCCAGTCTCATTCATATATACAATTTCGGACTTCGTTAAAGAATGAGAGGGCATGAATGTGATGTGCAATGAAGATCTTTGTATATAGTGTCGAAAAAAAAACATAGCCGAATTTGCACGTGGAAATCGCATGCAAAATCCAGTACTGAGATTCAGGCGACGGAACATCGGTAGAACCGGTTGCTACTTCATGGCGTCCTTCGATAGTTTAAAGCAAGCATTTTTTAACAACATGATTTTGGATCACCATACATCTAAAGACCCTTGTTGTTGGAGATCTCATAGAAATTAATATTTTAATGGCACATTCTTATTAATATTTTAAAATTATGCAGAACACCTGTTGTGCAGCTTCGATGATAAATCTGAACCAATTCAGCGCCATAAGTTTTAAAATTATACATTGAATAATGTTCTGTAATTGAGGTCTGTCACGGTTTAAAAACGGTTACTTAATCGGTGATAAATTACAAAAATTTTACTGTAAGAATGAAAAGGTTGTTTCATAAGTAAGTCAAACAATTTTCGAAGTAGAGGTGAAGCTGGTAGAGATCAGGTAGAAGAAAATTTTTAAAATGCTTTGCATATAAAAAAAAAAGTTTATAGTAATTACTAAATTTTCAATAAAAAAAAAATAGCGTGTAAAATATCTTTTTCATTTAGATAGAAGTATTGGGAATAGGGATAAATGATGATTTAAAAACGTTTGATGGTAATACAACCAATGGAATATAAAATATCACACGACTAAAAATATAAACGGAAGACGGTAAGACTGAAAACGTTCCTAGAAAACAAAAATTTTCAAAAACACTCAAAACGATCGCGTTAGGGGTCTACTTCTTGAGAATACCTTATCCAACAAACTTTTGAAATGATTAATCGCTCACTTTTTAATAATGTTTCACAGCAGAGGCTCTAAAATATACAGAGGCTCTATACTCTCTAAAATATACAGAGGCTCGAAAATATACAAAGGCTCTAAAATTTTCATAAGAGGAAAAACCTTGTCTTGCCTGATCAAAAAACAGTACTCATGTTACTGTGAATTCCGCACTTGGCGTTGTCCCGGATTGAAAAATGGAGACTGTGTGGTAGGACTAATGGTGCGACAGCTCTTACTACAATGCGCGGCGACCTTGGACGGCGAATTAATGGCATCATTTTTACGTACTCCGATGCAAATTGCACGCAACTGAATTTGTACAGCTGGCAGACTTTCAAGTGAAGAAAGTTTATGTTTAACACAAAACATGTTGCAATAGTTCTATTGTTCTCCTATATAACCTTAAAATCCACTAATGAAAAATTATTACACAGTAATATTAAAATTTTTACCTGCATTTAATCCGAAGTTTGACAGAAAATGAGGATAAAGTAAAAGTAAACATTCAAAAAAAGTTTCATTTAGAATGGATTGGAAGTTTATAGTAGCAGCTAAGAAAAATCTGTTTCCGCATTCGTTATTTGTTAAAAGAAAGATATCTTCATTACTAAAGAACTGCTGAAAAATGATCGCATGGTGTGCACTGGTACCTAAACTTTAAAATAAAATACCTTTAATTACATGGGCTCGTAAAACTATGAAATGTACCTAAACCTCATATCGAAACTTACTCATATCGTAAAGTAAACGAATCAAATTAAGAAGAAATGCACACCGTTCTAGAAGAATCAATGCCAACATTGCACATTTCTCGACACAATAATGCAACGAGCATTGATGAAGCAGTAGTAAAATTGACTGAAACTATAATGGCCGCATACAATCAGTGTTGCCCAATTGTAACTCGTACAGTTACCCCGAAAAATAAACAAAAGCTCTGGATTACTGGCGACATCGTGATAAATATAAAGAAACGTCAAGCGTACCTAGCGCTCCTTTACGAAGAACGAATACCTAGAGAAACATATAACCGATTCAGAAACTATGTGACAAATCAGATTAGGACATCAAAAAAGAGCTACTTTACGTGCAAGTATACTCAATTTAAAGTTGACGTTAAAAAGACTTGACGCCTCCTTAACTCCTGCTGTAAACCGAATAACGTCGATGAAAACAAAATTAAACATGTTGTTCAAGATAATGTAAAATACCACGAAAAGAAAGAAATTGCTAATCTCTTTAACAATTTCATCGTTAACGTAGGGAAAACTATAGCTGATGGTATTCCAAGTGAACCTACTGTTCACCTGGAATACATGGATCATATCCGAGAACACAACTCCTTTTTCTATACGTCTACCAACTCTTCTGGTGTAATTGAGTGCCTAAACAACCTGAAAAATAAATCGAGGGGGTTACAAATGTTTCCGACAGAAGTACTTAAAATTATTGCTGATATTGTAGCCGCACTGATATCCAAACTTATTAACCAGTCTCTCTTCCTAGGCCCTTTCCCGAACTCCCTCAAAGTTGCTAGAGTAACCATAATCTTTAATAATGGTGAAAAAACTTGTGTAAGCAATTATCGACCTATCTCCGTGCTACCAATTATTAGCATGGTATTCTAAAAAATTGTGTATAAAAAAGTATACTCTTAATTTTAACAAAAATCATTTCTTTATCTTTACGATAAACAATACGGCTTTCGCTCTAAAAAAAATCCACAACACAGGCCATATTAAATCATTTACAATTCCTATATTCTAATATAGATGAAGGAAAGCCTGTCTTCTCTGTATTTCTTGACTTTCGAAAAGCATTCGATTGTGCGGACCATAAAATATTACTCTCGAAACTACACTGTTATGGCATTCGAGGGGTTGCCCATGATTGGTTCAGATCATACCTAACAAATCGGAAGCAATACGTTGTCATTGACGACGCAAAATCGGACCCACAGACAATTAGCAATGGAGTTCCACAAGGATCTGTTCTTGGGCCTCTGCTATTTCTGATTTTTATCAATGAAATTATTAAATCCACATCATTCTTCAAATTCATTTTTTTTTGCCGATGACAGTACGCTTTCTGCGGTCCTTCCGAACAAAAATCATACTATGATTGCGGAAAATACATATAATGAACTTCATAAGGTTTAATTGTGGCTTAAAGCTAATAAAATAAGCCTTAATATCGATAAAACAAAATATATAACATTATCATACGAGAAAAATGTATCTCTCTCACGCATTAAAATTGGCGAAGGTGAAATCGAAAAAACCAACGCATGTAAGTTTTTAGGCATCATAATAGATAAACATCTGACCTTCAAAGAGCACATCGCTCAAATTAGTTCTAAATTATCATAACCCATCGGAATCCTAAATAAAGTTAAAAATTTCCTGCCTGAGACAGCCTTACAAATGCTCTACCGAACGCTCATTTCTCCATACTTGCAACAGGGAATAGAAGCATGGCACGGAACTGATAAAAATAAAACCAACACAATTTTTACTCTGCAAAAAAGAGCTATCAGAGCTGTAAAGACCCTAGAATATAATGCGCACACAAATGATTCATTCAAAAATGTTTAAATACTTAAACTTTCGGATCTCTACAAAATCTCCATTTTAAATTTCATTTACAATACATTAAGAAATGGTGGCGACAATAGCCTAAAACAATGATTAACTGCGCAAACTGGTCATCACGACCATTTAACTCTAAATAGAAGTAAATTCATGCATCCTTATTATTCAAAAGCCCCGTTGCAACACAGTATCCTCTTCGTTGGAACTAGAACTTGGAACTCAATACCTGCGGAGATCCGTGAAAGTAATTCTACAAAGTATTCAAAAGACATCTTGAGTCTCACTTCCTATCAGAATACTAGTCATGTAAGATCACCAAGTCAAATCTTGCCTCCAACATGTCTGGTCCTAATAAAGTAACTTGCCATGGGTAACATAACCGATCTTCAGACTGCTCTTAAATCGTTTTATCGAATATACTGTTATAAATAGCCGATTTGACCTATATTGTAAAATACAGCATTAAATATCGAGTTAATTATCTCATTGATCAGTCTGATACAAAACTAGGTTAAGTGAATTAGGTTAAGCATTATTGTACACCTTAGAATAACGTGATGGTAGGATGCACTAGAAGTCGCTGAACTTGTTCGGGCCCACAGGTAGCTATACTCAAGTTTGACTATTGTGCTAGACTTGAGAAACATTCTACCTCTATGTCACCGGTGGTAAATAAATTGTTTCAAGTTTTTTTTTTAACCTGTGGACGTTTCCTGCCAAACACTTCACGTTTAAATTTCTTCGAAATACCTCAACGCTTTGAACGAGTTAGTTTAAGAAAATTATTCTATTCCTCCACTTTAATTTCCTAAGTAAATTTACATTCTACGGTCTATTGAGTGGCACACTCATATCGTCTACGAAATAGATGTTTGAATAATTCCTTGTAGTTAATCAACTATTTCTTTCCTTCAAGTTTGTATTTCATTTGCTGAGACGGCCGAGTTTTAACCTGTCCTGCATGGGCTCCTCGGGAGGTAAATTTACTACTGGACACATGCAGTACATGTGCGAAATTTTGAATGATGGAGGTGAATAAAAGGCTCCAGAATGGTTGAGCAATGGGGCAGAAGTGATCGCTCAGTGATCTATGATGCAGACCCACATTCAACAATTAGGGACGTCAAGTACGATATGAATCCTTGCTGAATAATTTTGAAATATAAAGCAAAACTACTCTTCTTCATACGTCTAAATCACACTATCTTTGTACATTTTCAACACTTAATCAATTCAGCTTCGTAAATAGGCACAGTTAATATTTTGTTTCTACATGTTTTAAAGAAGATTTTAGCAGTCGTATTGCGCTATTTTTTCAAACCGTTGTCTGTTCTGCAATTTTAGATGATGTTTTCAGTTTCTCTAGATTAGTTACTCTACACATAATTTATGCTTTTATTGTGATTGTATCCGCTCTGTATTTTGGAGCGATTAAAATATTTGGCATGCTGCTCCTGGTTTTCAACTCTTCATTAAAAGTCGTAAATGTCATGGGCTCCTGAGCATGCTTTGCCGTCAACTTTGTGCAGGAGAAAAGTAAAGCCGGTATTCTAATTCACTTTGTAGAAAAACAGATCGATCGGTAAAATATTGACGGACGCTTCACGTAACTGTGCCATTCATTCTCAGACCTAAGGTAAAAATTTCCACCGTTGAAGTCTCCGAATAAGTAATTGGATTGAAAATTACACGCACAATCATCTCGAAAATTATCTCAAGTGTTTTAACCACAGCTGGTTTTAGTGGGTCCGAGTTGCTCAGGTTTTGAAGGACTGTCACCGATGAGCGCAGCTGAGCTCCCTAGTGGCTAGCTGGCAGCACTTCACCGTAAAACGGCCCATAGACGACCAATTTAATTGTCAATATAATTGATTCAATATATTGATGAGTTTCTTTGCCCACTAAGTCAATTAATTGACGGTCGTCAATGAAGCCCGCAGACAATCAATTTAATTGTCAATATTCATTATTGTCAATTATATTGACAATATAAATGATCGTCTATGGGCCGCTTTAGGCAGTGCTAAACATGTACGTACTAAGCTCTGGCGGCACCTCACCGTTAGGCAGTACTAAACATGTACGTACTAAGCTCTGGCAGCACCTCACCGTTAGGCAGTACTAAACATATACGTACTAAGCTCTGGCAGCACCTCACCGTTAGGCAGTACTAAACATATACGTACTAAGCTCTGGCAGCACCTCACCGCTAGGCAGTACTAAACATGTACGTACTAAGCTCTGGCGGCACCTCACCGCTAGGCAGTACTAAACATGTACGTACTAAGCTCTGGCAGCACCTCACCGCTAGGCAGTACTAAACATGTACGTACTAAGCTCTGGCGGCACCTAACCGTTAGGCAGTACTAAACATGTACGTACTAAGCTCTGGCAGCACCTCACCGCTAGGCAGTACTAAACATGTACGTACTAAGCTCTGGAGGCACCTCACCGCTAGGCAGTACTAAACATGTACGTACTAAGCTCTGGCGGCACCTCACCGCTAGGCAGTACTAAACATGTACGTACTAAGCTCTGGCAGCACCTCACCGCTAGGCAGTACTAAACATGTACGTACTAAGCTCTGGCGGCACCTCACCGTTAGGCAGTACTAAACATGTACGTACTAAGCTCTGGCGGCACCTCACCGTTAGGCAGTACTAAACATGTACGTACTAAGCTCTGGCAGCACCCCACCGCTAGGCAGTACTAAACATGTACGTACTAAGCTCTGGCGGCACCTCACCGCTAGGCAGTACTAAACATGTACGTACTAAGCTCTGGCGGCACCTCACCGCTAGGCAGTACTAAACATGTACGTACTAAGCTCTGGCGGCACCTCATCGTTAGGCAGTACTAAACATGTACGTACTAAGCTCTGGCGGCACCTCACCGTTAGGCAGTACTAAACATGTACGTACTAAGCTCTGGCGGCACCTCACCGTTAGGCAGTACTAAACATGTACGTACTAAGCTCTGGCAGCACCTCACCGCTAGGCAGTACTAAACATGTACGTACTAAGCTCTGGCAGCACCTCACCGTTAGGCAGTACTAAACATGTACGTACTAAGCTCTGGCGGCACCTCACCGTTAGGCAGTACTAAACATGTACGTACTAAGCTCTGGCGGCACCTCACCGTTAGGCAGTACTAAACATGTACGTACTAAGCTCTGGCAGCACCTCACCGTTAGGCAGTACTAAAGATGTACGTACTAAGCTCAGGCAGTCCCTACGTCTGCTCGTATTTCATCATGATATCAAACCACTTCTGAGCCATGTAAAATAACATAATTTTTAACCTTGAAAGTCGATATGAATATCCCCTAAGTGGCCAAATGTCTAAGAAATTTGCCTTTATATAGAATAAAACATTGTTAAAACATAATATATCTAATCGATCAGTTGCTCTTTGAATTTGAAGTAATAACGCACTGATCTCCAGGCAATGTTCAGATCTCCTACTACTTATGTACGTTTCAAATTTTTACGTTCAGTTTGACTCTAGGTTACCACATACGTATCACCTGCTAGAATATTGAGAAAATGGGAAATATTTTTCGGTCGTGTCAGCCAGTTTTCCTTTTAGCATCCAGGATCTTAAAAGAAACATGATTTTTAACTTTGTTAATGTATGTTCAACAATACGCCAGGCTCTCCGAATTCCTGTAATATTAAAAAGAAAATAGCATTTTTTTCCCACTGGGAAAACCCAGCTCCATCCCTTAGGGATCAGTCCGTATCTCTTAGGTATCATAAATAATTCACAAAAAATCGAGTACTGTTACTGCACACCATGAATAAACATTCGTTTTATTGAGACCAATGCTTATTCTAACCAGCTCTGTAGCAGCAAGTTGGTTTGTTATGATTCTTATCAGTATTAAGGCCGTTGTAGCCAGTCGTAAAGTTAAATATTGGGCTGAGCAAAAATAATTCGATAATTTTTGTGAAAATTTCTATACCCTAGGTGTGAATTCAAGGGTAAAAAGAACAGAGTAAAGTTCCGTTGTAATGAAAGCAAACGCTTATTACTTCACCACACAAACGTCAATTAACATCCAGTTGAGCTTTCCCGGAACGCTGTTGAGTCTCAGTGTTTTTAGATTTGCTCCCCAACTGATTAGAAATTTTAAAATCATATTACGTTTTTACTGTTCAAGGAAAATGTTTATAGATTTCGTTTTCGGTTTTGTAAATTAACTGATAATAAGTGTCTACCAAAAGTGCTACATTTTATTGGCAAGAAATTTTAAATTTTCTTCATTTATTCCTCGTTTATGTTTAAGCTAAGAAAAATCAACAACAATGTCGGGCAGACCAAAATTTCATTAAAAAAGAACGAATTTACCTGCATCGTGTCAAGAATATGTTTGTATTACGGTCAGGGAGAAGATCTAACGAGAAGAAAACTCTGATCATGCGGTGATTGGTTTCTCCGAAAACATAACCTAACTGCCTGCAAGGATTTTGTTATGGTATGGTGTCTTCTTTCTAACCTAGCCTCTAAGTATGATCAAACCTATCATATGAAGTTGAACGTTTTTAATATAGGATAAGCTGAAACTGTGTTGCATATTCAACACTACTGTATTTCATAACCAAAATCCATTTACTGATTCCTATCTATTATGAAATTCGTGATAGCAAAACCAATGTACAGTACATGAGTTGGGACACTAATTTTGTCCAAATAGACAACTGCGTTATTGATAAAATGTTACGCTTCCCTCTTTGCACAAAACTGAGGATGCTAAAGGACATTTTTTACGAGAGAAAACTTTAATCCCCAAAATTGAAGCTTAAAATTATGTGAGCTTCCTTTGCATCAATCATAGCGTAGAAAAAACCTGAACATTTGCTCTTCCGCTGAGTGTATCTATTTCTTATGTTTTTACCCTCCTCATATGTTTGCCTAATCATTGGTTACTCGGGGATATATTTCCAGATGGTGCGAGGCGGTGATTCTGCGGCGAAAGAACAAGGTGATGTTCTGCCACGTGGCGGTCACGTCAGACTCGGTGTACGTGGCAGATCTCGCTGCTCAGTCGCTGAAGGTGCTCCTCAGCATCAAGCAAGTCACGTCTTTGCAACTGGTAGGTGCTGGTTTGTTCACAAGTACTCAGAAAAATTTATTTAAATTAAAATGCTAAAAATTGAATCATTCGAAGGTTGAAACTATAACGTTTCCTGCCTCATTAGTTTGCGGGAAATGAGTTGTTCTAATTTTCATCATTTTTCCTCAAAGGTAAAATATATACCCTTGTTATGCTCCTTATTTGAAACCAAATTTCATGTCTCATAACTTTTACAGGAACACTCGATGTTCTAGCAACAAAATTTTCAATGAAGTGGCATAACTTGTTCTCCGTTTGCTAACTTTTAAGTCTCAAGAAAGCAAGGTAGCCCCAGCTCTAGCTTAGAGAAAACGTATTTTCACAATCATTAAATCTATGGTTGATTTCAGTATCCTAACTTGATGGGCTAGCACGCGTTAAATCATATCTGTTCTTCGCTTACCATCCTGGACTAGACATATGTGGACAAAATATCGTTCTAGGTACGCAAAGTACATGCGTTGACATGTTGCCAGCATAAAATCAACACGTTATTAGGCTCATATGATACTTTGCATTCGAATGAAGTCCAGCGATATTCGTTTTTCACAATCATTTTTCATTTCAAACCCACCCAACTAGAAATGAGGCTAAGTGTTCTTAGCCTCATTTGCATTTTGTGTCCTTAGTGACTCACATTTCAGTTTGCAGTTCCAAACCCAAATTAATTTCTGCAAAGAAAGAGGATGTTAAATGTGAGGATATTTTAGTAACTACTTTCTCTACTTCGGTCTTATTGAAACATTTGTAAAAGGCCTCGGATTCGACGAATGTCATGACTTTAAATTTTAATCTTTTCTGGTCTCAAATTGCTGTCGTAAGCTTTGTGTGGTAAACTCTTCTTACCTTTTTATTTTAGTAAATACACTACGACAACACTAATTTTAGATAGTTAAATTTTGTACGGTCCCACCTATGTTGAAAATATTACAGCTAGCAATTTAAAACAATACCTTTCATGTCTTTGACCCCGATGAACTCTTTGCGCCAGTACTATTAGCTTAAGTGAGAAATATCATAATCATCTTCTGTTCTGTTATAGCGAATATTATCGTCGGTACACCTTACATGGGGATGAAGGACCGGATATGGGTTTTCACCGGATGTAGGGTATAAACAAATGTGAGGCATAACCAAATGTAGAGGCATGACCGGATGCGGGGCATCACCGGAAGAGGGAGTGAAGTGGTGCCGGATGGGCAAAAGGAATTTTTGGATTTTGGAGTTGATAGTTTATAAGAAAAATACTAAGCCCCATTGTCATTTCCGGGCACCACGGATGAAATACTACTAGTTGTGGAAAAACAACCTTCATTCCGCTCCATTGAACCAACAGTTGTGATGCTCATTTTAGTTGACAGGAATAAGGAAGATCAATATTAGAATGACTTAGCGAACGTAAAATAAAATAAATTCTTACTTTCTAGCAAAAATTTCAGGAATTGAAACTTAGAAACTGAAACTCAGCGCCGCACCCCAAATACAAACGATCCTTTTATACATACTATTGTTTATTTTTATTAACTTGTGCTTCTCTCTAAATCCTGTGTCGACAATTATCATGTGTATTACGATAACCATGTATAAATAGCAATTAAGGATCTAAATCATTTGTTTCAACACTTAACATGGGAATTACGATAACCATGTATAACTAGCAATTAAGGGTCTCTATGCTAATGTAATTAAATGCATTTTTAGCTTTTATCTCAATACATGTTTGCACAAATGAAAGTGTTTCTCAAATTAGCGTTGCGATAATTGTGTTCTCTTAGTTCAAAATCAGATTAGGCAAGGAAAGGAACTCATTTTTGTTGTACTTTCTGTCAATCATTTTTGTCTCAACTCTCTACACGGGTATTACGATACCAATGTATTATAATCAGTTAAGGATGTTAATGTTAAGGTGTTTTAAAAACCAATGTATCGACATTTCATATTCGTACTTTATTGGAAAATAAAAGTTTTTCTTTCTTTCTTTTTTTAAGAAAGACTTTGGTTCGATAGCAGTATTTTCAACTGATAGTTTTTCTCCAGTGATTAAAGCACACAGAAAAAACAGGTATAGAAGAAGTTAAAGGCAGAACTCTGCTACTTACAGAGCTTGCATGTCGATCACTCACTTCCTCCCCTTTGGTAAAGAAGTTAAAAATGCATTTCAACAATCTGATTGTAGTGATGGAGCGATCTTTAAAATTGTCTAACCTAATTTTTTGAGGTACTGTCTTAACGAGTATGAATAATTATTTCAATTTACAGGAAGGAGACAAAGTTGAGTTTCTGAGCGGTGAGATACAGGAGCAATCGTCCCATATTGTCGTGGGCATCTCTTCCAATACTAGTAACAGGTGAGTTACTGTTTCTTCCATCACAGCCCAGTTCTGTTACCCGCCCTACCACGCTTGCATGCTGCTCGCAATTGCTATTGCAAAAGGTCCTGTAAAAAGCGAGGTTCAAATAAATTTTTTTGAATTTACAGAGATCTAAATAATAATAATTTTAATAATTATTATAATAATTGCCACGGCATTAATATAAATAGGGAAATGAGCAACCGGAAAAGACGAAAAATTTAATGGTCAGATGTGTTAAGCACAATCTTCGTACTTCAACAGAGTACATTTTGGGGACTTTGGCTGATACAACATCATTGTGTCTCGCAAGACATTTGGTAGAGATTAGAAGAGAGACAGAAGTCTGAAGGCATATCGTTGAAGAACAATGCCTTTTCAGAAGCCAGTGCATCTTAAAGCAAGGATTTCATTAGCAAAAGCCAAATGTAAACTGATGCAATTTCCTGGAAACATGTTTACTGGTTGGATGAAACTAAAATCGAACTTTGACCACATCTCATACAAGCACTCTAGACATTTCAAATTAAATTCACTATTAGTACACATTCCATCCATTAATTGCATAATCGATGAAGGCGAATAGAACAAATTCAGTGCAAAACGGCTCACAGTAAAATGAAAATTCGGTTTTCATGATACAAGACCGAACACTAATTGTTGGATAAAGAAAGAACAAATGGTCCGCATACTTTATAAGACCTCGCAGTTTCAGGAATACGCACAATTATCCTGAAGCACAGAATTTTCGCTAATTGATTTTCCGGTAATGAGAATACTATTTTTTACTTCGTTTGAACTTATTTATCCGTCATTTCATACCATCCCGTTTCTTTGCAAATCTAATTGAAAAGAATTACATCAAAGACTTTCATGAAAAGAAATGAATGTTCACATACGGCATTTTACTTTTTGTTGAATGTGCGATGATGGATATCTCATTGATCATTTAGGTACATTGGTAATCACGCATTTGTTCTCGGTAAATTTGTCCAGTATCTGTTCCCAATCTCACCAAAGATAAAGAACATTCATGGAATGGAACTGGGCCAATTTAGAGAGTTGTGAAATGAACTACTCGAATTAAAATTACTGTGCAGCACGTGAAAACAAATTGTGAAAAGCTTCCGTTCTGCATGTGGCAATACCTTACAAAAAATGGAATTTTGGTGGCAGTGAGACATGTTTGTGAACGCAGTCAATATTCAAGTTATAGTTATTCAACACCTGTTTCTCCTGAATTCTAGCTCATTCTACTACGACCGGAGAACCAATTTACAGAATGAGCATAATGATTTTCTTCAAAATCCATGTTTAGGGTACTAAACTATGCCCTAACTATAAAGTTGGGGCATTGAAACACTGAAGAGTGAAATAAAGCTACTCCTTTCACACACGCCATACGATTGTGTGACATTCTTTCTTTCATTAGTTCACCAATATGAAACAATATCAGTTAAGTATTATCAATTCATTTCAATCTAATTTATGGAAATCAATTTCACAATCAATCTTTGAAAGTGAACGTGCTAGTGAAAGTAAGTGGTGCAGTGAAGTTGGGCAGTGCGTGAAGTGACAACGTCGTTGATTGTTGCCACGGCAACGTCATAAACGATGACAGTAATGGATTCTCTGCTGGCCTTGGGCTAATATTTATAGCCAGAGAAGTTGTTAAAGTTTGTTCCGTGGACAGTACAACTGGAATCCATAATGACCCTTTCGTTCTCGTCATCGATAATGAATCAATAATAAATCATGAAGTGAAGTTGCGCATAAAAAGTAAACTCAGGAGCTCTCAAGTATTTACTGTCTAAGCGTGCTGTAGTCAATGTAATATGATTTAACTGCATCTGCCGTAGCATAACTGACTTGAAATGAAGGCTTTTTATGAATTTTATTTTATTTACTCGTTTAAATATTTAGAGCACAGAAACACTTGAATGAAAAATTGGAAACTCGCTGTGGATAACAGGAGTGGAAAAGCGTGTAGCCATTCTCTGTGAATTTGTGAAGCATAACAATAAATAACCTTACCTATTCAATTTGACCTTGCTATAACTGAAATATTATATTCCATAAGTATCAAAGCCTATTTACAACGCATGAGTTAAAACTCTAGCCTCCAATTTCTAACCGAGAAACACCCTGAAAGTGTTCTAAGGATGTGTTCACAAAAAAATGTCCTCAAATTTGTGTGTTCAGACCACACCAATCTAAACTTTTTGTATTATGAAGTAAACCTCATGACAAAGGCTTTTAGAAATGGTAAGTCGATGTATAAAACCGACCGATCAAATTGCCTAACATCATGCACTACAATCTAGATTGTTATAAAGCATGAATTTAGATATATAACACTATTTTCTTAGAATGTTCTTCGGTAATATGTGACATTTATGATATTTAGCGGTTTTGAATTGAAAAACCTATTTTCATTCTCAAAATAAGACTAGCTCTGTTTGTAAATCGAAATTCTTCCCTGTGTTTAAGATTAATCAATAGGTTGTGTTTGTCTACTCAAATATCGAGCATTTTTGAATGTCCATTGTTTTCTCTCCTGTTGCAAAAGATAACTTCAACTCCTGACACTTCGATGAGACATTTCTGTAGACGACTCATACTTACTTACTTTATTATCTTCTTTCTAACTAGAAAAGTTAGGGCAAATACTTGCATAATGATATTTGCACGCCCACGATGCACTGTGTTTTAGCTAGTTGAATTTTTTCGGTTCCTGTTCCGTTCCATTTCTGCACCATGGGTGTGATCCTCACTACGTGTCTTAATATAAGTTCAGGTTTGATCACAATTTCTTTTCTTTTACATTGTTGTTGCACCGGCAGTAAGTTTATCGTCAAAATGCCACTTTAGAGTCCACCTACCATACTTCCGTTACTGTGAATACATTGGTAATATTCATCTTGTTGATATACATTTATACTCGGCACACAGAAAACATAAGTCATTTAAGTTATACATTCATGAAAAACATCTTACGACATTTATTTACGATGTTCGTTATTTTCACGATAAACAACGTTCTTTAACAACACAACAACCAACAAGATTAAGAATGTACTGTATCTAATATTATTTTCAACCTTTAGTAATTCAGAGAAGTAAAAAGTTTCAAAGTTGTCTCCCCTTTAAAAAAACAGTTCACTCTATCACATGAATCAACAGCAGAACGAGTGCATGACGAGTAGGCGTGGCATTTCCCCGATACCCTGGATCGACATCGCTTGGCTGCGGAGTTATTGGGGCAGCACGTGCTGCGGGCGAGAAAGTGTAGCGTATTCTCAGAAGGCTATCTGCCTGCACACCTGCTAACATGCAAAAGTGGCACGAGTGAACCATAAGCAAGAAATGAATTCATTCGTTTTGAAGCTTTAGAGCGTTGTAGGTTTGCATTCCTCCTGTTTTAGGAGAGCCTCGTGTTCTTGCAGAGTTTTTCGTAAGTGATGCAAAAAGTATTGTGAGAAATTCAAGCAGCTTGTTAGTCTTCTCATGAGGTCAGATACCACAGCTATATTTTATAGCTATGCCAACGAAACCTTAAATACCCAGTGAATAACACACGCCGCAGAACTATTATTTTTAAGGGATTCAAAATGAGTTTTTTTAATTCAAATCTCCACTTTCTTATAAAACCCAACATGAAGTTCAAAGTGAAACTCAAAAAATAGCACGAGTGAGACCCAATGTATCGCACAACAGTAATTTTACAATTTTATAAATTTTCTTCTATACAATTTGAATAAATTTTTTGAGCGTGTTCTATGTCAGAGGAATAACACTAATTTCAGAATTAAAAATGTATATTCAATCATTGATTAATTGATTTTTGCGTACCATCATAGTTGATTATTTTATTCTTATAAATTAACGCGAGTCAACGGACAGAAAGTTATACTCTAATGACAATGCGCTTCTAGCCATAAGAAAGCGTTACTTGAACGTTACGAAACGTAATTCGTCCTCAGAAAATGTAATTTGAATGGTTTTCACCAGTAATGGAAATTGCGTCCCTGGAATGAGAAATTGAATTCCAGTTAAAATCATCTTCGGATGTTTTTTCCGAATTCTCATGTACCAGAGGTACGATACAATAAACTTCATTCTTTAGACATGAGGATCTGGTCATATGCCCAGTCCAAACTAATTCAACTCATTTGTTATTTTCTACTCCATTTGATGAGGCAATTAGCTGAAGTTTCAAGTCCCATGTTTTATATTTAAACACATGAAATTCAAATGCAAATAGAGAAAATGACTCACTTTAAATCAGAAAAAAACGTTTATTTCCAAGTTGCAACATGAGATACATGCCAACATATTGGCTTTTAAAAATTTCTTAATATAAGACGTCTTAAAACAAAAGTTCCATACGAGGAGTACTATAATTGACAAACCATCCGAGGTGTAGAAATAGATAAGCCATACGAGGCATAATAATAGACAAACTATACGAGGTGTGCTAATAGACAAACTATCAGAGGTTTACAAATAGATAGACCATACGAGGCATATTAATAGACAAAATATACGAGGCGTACTAATAGATAAACCATACTTGGCATGCTAATAGTCTAACTCTGTCAAGGGGTAGTTGAATAAGAAATGAAAAATATCATCTCTGGGATATTTTATATTCCAAGAGATGGCTAACAACTTATAAATAATACAAAATACGACTAAAGAATTCTTCGGAACTCCCAAGTCATTAGTTGAAATTATCGAAGTAAGAAAAAGACAAAAAACGCCATACCGGAGCAGATTGAAACTCCATCGTGAATGACAATCAAGTATTGAGAAAAGGTTAGTCACGAAGTAATTTATAAAGAACATCGCGCAACACAGCACGCACATCTGGAAATACGTAAACAAACTCACACTCAAAAATGAAATGCATGGCTTTTTCGGCATACAAATATAGAGATAATTTTTGGACGCGCGCTTTATTTCATTTGTCTGTTTATACTTTTAATTTCTTCTATTCACAGAAATGCGCTTCGGGGCCGTGATAGATCGATTTATGAATCATTAAGCAAGCGCAACCAATTTGTTTATTTCTGGAATTTGGTTAAGTGTGAACTGATCGCAGAGCTTTAGGTAAAATGTTATGTGTCTCGAGGTTTTGGTTTTTACGCAAGAAATAGAAATAGAAACATATATATGCGCACATGTACATGTGCGCATATATATGTGCGAACGTGTGCATGTGTACACTGAAACATAGACATTCATATTTTCGTGCGCACACATACACACACATGAACACACTTACTCACACATATTCTTATATATATACGGATTGTAAATGATTATAAGACAAATGCTAATAAACATAAAAATCTTGCTCTTTCTACATTTAAAATGACAGCGTAAGAAATAATAAGAAATAACTTGAGGAACAGTAAGGAATAGAAAAGGACTTCGAAAAACGTATAAATGAAATGGTTTTTTAATTTCCTAAAATAAATTTTAAGAAAACTCAAGTTACGGTCGAGGAACAACAACAACAACAACAACAACAAAAACATATTTCATACCTTCTCGATATTCTCTGCAACATCATACGGAAATCCGCTGTACATGGGATAAAATGGAGACAATGTAAGCCGGTTACCACTCATGATTGACAAGATTCTACAAAATTTTGGCAGAAATGCGTAAACAAACGTAAACTCAACATCAAAATTCATAGCTTGTACAACATACGGACAGAAAGATAATTTTACCACGATTCATATGCTCAAATTGTGCTTTATTTCATTAACTGTATTTGTCATTAATCCGATTCACAGAAACGCCTTCTAGGGAAGTGATAGATCTATTTTTGAATCATTTCGCTGGTGCAATTCAGACAGAACATATCTTTTGTAAAGCTGCATTGAGTTCATGCTAAAGGTCACCAATAAGGTCCTGATGCGTTTTTAGGGCTTACGTCCTCTGTTCGAAGCATCAGATAAATTTCCTTCGTTAAAAACTCCTGCATTGTGCCTTTATGAAAGATTGAAGCTGCGAACTGAGCACGTCGGTTGCCTTTGTGCGCTATGAGACCCGCATCGATTGGGGCGCAAATTGGAGAGCGCTACCTGGTTCGTGTTTGTGTGGGCCGTCTCCATAGCAGTGCACCCAACCAGCAGATTTGAGCAGCCAAATGACCGTGCTCTGGCAGATCGCCATGCTTCAGCATCTACATCATCTCAAACCTGTGTTACTCGGTGCGAAACATATTACGAAGCAGTCTATCTCATCGATGATACAAAGATGAACTGCGGATTCAATATCGGCCTGCGTGAGGCTATATTCCAATCACGTTGCGATTCCCGCAGAATTAGGTCACTGGTTCACTGAACAGAGAGTACAGTCACTTGTCGCTAGGCAGCCTCCCTAATAATTTCAGAAATAGACAACAAACTGGCCAAATGTAGTTCTGTCAGTGTCAGTTGAGATTATTATAATCGAAAGTTGTGAGCTTTCCAGGGCCTCGTACAGGATTTTGAAGTGTACTGTACGACAGAGGCATGATGTGAATGCTTTCAATAAACTGAGCTAGAAATACTTCGGTAAACTAGGCTTTTTAAAAATGATCATTGCTAATAATACTGTGTTTGACAAAAAATTTAATTTTAAATTAACTTTCCAACTTAGCATATTTTCCGTCAGATTATGTCATTACAAATTGTGAAGATAGGCTAGATTCTATTTTTTTTTATCAAATTCTTATTACAATGCTGGCACGCTTTATTTAATCTTCTAATGCCCTAACGAATACAGTGAGAGTATTATAACTGTCATTTAAATGTTGCCTAATGCATTAAAAATATTATCTTAAAATAACAAAGTCATCAAAAAGATGCGTGATTTATTCTAATGAATGCGGATCTTTTTAATAAAATGCTCTTGTTCGAGGCGAAACTCCCATAATTTTTTGTAAGAGTTTTATTCTTGCCCACATGCCGTAGTGCCTCGTTTCAGTGGGAAATTGGAAAACATTTGGTAAGTTGACGAGCTGACGAGCTCGTTACGAAAGTGACGAGCTCGTGCGATTTTGTATTAGTTTCACCGCACACTAGACGCAAATTGAACGCTTAGTCATCAGTCTCCATTTAGGGGGTTTCTTAACTTAAAAGCGCCTAATAATGTTTACGCTTGTTTCACTTCAGTATTACGTGGATGACGCTTTAGTTGGATTAGTGCGAACAATTTGTAATGAAAACTAAGCAACGAAAATATTTAGATACCTACCTTAAATATCACATTCTTTAATAGGTTCTTCACTCACATCTCCCTAGCTCTGTCCCTCTTAATATGAGCAATTTTTACTATCGCAGTTACTTTCATGAATGCTGGAAAAAGCGTAATGATCATTGGAAGCGTAAGGATCGATTGTGGTTTCACATAGAAGATTGTGAAGATATTCTACCTTTACAGATTATTGAATATATTCAATTTTGAAGGTATTATTGCTCTGGCCTTATAATGCCGAAGCAATAATACTCTCATGCTCAAAATTTTCATTAATATGATAAAACATACATGTGAAGAAATAAAATGCTAGATTTTCCCTTATACTTCATATACGTTACAAAACCGAGAAACGGTTCATCAGCATCATTATTAAAGTACAGGGATGTAATGCTTCAATTGAGTGGAGAAATATCAAGGGGAAAAATATTTTAGCGGAACATATTCCCTGCTAAATCATGATAACATTTGACAGCAAATAAAAATGTTGTTTACTGGTTTGAGAACTAACTTGGCACACGCTTTAATTGATATCTGAAATATGAAAATTTTAACCATAAAAAAGCTAGAAATTTGTATTTAAATATATTCGAGCAGTCATCATAATAATTGCCTGCAATCACATAATCTTAGTCTTCCTCAGTATTTTTACAAAACCAATAGTTCACATTTTTTCTTCTTAGATGTCCGATTTTATTACTCATTGTTTTCTCTTCATGGGCTGAAAATGTTTTAGGCTTTTGAAACTTTCACATAGATGGCTTTTACTTTTACGTTTTATTTTCACTTCCGCAAGGAATTATACGAATTTCTTTTCGTGTGACTGGGTTAAAACTCCTTGTGTAAGCAAAGAGTAATTCTAACTAGCAAAGGCAGAATTGAGGTTTACTATGAAAATAAAAGGACATCTAAAAACTTGTAAACGAAGGAAATGCAAATGACATGAATTAGTCATTTTGCTTGAAAAATCGAGAATGTTTCGGTAACCCACTTCAGGAAAAGAAATGAAGAAAAACCGTTTATTTCCAACGACGTTGCCACATGAGATACATGCCAACATATTGACTTTTAAAAGTTTCCTAATATAAGACGTCCTAAGACACCAGTGACCTGCTTGAAGGAGAAACAGTCTTCTATGAAAGTGAAAGTAGAAATTGAAAACGAGAAAAACTAATCATTTCTGTATTGTTATGTTTCTAGGCACTGGGGAAATCATGTTATTTATCTCTATCGTTGGAAACTAGTTTTTCAACTTTTGTTCCAACACTTTCAAAATCAAAGGTGCCAAAACTTTGCTCCGGAAAATTGATACAGAATTGATAAAAAAATTTAGCATCATCGTTTGATCATAAAAGTATTTGTCTACGAGATTGGCGATTGCTTTTCAGTCCATTTCCGCGCAAAAAGTTCCAGATATAATCCGCCATCGTCAAAA
Source organism: Morinoia aosen (assembly GCA_030386875.1). Lineage (NCBI taxonomy): Eukaryota > Metazoa > Arthropoda > Malacostraca > Amphipoda > Talitridae > Morinoia > Morinoia aosen. Next base: position 75,852,940 of record CM059557.1, read on the forward strand.
GATCTGACATCCTGGAGAAATCTTTCACCTCGTTCTTTTGAGTAGTCTCCCATGTTTTCTATGAACTCAGCAAGGTGGGAGTGCAGTACATGCAGTTTCAGCGACATCCGGCAGCCCATTCTCTCGCATGCGTCCACAAGTTCGTTAACAATTTCCCTGTAGTTCTCTGCCTCGTAGTTTCCGAGGAAACCTTTGCCAACAGAAACGAAGTTTGTCCAAGCAGTCCGCTCAACATCAGACAGCTTCTCAAAAGAGCTGTCGGTGTCAATAAGTCCCTTTAAATCAAGGATCCAAAAATATGCCCGCCATGATCCTTGCCTCCGAAAACTCCTGGGACAGGTTATGGATGTGCTTCAAGGCCTCGCTCTCTGGATCCCAGATGTTTAACAAACTGCTTTATGAGTCCCAGTAAATGTCTAAGCGTGGCGTCAGTCTTTTCGGTAACTACACCAGCGGTTCTTGCTTCACGTTATAGGCCCCTACCTCATAGCAGGTCCTGTCAGGGACCATTTCTTTTTCTCGTAATGAAGGGCTGTATTTCGTCTATCCCAAAGGCACAGATAACAAGTGAACTTAGTGAACCCTCCCTGATCCCCATTAAGAAGGCCCCCATCTTGAAATCACCAATAATCTCGAATTGTTCGTATTTCAGTACACTCAGCAGGATTTTACATTTTGTTACTTTTCTTTCATTTTGCACTAAGTGAGCTGGAGAAATCTAGGGCCACTGATTTGTGTTGTGCAGTAAAACAGCCTCCAGACATTTAGGTGAACTGTCGATGAAGAGCCTACATTCAGAAGGGTTACAGGGAATGCCCCCAGTGTCATTGGGTCATCTAACGTCGCGGCAGTACCACAACCCATCTGTAAGAGTGAAATACACTGAAAAGCTGCGATGCTGATTGATATGGGAAGTAATTTGATCGCTGTCGCTCAGCAAATCCCACTGCTTCAGTCTGGAAATGTGCAGCTCGGCGCTGGACTTGACAACGCCATTTTTCTTATGAGGTCACAGATGTTCCCTGGTTTGGGGTAGTAGGGATAGTAGGTAGTTACAAGCCACCCGACGTCGATGGCGCACAGCGGATGATGCACCTTGCTTCTCCTCAAAATCATCATAGCTTACGTCTTCAGCTGGATAAAATTGATCTTTCTTTGGAGGCTGTGGCACAAGTGGGTCAATTGTGTCATTGAGAACAGGTGCGATAGATAACGGAAAGTCAGGGTATTCAATGGGAGACGCTATCTTCCCCTTTCTCCGTTCGTTTTGTTGGGTCCACCTTACAGAAATAACAGTCCGTGAGATGATCTGAAGGCTCGCCCCAGACACGAGAGATAATGTAACGCAGTGCTTCTCTCCTCTGAGCCAACCTTCAAGAGTACGGATGCAGTAATCACAGATAACATGTAGTGCCGGGCGTTTATCTCGGTTATCAACTGGCATGCCGAAGTATGCATGATTGGCTTCTTTTGCGTAGGTGGAACTGTCCAGGCAGTGATTTTTAGCTCTCTTTGCGACGAATTCTCCGCACACGTAGCAGAAGGAATCCGATGGGTATTTACAGCCGCCATAACATTAATTTTGTCACACATCTGAAAATTTGAATAGAAGATTCAATCCTAAAAGGACATAATATTCTTTTTATAAACTAAATCACTCAAACAACATATATTGAGAAATAAAAAATATTCAATTTACCTTTAATCAAATAAAGTGATATATACAAAATGAACTGCATGACCCCACTCTTCCATATCTACTGACGTGCTGCTTAAATTTTTTCATTGAAGCTCTGTTTTGCCGCAATAGTCGATGCGAATTAGTAATAAACTCCCTTCAATATTTCTCAATTTGTTCATTAAGTATTTGTTTTGAAAATGTGTTGTAAATTTTGAAGAATTTTGAGATTTGTCCCAGATGTTTACACAGTGTAGAGTTAAAAAACACAGTATCCTCTTCGTTGGAACCAAAACTTGGAACTCTATACCTGCGGAGATCCGTAAATGTAATTCGTACAAAGTATTCAAAAGACATCTTGAGCCTCACGTCCTATCAGAATACTAGTCGTGTAAGATCACCATGTCAAATCTTGCCTCCTACATGTAACTAATGATAATGTAATAATGTAACTTGCTTTGGGTAACAAAACCGATCTTCAGTGTGCTCTTGAATCGTTTTATCGAACATACTGTTAAATATAGCCGATTTGACCTATATTGTAAAATACAGCATAAAAAATCGAGTAAATTACCTCAATGATCAGTCTAATGCGAAACTAGGTTAAGTAAACTAGGTTAAACATTATTGTACACCTTAGAATAACGTGATGATAGGATGCCCTAGAAGTCGCTGAACTTGTTCGGGCCCCACAGGTAGCTATACTCAAATTTAACCATTGTACTAGACTTAAGAAACATTCTACCTCTGTATCACCTGTGGTAAATAAATAAATAAATTGTTTAAACATAATCTTATTTCAACAAATACATCTACCGACCACAAACCCGAAGTTTAAAATCTCAGATATTTTTCAACAATTTGAAACGCTGAATCAGAAAATAATAGTTAGCTCTCAGAAACTTGAAATTTATTCATTTTTTGTTACATGGGATAATCGATTCAATTTTCGGTGCAAAGACTCTACTTCTGTGCTCATGCGCGTCTGTTGTGTATATTGTTACTGGATGGCGTCACGCAGTATTTGAACCAGAGCAGCTGAAAATTGTGGAAGGAGTATTTGTAACTGCATCGTATTGATTAATCCTCATCATCATTCCGTAACACACAGCCATGCTGCACAGTGCAAAGCGATAATGGACGATTTGATTTAAAGGGTATTTCAGATTCAAAGTTTTCAATGTTTAGATTAAATGGTTGGGATCTTCGGATTTTGAAATCATTGCTCATTTTTCGGGAAAAAACAGTTGTAAATAACAAAATTTCTATTCCCTTCAGGCGTTAAATGTAGAATTTTTTTGACCAGTAGAAATTTGAAATTTAGTATTATGGTGATTTCATTCCTTAGTGATATTTATCATACTTTGTATTTCGCTCACATGATGATGCAGCTGGTCTCAGAACCGTTTAGATTTTTATCAAAATGACTCATTTTATAACGATTTGATCTATTTTATGATTTAAAAAAGCTGTATTTTAAGCGAAATAAAGATTTAACTAAATGAAAAATGTGATGATAAAATTTACACTATATGGCAAGTAGGGAACATACAGAGGGAGTGTTGAATATTTTTTCCAGCCCTGATACAACTGGCTTCGAAAATAATCGCACAATATACAATATTTCCATAATTTTACGAAGTTCATTATATATGAAGTACAGGGTTTTCGAAGTACTTGAAAAAAATCCAAAACCTAATTTTCAGAAGAGTAAGTTATATGGAATAAGTCAAGTTGCATTACTTATGTAGACAATATTATTCGTATAGCAAGGCAATTCATCTTGAATGCGAAGATACTGATAGAGTAATGGAATTTATTCCATTTCACTTATTGTGTGAGGTGTTCTTGAACATTCTTACGTACAGTAGAAAAATTCAAGAAAATTTCTGAGAGCAAACTATGATGGAAAAATTTTACGCCCTGTCTTCCACATTTGAAAGACGAAAAGTTTAGCGTTGACTTGAGACAGAAAATAAATCATTTTCACAAATCATTGACTAGTGAAGAAAATATTGCTAACCAATTTGTTATCCTTATGTCTACAGTACAATATGTTAAGAACAAGTTTGACTAGCTCGACACATTGATGACTTTACCCAGCGTTGGGCACCTACGTGGGTACTCGCATAATAGAGCGTAATCTGAACAAAAATGGCCTATATGGCCAAAGACCACAACGAACGCCTCTTCGTGACCGTTTCATGTTGCTGCTCGATTGAACTTTGCTGTTAAACTCACGCGGACAAATCTGATTGCTTCTGAAAGCGAACACACGTAATCGGACTCTGAATTTTAACAAGATGATGCTAAGATGTAACATAAGAAAGGTGTACGAGATTTACTATTTTATTAGAAGCTTCATTTTTAAGAGACGAGAAAAACTGATTCTAATTTAAAAAATAAGAAATCATATAATTGAAATGCAATTTGAATGCTTACACAATGTTATCGGCACAAAGCCTTGGTTTAGGCCGACGATGTACCGTTTAGCAAGTTGGGTTAGTCTGCTCAGAAACTTCAGGCTGCGTGGCGCTCACAAGTCCATGCAGCTCTTCCATGGCTTGCGATGAGATCTGGTTCAAATCCTGTTTGCAACCTACGTTAAGAATGGAAATTGAGAACGAATAGCCGCACTTTACAAAACCTTCAGGAATTAGTGCCAGTACCCACAGAAGAAAGAATATAAAGCGCAGCATAAACTTGGTCAAACCTCACCAAAAACTGTATGAAACAGTCGCTGGAAGCTGTAGATTTGAAAGATTATATTACTCCCGATAAATATTTTAGTCATTTATATTTTTTATAACGTACGAATGATTTTGTCAGCACATCTTTAGAATAATTTCCACACTATAGTATACTATATTCTACCATACTGCTGTATTCTATAAATTTATTTTATCACTTTGGAAATTTCAATTTTTATTTTTGCCTCTGAAATTGATACATGATAATTTTGTGGTCATTTGAGCGTTTAATTTAAAGAAATAATTATTAATATGACATTTTGGTAAGTGCGCGACCGATTTCATCCGCAACTTACCTACATTCACTCTGGCCAACTTGAAACAGCAGAGAAAGACTGGGAAGCCCATTTATCTCTCAAAAACAAGGTTCTAATTATTGGTCAAGAGAAAAGAGCCAGATTGAACTAACGAGGCTTGGTTCATGAATGAATCTGACTTCATAGGCGACAGCTAACGTAATGCTCTAATGATTCCCGTAACAGACAAGCATGGAATTCACACAAATTCATTCGTACTAATTTCTCATTACACCCGTAAACATTTAGCAAAGGTTTGCGGTTTGGACATAAATCGATATAATGCTTTGAACATTCTGGATCTGTTGTGACTTAAATGGAAAAGCAACACCTTTTATCATTCTATCATTTGGCTCTGGCGGCAGCGCATTTATTGGATAGATTGGTATCTATCCAATAAATGCGCTGCCGCCTGTTAACGTAGCTATATAAAAAATTACTCGAGTCCGGAACTCCGCTGTGAATTTTATAGCAGATCTTGAAACGAGGTTATACAATATCAGTTTTGACACGTTAACGCATTAATTGTTGCTAATGGGACTAAAGATGCTCTTTCAACTATAGCCATGATCCGGAACCAATATATTTTTCTGTTCTTTGTCATTTATGGGAATCAATCTCGTGGCAATTCTATACCGAATACAGTGTGAAATGTTCGTTCCTCATGCTTCTCATTATTGAGATTGTCTTCTTTTCCATCAAGGCTACTTCGCTCTAGCACCCTAATGGTTGTAGTCTGGCATATTCTATCATTGTTATTTTTGTTCATGCTCGTAGTAACGAAGAGAGCAGGAGAACGCTTCAAGTTGGGGAAACATACTATGGGAAGGATAATATGTTCTCGTATTTTCTGGTCTCTGAATTTTCTTTTTTTTTGGTTGGATGGAAATGAGTGCGTTGTTTTCGCCCGCCTACTCTAATGAATTAGGAAGTTAGACGTAACGAGTAGACTGCGCGGGTTGCCACGGCGGCGGATTGGTGAGTTGCCTTCACATGAGTGGGAGTCACCTGTAATAACGAGTTAAGGTATGCCTCCATTTCCTTATTATTTTTATTCTTTATCGGAGGCAGAGAAAGCGTCATCACTATAGGCCTTCTTTCCGCGTTGCACTATTTTTTTGAGGTTCTCATGATATCACCGGGAAGGCGTACAAGGTGTTCAATATTTATTGTTATACTTTTTTCTTAATTGAAATCTTTCATAATTACTATGCATTGTTTACCAAAAGTGTTCTTGGTAGGCTAGTGTAGTGCAACTTATCATATCATCTCGTACGCTCTAGAGTATATTATAACAACCGCACCTAAGCCTCGCGTACTTCAGGAAATATTTTCTACTTGGGAACCGTTGTAGAACAATCGTTTACATGTTTCTGACTAAGATAGACTGTTTTGTGCCAATATTTTGGGACGGAAATTTTATAAAATTTATGCCGTAATAAAAGATATTTTCTCTGATTCCCTCGATTGGATCCGAATGCTAGTTTATACTGATTAGTCTACGCTGATATTTGCGCACATGCTTACTTGTGTATATGTGTACTTGTGCACACTATGCGTACGTTGATAGGTGAGTGTGTCACTAGGTAATACTTCATTTCACTTGATTATTGTATAGCATTTATAAAATATATATATACAAATATATTTGTTGCACAATCACCGACATATGATAAATAAGACGCTTATCAACCAATGATCTTTTCGATACAATATTTAATAAAACATCGTTACCATATTTCATTAGAAACTATAAGCAGCAACACTTACTAAAAGAGTTGTCACGAATTTTCTTTGCTATATTTCAGACCATCGCACAGCATTTTTATAGAACGCGCATTTATTGTGATTACCTCGATGCACAGAAATGTATTTGTGTATGTTTACGTGCTAGGTGTATGTAAGTGCGTAGGTATCTATGTGCATATATATGTGTATAGATTTACATGTATATATACACATACGTGTGTACTAAACTGACAACTGGCATTTTAACTAGAGATAATTTTTTTTTCTGTTCACTCTCAACTCGTAACATTTCCTAACTCGTCAGCTCTTTATTATTGTAAAGCATTCACGTAAAAAACTAAACACTTGTTGTGTGATCATCCATTTATATTTAAATAAAATGCTTATTAAATAATGACCGTTATGTTAAAAATTTTTAATTAGAAATAAAAATCTTGTAATTTTCGTAGACCTTGTGCTTATATATATATGTATATTTATTTTTTTCGTGCTTCCTTAAAATGATATTTTTGAACATTTTCCGAAACAAACAATTCTAATATTATTTCCTAGCGTCAAGAATTGCGAAGTTTTATATCATGTATACGTAAATTGTCAAAGGTGTTCTCAAACCACAATGAAAAAATGTACATCATCCATGAAATTGTGTTGTCTCTTATAATTATCATTATGTGTATCGTCAAATGTAGATGGACTAGGAGTACATAGCCCTCAATCAATTCTTTTTAGTGACATGAATATTACAATACTCATGTGTGTATCACCTAAGTGTATAAACTTTAAGATATTTTAAAAACCAATGATGGTACTTTTGTACCATCTCTATTGGAAATAAAGTGTTTTTCTTTTTTTTCTTTCGTAAAATTTTTGTTCGTTAACAAGTCTTTACTTTTTTTGCACTATAATATTTCTCACAACGACTAAAGATTTGAATAAACTAATTGCAGTAGTAGAGCAACATAAGATCGGTTAATCACCAACTGAGATTCAAACATCATCAAAAGTTAACAAATTGTTTGTTCGGAGGAGTTCAGCGTTTCAAAGATACCAGAAACAGTAACGTCAAGGTAGTCTTCGCACTGCCTGGATATCAAACTAGTAATACCAGCCAGAGAAATGCTTTGGGAAACGAAGAGATCCCTCAGAAATCTGGTGAAAGTGGCCACTATGTCCATTGAGACCATATTCTTACTACTCCACAAAGGCTTGAAGGCCACTCTATTAAAAAATTAAATGATATAGCTCCTATCTTTGAAATCTATAGAGACAAACTCCAGGGGCACGAGCCGACAGATTTTTCTCATACGATCTCTAACATCATTGTCAGAGATAGGCAGACTTTTAACACACAACAAAAACACAACTTTGAAAATAATCGAATTTGGTCAAAGTTTATCAATATTAATAAGAGAGTGACTACTGTAGACAAGCCGGGTTTTCGGAATTGATGTGGGCAGCCGTAACTAAAAAAGGAAGTCCTTCAATTTTTAATGCTGATCGAGTGATAAAAATCAACAAAGATAATTACAGAAACTTCATTCTTGAAGAAACATAACTACCCTGGTCTGAAAAATATTTCAAAAAAGGTGGATTAGCCATTTCAACTTGACACGTCACCTTCTCGTGCAGTAAAGAAAACACAAGAGTGGCTGGCATGTCCTGTTCCCATTTCATTTTGGGGGAAGAATAGCTTCTTTCAACGCCAGATCTGGATCTGGATCTTCTTGATTACAGTGTCCAGTCCATTTTTTTGATAAAAACGTATTAGGAACATATCACTGAAGTTTGGACGCTCTAAAGCAAAACTGACAATGAGGTGGGGTAAAATCACCCAGTGAGTCATTGACTCTTACGTATTATTTTCGGAGCGGATCCAAGCTGTTATGGATGCGAATGGAAAACATACAGAATAAAATAAAATAATTATCAACATTTTGTTGATACATCAGTAATTAATATTTGTTGTTTATATGCATCCTTGTTATCGTTATGTATGGACAAAAAAATTAACGCTAAGTTATTGATCTAATGCGAGTCTTAAACTTCATGCTACCGACTGCATGGACACTTGTGATAAAATAAAGAATATCCAGTTCAAGACCGAAAAAACCTCTTGCTTGAGAATTCAAATCCTCCGTCATTAACGGAAATTCATGAAAACGCTGCTAAATCGTCATGAATTATACAAAGTTAGATTGCAATAACTTTCCTCTGGCAAAAATGCTGAGTGTCTTCTGCTGGCGCTCTCTGCTGCTCAGGCTGGCTGACAATCAGCACTGAGCTCGTGTGTTGAAGAATACTCAACTGCAGCGTCGGCATGCAGCATATCAAACAGCAATTACGGGACATATCATCCCACCCAATGACCAACTTCTGGTAGAGAGAAAATGAACTGAATCTTTGGCTTAGATTAAGCTCATATTTTGAGAACATTCCATTGAAAAATAGCTTTCTCTAGGTAAAGGGGCTTTCGGGCCCAATGGGTCATTTTGGTTTCTTTGTTGAAAAAGGATCCTTAGGCGGTAGGCTATTGTGCCCAAAATTTTATGGGGCTACGGGCATTAGATCCCCCTCAAGGGGGGTGTAAGGGGACCAAAAATCATGAATTTTTGACTCTATATAAAAATAAAACACAACGCAAAATGACAATTCAAGAACTATCAGTTTTTTTGTAGTGTTACGAGAATTTCAAAAATGTTGTTGAATTTGTTCTAGCATAAAAACTCAGTGACTTCGATTCTTTTGAAACTCATTAAAAATAAGCTGAAACACTAATATTTCAAATTTGTTCAAAAACTATGTCCTAAACCGAAAAAATGAATAGAAAAAAATTGTGTTTCTTTTTAAAAAATACATATAGAAGTCAATTTTCAGAAGAATCAGACCACACATAAAAAATTCACCATACAACAAGAAGTGAATAATTTATTTTTATTTATAATTGTTGTTTTCTTTTTTACTTTTAATTTATAATTCACAGTGTAAATATGAATTTATGCATGGAGATTACAAAAAAACATGAAAACATCATTTTAGTACAAAAATTGTCCATTATATTACACTTCAGCAAAAAAATTGTTTTTGGCTTATGCTCAAAACACCTCATTTTCAACATTCATAAGAATAGAAGTCAGTGAGTTTTTATGCTAAAAAAAACAGAGACAGTTTTAGAATCCTTTAAACATTTCTAACGGACAAATGGATCCCGATTTTCAAAGTTATGCATTTAATTTATTTTTATCACAGTTCATAAGAAATAATTGGGTATAATTTATTTAGTGATAAACAATCGCATATAAAAAAAGAAAATATAAAATTCAGGTCCATTAGTTTGTTTGAAATGTATGAGGATTTTAAAACTGTTTTTGAATTTGTCCCAGCATAAAAACTCAATGACTTCTATTCTTTTTAAATATCCTTATAGTGAACTGAAAAACGAATTTCTCAACTTTTTTCCAAAACTAAGGCCTAAATCGAAAAAGTTACATGAGTATAATATGTTTTATTTTCAAACATACATATACTGACTTAATTTGAGACGAATCTGATCAAAATTAAAAAATCAATGAGGTGAACACCTAAAACAAATAATTTTTTTTAAAAATAAGGCCCGTAAAAAGATGATTATGACTCTTTGTTTCTTTGAACACTGAATGAATTACTTATTTCTCAAGAAAACAATAATTCATTAGACGTCGAATTCAAAAAGTGTATATATTTTTGAGCAGAAGCGAAGTTGAAAAGGATTGGTCTCTAAATTTAGCGTGCATCGGGGCTTATATATTTCTTTTCTCTAGGATTGGGTTTCATTATATTATTTATTATGAAAATTATGGCATGCTAGTTTCTATTTATTATATATTGTAGGCTAAAGGAAATCCATCTACTTTGCTCAGAACATTATTTAAAGTCATAGAATAATCTTTTTATCCAGGTCTACATGTTGCATCCGCACCCTTCATTCATGCTTACTTGTACAAAACATTTTTTTCATTTACGAGACGATGAACGTGTTAGACATTCAAGATTCTCTATGTTCGACCTCATGTTTTGCAGCACCTATGTTTGTTTTCAACATTTCTCAACAACTCCACGCAGCGTGTGTTTCGTTATCTCCTAATTCGCTTTATCTTGAAGGAAAAAACACACAAAACACTTTGCCCTCCGTCCGTTCGTGGCGCTTACTCAACTATCAGAGCCGCAATTATGGCTGAAACAAGATGCAGGGTTGGTCAATGTTCGACATAAACATTGATGCCTCAATGGCATGATTGGCAGCTTCACTAGGTACGAATCAGAATGCTCGCCCTCGCGTGCTAACGTATTTGAAAGTGAAATTTAAACAAAAATTCATGACTTATTGTTACTTTTACTTTTCCCATTTCGTAGTACTGTAATATTCACACCTTGTGTGTGTGTGTGTGTGTTAGGCGCGTGTGTGAAATGTATGGTACTTTGAACAGATTTTGAAACTGATGAACAGATTGTTAAATAGTTCTTAGAACGACTGCATCAGACTTCATTAATTGTCATTGTTGCTATTTTGCTACGATGCGATCGCTTCTGTGACGTAGGGAAGTATTCGTATTCATCAGGTGTTATGTAGGAAGTATAAAGATAAAAAGTTTTTTCGTAAAACTCCGAGCAGTAGGTATATATATGTTTCGTGAATCCCAAATTCGTTACAATAGAAGAATTTCCACTTTTTACTATGCATACCATGGAAGTACTGATTTCAAGATGATGGACGATTATTACGTTTTCGTAAGTCGCACTTATGTTATCGAAAAATGAAGAGTCATGGCAATGCATATACTTCCAGGTCGATGCTCGCCACGCAGTGCAATCGCGTAGTTTCAGGTTCATGGAAAGCAATCACTCGCTATCGCCTAGTGTGGCGCGCGGCGATGATGAAGGTCAACACGCTCTGTGATAACGCATCGAGCAACTGCGATGTGTCGGAAGTCTACATTCAAAGCTGTTTTTACAAATGAAGAACTCAAAGCAGGCCGACTGTTTGCGGGTAGAAAAGATCTCATGCAATACAGAAAGAGGGGTTACTGTTGTGAAATATTGCGTCATTGGATGTAGCCGAAAACATTTGGAAGCTAGCTTCGTACCTAGAATTATCTTGCTCTGTCGCTCTTTTTCTATTTTTGAGCAATGCTGTCGGCGGTTAATTGGACGATCTCAAATTGGATCTCAATTTATTTGCAAATGGTTTAGCAGTTGCTTTCTATATCTACAAGTAGCAACCGCCATGGTTGGGGCACTATAGGCCAGGGCCTTCAATTAAGTGAATACGTTTGGGTTGCTTATCCCAAGATTCAAAAGTGCTGAGCCTCTATTTAAATACGACGTCATTAAATACGAATAATCTCTACTGATTCTTTGTATTCAAAGCATATTCATTTTCGAAAAGAATAAACTTTAAGAACACTGTGAAACATCGTCAAGTAACAGTACACAACAACTGGTCGCCAGGATCAGGTTTCTAGTTAAAAAAAGAAAATTCCTCGCACTTCAGAAACAAAAATGCTTTACCAAAGTAACGCTCCTTTGAGTGGCTTACATACGGTCCTCTGGTTTTCTGCGTTCATTACCTCCCTCTGCGTAAGTTTCGTGCCATAACTGGGTATAGAACCACGTACAGAAAAAGCTAGCTTCCCAGTAAAAATACATAGGTGAAAAAGAATTTTGTTAGTTCTCTATCTCTTGAGTCTTGATATCACACTTAGGATACATAGAGCACACTTGGAACTCAACGCATCTCATTCCGTTTCAAATTTTCTGAGGCCTAAGCAGCCTCGTATTGGTCTAATCTATCTTTTATGAAAGAGGCATTAATTTCAGCAGGTGTAAACGAGTGTTTTTTACCCGCCTCCATCAATCTGGAGACACTACGTTTAACGCGGAGCGTATTTTACACCTACAGCGCATTTTCTACGTCGAAGTTTCTTTAGCGAGAGCAATAGAACAACACCGTAGGGTAGGTTCATTATAAATGATATTGAAGTGATATTTTATTCACTAAGAGAGCCGCCGCGCGCAGTTTAATAGCATCCGTTAAAAACTACGACGGCTCTGTACTAAAATCACTTGAATTACGTGAAAAATCTTTTCATACTTCCTTGTAACTTCAATTGGCTTCATTCAAATATTTTATGAAATATTCAAATATTCTATTCATTCAAATATTTGATGAAAGAATTTTACATGCAAAGAGAGAGCAATAAATAGCCAGTGATTGCCGGTTTGAAGTATGCTGCTGTTTGGTTAAAACAAAAAGTATTTGCGAAGAGCACAGCTTCTGGTAAAGGCCTCTAATTCCTCATGTCACTTCCGCTTCAGGGCACAACTTGTACCAGATCGAACGCTCTGTCGTGAGCAAAGGTCTTTGTTCGCTCAGCATATCTAAGTGAGCCGGTAGGACCATATGATGACGCAATAATTGTCAACATTACTTCTGAAATGTTGCTCATTTTTCTTGATAAAAATATCTGCTCTAATGACTTCGAAATTTTCCTGAAAAACAATTGGATCTATGCGTAGAGCTCCTTAGTAAATGAATGAATGATTCATGTGCGTAATACTGAGGCGACTTGGGAAAAACATGCTAAATATCTCCAAATCAGACAAGCCTTTTTCATGTCTTCTGACGGTTTGTTAATCATGAATCTTTAAATTTTAGGGACAGAATATACGTAGTTTTTAAAAACTTCGTTCATGTACGATATCAGAAAGTGCTGTCTGCACAGTAGAGTAATAGGAACTGAATAAACGCCGTATGCCCGGCCAGCTTATCAGACGCGGTCCGTAACTACGATAGTGCTGCTTGTGTTCGGCCCTAATATCATTGATGGGCGCCGTGCACGTACGAGAGGAGGCCGCGTTGTTGAAGTGAACTGAACGCTATCCCTCGAGTCGCTGATAGTGGCCGTGGAGGGTCAGGGCCGCATCGATCTCCCGCATGACCCGGGCGGCAACCGTCTGTTTCTGGGATGTGGTCATAAGCCCTGCACTTGCGGGATAGACCGAGTTATTTCCGCTCATGCACGAACGTAAGAGACTCTGCCAATTATGGTCTTAAAATTTGTTTCTACAAAGTCAATTTGAATAATTCATCTTAATTGTTGTAGTAAGGTTAGAGGTTTGATATATGCTTAAAGGCACTCGCTTATCTGAAAAACAGCATATTTTTCAGCGGTCCAACAGATATGATCTAACTTCATTCTGAGAGCTCATCTTATCAAACTTTAAGTATCTGTGACTCTGGCTAGGAAAAATATCAATAATAGCAATAGCCGACTTGTGTCCGTTCATAAATATCTAACATAATACCAGCTGTCGGGTATTAATACCGGGTGGCCCAGAAGTAACTGACACTTTTCACTTATTAACAATACAAAAACTATGACCGCCATGTTGTTGTAATTTACCTTTTTTGGATACAAAAGGGATTTTGTGATCTATCAACCCTATGTTCAACAAAAAATGTCCTTCAAATAATGACCACGGCTGTTTTAATTTAGGTCTCTTTACTTTGTCGTTTACACAATTTTCTTTGGCGCATCAGACGAGAGTTGGGTTTTCCTAAATCAATGTCGTTCTTAGAATGATAGGGAACTAAGAGATAACAGTAAATCGTAAATTCAAATAATCAGTAAAACAGTTACCTTAGTATGATAAGTATTTCTCTTGTATGGTTCGTGTTCCCATCCTATTAAAAAAATAAAACATTGTGTAGATCCTGTCTCTCAAGTTCTGGAATAAGGAACTCTCATCATGTGATACGTATTTTGATACGTGAAACGAGTATATCTGTGATACGGACTTTTATACATCACTGGCATCAACGTTTAAATTTCGGGTAATGGAGGAAAGATGTTTATGACTAATGATAGTGAGTGCAGGATTGATGCATGGAAAATTGAAAAGGGATTAATGCCGGTGTCGTTCATCGCTCACTTTAGTAGCTTTGAGTAATCACCAGAAAACAATGTTTCATTTGATTACTAAATAAAATTACACTATTTACGTACATTAACCCTTTCGAGTGTGCTTTCACGAAATTGATTTAGACAGGTAAAAATACATGCTTCAGCTCTATTACCCATGTGGAAACAGGCTAAACAAAAAATAATTTACCTTACACGAATATAAAAGTTATACACAGTATTAGTACACTGGTGTTTCAGTAGACATGTTAGTTTATGTGAACTGGGATGATTATGTCCCAGTAGAGAGTCACGAACAATAGGATGATCTGTAAAAATCTGTAAAAAATCTGTGGAAAATTTGTAAACAATGACTTCATTAGCAGTCGCGGGCCAACTGGGCGCTATTGCTCTCTGACATTGAACAATAGATAGCAGAAAAGTGGCACGAATAGTTACCGAACCTAAAACTCTGTATTTTGATATAATAGAACACCTTTCTGGGACATATTTGGCCCTCTGGATTTTTAAAATATCTGGTGGAACACATATGTCCCGGCAGACTCGAATGGGTTAATAAACATTTCTTAATCACGTCACTTTTGATTGCAGGAGTATGCTAAAATACAGTACACATATACAGTTGAAGTACTCGATTCGCAGCTCGAAATTCAGGTTTTACTACCACAGGGCTTATTTGGTATGCTGAAATGATTGGTATTGTTAGTTCAAACACATTTTTTAGAACCTGCTTTTATAAGGTTAATAAAATGAAAATTAGAGAGGTAGTGAAATTTGAAGCACATATGAGCTCATTACTCAATCTCAGTTGTTCACGTTATTAGAAACTAAACCATTTTGAACTACCAACTTGGTAAATATTTATAATTTTCGTAATTCATCGAACATTATTGACTGACGTAATTTTTGATGGGCACATTCTTCGAAATTACCATCCATTCTGTTTGTTTGGTGCCAAAAGATGGAAGGGTGAATTTTCATTGTTTTGAGGTTCCACAAGAAAAAGAAAAAATAAATGTAAATAGTTTATTCCCGGTTAGGTCGACATAAAAAGCATAATCGATTTTTAGAATGTCTTAACATAAGGTCCTTATAGTTGATAAACTTACGCGGGTATTATAATGCCCAAGTCAAATGACAGTGTTGAACGAAAGATTGAGAGAGAAACCTGAAAATCTTGGTTATGTACCTTGGTTCAGTTATACTTATAAATTTAAGAAAGTTAGACAATGGTAAAATGACGGAAAATGCTTTTGATAATCTCCACTTACATCGACAAATGAGCTAAGGCTTCTACGGTATCAGGAAATAGTGTTCAGACTATACAGGCTGGAACTAAGTAATTCTACGTTCAACATTGAAAGGTCGACATGGTGGACATGTGGAACTATCTATCCGTGCTTGCTTATCAATTAGAACCAAAAAAGAAAAAATACAGGAGTGAAATGCAAAAAGTTTATTTCCAATGAAGTTAACATCATCAAATTAGTTTCAACATCGTTTTCGATTATTCCTAATATAAAGGTCCTTAATTGAAACTGAAATCAATATAGGTATTATAATAACAAATTCGATGGTTGAACTGTATATTGAGGGAAAATTATAAGAAATATTCCCTTCGTCGGTCCACCTTATGTTTCAAAGCATATAAATGCAGAACTGATCACAAAAAGAAGACCGCAGACGTTAATAAGAACACGTGAATTGTTAAGTTCTTCGGCGGCTACGACCAAGACATGCAGGTAAAATGGTTCACAGGGAGTAAAGATTCGTACTTTATTTTTCAAATTCCCACACAACAAGAAGAACAAGGTAAACATCAACTCAAAAGGTAAACTCACAAAAAAGGATTTTGCTTACACGCAACCTCGCAGAAATACATATCGTTACAAAAGACATCACATGAATGAACATTGTCTATTTTCACTGACACATGCATGAGTAAAGCGATTCTGTGATTGTTACCTACGTTGCTAAAAATTTGGTGAATCAAAATTATACATTGTAAATTTAAATTCAAAGAATTTACTAACGCTGTTTATTTTTCTTCGAATGGTTAGTAAAAATAAACTGTCGGGTGATTTGGGTCGTCAAAATTTAAAAGAATTATTTTATACATGAATACTTGTAGAGTTGAAAGAATTTCACAAGCTTTAGATTTAATAAAAGTATCTGACATCGACAAGGGAGAAAAGGGAGAAAAAATTGTATTGTGCGAATTATCAAAATTTACTCTTTACTTCTTTTAGCATTGGTCCAAATTGCAATATCCCTTCAATAACAATAAATTTTTAAATTTCATCAGAGTCTACAAATAAAAACGGTGCTAAGAACATTTCTGGTATGATTTGCTACAAGTTTAGATTACGTTTTCATGCAGTTTAAAGTGCAGTAGAGGGGCATGTTGCTGTGCAACAAATTACGACAACATAGAAACCGAGATAATAATTAAGTTATTATTCCAGAGGCTGAAGGCGCTGCGTAATGCCGTAGTCATGCAAACTTGGAGCTGCACTGCGGCGGAACATGTCCAAGTTTAGCCGCCGCAGCCCGCAGGGATGTCCCCAAATATAGGGCGGAATTAGATTGCGTGCAGGCCTGCGATAAGTTTCCTAACTTTATCCTGGACTTCATGTCTGAGAATAATACTATACTTCAACTACGAGGCCTTTCCGTTTGTTTTCGAGTTTTGCGTTAGTAGATCTTGATGTGCGGTACCCATTTTCTTGGCCTTCCTCATCGAACTCACGCTTTACTTTTTATCTTTTTTGTATGTTTATAGGAAGCATAAATCAGGAGTGTTCGGGCATTGGAGATAGCAATCTGTATATTTTTTATTCGAGACCTCACGCAACACACACTGGGTTCCCTTTACTTTTCTATACAAAGCAAAAAAAATTCTTACTAGTATCCACAACTGGCTGCTCTAAAACGGTAAGACCAAACATCAAACTCATTATTCGTCGATGATTTTCAGTGGCATTCCGTGAGTATCTGCAAATTTGGCCGCTGTTGGCCAACTGTTTCAAGTGTTATTCATATTCACCGATAAGAGTATATGCATCTAAAATTATAAGCCAGATGCTCGATATCTAAATAAACTGTCTAGAAAGGCTTGGGTGCGTTCATGAAGTCTAGCTAAGTTAGAAGTGTAAGAAAAAGAAAAAAGAAAAAATGTTTATTTCCAAGTTGTCACATGAGATACATGCCAACATATTGGCTTTTAAAAGTTTCTTAAATATAGGGCATCCTAAAACAAATGTTCCATACGAGGAGTACTAATTGACAAGCCATCCGAGGTGTACAAGTAGATAAGCCATACGAGGCATAATAATAGACAAACTATACGAGGTGTACTAATAGACAAACTGTCAGAGGTGTACAAGTAGATAGACCATACGAGGCATATTAATTGACAAAATATACGAGGCGTACTAATAGACAAACCATTCGTGGTGTGCTAGTAGTCTAACAAAAGTTCTATACTAGGAGTACTAATTGACAAACCATCCGAGGTGTACAAATAGATAAGCCATACGAGGCATAATAATAATAGGCAAACTATACGAGGTGTACTAATAGACAAGCTATCAGAGGTGTACAAAATAGAAGGACCATACGAGGCATATTAATAGACAAAATATACGAAGCGTACTAATAGACAAACCACACGTGGCTTGCCAATAGTCTATCTCTGTCAAGGGTAGTTGAATGAGAAATGAAAAATATGCCCTAAAAATATGCAAAGCCCTATCACCACCAAAAACATATTTCATATCTTCTCGATATTCACCACATCATGCGGACATGGGTACATGGGATAAAATAGAGATACAGTGTAAGTCGGTTACCACTCATGATTGACAAATATCTACAAAATATTGGTAGAAATGGGTAAACAAACATATATTCAATATCAAAATTCATAGCTTGTACAACATACGGACAGAAAGATAATTTTACTACGATTCATATGCTCAAATTGCACTTTATTTCATTAATTATATATGACATTAATCCGATTCACAGAAACGCCCTCTGGGGAAATGATAAATCTATTTTTGAATCATTTCGCTATTGCAATAAAATTTATTAACCGAATGGTTTTTGCGTAAAGAAATGAAATAGAAACATGTATATCTATTTATGTAGATACATATATATACCTACACACGTACACACACATATTAATATATATACATATTGAAAATAAAATATTAGAAAAAAATACATATACAAGATAAAAGATAGAAGCAACCTACCATCTACTACACAGAAAATGACAGCAGAGCTCACTGTAATCCCAAGAAATTTTTCGCATGAAAAAAAAAAAAAGGGGAAGAGAAGACTTCGAAAAACATAAAAATGAGCTGATGAGCTGGTTTTTAATTTCTTCACAGAAATTTTTAAGAAAAATCAGGTTATAGTCAAGAAGCAACACAACTCTTCAGCATTATACGGACATGTGTACGTAGGATAAAATGGAGTAACATTGTGGCCGGATATCACATCTGAGTGGAGAATATTCACAAAATTGGCACATATAGGAAGATTAGGCCTTGATCCAAAATGATAATTTTAATTACAGAAATTTAGAGTTTTTTCCGATTTAAAAGTTCAGTGCTAGTGTGCGCTGAACGCACACTAGCACTGAACATGAAAAAAATAAAAAGACTAAATGCAATGCTTAAATTACCCCTTTCCCTCCAGCTCAGCCGAAAATCGATTGAAAACATCTTCGAAAATGATTTTGAAATAGCGAGACAACGTTAGCCAAAAATTTAATTCATTATAAACTTTGCACAACCCTCACATCTATAAACCTGTTTATTGGTGTACACACAAAATTTATTTCATGGTATATTTGTCATACGGACGTTAAGTATTAATACAGAAAAGAGAAAGAAATAACAAAATAAAGATGAGGAAATACTCCTAATTATGGAAAGAACGTTCGTTCTGCTGCACTGAACTGACGGCTGTGGTGCTCATTGTTGTCGACAGAAATAAGTACGAATCGCTTAGCAAACGTAAAATGAAATAGTTTCTAAATTTCTAACAGAAATTTCAGGAAAAATTAAAATTTCTGATAGATGGGAAGTTCACACCGAGATGCTGTAGGCCCTATGACAGAGATGCAAAATGACGTGACACATTTACTCTAAATTCTTATCCAGTTTTAGAGTTTTTGATATGCTGGGGAAGCTTGTTCCACAAAAAAGCTCTAGAAAATGAGAGAGCTTTTTGTCCCACGTTAGATGAACGGTAACTGACTAAAACATCGTTCCTCCGGTTTGGTCTTTCGTTTGGGATATTAGATGGAAAAAATTTTACCACCTCTGCATTACTTTGGGGGAGGTACAGAGAGGAGAATACTCGTCGAGCTTTCTGGATCATGAATCTGTTCGGTATTGGGATCCAGTCGAGTTTTCTTAAAAGAGGGGTGACATGATCGTATTTATTGAAATTTCCTTTGCATACCACTTTGGCGGCGAAGTTTACACATTTTTGCAACTCTTCCTGACGACATTTGGGTAAGTCTCCCAACACAAGACTGCAGAAGTCCAGACGCGATAAAACTAAAGACTGAATCACTAATAATCTAGATTTTTCGTCAAGTGTGTTCTTTATACGATGAAAGAACATTAAGGTTCCGTTAATTTTGTTGCACATTGTTTCGACGTGTGAATTGAAAGTCATATTTTTGTCAAACCAAACACCCAGATTTTTAACCTTATCGACTGGTTTAATTGTATCGTCTCCAAATGTTAGATTGAATGGTGGTAAATTTTCAGTCGCATTCTGTGATCTAAAAATAATGCATTGCGTTTTACTTGCGTTAAGTTTGAGGCCATTATGGTCATACCACAATTTCAGATTTCTCAGAAGGTTTTCAGCGTTGGCTTGTGTTTCTGTTAAATCCGCTGTTGAGCTTGTCATGGCAATTTGTACGTCATCAGCATACATTGAGATTTTTGTGTTTGCCGGCATGGTGGGGAAATCGTTGATGAAAATTGAAAATAGGAGTGGGCCGATGATTGAACCTTGAGGAACGCCAAAATTATTCGGTATGAATGATGACATTTTGTTATTCAAGCACACTGCATGAGAGCGGTTTCGTAGGTAGCTTTCAAACCACTGAGTGTCTATTCTGAGGTTTGAAATTTTTTGTAGAAGTTTCTTATGCTCAACACTGTCGAAAGCTTTGGAGAGATCAAGCAATAGTAAGAGAGTTACTTTTTCTTGGTCAATATCATTGTAAATTTTTTCTGTTATGTTTAACAGGGCGTCCTGAGTACTGGTATTCCTCTTGTAAGCATATTGATTGCGATGCAGTAGATGTGACTCGTCTATGTAAGACGAGAGCTGGTTTGTTATTACTGTGTCGAGAATCTGTTAAGAATAATCAATTTTCGAATTAGAAATGAGAATTTAGGGAAAATCTTAACCAGGTGTGATAAATTCGAGTTTTTGATCATGTGTAACAAATTTACGGGTAACAAATTTTGTACTTTAAAAAGAAAAAATACATCAGTGGGCTTTGCTTTATGTGTTGTTAAAACATTGTAGGGTGCGCATTCAGCAGTACAGAGAGTGATCGAGCCCACACGTTCGTTGAAAGAATGTTTTGGTAAGGCCAATCTGAAGAGCATCGGGCAGTTTTGTATTTATTTTACCACGAAGGAATGTGTGAGGGAACTTGGTTACAAGATCTCTTACAGGGCAGAGAAACCTTTCCACAAAAGTGTTTGTAGACAGGGCGATCTTAAAATAACATGAGGAGAAGAGGCCAGCGAAACTTGAGAGGGTTCGGCTGAACCACATGGAGAGAAATTTATTGGAAGCACTTGTAAGCGTTGGGGCTGAGGACGCTGGACAGAAGAGGGTGACAGATTTATGACACACCATGGTAGGCTTAGGAGGTCCGTTAGAAAGCGAGCGATATATTATCGAAAAGCAAACAACCTCAGAAGAAGGCGGAGATTACGGCGCGCTTGGCAAAACATTTCAACAGCAAATAAGAAAAGGACAGCCTCAGGGAAAACCAATGGGAACGTTAGAGGGAAGTCTAGGAGGACGCTCAAGAAGCCCGTGAGAACATGATTGGTCTCACAAAAGAAAAGGGGGAGGACAGCTTTTGAACGGAGGGACAGAGCTGATTAGATGCGAGCAGTCTAACGCGGTGCATCATCATAGAAAGAAGTACGTGTAACTAAGTGTCATACTGGAAAAGCATTCTGAAAAATATAAGTGAAAATATTGAATATATTGAACGTATAGAGGAAGTTGAATAAGTTGTTTTGAGCCCGTAAATTAAAATGAAATTAAAAAAATGTCACGTCTATTTTCCAGAAATGAAAACATCGTAACCAAACTGTGCAGTATATGAAGTAATAATTTGAACGACAGTTGGGCGGGTAAGGAGTATTTCGGATCATGAGATATACAGTTCCTTTTGAAAAGAAGTTTTGAAATAAAAGTCATGAAAAATAATGTCACATTAACGTAAAAATTTAAAATAATTTTTGAGCACAATTTTTTGGCAATTAAAAGAAGTAACGAGCTGGTGAATTATTTGCAGGCAGGGCGGTCGTCGCAGATGTCTAACGTGATTGGAGGTTACGCGCTAGAAGTCAGAAGTGGAGATTTGGAAGGTGGTCGTCATAAATTTTTTTGAACTGAGAATCACTTGTGGAGACTGAACTGGATTCGTGCCTTTGAGAAGGAACGTGTGAACGAACGTTATGACCACATCTGTACTGCTGAACGCCACAATAATTGAGGGGTATTCTGTCAAATTCATGTGTGGGAAAGTGAGGGAAGGGCTGGCCGGCCAGATTTACTGGGATATCAATTGTGTGTAATTCAGTAGGGTAGGCTTTGAGGCAGGTTGTAAAATTGAACTGGGTTCTAATGACATGTTCATGGATTGTGAGTCAATGTTATCGTATTGTATCAATTCTGCCGTAATTATAAATTCATGCTGAATTCATATGGCGTATATAAATATCCGTCAATGCAAAGGCAACTCATCGATACAGGTGCGCACAGAATCGCGCGGATGTAAGTCGTGTATCAACTAATCGGTGAGTACCTTTTCTTTTTTAGTATATGTACGGTGATTGCCGATCATTATTTATTTAATTTGTGTTGTGTATATAGCCTGGAGGTGTGCCATTCCTCTATTCCGAGCACCTGATCTTCTTGTTAATGAATTGTTAACAAGGAGGTGAAGGGAACAAATCTCGTGACATCCGAATTTGGTGAGATCAACACGATCGCTTTGTAATATTTTGTGAGTGTAGTATGACAGTTGCATTGTATTTTTTTTTTGCGTAGTTATTTCATGTGCAAAACGTACAGAAATTCAGTAGAGGTACATGTCTCGTAGTGATGATTTTCTGTGTTCCGGTGTGAGAAGCCAGCAAGCACACGGCCATATAGATCAAGAAAGTGAAAGTGGTTATAAAAGTGATAAGTTTGAGTGAGAAAATTCTGGTGTGTTCACTCGATTAATTTCAAAGTTTCAGTAAAAATTTTACAGTGAGTAGGTGTGGAAACATTTGAGTGATCGCAAAATTTTGAGTTTTTGGAGAAAGTGAATTGGAGAAGATCAACACTATGCCTGCGCGCGGGAGAAGGAACAACGACCGCAGAAATGCGCCAGCAACGCCACCACGACCCGAAGAGGAAGCAGTAAACATGCCCGTGGTAACGAGTTGCGTGGGAGCCATAGGTGCCAAATTTAGGAGGGGCGACGATGTAGGGGAACATATGGCGAGGTTGAAGTTTTTGACGGGCAATCTGAATAACAGCGAGCAGGTGAATGCCTTCTTCCTATGCCTGGGTCCACAAGAGGCAAAGGAATGCAATAAAATAATTGGTACACTAACGAACCTACGAGAAGCAGAAAGATGGCTGCGCTCCTACGCCGACCAAGTAGAACATCCGACGCAAGCGCTGTTTGAAATAGTGACCAAGAAGCAAACAAGCCGAGAAGGAGTTTCAGAGTACCTGACGCGCCTGGAAAGGCTGTACAACGAGAATTATCTGGAACATCCGGAACGAGTCCTTGTAGATTTGATGTGGCTCGGATTAAGGGAGAACATCACAAGACCCTTTCGAAGTGATGCGAGACCTACGACAGTACAAGAATTGAGGGACATGGCAATCGAAGTGGAAAATCGACGGATAGTACCAGTACCAAGGGAAACGACAGAGAAGAGGGAACCGGAGAGAGAGAGAGCGCAGCGAAGCGAGAGGAGGCCACAGCATGAGACTGCACGTGTCGGCCATACGATGCGGCATTCACCACAACGGCCTAGAGGGCACCGCCATGAAGTGCCACCCTGGAGAGAAAGGAACAGACAGATACGACACTCTCCTTATCATCGAAGAGGAAATTATGAAGCACCCCACTGGAGCGAAAAAGGCAGACTTAGGAGTCATCAGCACCAAATATACCACGCAAGAGAGCCACAGCCGCATCTGGAAGTACCACCTGCACCTGCAGTGGACTTAGCCCAGTATAGAGCAGTGCCACCGCCGTGCGTCAACTGTGGAAAATTTGGGCACCTAAGAGCTGATTGCAGAGTGCAACAGTTTGCAGGACAGCCAAAAAACGGAATAGGAGACCGTTAGCTTCCCTAATAAATCCCAGCGTGATACTCCAAGTGAATGGTACACCTGTTAACGCACTTCTTGATACCGGAGCAAATATATGCTTGGTAAAAGAGCGTGTGGTTGCGGGGATTAAAAATGCTAGTGTGAAAGGAACATCGACTGCATTAAAAACAATTGGAGATGAACCCGTACCGGTGCTGGGAAAGATTAATGTGCCAATCAAAGTAACGGTCAGAAAATTGTTCAGAGATGTTTTGTTGTGCGGGAAAATGCATTCCCAGGAGACCTGCTAATAGGAGTGGAAGTAATGAACAAAGTCAACGCAAAGCTAGACTTCGGAAAACGTAGGGCATCATTCTTTGGCACTTACGTGAACATGTTTTCAGCACCAGGACACGCTTCTCCGAAAATTCTGTGTGTAACGAGGGAAGAAACATCTGTCACTCTGGCTGAGGATATTACAGTGAAGCCTCGCGCGCAAACCATGGTGAAGTGCCGAGCAGATGGCAAGTTTGATGGGAAGGAAGTAATTTTAGAGCCTAGAATTAAGTGGGCGCCGTACGTCGGAGCCACCGCTGCAAAGGTACAAAACGGGTATGTTTTGATGCCTGTACTTAACCCTTTTGCCGAAGAAATCGCTCCGACTGAAGGAGCAATAATTGCAACATGCCACGAAATCTCGAATGAAGATGCAACTGCAGAAGAAAACAATGCGAAAAATTGCGAAGCAGAAAATTGCCGCAGAGAGAAGCGCTTTCAGCAAATTGATGAGCTTAATCTCAGCCACTTGGATGCTGAAAAACAAGGACAAGTCAGAAACCTGTTGAAGGAGTATCACAAGACGATTAGTGCAGACGAGATGGATATTGGCCATGTGAAAGGAGTGAAATACAAAATTTTGCTGAGTGATTACAGGCCAATTCAAACGAAAGGATGGCGTATTCCGTACTCCAGCCAAGAAATTATTGATAAAAAGGTCTCGGAGATGATCGAAAGTGGAATTGTGCAAGAGAGTACAAGTGCTTGGAAAAACCCGCTCGTACTCGTAAAGAAGCCAGGAGGAGGCCACAGAGTTTGCCTTGATTTGCGAGCTGTAAACATGCGGGTGATAAACGAACATTATCCGATTCCACACATTGTAGGGACACTGGAGGAGGTGGCTGGCAAAGAATACTATTCCATTGTCGATGCAAAATCAGCCTTCCATCAAATTGAGCTAGATGAAGAAAGTAAGCAGTACACGGCGTTTCAAACTCGACAAGGCAACTTCGAGTTCTCTAGGCTACCTATGGGACTTAAGTGCTCAACATCAGTGTACCAGAGAGTAATTTGTCATGTTCTGAAAAGGCAACTTGGAAAATTCGCCGCAATTTACTTGGACGACGTGTGCGTTAACTCTATGACTTTTGAGAGTCACCTAGAAAATTTAAGGGAAGTGTTGCACGAGTTTCAATGTGCCGGAGTAAAAATAGGCTTGGACAAGTGCAAATTTGCACAAAAACAAGTAAAGTACCTAGGATGTTACATCAGTCGTGAGGGACTTATTCCAGACCCCAAAAACGTGGAGGCAATGCAGAGTTACCCTAGGCCGACTACCGCACGTAAAGTGCGCTCGTTCGTGGCAGCGCTTAATTTCTACCGGCGCTTCATTCCGCACTTTGCCACAACAGCTGCACCCCTTAATGCGCTGACTAAAAAAGGGGCAAGGTTCCAGTGGAAGGAAGAACACGAACAAGCCGTCTGCAAACTTAAGCAGCTCATGATAGAAGCTCCAGTTCTGAAGAAGCCTTCTCTAAATGAGACGTATTACTTGAGCTGTGATGCCTCAAATGAGGGCTCTGGCGCGGTCCTTGCGCAAAAATGTAATGGTAAGGAACAACCGATTGGATACTTCAGCAAAAGATTCAATGATGCTGAAAAACGTTATTCAATCACTGAACGTGAAGGATTAGCAGTAGTAGCGGCTGTGAATCACTTTTCACCTTACCTGTACGGCAATAAATTTGTTGTGATTACTGATCACACGGCTCTCAAATATTTGTTCAAAGGTAAAAATACCAAGAACAACAGAATTATGAGATGGGCCCTTACACTCTCTCAATATGATTTTGAGATGATTTATCGGCCAGGAACTCAGAACGTGGTGCCCGACGCATTGTCGAGAAATATTGCGAACGACAACGAAGAAGAAAATCCAGACGACGAAGCACCTAAAACAGTGTTCGTCACGACTATGATAAATGAAGCGCCCAATGTACAAGAGGCGGAAAGTAGTTTGCAGAAAGAAAATGTGAGAGCAGAACAATTGAAGGATCCTGTTTGGGGGCCTGTACTGAGGTATCTTGAAGGTGACAAATTAGGGGACGCTCCAAGTCTCGCTCTGAAAGCCGAAATCTTCACTGACGGAGGCATCTTGCATTTCAGGAAGACGCAACGAAAGCCTAACAGAACAAGGCACCTGATCGTGGTGCCAGACGCTCTGAGAGAAGCAGCAATAACGTTAGCGCATGATAGCACAATTGGTGCACACCAAGGTCGTGCTAAAACGTGGAAAAAGCTCATGGAATTCGGGTACTGGATTAACATGGCGCGTGACGTTAACAAGTACGTCGATTCGTGCATGCAATGTCAGAAACGGAAGATCAACAATCGCATTTGTGTTAGCATGGGTTCATTCCCTGAAATTGACAAGCCTCTGGATAGAATAGGAGTTGATTTAATTAAAATGCCTGTCTCGAACGAGGGACACAAGTACATCCTAACAGTGGTCGATCACTTTAGTCGATATGTTGCAGCGTTTCCGCTCAGAAGCAAGACGACTGAGGAAGTAACGAAAGCGTTGACTAAGTTCGTCACTACGTACGGCCCAGCGAAGACGCTCATCTCAGACAGGGGAACCGAGTTCACGTCAGCTTTGTTCAGAAATGTGTGTGAAAAATTGAAAATAAAATACTACAACACATCAGCATATCATCCCCAATCAAACGGAATGACGGAACGGCAGAATCAGAATATCAAGACTGTTTTATCACACCTTGCCGCCAATGATCAATCCTCGTGGCCTGATGCACTTCCTTGGACGTGCCTGGCACTGAACACCAGCTACCAGAGCGTCATTGAAGAAATTCCATTCTATTTATTCTTTGGTAGGGATGCAGAAATTCCTGTTGTTGACTGGTTAAAAACCCCTCGCATGGATTACTCTCTAGGTGAGAATTACAGTGCCGAGGTAAGCTTACGACTCCACAATGCGTTCAACATGGTGAAGGTAAAATCTAAAGCCTCACACGATAAATCGGTGCAGTTAAAGGAGCGCGGAGTGAAGAACAGTCAGGTACAAGTTGGCGATATTGTGTTGCTGCATAATCCAACGGGAAAGGCTGAAGTTGCAAATGCATGGCCTACCGACTGGCTCGGCCCCTACCGGATTACAGTAAAAACAGAGACGAATGCCACAATAAAGGCGCTCTATAGTAACTGCGAGAGAAGAGTTCACCTCGATAGATTGAAAATTGCCCACTTGAGAGGTGAAGCTTACCCCTGCAACCAGAATGCCGCGGCGCCGCCAAATGCCGGATGTGAAGCTATCGACAGCGAGGACGAAGATATGCCAGAAAACGCTGCGAATGAACAGGCTACGTCGGTGACTCAGCGAAAATATAACTTACGTTCTCGGTGTAGGTGAACCGCCAACTAGAAACGAACTACAGAGGACTGAAATCATACATCAACTTGACTTTGCGGGATGTGTTCTTGTGTGTTTAATGTTTGAAAACTCTTGCGTAGGAGTAAGTTTTTTTAGCGTTGCATTGCTTTAATCTAAATGCGTTCTTTAGTAGAATTGTGTTATTCTAGCTGTGATTAAATCTAATCTCACTCACTAGAGTGTGATGCTTTGTTCAATAGGAATATGCTCTAGGTTATGTAACTCCAACTTGCTTTGCTCACAAGAAATTTCGTTTGGACGAAAATCTTGTTGAGTGATCTAATCTTACACTATGCTTAGTTCTCATTTTCTCTCTTGCTAAGTAAAGGGAAGTTGAGCGTTTATTAGGTTAACGTCGTGTGTTTCTCAAGAGGAGTACTTTGTTTCCTTTGTAGGATGCTTATGTTCTCGCCAGCTTCTCGTGAAGCGTGCTCGCTTCATACGAAACAGCTCTAGCGAATGAATTAAGTTTCATCAGAAGTACTTAGGCTGAGGCTATCTCAGGCTAGCTGATTTTATCTATACCTTTAGACCGTTCATTTTCACAACGGGGAAAATAAGTTTAGCGTCTTATTGAAATTTCGTATTCTTTTGTACTGTAGCGTTGAATTTCTGACTCTGTGTCTTACTCTTGCCCTGAAAGAATATCGTAAACACGGTATTCCGGAAGGAATTATTCTCCTCTTACTCTGTAGAAGTATAGTACATTTCTTTTCAGACTTAAGGAATTAATTTCTTGGTAGATTAGCGTAGTATGTACTTCAGCACAGAACAGGCCGGAACAATTGCATAACACGAATACGTCTCGTATGAGCAGCAAATTAAGGAAGGATCACGTGGAATATAAGTAATTATTTACAAGAACGAAGAAGATAGAACAACAACACGACATGGGGGACACATTGCACCTGCGTTGGAGATGTTTAAAAGGATTGCCCAAATTCAAGCGTTGCAGTGAGAGGCGACAAAGACGAATGTATAGCTGGAAATGTCACATCATGCTTAAGAAGGACGCCGGACGCACAAGTAATTACCTCGGAGCCGCTTGTGGTTGAGCTGTAGCTGAGCAAGCTGGCCACTAACAAGCTAGAGCAGGAAGGAGTTCTCGACTAATTAGCACTCATGCTTCGAAGTGGAAAACACCACAGAACGACGCAGCAACAGCGTGAGGACGGAAGAAGGAGTGAAAATAAAGCAGATTATTTATTCTAGGGTGCCAAACTGTAATAGCGTTCAAAATTGCTTTTATAAAATGGGCACTCTTATGAAACAGTGACAGTACTTTGCATTGTTGAGTATTGTAACTGACTTGAATAATGTGGAGTTTGCGTCGCAACATTTATGCCTGGTAAGGCATTCCTGAAATTCGAATGCAAGTTCCTGTGAATTTTGACTAGGCAAATTATCACATTGGAATATTGAAGCCGCATTTTAGGCATCTCTATTTATACGTGAAATAAAAATTAAAAGAGACGTCGGATAGCCTTTGAATGATACGTACGGTCTTCAAAGAATATTAACCCATGAAATTCTCGCACTAATAAGAGTGGTTACTAGGAGAAAATAAAATATGAGCTGGTGTCTGCCAGAGTTTCTACGTCGATGTCAAGGAATACTGAGATTCTACGTCGAAATCGAGGAATACTGAGAGGAGTTCCACTGGATTCTACCGCGCATACAGGATACCACCGCCGGATATACCTCGGACTCTTCAGGATTACTTCGTAGGATGCAGAACCCTATCGCGAAGGGAAACTGCAGTGAAGGAAATTATCGACGATTCGACTCGTATTTTCCGCCAGATCAATATAACTTACTGACGTATCGATTTGTCTGATCAACGAATCGACGTTCATGAGTAATCTGGCGATTAAAAAACTGAGTTGAATAAACCCCATAAAATATATGTGAAACGTTGCACTTAACATGATTTGGTGGTAATTTGAATCGTGATAATGATACATCTTACAGAATGGAATCGTGCAGTTAGTGTGGTGTATAGAAATTTTATACGAGTCTGGATATGGGGCTCGCAATACTTCCTCCTGAAATTAAGTACCCATCTTCAACGCGTGTGTGAAGCTATTGAAATGGCAGAAGAGAAGCATGGAAAGAGAGCAAATGCGTCAACGGTACCAAAGGAGTCGACATCGAACCGTCAACTGCAGCGGCAAGGATTTGGAGAACAGAAAACGCAAGCGTAAATTGAAACTACGAGACATAAAATCATCGATACTTTAGGATGTCTGAAGAGTGGGAAAGGTGCCCGTGAAATTTTGTGAATGTTATTAGGGTTAAGTACTCAAGTATTTAGTTCGCACTTTACTTCGGCGGGAAAAAAACAGATACATCGGTTAGAAGAACACGACACAATATATCACGCTGTGGCTGATAGTAATGATTGTAGTGTTAATTGTAAGGTACCCTGTTTCTGTGGAACAAAGTTTAGATGATAATGTGCTTAAGTAGAATTTACCATGTGTGTTTTATATTGGCTGCATACTGTAGTACTTATTATTCAATAAATAGCTGAAAGCTAATTCAAAAAAATTGTCAGGCCAATTTTTTTAACTCTAGGAGGGCCGTGTGTCGAGAATCTGTTAAGAATAATCAATTTTCGAATTAGAAATGAGAATTTAGGGAAAATCTTAACCAGGTGTGATAAATTCGAGTTTTTGATCATGTGTAACAAATTTACGGGTAACAAATTTTGTACTTTAAAAAGAAAAAAATACATCAGTGGGCTTTGCTTTATGTGTTGTTAAAACATTGTAGGGTGCGCATTCAGCAGTACAGAGAGTGATCGAGCCCACACGTTCGTTGAAAGAATGTTTTGGTAAGGCCAATCTGAAGAGCATCGGGCAGTTTTGTATTTATTTTACCACGAAGGAATGTGTGAGGGAACTTGGTTACAAGATCTCTTACAGGGCAGAGAAACCTTTCCACAAAAGTGTTTGTAGACAGGGCGATCTTAAAATAACATGAGGAGAAGAGGCCAGCGAAACTTGAGAGGGTTCGGCTGAACCACATGGAGAGAAATTTATTGGAAGCACTTGTAAGCGTTGGGGCTGAGGACGCTGGACAGAAGAGGGTGACAGATTTATGACACACCATGGTAGGCTTAGGAGGTCCGTTAGAAAGCGAGCGATATATTATCGAAAAGCAAACAACCTCAGAAGAAGGCGGAGATTACGGCGCGCTTGGCAAAACATTTCAACAGCAAATAAGAAAAGGACAGCCTCAGGGAAAACCAATGGGAACGTTAGAGGGAAGTCTAGGAGGACGCTCAAGAAGCCCGTGAGAACATGATTGGTCTCACAAAAGAAAAGGGGGAGGACAGCTTTTGAACGGAGGGACAGAGCTGATTAGATGCGAGCAGTCTAACGCGGTGCATCATCATAGAAAGAAGTACGTGTAACTAAGTGTCATACTGGAAAAGCATTCTGAAAAATATAAGTGAAAATATTGAATATATTGAACGTATAGAGGAAGTTGAATAAGTTGTTTTGAGCCCGTAAATTAAAATGAAATTAAAAAAATGTCACGTCTATTTTCCAGAAATGAAAACATCGTAACCAAACTGTGCAGCATATGAAGTAATAATTTGAACGACAGTTGAGCGGGTAAGGAGTATTTCGGATCATGAGGTATACAGTTCCTTTTGAAAAGAAGTTTTGAAATAAAAGTCATGAAAAATAATGTCACATTAACGTAAAAATTTAAAATAATTTTTGAGCACAATTTTTTGGCAATTAAAAGAAGTAACGAGCTGGTAAATTATTTGCAGGCAGGGCGGTCGTCGCAGATGTCTAACGTGATTGGAGGTTACGCGCTAGAAGTCAGAAGTGGAGATTTGGAAGGTGGTCGTCATAAATTTTTTTGAACTGAGAATCACTTGTGGAGACTGAACTGGATTCGTGCCTTTGAGAAGGAACGTGTGAACGAACGTTATGACCACATCTGTACTGCTGAACGCCACAATAATTGAGGGGTATTCTGTCATATTCATGTGGGGGAAAGTGAGGGAAGGGCTGGCCGGCCAGTTTTACTGGGATATCAATTGTGTGTAATTCAGTAGGGTAGGCTTTGAGGCAGGTTGTAAAATTGAACTGGGTTCTAATGACATGTTCATGGATTGTGAGTCAATGTTATCGTATTGTATCAATTCTGCCGTAATTATAAATTCATGCTGAATTCATATGGCGTATATAAATATCCGTCAATGCAAAGGCAACTCATCGATACAGGTGCGCACAGAATCGCGCGGATGTAAGTCGTGTATCAACTAATCGGTGAGTACCTTTTCTTTTTTAGTATATGTACGGTGATTGCCGATCATTATTTATTTAATTTGTGTTGTGTATATAGCCTGGAGGTGTGCCATTCCTCTATTCCGAGCACCTGATCTTCTTGTTAATGAATTGTTAACAAGGAGGTGAAGGGAACAAATCTCGTGACATCTGTTTCTAATATTTTGGAAATAACAGGCAGGAGACTGATTGGTCTGTAGTTTGACGCTATGTCGATATCACCAGATTTATGTAATGGCTTAATTATGGATAGTTTCCATTGATCGGGAAACTTGTTTGTGACTATAGATGTATTTATTATCAAGCGAATAAAGGGTGCTGTGACAGGGAAGCTGTCTTTTATATGTTGGAGGCTTATGCCATCATGTCCAGTCGCTTTAGTATTCTTTAGTGAGTATAAGATTTTTCGTATCTCTATGACGCTAACCGGCTTTGGTCTCCACTTGTTGCTACTATTTGGGGATGAAACATCGCTCAGATTTGCCTCTGTAGATATGTCTGAAACTGTCCTGGATACTTCATTGAAAACATCTTTGCCAACTTTTGAGAAGAAAGTGTTAAAGTCATTCGCCACTTCTGAGGGGTTGTCAAAAGTGCTTTTGCAGTCTGAATTTTTATACTGAGCAGCTTCTCTAATGATTTCCCAAGTTCTTTTAGGGTTTTGTTTTGCCGCCAAGAGTTCTTTGTGGAAGTAATCCCGGTTTGCTTCCTTAACTTTTTTTCGTAGGATCTTCTCATGATCTTTATATAATTTTCGACGCGTACTGTCTGATTTATTCAGTTGGTACTCACGCTGCAAATTTCTTTTAGCTCTGCTCAAATGTTTTATCTCATCTTTTATCCATTTAGAAATTCTTGGCTTAACTTTCTTCGTAGTGAAAGTGCGCATTCGTTAAGAGCTGATACGAAATTTTCGTTGAAAAGCGAAACTTGAAGATTGACATCATCGGTGTTTTCCATGCCTTGAAATTCACTCCATCTGTCTAATAGCTTTTCTTGAAATATTTCAGGGGAGTAGTGGTTATTCATGCGATATGTAATGTAACTAGATTTCTGTTTCTCTTTTGCAATATTGATTTGGCATTCTACCGAATGGTGATCAGAAAAGGACGGTAAGATTTCTGTGCTGAGTACTGCTTGGGGATTGTTGGTAATTGCTAGGTCAAGAAGAGTTTTAGAAGTGTTGGTAATTCGCGTTGGTTCTTGGACCATTTGAGAAAGATTAAGTCTGTGCAGCATCTTGCTTAGCTGATTGTTTTTATTTGTCAGATCCACGTTAAAATCTCCGAAAACATAGAAAGACTTTTTGGCTGCAGAGATTGATCTAAGCGTATTTTCAATGAAATCTAATGTTGGACGAAGAGATGCTGACGGATGTCTGTAAAGACTGCCGATAATGAAAGACTTGTGTTTGTTTACTTGAACATTGAGCCAAACCATTTCTATGTCTTCGCATTTTTCTTTTATCGGAACTCAGGATGTAGAGTAGACATCTTTGATGAAAATGCATGAACCGCTACCTCTCTTACTCTTGACTCCGTCATAACGGTACAACGGTAAGGAGTGGTTAATAAAAAACAATACCGCGAGGCAGTGAAAAAACATGAATATCCAAAATGAGGTCTTGAGAAAACAAGGCTATCCGTCGAGAAAAACGTTGAGAACGAGACAATTTAACAAAAGGCAATTGAAAATGAGGCAATCCTGCAATTAAGAGGAAACGAGGACATCAGGCAATCCAAGAGTGTGTGAAAACAAGGCCATCCAACATCCAGATTTGAAAAAATGAGCCAATCCAAAGATTGAAAAGGAAACGAGAGAATGGATGAGTCTCAAATCAGGTAATTTGTTGACATGTACGTATTGGATGCCAATAAGATTGGAAAGACTGAATACGTTTAATTATAAGTTGAACTTACTATCTCTCTCACACAATTCCCTTTTTCTGTCAGAGCATTTTTTTTCATTTTTGTTTTATTGACAGTGTTCGGACACACTAATAATATATAATCAATGCTTCAAAGATATCTTGACATATCGGCGGTGCACGGGCACATTTGAAGAAAAATGAAAAAATATGTTGAATGATATATCATGAAGTTTTTAGGCAGAAAAAGAAAAACTCATTTCACTTAGAATCTTACATTCATCAATTTAGAAACAAACGTAGCTACATCAGTTAGTGACTGACTCATGTAGATCGGTTGCTTTGGAGAATTAAAAAATTTCAACAATTTATTTAGTACAAGTGATACAGCAATAGATTGTATCTTAAGTCTAGTACAATGGATATATTTTAGTATAGCTACGTGTGGGCCCGAATAAGTTCAACGACTTCCAGGGCATCCATTCATCAAAGCCATTTTAAGGTGTACAGTTATGTTTAACCCAATTGAATTAACCTATATAGGCATACTCAACTGATCATGATTCGATGCCTAATTTTTTACCAAAAAATTGTTAATATGGGCTAGATGGGAACAGTATATTCAAGAAAAAGATTAGGAGCATAAGATCTATATAATTAATTTTGGCAGGTTACCTGATCAAGCTAAGCGTATAACAAGAGAAAAACAATTTGACTTGATTACCTTGTGTGATTAATATCTCGATAGGGAGAGGGATTCAAGATTTGTTTTGAAAGCTTTGTAAGAACTTTTTCCACAGATCTCAGCTGGGATTGCATTCCAATTCTTCGTTCCGATGAAGAGGATACTGTGTTGTGACTGAGATTTTGAATGATAAGAAGTAAGAAGTTACTGCTTAGAGAATTACATGGAATTACATTGAATTACATGGAATTAGAGATGGCGAGCATGTAGAGATCAATAATCTAAAGTATTTTTCAATTTTTGAATGAATCATTTGAGCGAGGATTAAATTCTAATATCATTACCGCTCGAATGGCTCTTTTTTGCAGCCTTAAGAGCAAATTGGTTTTATTTTTATCAGTTTCGTGCCATGCTTTTAAGATATGGTAAAATGATCGTCTAATAAAGTATTTTTTAGGCTTCTTCACGTAATACATTTTTACTTCATGAAGGATTAGAACGGATTTTGACAATTAAGTGCTGATATGTGGAATATGCTCTTTGAATGTCACATGTTTATCTAGCATAATATTCAGAAACTTAAAGGAGTCGGTTTCTTCAATTTCATCATCACCAAGAGACACATTTCTCATGTATGAGAATATAATGTATTTTGTCTTATCGATAATGAGGCATATTTTATTAGTTCTAAGCCACATTGAAACCTTTTGCACCTCATTATTTACACTCTCGGCAATTAAAATTGGATTTTCATTTAGAAGAGCCGCAGAGAGCGTGCTGTCATCGGCAAAAAGTATTAATTTGAAGAATGAAGTAGATTTAACTATATCGTTGATAAACACCTATGCTTGCGGCACTCATGGCTCATTGTCAGTAGTTCCGATTGTGAATCGTCAATGCCAACATATTGTTTCGATTTGTTAAGTATGATTTGAACCATTTGAACCTTTGTTGCCATAACAGTGTAGTTTCGATAGTAAAATGTTATTGTCCACGCAATCGAATGCTTTTTGGAAGTCAAGAAACACAGAGAAAATAAGCTTTCCATCGTCTATATTTCAGTAAAGGTGTTGTAAAAGATTTAATACAGCCTGTGTTTTTGATTTTTTAGAACGGAAACCGTATTGTTTGTCGTAGAGAAAAAAATTTTCTTCAAAATAAAAATACACTTTTTCATACACAATTTTCTCGAATATTTGGCTAATAATTGGTAGTACAGAGATAGGCTTATCATTTTTCGGGCTATTTCTATCGCCATTTGAAAAATAGGGGTCACTCTGGCAATTTCGAGAGAGTTGGGAAGATACCCTGGAAAAGCGTTTGATTTATACGAGTAATATTAGATATGCACGGTGCTATTATATTAGCTATAGCCTTGAGAACTTTAGCCGAGAACGCTTTTAGCTACTGGATTTATTTTTAAAATTGTTTATGCACGCAACAACATCGGAAGAATTAGTTGGCGTTAAAAAAAAGAGTTAATATGTCCGTTGAAAAAGAATACACGGACATGGTCCATGTATTCCAAGTGGTCTGTAGGTTCACAAGAAATACTATCAGCTATATTTCTGCCTCTGTTTACAAAAAAGTTGTTACACACTGTTGCAATATCTTTTTTCTCGTGATATTTCACATTATCTTAAACAATGGTCTCAATTGTTTTCGTAACGTTATTATTCGGCCTATAGCATGAGTTAAGCAGGCGCTAAGTTTTTTTAATATAATTTTTGTATTCAGTAAATTTACGCGTAAAATAGTTTTGTTTCGATGTTCATATTTTATTTGTCACATTATTCCTTAATCTGTTATACGTTTCTTTAGAGATTCGTCCTTCGTATAGTAAGGTTAGGTACGCTTGACGTTTCTTTGTATTGATCACGATATCTTCAGTCATCCAGGGCTTTTGTTTATTTTTCGGCGTAATTGTGCGGGTGATTATTGGACAACACTGATTGTATGCGGTCGTTATAATTTCAATTAAATTTAGGATTGCTTCATCGATGTTAATCGCTCTATTGTCCTGTTCAGAGGTATCTAATGATGGTATTAATTCTTCTAGAACAGTTTGCATTGTTCCCAAATTATATTCGTTAAGAAAACGATATGAGTAAGTTTCAGCCTGTGGGTTGGTACAAGCACTATAGACATTTTCTTGATGAGAAAAATCGGGAAATGATCAAATGAGTCGGAAGTTATTATTCCAGTAAAAAAATCAGTTGGATCTACCATGAAAATATTATCGAGCAGCGTAGCAGATTCTGATGAAACACTTAATTGTAGGTTTCACGATGATTTGAAAGAAGAATTTAGACTGAAAAACATTACTGAAAACAACTTACATATTTTAGAAGATCGCTGGTGAAATCCCCGCAGATTATTACGTTATTGTGAAGAGACTTGTTATACCGAGATATTATGCTATGAAGCTCGTTCAGGAAAGATACAAGACAAGCTATTCGAGGCCTATAATTACGCATGAATTAACCAACCGAGTTATTAACATGCTTATAAATTGAAAATTTGTGACAATCGTGGCTCTAGAAAGAAAAAACAAAAAAACAGGAAAGAAGTTTTGCATATAAAATCTCAGGAACATGGCTTCCTGTTCACTTGAAATTCGTATCATTTAATTACATAGAATGAGATCGTTAGTTTTAGGGTTCTTTTTTACTTACTTTAAAATGAGCTAATAGGCTGGTGAAACGAGCAGCGAGTTAAAGATGTAATACCTGTGGTCGCACGAGACCCTCATTCTCCATGCTAAACAGACAGAAGACATGCCAAGCTCTGTGAGCGGTGACAATTACAGCCGACTTCTGCATTATTTCGTTTAGTGAAGTGGTGACTGAGTGGTAATCATCGAGGAGTACTGCACTACGTCTCTCTCTCACGTATAACGAAAAATTTTCAGTGTTACCTTTGTTACATCGTGCAAGTTATAAAGGCTGACCAAAGTGAAAACAGTCTTTGTCAGCTGTCTAATCGTAATTATTGGGTCAGTACGGATTAAAGGGTATTCCTATCTAAAAACTAGCTTAGAAAGTATAGAAAAGAGTAAAAAATCTAGCGTGATTTCGTGAGTACACTCAATACTCAGCCCATGAGTGAATAACATTGGAGTTAAATATACAAAATTGATGCGTACAAATCGCTGAAGGCGTTGTTACAAAGTTCACATACAACAGGTAATAAGTTTCAAAAAAATTCAGTGACGGTGATAATCTAATCAGCTAATATGTTTTACACATAATAATAATTTTATTGGAAAAAAATTACATACAATTTATGAGGAAAAGCGAAAACGGTGAATATCAATATTCCATTATAACATTGGTAGGTACAAATTGCTGATGGTGTTGCTGCAAGTTCCAATACAGTTGTCATAAATGTTCATATATATCTCTCGTACGATTGTCTAAATTGAGGTAAAACTGACGTATATATCTCTAGAGGTTGGAACTGGTTCATGACATGAAGTTATGCAGTTTGAAGATTTAGTGTAGAGTTGTAGAATTCTAGGCGTTATTGACATACGAGTATATAATTTGCTACAGTTACATGTTTTGCTACCTAATTGAGTTGATCACCCAAAACCTGTTTCGATGATTTATCCAGTTGCAGCATCAGGTATTGGTCGAGCTCTTCTGGCGTGTTAATCTGACGTCTCGAATCCGGTTCTCCAGGGGTGAATGCGAAGATGTTTCCATCTTGGGTCCTAGGGGCTCCAATTTTTTCCGGGAATTTTCTCTTGGCTA
Organism: Morinoia aosen; assembly: GCA_030386875.1. Lineage (NCBI taxonomy): Eukaryota > Metazoa > Arthropoda > Malacostraca > Amphipoda > Talitridae > Morinoia > Morinoia aosen. The sequence continues at coordinate 75,891,318 of CM059557.1, forward strand.
CTCGCAAGGTGTACATGATCTTGGCTCGTGAAGGTATTAGATATTCATTTATGGAGAACTTTGGTTTATGTACTCGGCAGGCAGAGAGAATTTCACGTTTCTTGTTGTAATGTTTCAGTTCGAAAGCGATGTTTCTTCGATCCTCATTTCCACTTAGTGGTTTTCTTCCCATTCTGTTAGCTGACGTGATGTCAGCATCAATGAGGTCAATGTTGATGTCCTTCAGAATTTTGCAGACTGTTTCTTTGCAATTTTCGTTGGTGTGGGATTAAGGTAGTTACCCCCCGGAAATGACGAGAGTACATTTTCTATCTTCCAGGTCTCGGCGCTGATCATTTTTTTCCAAGCGATCGAGAAGCGACTCTAAGCAATGTATTTTCTCATTCTGTTCTTCAATAATTTTTTTGTGTTCTGCTTCTTTTCCTGCTATTGTTTCAGATAGTGTTTCAAGGTGGCTTATATCGTTTTTCATTGTGCCAATATCACTACTAAATTATGTCATCACTGAGTCGAAGTATTTTATTAAGACAGACACCACTTCCTTGGCGTCTTGTGTTAGGCTAGACACATCAGGATATTGACCAAACATTGGTTGATACTCACAGCTGTTATTGCTGCTGCTGCAGCTGTTGTTGCTGCTGTTGCGTTGCTTCTTGGGTCCCATCTTGTAGATTGAGATAATCGGCTTACTTGTATAAACAAGGGTTGATCACTTTCACACTTTTTGAGGGAATATTATATTCTTAGTTTGATGATTTATATTTATATATCACATTTGAATCCTCATGGCGAGAGAGGGTACCCATTTAGGTTAGGAGTACATTCTTTCTAACAATAGGCACTTTGTTTCGGAGCAGAGCGAGCGCAACGCACATCCTCACCATATGGAGTCTCTGAGTGGAATGTAGCTATATTTAACAACCTTGACCTCGGAATCATATGTAAAATAAACTAATTTTCGAATGACACGAAATTTGTCGAGTGCCAGAGTTAATATTCACATAAACCTACCGAGTTCGCCAATGAACCGAAATCTGGCAAATGAGTTTTACCGTTGGTAAATGATCAGAATGAACGCTGGAGGTAATAATCGGGACTTACTAGATACTATGAATGATAGTCCCATAGAAAAAGTATACCAACAGAATAATCCCGTTATTAATATCCCAAACATCTTAAAATACTGGTAATGTGGATTACTTTTCACGGTAAGTTATATTCCCTGTACGTCGAGATCATTTCCTTTACCTGCAAAATGTACCACCAACGTGAGATAAGTAAGCATTTATGTCGCCAATACGCAGCAGGCAATCAGAGCAGCAGTAATTTGTTGACAAACTTGAATGCCTCCCAGACCATTTTTATGAAGATGCAGGTGTGTTATTGAATGGTAATAATTAACCATTCAGTAAGATAGTAAATAAGTTTTTAGTGAGTTCTATGAAGATGCTAACTTATGAAAGAGATAAACAAAAAACTAAGAAAGTAAGAAAGAAAGAAAACAGTTAATTTACAATAAAGTTATTTCATCAAATTACTTTCAACAATAGTTTTTCAATATCTCTTCTCATAACGATCTTAGTTGGTAATGGAACCATTATAGGTTTTATAATAGCTATACCAATGGTTGAATAGAATATGGGTGGAAAAACATACTCGTAAAAGTACTCTCTAGGTAAATTTATGTTGCATTTGAAACTTATAATTTCTGTTCATATAAAGGAAGACGGTAAACACTGATGAGAATGCCTTAGGGAACATCGTCTGTTTACGTTACACATGAGCTTAGCGATTCTGCTAAAGTAACAAATGGTGCGGAAGCTATGACGTGCGGAAATGAAATTAATTGGAGTTTTTACAGACAATTGAGAGCTGGTAGACTTATATGGTTAGATGGTGAAAGTTGCAAAATGTCGTAATGTATTCAATATTTGAAAAGTAATAATCAACACTTTTCAAGAAAAATGTGATAGGGATGCCTCTGTACAAGGAGAGGAAATAATTAATTCTAATTGTTTTATTCGGCTTTTACAAAAGATCCTAAAAACGAAAACTTGGCACCATATTTCACATGGTTTTTATCATCAGCTGATCAACCTATCTAAAATTAATGCTCATATGCGATGTCTTAAAAAAATACGTTAAACTAATTTCGTAAATCGCAGTTCAGAATGCTTTAGTGGTCGCATGTATCACCGCCAACGATTAAGGGTGCCAGCTGTTCGTCATGTGGACACACAGTGTTCAGTAATAATTCGGGCTCCAGAACGCCGTACTCTAAGCCACGAACAACGTCTCCAACAAACTTTTCTTGAAAGAAAGAAAGAAATAAAAAAGAAAAACACTTTATTTCCAATAGAGATTGTACAAAAGTACAATCATTGGTTTTTAAATATTCTGAAGTTAATACACTTAGATGATATATTGTAATACCCATGTCACTGGTCGAAAAGAAATGATAGAGGGTAATATACTCCTAATGTTGCCCAATCTACATCCGATGATACATGTAATATTAATTATAAGAGACAACACAATATCTTGGACAATGCATTTTCATTGTGGGGTTGAAACACTTTTGACAGTTTACATGTACATGACATAAAACTTTGAAATTCGTGACGCCAGGAAGTAATATTAGAAATTGGTTGTTTCAGCAGATGTTTAAAAATGTCATTTCGAGGAAGCATGAAAAAAATATATAGATCATCATAAGGACCACGGAAATTAGAAGTTTTTTATTTCTAATTAGAAATTTGTAACTTAGCGGTCATTAGTTGATAAGCATTATTTTTAAGTATAAATGGATGATCACACAACGAATTTATAATTTTTTACGTGAATGCTTTAAAATAATAAAGAGATGACGAGTTAGGTAATGTTACAAGTTGAGAGTGAACAGAAAAAAGACCATTATCTCTAGATAAAATGCTAGTTATCAGTTTAGTACACACATACAGTATGTGCATATATACATGTAAATATATACACATATACATACACACACATACCTACGCACATACATACACCTAACACGTAAACGTACCCAAATACATTTCTCTGCATAGAGGCAATCACAATACATACGCTTTCTATAAAAATGCTGTGCGAAGTTCTGAAATATAGGATAATGAGCAAAGGAAATTCGTGACAACTTTTTCAGTATGTGTTACTGCATACAATTTGTAATGAAATATTATAACGATGTTTTCTTTAATATTGTATCGAAAAGATCATTGGTCGATAAGCGTCTTATCTATCATATGTGGGTGATCGCGCAACAAATATATACATATTTTATATATGCTTTATAATAATCAAGTGAAATGAAGTATTACGTAGTGACACATTCACCTATCTACGTACGCATAGCGTGCACACGTACACATATACACAGGTATAAGCATGTGCGCAAATATCAGCGTAAACTAGTCAGTATAAACTAGCATTTCAATCGAGGGAAACGGAGAAAATATCTTTTATTATTGCATGAATTTTATAAAATTTCCATACTAAAAATAGTGGCACAAAACAGTCTACCTTAGTCAGAAACATGGAAACGATTGTATGACGTGAATAAGAAAGAAAACAATAATGTCCTATAAGGGTTTCATATTAGAAAAATCATATTATCTTTGAAATATGGCGCAAATTGTGGGCAATTGATAAACATACATAGGTGTCACATTATTAAAAGAATATAATTATAAGCATTATAAACATATTACTGCAGTATATATGAATGATCACACAACGAATTTACTGTTTTTTTTACATGGATGCTTTACAATTTCATATTAGAAAGAAAATCACATTATCTTTGTAATATGGTGCAGAATGTCTGCAATTGATAAACACACCCACACATAGGTTCCATGACGGTCTAGTTTGATGCTTTAACGGAAACGGAGAAGAATGACATAAAATGCAACCTTCGGCTGGTTTATCTACTCTAGTGCACACAGGTGTACGTGCACATATGCACACCCATATGCGTACACACATATACAAGTAAGCATGTTTGCAAATGGCAGCGTATAGGCGATCAAATCATAATACCTACGCATACTTCAAAACTGTTGTGTAATGTCTTGAATTATATAACAACGAGCAAGGGAGATTGTTCAGCAATGGAGATACCAGGCAAATGAGATTCGTCAATACTTTTCAGTATGTTCTGAAACTCAGAATAATTTTTGAGACACAAGATGACGAGTTATTTTGGCTTTAAATTCTCTCAGTCTGTGAGGGATTTTAATACTCAGGGGAAGTTTGTTCCACAGTAAGGCGCCTGATATGAACAGAGCCTTTTACCCTAAGTGAGATGAACGATAGTTGACTAAGACATTATTGTTTCTGTTCGGTTTTTGATTGGTTACAGTGGGTGGATGGAAATGCACTATCTCGGCATTGCTCTGAGGAGATATAACGAGGAGAATACGTATATATTGGGCCTTCTGCATGAGGAGCCTTTCTTGGATAGGAATCCAGCCGAGTTTACTGAGGAGAAAGGTTACGTGATCACTTCTTTTGAAATTACCGTTGCATACCACCTTGGCCGCAAAGTTCATGCACTTTTGTTAGTCCCTTTAAAGGTATTTAGGTAAGTCTCCCCATACTAGGTTGCAGTAGTCAATGGGCGATAACACCAGAGATTGAATGGCTAATAATTTGAATTTTTCGTCTAGCATACGCTTTATGCGATGAAAAAACATTAAAGTTCCGTAAATTTTGTTGCAAGTATTCTCAACATGAGATTTGAAGGACATGTTTCTATCGAACCAGATACTTAGATTTTAACTTTTTCTGATGCATTAATTTTATCATTTCCAACTGCAAGAGTAAGATCTGAAGTTTTTTTGATTGCATCTTTGGATTCAAAAATAATGCATTGTGTTTTATTAGCATTTAATTTGAGACCATTTCGGTCGTACCATGATTTCAGGCTAGTCAGTAAAGTTTCGGCTTTAATTTACGTCTGTGGTATTTCCGATACAGAACTTGTTATTGCAATTTGAACATCATCTGCATACATTGAGATCCGTGTGCTAGAAGGGGTTGGAGGGAAATCATTTATGAAAATAGAAAACAGTTGCGGACCAAGAATGGATCCTTGGGGAACACCAAAATTGTTTTGAATGAATGGGGACGCCTTTGAGAGATCGAGTAGCAGCAATAGTGTTACATTCTTTTGATCTGTCACTGTATATTTTTGCAGAGATATTGAGCAGAGCGTCTTGAGTGCTAGTATTTCTTCTATAGGCGTATTGATTTTGGTGAAGTAGATTTAACTCGTCCAGGTGAAATGACAGTTGATTCGTCGCCACTTTCTCCAATAGGTTGGACATGACAGGCAAAAGACTGATGGGCCTGTAGTTTGATGCTGTATTTAGGTCACCACTTTCATGCATCGGTCTAATAATGGAGTGTTTCCATTGGGTTGGAAACGTGTTGGTTACTATTGATGTATTAATTATCAGATGAATCCATGGTGCTGTAACAGGAAAACTGTCTTTGATATATTGAAGACTGATACCATCATGTCAAACTGCCTTTGTGTTTTTTAATTAGTATAAGAATTTTCTTAACTACGGTAAATCGACAGGACGTGGTCTCCACTTGACATCAGTCCTCGAAGGTGCAGTGAGGCATGAATTTTCAATTGTCGTTTCATCTGGATTGGTACACACATCACTGAAAAGTTGAGCCCCAACTTTTGAAAAGAATGTGTTGAAATCCGTGGCTGTTGCCAAGGGATTTTCAAAATTACTTATACGGTCTAAATTTTTATATGGGGCTACCTCACTAATGATTTCCCAAGTTCGTTTCTGGTTAATTTTAACCGTTATCAGTTCCTGGTGGAAATGAGTTTGTTTCGCTTCAGTGATTTTCTTTCGAAGAATTTTTCATGTTCTTTATATCTTTTGTATAAGGTACTGTTTGATCTTATGTTTTTGTATTCTCGCAAGTTAGCTTTGTTTATTCTGCTCATCTCTTTAATTTCGTCAGTAATCCAAACAGTTCGTTTTGGCTTGTTTTTTTTGGTGACGTAAGGTGCACATTCGTCGAAAGCTGCTGTGAAGTTCTCGTTGAAGATGGACACTTGAATGTCAAGATCGTTAGATTGCATCATTTTCTGGAATTCGGTGGACCTATCGAGTAGTTTTTTCTTGAAATAGTTCTGCTGAATAGTGCCTTTTCGAGCGATAAGTCATTGAGCGGTATTTTTGTCTTTCCTTTGCAATATTAATTTCACATTCCATAGAGTGGTGATCGGAAATAGAAGATGATATTACTGTACTATGTATTGCGGTGGGATTATTTGTGATTGCTAGATCGAGGAGAGTTGCAGAGACTTTAGTAATGCGAGTCGGTTCTTTGACCATTTGTGATAGGCTTAGTTTATACAATAGTTTGCTTAGCTGATTGTTTTTGTCGGTTAGGTCAACATTAAAATCTCCGAAAGCAAAGAATGACTTTTTTGCCTGAAGGATTTCTCTGAAGGTTTCCTCAATGAAATCTAGTGTTAGATTTAGGGGAGACGATGGGTGCCGGTAAAGGCTGCCAATGATTATTGATTTGTGTTTATTTATTTGCACTTCTAACCAAACCATTTCAATGCTTTCGCAAGCTTTATTCGCCAGAAGTGAAGATGTTGAGTACATTTCTTTCACAAAAATATAAGATCCACTGCCTCGGTTGGTTTTAGCGCCATCGTAGCGATATACGAGTAACACGTAATCAGGAATGTTAAAAAAATGAACTTTGGGTTCGTGAATCAAACCATGTTTCTGAAACACACAAAATGCAAATTTCTTCAGTGACCAACATTACTCTGATTTCATCCAATTTACCATTCAGGCTCCGAGCATTTATATGCTTGAATTTGATTTTACCTATATTAGCACTCTTTTTAAAGGTAGCAAAGTTACTATCTCGATGGGATCGTTCAGGGGATTTATCGATTTTGTCTACATTGCCCAGGGTGTTTGGCCCAGCATCTGCTATGTAAGAAAGTCTACTATTTGGCTGGGCAGCGGCAGTCTGTCAAGATGAGGTAACCCCGGTCTGATTTTTGCCATGTGTGACCAGAGCACTGTAATGATCGTTTTTACGATGGAGCAGTAGTGGAGGGTTATTATTTGATAACTCTGAAAAGGGATCGACTGATATTTTCAAAATACAATGATCCTGTTCATCCAGGACAATGATCCTGTCGTAGTTTTTGGCCTGTCACATTTGAAATGATTAGTGGTATTAGGTCAACAGCAGCTTGATCGAAATGTTTGTCGTCAATGTAATTATCTATGAGGTTTTGCCTGTCTCCACTGTTCTTGTCAACAAACTTAGCGTATGTGCTGTTGTTTGCTTTACTCTCTGTTTTGAATGCAGCCTTTAAGGAATTGTAATTCCATTTTGATGCTATTTGTCTTGTAAGTAGATGAGCTACTGCATGGAGGAGGCAGTGTCCATCGGCTTTGGTGGGAATCAGCTCTATTTTCCATGATCGTTTCAATTCATTCATTTTGGAATTCATGCGTTCACAAATGGGGCTGGAGACGTTTTTTTCGTACTTTTTACATCATTAAGAGGTTCTTAGAGGTGCCGGTAATTTACGTTTTTCTGGCTCTGAATGGGCCGGTTGTGGTGATTTCTTGTATGGGGATCTGCAGAGAACTGAGAAATGCTCGTTTCATTTCTATTTTTCTGGTGATGATTGTGCATGCAGTTGGGTAGTGAATTTTCCATCGATTGTCGAATGCAATTTTGCAGTGATTTCTCTCTTCCTGTTGATTTTACTGCTTCCGAGTATGTGATTGGATGTTGATTTATACTCGTGTCAAAGAGGGGCTTTTCATCTTCTGTATCAGCATTGGATTGCAATGAAAACCTATTTTTTGTAGGCACTCCGCAAGTGTTTGTGGCAGAGGGGGGAGTGGGTTTGTTATATGAAGGCAAACATCGGGAGGAGAGGGGAGGAGAAGGTTCGTTATATGAAGGCAAATGTTGCGATATGAGAAAAGGGTGGGGTTTAGGACCCCCTTCCCAGACGCTTGAGGGAATTTCAACCCCCGCACAATTTATGAGTATTATACTTTTATGCTTGCGTACACCTGCATACCAGAAATGGAGAATAAAAGAATTTGCAAGATTAACATGGATTTATTTTATTTCAAGATGAACACGTGGATTTTGGCACAGGGAAATATATATATCGCTACAATAATTGCACACCAATGCCCTCAGGCAAGATGCTCCTGCTTAGCGACATGAGACGCACTGAAATGGTTACACTTTAGCTGCATAGGCAAACCGGGAAAAAGGTAATGCTTGACATCAAAATTCTACCTCTTGATATTCATAATGAAAACACTTCACATCGTGGTGCCCAACATGGACACTACACCCTTGTAATTTTCACTTGCTATCTGATTCATCATGAACATAGCGCGCCAGAATGGACTTGCCACTGTTCAGCGTGCCTCTTCTTCCTTTGCTTCTCCAAGGAATTACCACTTGCGAGCTCACCACCTAACTCATCATGAACACAGCGCGCCAGAATGAATTTTTACTCCCCTGTGTGTCTCTGCTTCGTTTCCTTCTTCACGTTTACAACTTGAGTAGCATCCAGGTTTCCATATTAGCGTTGAGTTCCGGGCCGGCTGCCCACGGCGAGGCTGCGAACGCTCGGCCGGTTTCGACGCTACCTCTCGGATGTGAAACGTGCACCGGTCGTAGTGCCACAACACAACCCAAGTCTCCGCGAAATCTCAGCTGCCGCGTAGGCCAGCTTCCCAACCCGCCTGTGCAAATAATAAGCGGGGTTGAGTAATCTATTCCCCGAGACATGAACGTTATTAAATCCCCCTTTAAGAATTGACATGAAGCTTCCACAGACAATATCGCTTTTCCCGACACAATGAATTTACTTTCTCCCATTCAATATGAATCCCCTTCTGCGAGATAATAACCCCCCTTGAATTTTACCCAACAATTATCTTGATTTCACTACGTTAACCACAAAATACTATTCAAATAAATTCCATTTTGAGAGATAATTTTTCTTTATCTTTTCCAAGAAACACATTACAAAACACCCTGTTTGAGAACAAACTCGAATGAGTAAATAAAATGCTAAGAACTAATGGGCATTCTAATCCCCGCTTGAGACAATAAAACTTCCACGCCCCGGTTGTAATATGGTATTTGAACAGATACAAAAACTGGTCCTAGCACAGAACAAAGAATATCATCTCACCTCCCATCTCGGCACACGCACGCCTACATCTTCACTTAGTCAGGAGCACGCAGAAATAGACCGATTCCCCGCCTTGCTATGTTTTTATACCCTGCCGCACTATAGCTGCGCCCCGGCATAGTGGAGGCCTTTGAAAGTGCGTGGCTTCTCCCTATTGGATGGTTCTCACGCGTCATCTATGACGTGTTCCCTGCTTCACAAAACTTGGTATTGCTACGCGCATTTCCCTCTAACATATTCTTCTCAGGTGCATATTTTCCATAGTTCCCTTACTCGTTGGTAATTACTTTTACTCCGCTATTTTTCTGTTCTACACATTCAAGTTGCCCTCGTGTGGTGTTATGTGTAGTTTTTCGAGCTAGGTTTTTCACAGCCGCTCCCCCTTACGTACTCCTCCCTTCTCCTGTCTCCCTTTCCAAGCTCCCTCGGCCCGCACAGCATCCTTCCGGTTGCCGGCTGTGTCGTGTCGGTTCTGCTTATATATATGCCTACTATAACTATATCGCAACACAAACATCGGTTTATACTGCTGGAGGTTTAACGTGGAAAGGCTGTCAACTTAGAACAATCCTTCAACTCATTCTGCTGTTTTGCATAATCATTAGAGTATTCAATTTCTTCATTCAGGTCATGGGAGTTTCTGAAACAGGAGATAAAATGTGAAGTTAGTCTCAAAGTTGATCTTAGAGCAATTTGTTGAAGAAAATGATGCGTGTTATCTCGCGTAACAGGCCAAGTTCGGACATTGCTGTAAGCTTCATTAACAGTAACGGTTTTTACATTTGCTCGCAGCGGAATCAGTTTCAGACCAATTTTTCTGCACCGGCTCGATGCCATGTACAATTGCTGACCACTGCAGGCACTCACCACATAAATATGAGAAAAAAGATACTTTGTCATGATCAGATTTTTTAACTTAGTAAGGTTATGAGCAAGAGGCTCAAACCTTTGAAACTAATTATATAGTTCCTGAAAGGAGGTGCGCGTTCAATCTCATCATCGAGGTCGTTTAGACGTTCCGAAGTTACGGTCAGAATCCTGCATGCACTATCAATGTCATCTCTGTTGATTTTTGTGAGACTGTTGTCTCCAACGAGTGTCTAGAGGGGAGTGTCTAGAGGGAGTGTCTAGAGGGGATTTCGCATAAGGATGGTTACTCGCAGCTACCACCGGCGTAAAATCATGAGCGCTGATACAATAATTCAGAGCAAAAAGCTGTTCTGTAATCATTTGAATATTTGATACAGTGGAAAAAATCGACGCTAGGCTTGGGGGGACAATTTTGTCTCAAAGCTTTATTGAGAAATGCAGCTGTAAGAGACAGCATGTTATTTATTTCGTGAATAGTTTGGGAACTGGTCATTTGGAGAGGGTGTAAGTACGCATCAAAAGCGGTAACAGGTCTGTTTGTATTGTTCTCCACTGAAAATCTTACGTTATCCTTGCAGTTTACGCTCTGAGATACTTTACTGCCAGTGTCAGCTGCCGCGCAAACATAACTTCGCCGCCTGAAAGTCCTACACACAATTTATCATTAAAATTATAATTAAAATTACCCCTTTTACTTTCTGACTGGTCGCTCACATCGAAAATTTTATCGCGTTCCAACGTTGACGTTGGTGTTGGTGTCGTCGTCGGTGGTGGACAATTTTGAGCTCTCTTAGTGACGCAAGACAGGGGAGATGTCGCGATGATGCAATCGTTGGGACGAGACGAAGGAACTGGCGGTGGTGCTGTGGCAGCTCCCGCCAGTGATGAGGTACAAGCAGCGCTTGGTAGATTTTCGTCAAAGACGGGCGATTCTGCTGCTCGACTCACTGTCGGGCACCTCTCCGTCGATTCTCTGTCGGTCGGCACTGGCGATGTTTTGGGAGTTGCGGTGCTTTCGTAGACGTCATACTGTTTCTCTGTCGGAGTTGTTGTAGTCATTGTGAGCGGTTTGGGCTTTTGAACGAGTGATTTTACACGTGAGAATTTTGGTGGTTTTTGCTTTCGTTTTGTGAACGGTTCAGATATACTCCGCTTTTTCTGGTTTGAGTTTTCCTGCGGCGCTTGTGTGAGGGATGTTATTTCTCCAGATAAAGCTGCTTTCCGAGTAGCTGAGCGAGTTTCGTAATGAGACATTGTGAAGTTGAATTGGATGAGTGAATAGAGGTGAGGATATGTCAAAATTTTGTTCACTGTTTAGCTGTTATGGAGTGGGTAACGATCGTCTTGGATAGAAGGGTAATCGCTTACACATAAGTGAGGGCTACCTTCTCATTTAGAATTTGAAACACCCAAAAATATTGCCATAAAACATCACCTAAAAACATCACCAAAAACATAAGAAGATAGAGTTGCCCTTTATGCTGGAGAAAGAAGGCAAGGAACTGGGAGAGTGTTGGTCGGCCGTGAACAATGACGACAATGACGTTCAGACTTTTGCGAGTTGACTCATTTTACTCATTCAGTTTCTAAACGTTTCATAATTACGAAATTTGTAATCCCTCTTTCACTTTTTATGTCACTATTCACCAAAGTTAACGGGTGGGTCACTATTTCACCAAAAGAGAAGTTAATTTTGTTTATTCAGAGGAAGTTGAAAAATTGGGTGATTAACTTTCTGTCAAGAATCTGTAAAGAATAATCAATTTTGCGAATTAAAAATGAGGATTTAGGGAAAAATATTAATCATGTGTAATAAATCTTTTAATTGTGTGTAATAAATTTTGTGCTTCCTTAAAAAAATTTGTCCGTTGAAATACCGTTGAAATATCTCAGTAAATTCCAGCAGTACAGATGGGTCGCCTCAACATGTATGTTACGTGCCTGTATGTTATGCCTGTATGTTTGGACTCAGCAAATGTTAGGTGGAGCGATAAGCTGTGAGGGCGCGAACGATGTCTGTTTACATTGTGTGAGCAATCCTTAAGAGGCCTCGGTCGCTCGGTCAAACCCGTGGGACGAGAAATTTAATTAGCTGCCCACTTGAGATGGTCGAAAACGCCAATGCCGTGAGAAACACCGCCGCAGGAGCTGACAGATTTATGTTGCTACACTTGAGCTAAAAGAGTTTTCATGACAACGACTTTCAGATTGCTCAAGACTGATGTAGGCGTGGCAAGCTAGATTCTTGTGAAAAACCCTCGAAGCAAAGAAAGGAAGGTGAGCTACAGGGCTACCAATTAGAAAAGGGGTAGGCGGGCGCTGTCGAAGTTGGAAGAATCTTATAGGTCGAATATGAGAGAGAGGACAACCCTCAAGAAAATATGCGCTAGGCATCGTGATGAACAAGGGGTAGTTCTACAGTCGACGCCGTGGCGCGAAGTATAAGAAATAAAACGCGGGTGTGTTCGCAGTAACAAACGTGCTTAAAGAAATAATGAAAAAGTGGCTATATTGAAAATTTATACTAAAGTTTACGCTATAATGTAATCCAGAAATTCATACATTTTCTCGTTTCACTTGCAGAGAGGAAATTTTACGTGTTCCCTTTACCACGTTCACTGAGGGGAAATGTACCAAACATACCAAACCGTGGGAGTCATTTGATGGAACATGGAGATGCCACACTAGAGGGGAGGGTAAGAGATACAGTTTCTTAAAAAAAAATAGGGGCATCAAAAACGTAGGGCATCATTCTTTGGCACTTACGTGAACATGTTTTCAGCACCAGGACCCGCTTCTCCGAAAATTTTGTGGGTAACGCGGGAGGAAGCATCGGTCACTCTCGTTGAGGACATTACAGTGAAGCTTCGCGCGCAAACTATGGTGAAGTGCCGAGCAGATGTCAAGTTTGACGGAAAGGAGGTAATTTTAGACCCTAGAGTTAAGTGGGCGCCTTACGTGGGAGCCACCGCAGCAAAGGTACAAAATGGGTATGGTTTGATGCCTGTACTTAACCCTTTTGCCGAAGAAATCGCTCTAACTGAAGGAGCAATAATTGCAACATGCCACGAAATCTCGAATGAAAATGCAACTGCAGAAGAGAATAATGATAAAAACCGCGAAGCAGAAAATCTCCGCAGAGAGAAACGCTTTCAGCAAATTGATGAGCTTGACCTCAGTCGCTTGGATGCTGAAAAACAAGACAAGTCAGAAACCTGCTGAAGGAATATCACAAAACAATTAGTGCAGACGAGATGAATATTGGCCACGTTAAAGGAGTAAAATACAAAATTTTGCTGAGTGATTACAGGCCAATTCAAACAAAAGGATGACGTATTTCGCACACCAGCCAAGAAATTATTGATAAAAGGTCTCGGAGATGATTGAAAGTGGAGTTGTGCAAGAGAGTACAAGTGCTTGGAAAAACCCACTCGTACTCGTACGGAAGCCTGGGGGGGGGGCCACAGAATTTGCCTTGATTTGCGAGCTGTAAACATGCGGGTAGTGAACGAACACTATCCGATTCCCAACATTGTAGGGACCCTGGAAGAGGTGGCAGGCAAAGAATACTGCTCCATTGTCGATGCAAAATCAGCCTTCCATCAAATTGAGCTCGATGAAGAAAGCAAGCAGTACACGGCGTTTCAAACTCGACAAGGAAACTTCGAATTCTCAAGGCTACCTATGGGACTCAAGTGCTCAACATCAGTGTACCAGAGAGTAATTTGTCATGTTCTGAAAAGGCAGCTTGGAAAATTCGCCGCCATTTATTTGGACGATGTGTGCATCAGCTCTATGACTTTTGAGAGTCACCTAGAAAATTTAAGGGAAGTGTTGCACGAATTTCAATGTGCCGGAGTAAAAATAGGCTTAAACAAGTGCAAATTTGCGCAAAAACAAGTGAAGTACCTAGGATGTTACATCAGTCGGGAAGGACTTATTCCAGATCCCAGGAACGTGGATGCGATGCAGAATTACCCTAGGCCGACGACCGCACGCAAAGTCCGCTCGTTCGTGGCAGCGCTCAACTTCTACCGGCGGTTCATTCCGCATTTCGCCACAACAGCTGCACCCCTTAATGCTCTGACTAAGAAGGGACAAAAATTCAAGTGGAATGAAGAACACGAGCAAGCCTTCTGTAAACTTAAGCAGCTCATGATAGAAGCTCCAGTTCTGAAGAAGCCTTCTCTAAATGAGACGTATTATTTGAGCTATGATGCCTCAAATGAGGGCTCTGGCGCGGTCCTGGCACAAAGATGTAATGGCAAGGAACAACCGATTGGATACTTCAGCAAACGATTCAATGATGCTGGAAAACGTTATTCAATCACTGAACGTGAAGGATTAGCAGTAGTGGCGGCGGTAAATCATTTCTCACCTTATTTGTACGGTAATAAATTTGTTGTAATTACTGATCACACGGCCCTCAAATATTTGTTCAAAGGTAAAAACACCAAGAACAACAGAATTATGAGGTGGGCCCTAACACTCTCTCAATATGATTTTGAGGTAATTAATCGGCCAGGAGCTCAGAACGTTGTGCCTGAGGCATTGTCGAGAAACATCGCGGACAGCAACGAAGAAGAAAATCAAGACGACGAAGCCCCTAAAACAGTGTTCGTCACGTCGATGATAGACGAAGCACCCAATGTACAGGAAGCGGAAATTAGCTTGCAGAAGGAAAATGTGCGAGCAGAGCAATTAAGAGATCCTGTATGGGGACCTGTGCTCAGCTACCTAGAGAGCGACAAAACGGGAAATGTGCCAAGTCTAGCCATGAGTCCCGAAATTTTTGCCGATGATGGAATACTGCATTACAGAAAAATGCAACGAAAGCCTAATAGAACGAGGCACTTGATCGTTGTGCCATACGCTCTGAGAGAAGCAGCGATAACATTGGCACATGACAGCACAACCGGTGCCCACCAAGGTCGGGCTAAAACGTGGAAAAAGCTCATGGAATACGGGTACTGGATTAACATGGCGCGTGACGTTAACAAATACATCGATTCGTGCATGCAGTGTCAGAAGCGAAAGATCATCAATCGAATTTGTGTCGGCATGGGTTCATTCCCTGAAATTGACAAGCCTCTGGACAGAGTGGGCGTTGACTTAATTGAAATGCCAGTTTTGAATGAGGGCCACAAGTACATCCTGACCGTGGTCGAACACTTCAGTAGATATGTTGCAGCGTTCCCACTCAGAAGCAAGACCACTGAGGAAGTAACGAAAGCGTTGACTAAATTTGTGACTACGTACGGCCCCGCCAAGACGCTCATCTCAGACAGGGGCACCGAGTTCACGTAAGCTTCATTCAGAAAGGTATGCGAAAAATTGAAAATAAAATACTTCAACACCTCAGATATCATCCCCAATCAAATGGGATGACGGAACGGCAAAATCAGAACATAAAAGTGATTTTGTCACATCTTGCCGCCAGCGATCAATCATCGTGGCCTGATGCACTTTCGTGGACGTGCTTGGCGCTAAACACAAGTTACCAAAGTGTTATTGAAGAAATTCCGTATTATTTATTCTTTGGTAGGGACGCTGAAATTCCTGTCGTTGACTGGCTGAAAACACGTTGCATGGATTATTCTCTAGGGGAAAACTACAGTGCAGAGGTTAGCGCCCGGCTCCACAATGCGTTCAAAATCGTAAAAGCCAAATCCAAGGCGTCACACGACAATTCCGTGCAAATGAAGGAGAGAGGGGTGAAAAACAACCAGGTGCAACCGGGCGATATTGTTTTATTACACAATCCGACAGGAAAAGCCGAAGCTGCAAACGCGTGGCCCACCGATTGGATTGGACCGTATCGTATAATTAAAAAGAGCGACACAAATGCAACCATCAAAGCACTGTATGATAACCGTCAAGAAAGGGTTCATTTGGATAGATTAAAAGTTGCTCACCTACGAGGCGAGGCTTTTCCCGGTACGTCGGACGTCGCAGCTGAACCAGGGACAGGAAACGAATATGAAACAATTGATAGCGAAGATGAAGACCTGAGAACAGAAAACAACGTGAACGAGCGAGCTGCGTCCAAGGAGCAGCGAAAATACAATTTGCGTTCTCGGTGTAGGTTAATCGCCACTTAGAAACGAACTGCAGTGGACTGAGATCATGCGTCGTCTTAACTTTGCGGGATGTGTTCTTGTGCGTTTAATTTTAGGAGAGCTCTTACGTAGGAGTGAGTTTGTAGCGCTGTATTGCTTTAATCTAAATGTGTTCTCTAGTAGAATTATATTATTCTAGTTGTGAATTAAATTTAGTCTCACTCACTAGAATGAGATGCTTCGTTCAGTAGGAATATGCTCTAGGTTATGTAACTCCAATTTTCTTTGCTCACAAGAAATCTCGTCTAGAACGAAACTCTTGTTCGAGTGATCTAACGTTATACTATGCTTAATTCTCATTTTCTTTCTTGCTAAGTAAAGGGAAATTGAGCGTTTCATTAGGTTAACTTCGTGTGTTTCTCAAGAGGAGTGCTTTTTTTCCTTTGCAGTATGCTTATATTTCCTCGCCAGCATCTCGTAAAGCGTACGCGCTTGATACGAAATAACTCTAGTGAATGAATTAAGTTTCAACAGAAGTTCTTAGGCTGATGTAATCTCGGGCTTGCTAATTTTATCAATACCTTTAGACCGTTCACTTTTCGTAACGGGGAAAATATGTTTAGCGTTAGATTAAAAGTAGCGTGTTCTTATTGCTGTAGTGTTGAATTTTCTGACTTTGTGTCTTTATCTTGCCCCGAAAGAATATCGTAAAACACGGTATTCTGAAAGGAACAAATCTTATCTTAGTCTGTAGAGAGTAGTACGTTTCCTTTTTCAGACTTAAGGAATTAATTTTTTTTTGTAAGTTCTGGCCTGTTTTGTGCTGAAGTACTTCCTATAGGAAGTACTTCAGCACAAAACAGGCCAGAACATTGCATAACACGAATGCGTCTCGTGTAAGCAGCAAAATCAAGGAAAAATTAAGTGGAACACAAGTAATTATTTACAAGAACGAAGAACAGAGAGCAACGACACGACATAGGGGATACATCGCACTTGTATTGGAAGTATTTGACTGTAGAACAAATTCAAGCGTGGCATTGAGAAATGACGAACACGAACGTACAGCTGGAATTTTGCATCATGCTTAGGAAGGACGCCGAACGCACAAGTAATTACCTCGGAGCCGCTTGCGGTTGAGCTGTAGCTGAACACACCGGCCACTAACAAGATAGGCCAGGAAGGGCTGCTGAAGTAATTGGTACTCAATACTTCGAAGTGGAAAGCACCACAGAGCGACGAAGCATCACCATAAGGAAGGAAGGAGAAGCGAAAATAATGAAGATAATAGTCTAGGGTGCCTAGAGGTACTAGCGTTCAAAAATGCTTTTATAAAATGGGCACTCATATAACACAGTAATAATGCTTTTATATTATTGAGTGTTGAGACGAACTTTAGTTATTTGGAATTTGCATTGTGACATGAATGCTTAGTAAGGCATTCCTGAAATTCGAATACAAGTGCCCTGTGAATTTTTTTTTACTAGGCAAATTATCACATTGGAATATTGAAGCCGCATTTTTAGGCATCTTTATTTATACGTGAAATTAAAAATTAATAGAGATTACGTCGGATAGACTTTGAGTGAGACGTACGCTCTTCAAAGAATATTAACCCACGAATTTTCGCACAGACAAGAGTATTAACTCGGAAAATGGATGGAACATCATCGCGTGTCTACCAGAAAATTCTACGTCAACATCAAGGATTACGGACACGCCTTCTACAGTGTACCACCGTGCCTGGCTCAGGAATACCCCTCGGATTCTTCAGGATTACCTCGTAGGATTCGGAACCCTATCGCGAATGGAGACTGTATTGAATGAAATTTATCGACGCTTCAACTCGTATTTATCGACGGATCAATATAACTTCCTGACTTGCCGATTCGCCTGATCAACGAATAAGCGTTCATGAGTAATCTGCTGATTAAAAATTGAGTTTGAATAAGCGTCTTAAAATGTAAGTCAAACATTGCATGTAACATGATTTAGTAGTAATTTGAATCATCAGAATGATCCATCTTAAAGAACGGAATCGTGCAGTTAATGTGGTGTATAGAAATTTTATGTGAGTCTGGATATTGGACTCGCAATACTTCCTCCTGAAAATGAGTCACCTATCATCTGCGCATGTGTGAAGCTATAATAATGCTACAAGGAAAAGGATGGAAGAAAAAGCAAAAATCAGTCAGCGAAAACCAAAGGAGTCGACATCGAATCGTCAATAGCAGCGTCAAGAAGTTGTGCAACACAAGGTGCAAACGTAAATTGAAATCTACGAGATAGAAAATCATTAATATTTTCCGATGTTTGAGGATGTAGGAAATGTGCCCGTGAAAGTTTGTAAATGTGATTAGGGGGGAGCACTCGAGAATTTATGACGTATTTCACGTCGGCGGAAGACAGATACATCGGTTAAATGAAGACGACACAATATATTACAGTGTTGCTGAAAGTAATGAATAGGATAATTAATTGTAATGTACCTGTTTTCTGCGGAGTTAAATTTTAGGATAAATTGTGCTTAAGTAGAATTTATCATGTGTGTCTTATATTGGCTTCGAATACGGCTGTAATTATTATTCAATACATAGCTGAAAGTTAATTAAAAAAAATTGTCAGGCCAATTTTTTAACTATAGGAGGGCGGTCTGTCAAGAATCTGTTAAGAATAATCAATTTTGCGAATTAAAAATGAGGATTTAGGGAAAAATTTTAATCATGTGTAATAAATCTTTTAATTGTGTGTAATAAATTTTGTGCTAACTTAAAAAAAAATTGGTCCGTTGAAATACCGTTGAAATATCTCCGGAAATTCCAGCAGTACAGATGGGTCGCCTCAACATGTATGTTACGTGCCTGTATATAGAGCAACGACACGACATAGGGGATACATCGCACTTGTATTGGAAGTATTTGACTGTAGAACAAATTCAAGCATGGCATTGAGAAATGAATCGCCTGTATGTTTGGACTCAGCAAATGTTAGGTGGAGCGATAAGCTGTGAGGGTTCGAACGATGTCTGTTTACATTGTGTGAGCAATCCTTAAGAAGCCTCGGTCGCTCAGTCGAACCCTTGGGACGAGAAATTTAATTAGCTGCCCACTTGAGATGGTCGAAAACGCCAATGCCGTGAGAAATACCGCCGCAGGAGCTGACAGATTTATGTTGCTACACTTGAGCTAAAAGAGTTTTCATTACAACGACTTTCAGATTGCTCAAGACTGATGTAGGCGTGGCCAGCTAGATTCTTGTGACAAACCCTCGAAGCAAAGAAAGGAAGGCGAGCTACAGGGCTACCAATTAGAAAAGGGGTAGGCGGGCGCTGTCGAAGTTGGAAGAATCTTATAGGTCGAATATGAGAGAGATGACAACCCTCAAGAAAATATGCGCTAGGCATCGTGATGAACAAGGGGTAGTTCTACAGTCGACGCCGTGGCACGAAGTATAAGAAATAAAACGCGGGTGTGTTCGCAGTAACAAACGTGCTTAAAGAAATAATGAAAAAGTGGCTATATTGAAAATTTATACTAAAGTTTACGCTATAATGTAATCCAGAAATTCATACATTTTCTCGTTTCACTTGCAGAGAGGAAATTTTACGTGTTCCCTTTACCACGTTCACTGGGGGGAAATGTACCAAACATACCAAACCGTGGGAGTCATTTGATGGAACATGGAGATGCCACATTAGAGGGGTAAGAGATACAGTTTCTTAAAAAAAAATAGTGTTGAAATAAATATTGCGACAATTCATTGTCATTCGGTCATGTAAAAATCGAGATATTTTGAGGAAACGTCATTGACACTCGTTAAAAAGTAACAAGTTAAAATTTTGTCTTGACAGGTGGGAAGGATTTAATTGAAGAATTGATCTGCTCGGAGGAAAGGGAATTAACGTGCGAAGATACTGAAACGGGAGCTCCGAAGTTAGCGATTGGCAACAGACCTTCTTTGAACTGTGCATGGGACAGTTATTTGAACTGAAGCTGTGTTTGCTCATGAACGTGAGGGTCGAAGTAATGACCACATCCCGTGCTGCTAGAAGCGCTAAGATATTGTAGGCCTTATTTGTGTTATGTTTGGGTGTGTAGGCAACATGCGGGGAAAGGCTGGCCAGCCGAAACATACAGTATAGTTATGTGATGTAAGTCATTTGGCGTATGCTGTTTTGATTCCATTACTTAATTTGCATCATTCCTAATACCATTCATTGTGTGTACGCTCATTGATGTTTGTATGACGTATAGCTGGAAATCATAAATGTTAAGCATATTTTACCCTGTGTATCATGCCCCACAATATTAGAAGCGATCGATCGTAACACCACGGAGGGCGCTCAGAAAATGCGCTGTGTAAGTCGTGTCTCTGCTAATCGGTGAGTACAGCTCTAATTTTAGTATACAATCATTGTTTTTCCCTGTCCTTAGTGGCTGTGTTCTTGATACATCCTCACATTTTTGTGTATTGTGTAATGTTATGGAGGTTTGCCATTCCCTCAATTCCGAGAACCTGATCTTCTTGTTAATGAAATGTTAGCAAGGAGGCGGGACGATTTCTCGTGACATTTCAACAAGAAAGATAGCCATCATTGAAATATTTGCGGATGAGGGATTGCGTTGCTCGTTCACATTTGAAAACGAAAAATACCGCCTTTTAATGCCAGATGAAGAGAAGCCGCCCGTAAGAAAGAGGGGGAGGGGTAGAGGAAAAGAGAAGGTAGGGTAAACAGAGACGAATGGGGGGGGGGGGGGGGGGGGGAGGGCGGGGAGCAGGACGCTTGCGGTGATCCAGCTTGGCGTTTCTCGTTCGTGTGCTTGTGAAGAAAACCATACAATTTTTTTTCCGTGTGAAGATTGCTATGGTGAGCTATCCAAGAAACGTCATATTGCTGAAAATTCACTTCACGTTGTGGAATTATGTTCTTGCAGTGAACACAGATTTAAGTTAGCCACTATTACAGCGTGGCAATTTTTCCAAGAAGAGGGTGGGCTGGGGGGGAGGAAGGGGTGCGGGCGCAGACTTGGCGTAGCTGGGCCCTCAAAGAGGTCTATTGTTTCAGGGTTTCACATTTTATTCACTCAGTTTGCGACGTTCAACATTTACAGAACTTATTTTCTCTAAATCACTTTTTATGTCACTGTTTCACCAAAAGTTCTCAATAAAAGGACAGAGTTACTGACTGGTAAAGTAATTCGAACACAATTTTGAGGATTAAAGGTCAAAATTGAGCGTCATAGACACCCAACAAATTTTTTTTTGCAATAACTGATAAAAATTCCAAAAAATTAATCACTGTGTTTTATGTTTGTCTTCACAAAATTCAAATTTGCAACTGCATTGGGCCTTTTTTGTTTCCATGCTGGTATTCGTGGTACGTTTGTTCTCTATGCGGAAGAGGGAGCAGCAGGTGTTGCGGTTGACCAGGAAGGGAGGCTACACCGAGGGTCACTACACAGACTTCGAGTGGAGACAAAGTTTACAGAAATCACCAGTCTGTTTTTGCACGATAAAATTGGTCACAACTGATTGTATTTGATTACTGTTTTTCACTTTCGCGATTCAATGAGGTAGAAAGCACATTCACAGATACTCAGTTCGAGTTTGGGGTTTTGGGAAAGTTTCGTTCCCGTACATTTTGAAATGTATGACGCCGGCCGCGTTTATGCAGAGCGTCAGTTCACCTCCGCACCCAACTCAGGACTCAGGAAACGAAGAGGGTTGCGAGGTAGAAATCGAGACCTAGTAATATCTTGTTTTGTATGATATTAGCTAAGAAGATATTTTCGACACTGATGACAGCATTCGAATCAAAACCAACAGACAAAAATTCGTGCGGAAAAATTCAGAACAGCCATGCCTCCGATTTTTTCGACTTAAAATGGTCAGAATAGGAAACCAGTTGATAGAAAATACTGTATCTGCTAGCGCTGTAGATCGATCAATTATCGTCTAGACCAATAGTTAGTAAAAATCCTCCAGTATTTTAAAGTGTGATGGTTAACCAAAATTCCAGAGATATATGAAAATATAATTAATGTTCATTATTGGGTATTATCAGGTAACCGTATTTGTTAATACAATATATTACGACACCATTACCAATTCCTCATCCGATGGTAGAGTCAACTTGGATTTAATAAAAAAACTTGAAACAGGTCAAATATTATTGATAATGCGAAAAAGTGTTTGACAATAGAACCACATTTCTGTGAAACTACCGAGTATTGTAATTTTGGACCAAAACTGGTGTACTGCAGGCTTCTTCTTTCCGAAAATTAATGACCAAATATACATGATAACTGACAAATATAATTCCTCATCTACGGCCACGCTGACACTTGTGCACAATTAGAGTCTGACGCCACGAGATTTAGGGAGCAGCCCGACATAAAGCCTCTCGGCTCGTTTCTGGTGCCATATTTCATCCTGTTGTCATTCTTTTCTTCTCTGCAAGCTCTACTTCTTGCTACTCATCCTTTTCAATTTGACAATTAATTTAACGACTGAACTCTCCAAAAGGTTGTCATTACTGCGTTCCAGTAAATGCCATTAATTATTCAGAGTTGAAAAAATTGAATGTTATTTTCGTTATGGGGATTATAATTTGCTAGATTTAAGTAACAGACAATGAGTTGCATTTCTTATATTTATACAAACTTTCAGGCTACGGAAACATTCAAAGGAATAATATAACCTTTTTATTCGTTTAAAAATTTGGCAGAAGTTTTACTACTTAATCAATACTGGCTAACTATTATGGAAGATGTGTAAGACATAATTTACAGAGTGACACAAACACTCAAGGAAATTCTTTTATTACAAAGCTAATTTAATCATTAATTATATATGAAATTTTACTTTTAGGAATCTATCACACTCGTAGTTCCTAGTAAAAATGAGTAATCTAGCATAATTTTCGTGATCTCTCAATGTACAGCAGTGTTACCTTTGTAGTGTTCAGCTGATAAAGCTTCGCGCAATCGCAAAGCATCAAAATGAAAGACTGTTTGACGAAAGAATTCATTGACGAAACGTATACAAAATGTTAGAAGAAAATACCCCTTTAAGCCTTCGCAAATTTAACGAAATCATTGCGGAAATATATGTGGACATTCTACAGTCCAAGGAAAATGCTTACAAGTGTTGAAATTATAATTAATAATTTTCATTTTTAAACTTCATTTCGTGTTCTTTAAACTTATTTCTGTCTGAAAAAAATCGAGTTATGGCGTTTAAAGTCTCTTTGCCAGGCAAGAACTGGAAATGTTGTTTACATAGTATCAATAATTCAATAGTTTCATAGGATGGAAACTTCAATGAGCTAAAAACAATACCAAAAAGTTATGGATTTATATGCAAGTGCCTTGAACTGATTTCCTCAACTCAATTACAGTGTTTGAGTTTTATCAACGGTTTGCTGAATTTGAGAATAACAATTCGAAAAATATTCCACAAAAACCTAATTGTCACGACACGTGTGAAGTCGGCTGACGCCACCCGTCACGATACGATAGAGGAATTTAAACCGCGATAGTCAAAGGAGGAAAAGGAAAATCAAAGATGGGAAATACACAGGAAGAGGATGGACAGAAAGGTAGAAAAATAGAGCAGCAGGGATAGCATGGTGTGCGCTACGCGTCTACCTCAGTGTGATCAGCATGGGACAATGACAACACGATGTGAAAGATTTCAATTAGATTTATTCAATATTGAACACGTGAGTTAAACGGGTATAAAATTACTCACACAATGCACTCTGTACGAAATGTTAAAATAAGCAAAATACAACGATAAGGCCAGCGCTTGAAATTTTCAACATACAAATTTAATACGACATGGTAGTTAAAGAGTGAAATGCTCACTGCGAATTATAATGAGTGCTGGCGAACGATTGCATGATTTAATGTTTCACAAAAATGTATGGCAACTGTCAAAAATATGGAGCACAATAAATCTGATGATAACGCAAAATCAGTGGACCTTGACTCACCGGAAGGTATAAAAAATAGAACGCTTCGCACGGTACCAAGCACAACAACACTCCTGTTTAAAAATTAGCTACACCTTTTCTGACGAAAACACAATCTCGCAAACCAGATTTATGGATGATACTATTTAGGTGGAATATCACTTTAGAACACTGTTCAACGGGCTACTTTGTATCTAACTTGTACTTCTGTGATCACTATTTTCTGAGTTCTCAACACCACAATAAAAACACCCAAACTTTTCTCTGATGTATCGTTGGCGTTGATCTAACTCCGCTTCCACTTGGGGCTGGAAGAATGCACGTAGGGCTGATCAAGCCGTTTTCGCTCCCGCCTCGCGCTCGCAGGTCAGTGCTGGTCGTTGGTGGCCTCACACTCAGAGTTCCTAATTTGAGCATCTTTCGCTGAGTACCGGAGCAGCTTGACCACTGCAGAACTCGCAGTGCCTTGCGTTGTCGCAGACTTCGCGACTGTGCGGTTCCCATCGGTATGCTGTAGTTTTTTTGCGAGCTTGGAGTTGACGTAGAGTTCTGCATGAATTTCCTTGATTCAGTTGTTGGCATGCTGTGGCTTCCGCCATCTTCTTCTTTAATATGCTTGGCGCTCACCGATGAAAAGCTGAAGACAATACTGGGGTCTCACCGTATTAACGTTGGTTTGGGCGTACTTTATTTTGATGGTTTAGTCATGAGTTGTTCTTATGCCGGGAGCGCCGGTAACAGCCGGCTCCCGGCCTGCTCACAAATTCAGAGTCTCTCTTGTAGCGTAACCGAGAGCAAAGGACCTCAAGATTCTCCTTGTGAACTTCTTTTATGTGTCTCGCTTGGATCCTTCTCGAAGGTTCTCGAATTTTCGTTGTTACAATGACAGCATTCTAAACCTGATTGGTGGAATTCTTGCTGATTCTGACGCCTTGAACTCTCATTGGCTATGTCCTCGCGTGTTTCTGACTCCCCTATTCGCGCGGTGCTTTCTTGCTTTCTCATTGGCTCTGGTGATGCGCTTCTCTGCTTTCCCCCCCTCAAAGCTTCCCCTCGCACCTGCGAGGCTCGTTCTCACGCCAACGTGGCTTCGGCTTCAACGGCTCTCTTCGAACCGTCTAAAATCGACCATAACGCACTTGGCTAGACAAACTTCGATTGCTAGACAATTTCACCCTTCTGCGTACACACCTGCTAGACTAAACTCGCTTGCCCGACAAATTTCCCCCTTTTCTGCCGGCTAACGGTCAAGATACCCGATATCCTAAACATTCCAATGTCTCTTCACGTTGCTCTGTTTACGTGATATAGCCTAACAAATATTACCTAACGAACTACTTCATTTCGTTACATAATACATGAATAGTTTATTTGAATATTTCTTAAAGTGCATTTTGGATTCTCCCTCAAGCAGAATATTTCTCACCAACGATATATGTTCAAACCTCTAAATTAACCATTATACCCTATTTTGCTTGACAGACTCCTGACAGCCCAAGTCTCGTGTATGCCGGCTGACACGCGCAACGCAGGATGGGACTCCACGTTAATCACTTCCAACGGCTACGGCAGCTTGGACTCCGTGGTAAGAGTGGATGATGATGTCCTGTGAACTATCCCAAAATGTTCAGGAAATGACTGCTCAATTAATTATTAAAGTGAGGCGCACTGCTTGTGTAACGATCTTTAAGGAGCTACGTCATTGGAATCACGCCATTCCCAATATCTCGAAACCAAAAACAAACGAGTTGCACTAAGCTTAAAAATTATGATCGTCACTCGGAGGTTAGTTTCAATCTGTTCCATGTCCGAAAGCCGTAATTATTCCAAATTTATTAGAGTTACCGCGTGTCAATTGGTAATTACTTTGACCACGGCCTCGGCAGCCCTTGCGCAGTCATGTGTCACGCTTATAAAACGAGTATAATTTTCTAATGAAGAAAATTTTCTCGTTACCACTCATTCGCTGTAGTTTTAAACTGCACTGTTATAGCACAACATTGTAAATTATTATTTTTTCAATTTCTAATCCTCGACTTTTTGAAAACTGATGTACGAACTTGACTTGTTACGATTGCAAAAAATTAAATAGAATTGGAAATGAAATGACGACAGAAACGAGCCAAGTGGCCCATTCAGGTGTTATTTCCGAGTCCCTTGCTGTCAGACGCCAATTCTGCACAGGCCCCAACGAAACACATTCACAATTATCAATTTACATGTTCAAGCACCATTACATTCATGTTAACATGACATTTCTGGTACATTTTCCGGAATTTTTTTTAATTTCAGTAAAAATAGGAGAGCAAAAATCACTGATAAAAATTTCATTATACTGAGGACGTTTCGGGCTAATACCCATCATCAGCTCATCAAAAGAATTTGAAAATTTCACTGAAATAAAAATGAAAGTAGATGTACAAACAGACATAAACACGGACTCAGAAGCAAAATAAAATTGACATTTATTTAACGCGGCGGTTACACAAAGTGAAATCCCATCGTTGAACCGTTTACTCTGCATTATTAGGCGCACTAGAACTGAGATTACGTCCGCCATGCTGATGCTACTATCCGATCAGGTATTACCAATGTAATCGCAAGGTATCCTTCTCTTGTAGATCCCAACGGTTTTCTGGTGATGTAAAATAATAACTGGATTTCATTCCTCGTTAATAATGCATTGGAAGTATGACAAGTATAAGTACTAAAAGATACAAATTATGTGTTGCCCGAGTCCGAAAGAAATCCAAAACAGGAACAAAATCAGAAGAAAACTAACAGTTCGGGTTCAGCGGTTGGTATAAATTTTTCAATACCGTCGTAAGAGATAAATCAACCTTTTGAGAGATATTTTTCCCTACGAGTATACTTCGCACTACATCAAATAACGAGTGAATAATCAATCTCTAAATGAGTGGAGACGCTCATTAAAATACATCGCTGTTTTTGAAGAATGATAGCGAAGTTCGGGTAGTTTCACTGTAACAATCACACACCGTCATTCGCAACAATGTTTCAAACGCTCCATTAACATTGGCTTTTTCAACATTATAAACATTCCTTAACAATTAAGAATTGTTTTTTTTTAAACATTCATTGCTTTTGTGTTTATATGTTGAGGAGCTCCATGCATCCAATCATCAAAGGCACATATGTAACACACAGTTAACACTTCAGCATCATGCGCTGGCCACTCATTAACTCGGATAACGTCGTTTTCTGGTAATTTTTACCAATGCTTTTTTACATCTCCAAAACTGCTCATAGAAATCGTGAACGTCACAGAAGTGGTTGCAGCCATTTGTGAGGAATCAAAGAGACGAAATCAGGTTGCATCCTTTATATCGTTGATTCCCCAAAGAAAATGGCTGACCAAGCGGCGGTTAATTTGAGGCGTGAGGCAGGGATACTTTTTAACAATTCAATAAACGAATGATTTAAGTTCATAATGATTATTTCTAACACCACAGAACATGAAACCGTAGTTAAGCTTGGGTTTGCTCAACAGTGGTCAGGTGTTGCGTCATGATTAAGCTCGACACCTATGTTACCCATTGATATAATCAGATGGAAATTTGAAACAGAAATTTGTACTAGATATTTAACTTATTTCATGATTAATTGTGAAAGTTTCCAGCGATTAGTTACTTCTTTCTCAAGAGGTTTCCTTGAAAATCCAAGGATTTTATTAGGAATTGAAGTAATTGTTAAGCCTTGCAGTTGGATCATTGAATTATCATATGACAACTATTTATATTTATATCCCACTTCACGAGCATGGTTGCGGTTATTTACACAATGCACAGCCAATTGAAGATTTAAATTTCAGTGGCTGAAAAATTAATTATTTAATAAATATTAAGAATTTAAATTCCGTGTTATTATTAGCACCAACACGATTTTTAAATTCTTTCAGCTGTCTTACGAGGTAAATCAATCTAAACGAAGAAAAAGCTGACAAGAAACACTTTATTCCAATATCAAAGGACTGTCATCTTATCACTGGAGTACACGAACTGAACTAGGTACAGTTTCTTCATACCACCTTCATATTCATGTTAATCCTATGTACGATGACAGGAAGGTCGTCAATCATCGTCGGTTACAAGTAAAGTTTGACGCACACCAATCAACAAAAAAAGCGCTTGAATTAGACAATATTATTTTGAAATATACCAAGGTTTCATCCCCGTCATACTGTCAAAAATCGCGCGTATGATTACCTCGTTTTACACATATGCAAATCAAAACCTGTAGAATAAGTATACCCATTTTGTGTACATTAGGTTCTTACATTTCTTCAAACACCATAGATGCAGTTGTCGATCACATAATTTAAAAAAGTTTTGATCGAAATCATGCAGGGCAATGTATTTCCTCTTAAATGGTTCTTGTGAACTCCCCATTCCTACGATGTGACGTAAATGCTCTTAGAAATTTTGATGTCACCGGTGTGGTCGGAGATGTCGCGTTAATTGCGTACACTCAAAGGGGCGAAATTCAGCAAGTTTCCAAATTTCGTTCATTTCTGATAGAATGGAGCTAACCAAGCCTTGGAGTATAGGAAAAAAATTGTGTTCATCGAGTTTGTAAAAAAATTTTACTCAGTATTTCATCAAGAGAAAACGAAAGCGCTGTCAAACTAATCACAGAAGTTTGTCTGTCAATTTTCTACAATATCACACAAATTTCCATGGAAATAACGCATACGGAGCAACGTAAGTACTTTCTCAGAATTCTTTTATAGCTGACGCCATCGCCAGACCACTTCTGTGATGTTTATATTATGTTACCAACTCTAGGAGCAAGCATGGAGTTGTTAAACTACTCGTTAGAGGTATTGCCCTCACATAGATCAAAACGGTGTTTCTGTAACGAGGAAATGCTTCTTAATTTCTTATTTTTTCAATTATTCATTTTTCTTTAAATGACTAATTCTGGTTATCATTTATGTCTTGTTTCAATTAAAATTGCTCCGGGGCATACGAGTTATGAATGTTTGGGCAAGTTTTCTTCAGCCTGTGAAAAGATACCTTCCTTTTCACCAATTCTTCCAGTCAACTCGTTAGATGTCTCAGCAATAAACTAAAATAATTTTCAGTTTCTGAATACTTGTGTAATAATAAAAGTATACATATTGGAAAATAGAAAACATCAGAAGAGATGATGGCAAGAATTTTTATTGATGGTTGAAGTTTATTAATACCTTCTTAAAGTACTCGTACCCATTATATTACTTGTTAAATTGTACAGGTAATAATATTATTGTACTGGTCTCATTGTAAGCACATTATATCTTGTAACACTGATGGAGGGTGATGACCACCGAACCCTTCTGCGGTCGAAAATCAAAATAATACCTTGTGCCAGACCGTAGCCCAGCTACTTCACACACGCGCTTGCCTTCAAAGGTAGCCTCGTACAGCCCAGCTGCATCGTGCTGGTAAGCATCGTACTTTTCAGTACCTCGAGGCCCCGCCGTTCGTTGCCTCCTCCGTATGCCCTAAAAAGCCACTCGCCTCCTTGCCTCAGACCCAACCCACGGAATCAATTTCCGCACAAGGTGCCGATTGTTATACAGTCACACAGATTAACTCTGCCGCAGTCTAACTGCCAATAAACACCGAGGACAATGTAACGAACGCACAAGCACATGAACCAACTGATGCAGCTCACGCGCCCGTCTGCGTACCGATGGTGCGCAGACCGTGTACACGCAGCCGAGGCGCGCAAATCCCCAGCGCCCTCTCGCGCGAGCAAACACCACATCTCCCCCAGTTTCTCATGAAACCCACGTCCCCTAATGCCTAGCAATCATAATCACTCAGGTATGTGGGACGCCGTCGCTCACGGTGCGACCGCCTCAATGGCTCAGGCTCATCTCGATGCTCATCAGCATCACCGCCAACGGCAGCTCGCTCATCACCCTCCGTTCCCTGAGAAACATCGGGGAACTCGCGATCCACCTCCAGCTCAATAGGCTCCCTGTTCAAGGCGTCAACCACAACTCCCTGTGGTTACACAAAGGGAGTCGCATTGTAGTTGCCCCCTCCACTCGAGACTACTGTCTCGAGCTCCGTGGTGTCAGGGATACCAGCATGTTTCACAGGAACCTTGCCCCGTTCACTACCAAACCGATGTTTTCCAACGTCACACACATGCCTAGGAATGCCATCTACGCACACCACGCGCTTAGACACGACACCTGTGACCTCACCAGACGTCCACAGCTTCGTACACGAGTGTAGTGGGGGTTTCACCCACACCCCGTCACCTACAGCAAAACTCTTTTTCTCACAGCCATCAACCACCTGAAGGCTGACATTAAACGGCACTCGACAGCGGTACCTAAAACTACCGCTCGAAGTGACCGAGCCAGCCTTAGTCTTCTTCCGAGGGGGATGTGGCCTCCTCAGGGGAGTATGTTTTGGTATGTGGCCTCATACCCAAATGTGACCTCTTCAGGGGAGATACCTCCCCTAACGACGTTCCCCTTGATCGTCCAGTGATTCCTCTCGACGATTTCGTTGCCACTCGGGTGTAAGCGGCACAGAATCGCAGAGAAATCCCCACTTATCAGCAAACTGTTCGACCGTTGCTGACCGAAGCACCGTTGAATTGTCCAACAACAATTCGTTCCACGGCCCTCGCTCAATTACGACCTAACGTAAATGAGCGATGATACTCGCTGCTGACTCGTTCAGCAGTCTCCGCCAGATTGCGAACCGCAAGAGTCCACAGTCAAGCGTAGACAGGTAGAGTTTGGCACCGTTGTGGGTCACGTCAACCGCAACCCGGCGCCAGCTCTTTTCCACAGAAAGACCCCCACGCACGACGAGGTTCTCCTCCCGCAAAGCAGGATCGATCCGCTGACAGGCCTAGCATTTAGCCAGCTCACGTTTCACCTGCTCTCGTGACAGATCACTACGAATCTGCCGAGCAAGGTAAAACGTCCGATCGATGCCCAAATGATACGGCAAATGAGCAGCCCAAATGGCATCCTCGAGACTCTCTCCAGTGGCAAGCACAGCAGACATCTCTGCCACGGCTTCACCAGTATTACGGTAATTAATCCACCTCTTAGGTCCCTGGTCATCTGATCGACCTTGTTTTCGATCGTCGGAACGAAGCTAACAGACACAACCAGACCATGCTCAGCAATCGCCTCACGGATCACCCTATATATAAAACGTCGCCTCACGAGCATCTCCGCCGCATCCTTCGTGCGAACACGGTTGTGGTCATCAACAGCACTGTCCATCCAGTTGACGACTGCCCGGAATCACAGGCGACCGTGAAGGTCTTAAAACCCCACGCAATCACCAAACTGATGTCCAGCACAACAGCCTCCAACTCAGCCACATTGATATTAAAATGGTCTGACTCCTCGCGGAGCCAAGATGCATCCTTAACAATGCGACCATCGACCTCCAAGGCCACACCGACCCCGAGGGAGCTGGTATCAACCCATACGGTAATCATACCCTGTAGATCGACACTCCACACGCTCCAACAGGGTCCTCCCGACGAGCTTACGCCGACAGTTCCCCAGCTAAAAAGCTAACAGAACTGTCGACCAAGTCGTCCCAAGAGCCGCTGCACCCTAGCCGTTTCGAAAAAACTGCAACATGGACGCAGCAGCCCCGCCGCGGGGTAGTGGCCGACTAGCTGACCACACAAGGAAAACAGCCTTCTCTTCGTCAATCCGGCTTCCACTGAACCGAGCTCAGAGAGAGTAGTTTTTCTCGACATCCTAAGATGCCAATTGGAATCTATCTGTAAAGAAATTCCTAACAACCGTCCTCCATCCAGGCTCTCAGGTTATTCCGTCACAACTCCGTACTTAGCCAGATGCTCCCAGAGCTCCTGTTATCTAAGAACGGACTCCCGAACCACTACATCGTCGATGTAATGTTCCATCTCTTGACGAACTCGGTCGTCCAACGACAGAACCTTGCCAAGAATCACAGTCATGATTCGAGGCGTACACGTTAAGCCGAAGCATAATCGTGTCAAAGCATACGGCACAACCTTTAAACTTCACGATCTAGTACCTCCACAGATCCTCGGAAACGTGAATCTGCAGGTACGTATTTTTAAGATCGACGACCTTAAGCTCACTCTGTAGCTGCCGCCATTTCCGAATTTTGTCGCCACACGCAGCGACCATGTCATCACCAATATGATACTCGACAAATCCGTTTAACCCACGGTAATTCTTGACCTGACGGACACTGTCCTTCTTTGGTTGCACGACAGCCAACAACATAATGATGCCCTGGATAGGACCATCCCACCACCTCAATCAGCCATTCGAGATCGAACTTTGAATCTCTGCGTCATAACGCTAACGCACATGACGCGCCCGAGTACACCCGTACTCTGTGATCCGAGTCAGCAACCCCCAGGCGGCTGCTCGGACCACCGCCAACTGACGGTCCAACGACCATCAGCGAACCAAGCAACAAAGTCATTGTCGCTAATTTCGATCAGTGCCGGCGCACTTCTCGAATTTACCGACTCCGTCTTCCTCACTAGGCCGGCTCCCAGCTTGGCACAGACGGATTGATTGCTGGACCCCCTAAAAAATCCGGTTGACCAAGGACAGCCAACCGCATACTTTGAGTCAGAGCCTTTCCTGACGGTGACGCCTCCCATGTGATCAATAATAACACACCCCAGGAGACAATCAACGCCAAAATTCCCCAACTCCGGCATGAGGAGTGCATTGACACCAAAACAATGCAGCTGAGGCGCGACTATAACACGACAATGTTTCTTCTCACAGGAAGTCCTGCCGTCCGCCGTTAACGACGGCCTTCTGGGTCGGAGGCGTTGGCCCACCACCATCCGAGGACAGACCACTGTCCGCTTGCTCCCGGAGTCTAAAACACACCAAGAACTACGCCCATTTAACAGGGCACGAACAACTGGCAAACAACTCGTAGTCGTAATGCCAGTCGCTCCGAGCTATCTCAGATTTCTGCGCCTTAGCAACACACTTACGCCGCTCAAGGTCGTTCTCTCGAAAGGGGAACCGTCACCTCCTCAGAGAGAGAAAACCCACAGTAAGCCCGGCTTACTCGGTTTACTCCCAACCAGCACCGGTTGGCCCAGCTACCGTCCCAGACGGAGCTGCCTCGGGACAGTCACAGGGAAAATATCCGGAATTCCTGCACACAAAGCATGCGGAACTCCTACTGGTGGGAGCCTTTTCAGGCACCTCACTAGCAGGGGCTGCAGTGCCCTGCTTCCGCGGGCACACCTTCATGTGGTGTGCACCGACACCGCTGTAGCAGGAACCCCTGCCATCACTGCCCTGCTTCCGGGAAAGGCCCCGATACACTGGCGTTCATGACTGGAGAAATTGCGGCAGTGGATCCGTCCTCCAGTTGAAGTGAGAACTGGCGAAATGATACACTCAGCACGCAAGATGAAGCACCGCGGAATGCAATGCAAGGCGTCAGTCTTCAGCGTGTCTTACGGGTAGGTGCGCGATTTCGACCAGCCGTATGGAGCGCAGGATTAAACCAAAGCGCGCGTTGCACTGTGCTTTAGCCTTCTGTAAGCGCTGCTCATCACATTCTGCAAGCAGTCGAATTTTTTAAATGCGTCTATAGAATTCAGCGTTCGAGTTTAGTCAACTCAATTGCGAAGCAAAACATGGCTGTGCACCTCTCCCGTCAACGTTCAAAACTGTACTGCTGGTCGCAGGGACGAGTGACGACCGTCCTAATCAAGACAAGCTCGGATCGCTGAAAGCTCGGTGGCCACTCTGCCAACTGGCTGGTGTGCAGGGATGCGAGGCACATTGAGAGGCGTGCTGGCGGTTATCACCGCGATTTTTGCCCAGTGTATCGGGGCCTGAAGCAGCGAGGTCTGCCACGGGCTTGGCCC
Source organism: Morinoia aosen (assembly GCA_030386875.1). NCBI lineage: Eukaryota > Metazoa > Arthropoda > Malacostraca > Amphipoda > Talitridae > Morinoia > Morinoia aosen. Next base: position 75,925,381 of record CM059557.1, read on the forward strand.
TCTGGCCTCGCGTGTCAATAGCCCTCTGTGCGGACATACGGTCAAGCACCTTCGATGCCACCATATCGAACGACGCAGTATACGCGTCCTTACACGCAACTGCCCAGTCATACAGAGAGGTAGAGAGACCCTCGTAAAACTTGACCCTAAAAGCAAAATACCCCGAAGACAACCCTACCCTCAAACGTTGAAGCTCCAAGTAATCCAGATACACGTCTACCGACTAGCCAGTTCCAAGCTGAAGCTCGGTGAACCGCCTCCTGGCCTCCTGCCTTGGCAACGCATCCTCAGCAATCAGAGAAGCCTTCACCACCTTCCACCGAGCAGCATCAACGGCAGACATGCGGCGATAAATCCGAACGGCATTGCCGTCGAGCATGAAGTCGATGACGTCGGCCGGCGCCACGCGCTCCTGCTGGCAGAACCTCTCCAGGTTCTCCAGCCACCCAATTGTATCGACTGACCCATCGCCGGTCAACTTAGGCAGCTGCCTAGTCAACCGATCCAGAATCGGCCCACGCGCCTGAGTCAGGATATTTGCCAACATGCCAACATCCACGAGCAAGCCCGGCTTGCTCTAAGCCGGTGGTACTGATGATCCCAGATGGTTAGCCCCAATCGCCACCATCCTGCCAGCCCAGCCGGAAACAAAGATGGCTATCACAGCTAAAAGCTAAGCTGCCTACATAGCTTGTGGTCGAAAAACAAAATAATACCGTGTACGCAAACGAAGCCCAGCTATGTACTTCGCTCACGCGCTTGTTGTCAAGGGCAGCCTTGTACAGCTCAGCTGCACCGCGCTGGTAAGCACCGTGCTTTTCAGCACCTCGCGACCCCGCCACCCGTAGCTTTCTCCGTATGCCCCAAATAGCCATTCACGTCCTTGCCTTAGAACCAACCCACGGAACCACTTTCCGTACAAGACCCCGACTGTTACACAATTGCATGGATTAACTCTGCCGCAGTCTAACTGTCCATAAACAACAAGGACAATGTACCGAACGCACAAACACATGAACCTTACAAGAGCACGGCCAATTTCCTACTGACGCAGACCGTGTGCTTACAGCCGGTGCGCACAATTCGCCAGCGCCGTCTCGCGGGAGCAAACACCACACCTTCACATAAAGGTTGCTAACCTTGATGGTCGTAAACACCGGAAGCAGATAATGCTTTTGATTTCCGTTTCATGCTAAAATAAGGAAGCATCGCATAAGAAAACATCTAAAATTGAAAATTACATGCTTCTTGTGATTATATTCTTGACCTAGCTGTTTTCTGAATGATTTAAAGTAAATAGGGTGAATTTGAAGCGTGATGTGATCAAAGGAAATGGGAATTTTATTCCCAAGAATCACTAAAGGAACCCAATTAAGAATGTTTTACATGAATGACATTCTGCTCGCTGGTGAGTTATTTTAGAATTATTCAACTTTGAACTTAGCTTTCGCGTGCCAAGGAAGCGGGCGTGCCGAGCGGAATTTTTTTAATAACGGAAGCTAATTAAATTAATAACAGAAGCTAACCCCCTATTACAAACGCAAAGAGGTTGGGTCGTGAGGGGAAGCCACGGTTCTTCTAGTGAAAATTATAAATAAAGGTTGAAAGCAACCCATTAAGGTCACGTCAACAATCGTGTTTACATCTGCTCCATGATGGCGGCGTCCGTACCGGGTGGCGCCATCTATGAACTGACTGTAAAGGTGATGGTACCGGGTGGCGCCATCTATGAGCTGACTGTAAAGGTGACGACGTAATAATGACGACTAAAAAAACGTCAAAAGCACCAAGTACGAGAAATAGTACGTTAACTTTTTTGTGTTATTGACTGATAACAATATTTCTTATTATTTTATTAACAATTTCTATCATTCTTTCATTTCTACGAAGTTCTGGCGAAAACTTTAATACCTTATGATCCGAACTTTGCCTTTCCCGACCCTACCTGGTCGTACTCTGTGTTGCACATTTTGCGCGGGAAAGCGATTTCACCTATGACTTTAAAGCTGACTAATTCTGAAATAACGCATCAGCGAGCAAAATGTCATTCATGTAAAACGTTTTTAATTGGGTTCCATTAGTGATTCTTGGGAATACAATTCCCATTTCCTTTGATCACATCACGCTTCACATTGACCGTAAATAGTTCATGTAGCTAGAGGAATTCTATATTGAAAAATATAATAAAATTAAAAAAAGGAAAAGTACACTCCAAAAAAAGTTCATGCCTAAAATGTGTTACAAACAATGTGATTTGAAAGATTTCTGAAAATAAAGGTCATTTATTGAGAGACAGACCATATGAGGTGAATAATAACCATATCAGGGGTTAATTTTATTATTCGGAGAAGCAAAATGAATATATTCTTTTGAATATTTTACCCTAAGCAAGAAGACTGAAAGTTTACAAATATTTTAATAGTATGTACTTGAGAACGCTTCGGAAGATTTTCGCTGTATGGTAAAAAAGAAGAAAAGGTCTCAAACACTCTACTGAAGCGGCTTAAATGTCCTCCTGATTGATTTTCAAGTAATGGGCCATGGCTTAACAGAAGTAATTGACAAAAAATATCCCAACACTCATGTCTAAAATATATGAACAAGTATTCATGCAGAAATGAATTTCAAAGTTTGTTCATCATCCGACGAGTGAGATGATTTGTTTATGAATCCTTAGCTCAGATTACGCTTATTTCCATTCATCTATTTAAATTTTGGGATGCAGAAAAGTGTAACGCTTACTAAAAGTAGCGATAGATATCGTTTGAAACAGTGAGCAAGTGTAATAGTTTTATTTACTGAAATATCTAGTAGTTTCTGTTACAAGTTTAATACTAACTGGCCGCACAGCGTTTAGCGAATGTAATCGTAGTGACTTCCAGGTTTCGTTTTCTTTTTGCAATAAAATGAAACACATCACGCTACATCGAACAGGCGACTGTATTGCTCGGGGTAGTTGAAAGAAAAAGTAATAAATGGAAAAAACTCGATAAACGCATAATGAGCTAATTTCTAATTTTCTGACAGAATTATAAAAAATCAAGTCGCAGTCTAATAAAAAAAAACATTTTTGGTTTTTCATTATTTCGATTTCCTTATAATAACCGACAGACATGAGTACATGAGATAAAATAGAAACACTGTGATAGATTGATTGGTATCGCTTATGAGTAACAAATAGCTATAAATTTTTTACCATGGATTAGAAATGAACCTAATAGTGGTTTCATAATCAACTGCACTGTACAAGCTGAGTGTTAGATTTTCGCAGTAGAGATAGTAAGAAATGAAAGAAATTAACGAAAACAAGTATTGATATTTCAGCTACACAGAGTATGAAATTAACATATTTATCAAAACAGTAACTCCGCTAATCGCGACAATGCTTACGCGTACATTGTAAGTAGTTTGCCATGTTCTTTCCAGATTTTTTAGTACGTCTTCAATCATTCTAACGAGGTTTACATACTAAGCTTTCTAATTTTCATCACCAATAAGTTTTGATGGGAATAAGCGTTGGCTTCGTACGTTCGAAGTCAATGCCTATCAAACTTACTTCTCACATATCGCCACCGTTCACACTGCTATTTACAACATTTCCATCTGAACCAGCAAATTTGACGACGAGAAGCAGACTTGACACTATTTCATTACATGGCAAGGGGTAAAGCCCGGCAGCTTTAGTGTCAGTTTAAGTTCGTATTGCCGCATTGCCACTCATAATGTACGCTTAACAAATAAGAACACTTCAGCGGTTTCAACACCAAAATTAACACTTGTCTGTACATACGACAGCATTGCCATGTGTAGTTACTCATCGTAACACACGTATGTACATATGTAGCAGGTTAACCTTGATTAGAGTGCGCGTGCTGCAGCATTGCTTGGAGTAACACATCTTACCATGTACTAGTAGCTACCTATCCTTCATTTGTGCAGGCTGGTGGGTGGCAGATCGACGGTTATGTTGGTGTAACCATGCATGATCAATTTTTATAACTTTGTGTTGGCTCTCAAGCATTTGTGATTTCTGAAAAAATTAGGATTATTGAAGTCTTTCTCATGGATGCCTGACGAACATTTTGAAAATTACCTCACGTTTTGATAACTTTAAGACAAATTCATCCAAGTACTACAACATTCTGCTGGCTAATTTCTGCCTACACAATACAGTAACTGTTTTAAAAGAGAAATATATTACATGAAGATGCTTCTCAGATGTCTTGTATTGGAATTTTGTCAATATTAACTTGAAATGCTTGGCAGAATCATTGCTTCAATTATTGCCTTTGTTGAACAAATTATACAGAAGCTTCAATTAAACGATTATCGCACTCAAATTTATTGATAACCATATCGGTACATTGCTTCCCTTCTAGGTCCGCAAAAAAAAAATTAAGTCGAGAAACTGATGTTTTACGGCTACGTTTTAATAAATCATTTTAACTTCCTCTATTTGTGTGCTCTTATAGAACAACGCAGCACGTACTGCGTTTTCGAGAGAAAGAATTTTTTTATAACATAAACTGCCGTGTATATTGACATAAAGAAAACCAATACAGGTATTTTCAGCCTATTGGATTCATCGTCTTCGAACGTTCATCCGAGTTCACGCAACTTGCGCTCGCAAAATTTCTAATCATACTAAAGGGGTAAGTTTTCAGTACACTTTATCTATTTCATCAAGACTTTTGTCTAGGCTCAGCTTTGAATGAATACGTGCGACCATAGCCACCCCATGGTTAGTTTATTTGAATGCTTGTAAGCATCATGATTTCTCTTATTTTTGCGGTTGGAAATCTTTTGATCTTAAAGCAAGATACGTTCACCAAATATCACTCTTAGGAATTTTGATTTGCATCTCGACACACATGCTTCGCGACTACATTGTAACCTTATTTCCTTACGATAAGTGGCAAAGAAGGCCTCGAGTCCCTGGGTTCACGACCACGCTGTATTTGAAGCAATGTTGTAACAGACGTAAAATTGCATTAACAGCAGCTTGCTTCGATGGCGAAAATAAATGTATTCGATATTATTTAACCCATAAAGCACACAACAATATTCTTCAGGCTACTGGAGATGAAGAGCAAAGTCGGGATTCGTTTTCACTGAGCTCTGACACGCCTTCACTGTACAAGACATCGTCCTTGAAACGGTCCAAGTGAGTAGGCTCCTGCGCAACAATTAACACAGGCAGTTAAAAGCATCATCTACTTTTTAAGAAGGTTTGCTCGCAAATGCTCATCAGAGAAATAAATGCCAAATGATGAACGATTTTATAACAGATAGATAGATTACACTTTTTGATATATACCTAATTGTTAGCTCACGAGGCACTCCCCGAGCACCATGAGAGCATTCCAACCAGAGTGTTGCATTTCATTGCACACCAGAAAATGTGTCTTTCAAATTTATTTTATTTGTAACTCATTATTTGGAGTAAGTCAATTTTATCTAGAACAAATCTAGAACACTTAAATTAAATCTCAAATTCGGCAAAAATTTGAATTTTTACCAAAAAAGAAAATACTGTAAACTAACGATAAACATTAAATAACTAGTAGATTGATGGACTGAGATTGATGACAGAGTAGGGTTATAAAAATTACTGAAATTTTACTGATTAAGTTATATAATGATAACACTGTCGTGAGAAAACTAACAGAACTTGTATTGAATATTGTAGGGCTTAAGAATTTTTTTCTAAGTGAATTTTTTAACTTGTCTAATCAAAGACAAATCTATAAGATATATTTTGAAGGTTCTTTGAAATCTTTATCGAAATTTTTGTGCTTAGATTCATCGTTTACGTGTAAATAAACATTAAATCCAATCGTATATAATTTAAAATTTTCCCATAAACAGGCACCGCGTCTCCAGTTTCCTGAAAGGACTTTGGACTGGAAAAAGTTATTCATCGCACTTCCCACTCGAGGCATTCAATAATTTACCAAACACATACAATCCAGCCTTTCAAACCTTGTCGGCTGGGTTTCCCTTTAACTCCACGACCATCCCGTACTCCATAGCAACAAGCTGCTCTTCAGCTGATGTCGGTGACAGGCGGTTGTCCCTCGTCTCCCTGGCGTCACGCTCACAAGAATCTCCAGTACCCACAACACAACGAGCATCGACTGAATACCATAGTCATAGTACAGAACTCCGCGCTGTGAACCATGATAAAAACAGTCTTGATTTATTAACCAAGTCACCACCGCTGCAATCTTCAGATCAGTTTCTCTTCGATTCTGACTGCAGCGAGCGTAAAATATCTCCTCCAATCATAAAGAGAGCCTCGTCTTGCCAAACCTTGGAATCTTCGTTAGCCCGACAGATTCCGACTTTGGAGATCAGTAGTACCAGCAGGAGCAATTCTGTGGAAGGTATTTACCCCATGTTTAGTGTTATGAGGACCGGGTTTTTTCCTAGGCTCTTCTCTATCCTAAGTTGAAGATAGGAACTATTATACCCATTCGTTCCCCATGAGAATCCTTTCGAGTTAACGCTGTACTTGAGGCTAAATGAAATTCTACTGTCATAACGATAGGTTAATGAATGAAATGCAAAGCGGAACTGCCCTACTTTGTCTTCTATTACATCTCTATCTAGTAATTGTATATAGGTAATAAATAGATTCGGCTGCTCCTCGCGATGAAGTTAGACGTTTATTTACAGCAGCAGTCAATGACGATTAAACTGTCGGACGGTTCCCTTCAGAGTCGACCGTCGAGGCCGCAGATGGCCGCTGCCTGCGCAGATCTGCGAGCGCGCAAGACACCCGAGGGACTCCTGTGTCGCTCTTCCCTCGCAGCTACAGCGTCCTGGGGGCGCCTGCTCACTCTTCCAGCAGGTCCGTTCACCTACACAGCAACTAAAGTTAATCATTTTTAAGCGAACTCACTAGGTCACGTGAACACCAGAACATTTAACTTCGTTCTAAATACATTCTGTAGTACCTAGGGTTTATTATTATGAATCGAGTGGTTTGTCATGACGAATCTCGCAAGGAGCAAGGTTTGCAGAACAATGGCTAACTCGAGGGAAATCTTCATGCCTTACTGAATTAGATGCCCAATTTTGAAATTGTGCAAAATTTTTTACTTAGCATTTCACTCTTATGAAGAATTAGGGCATTGCTTGTTACAATGCGTCACGATACAGCAGGAGCGTGAGAGCTGCAGGAGTTTGGGCGGGCGCAGAGCAATTGCGCAATGATGGTATTTTTAGGGTCTCTAACATGAAAATTTAACGGATAGGAAAATAAATATTTTAATAGTCAGTAATTACACACGAGTGTAAAAATTACGCGAGAGCCGTAACGTTTCGATCTTCCGTGATTTCGATAATATCTTCCAACAATGCATAAGAACTTTGAAGTCATTTAAGTTGCCACTGAAGAAAATCTGTTGTCTGACCGCATTAGTTCTCAAGTTGTAAATCATTTTACCCTTGCCCTAAGGAATACTCGTACACCACCAGTAGATATGATAAACATTGCCAAATAAGCCCTGCGTTTCATTTACAAAATGACTGACGAGGCATAGCATAAGGTGAGTTTGAACACTTAAATCTCTGTTAACTTCGTCCCGTGCGCAACAGACGAGGTTCCCTCAACAACGGACAAGCGGAAAACGAGGACAAAGTTCACCTCTACACCATTACTGTCAACAGCCTCCTCTATAAGCTGCTCTACACTCTCTGGAGAAACAAGGTGTGTTCTAAATGAAAAGCTGTTTTACCATCTAAGTGATACTTTATTTAGGGTTATTTACTCTCTGATTGCTTCGTACCATCGAGAAATATATTTGTGAGCAAAAACTTTCCTCTTCTTTCGAATGTTAAAAAATTTTACACGCAAATTGTGAGAATGTTGATGAATCTTCGAAAGCGATGTATTTCTTAGGCTGAAAATAAGTTGGTTATTTTTTATTAGATGGAAGTACATATACTATGCATCAATTTATAAAAAGGTTATTTCTGTCGAAAAAAAACAGTCCATGTTGGATAGTCCTATGCTAATAAAAACAACTGAGAATTGATTTTTTACAAGTGAAATGAAAATTTCTTTTTGATTATTCGTGGAGATTTTCATTACTATACGATATTTATAAACGGCTGCTATTTTCTCATGAATAATACGTAGTGTGCTAGAAATACACTACAAGACGTAGTTATGAATTTGTTTAGGAGTTTTAAATGATACTTTATTCTAGGCTTTTTATGAGAATGCTTTAGTAGCCCATTTTCCACAGCAAAGTTTCCTTTTACTTCGAAATGCGAATATTTTTGCTTGATAAATCGGTCGTACTACGCAGAACATTCATGTTATTTCATCCGGTTGATCATGTCTTGCAAAGGCGAATACTAAAAAAAAAGAACTGCATTAACTTAACACTGAGTCGTGAGCGTGGACACCCATGCTCTCAAGAGAGCGTTGCAGTGCGGCTAAGGGCTGAAGAATCAGCAGCTGGAATAGAGCAAGTGAAGTTAATCTAGGACTGTAAGCGCGTGCGCTTGGGCGTCAGTTCCACTTGTTTCTCCCTTGGCTCGTAAACGTGAAAGGCCCATTTATGCTTTTTTTGTGAATTGTACTCTTGGCGGATGATGAGCACGCTGTTAGACTACGAAAATGTCACACTATAGCATCAATTTATACTTCGGATCGAATTGTGTTTTACTGTAACTTTGACTGACGAACGATAAATTCAGTGAAATTGTGGTTTATAGGTGAGTCTAAGGTTATTAATTGATGTGTTTGATTAATGATAGTGTGAATTTGAAGCTACATTTAGCCCCCTTGCCAGTATCTGTGGAAATTTAAAGAAATTATCGTATCAAAACTCCCATGCTCTCAACAGTAATACGTGTGAGCGGTTTGACACTTCAAACTAGGAATTAATGATGAACTAAATTTTAAATAAATTGTACTGTTAGGAAAAAATGTATTGCTCGTTAAAATGCACAAGGATTTTTACCCTACCAGACATGAGGCCCTGAACATAACCATTCAACTTTAAACCACCCTAAGTCAATTCAAAAACACAAAGACCAACATTTGCAACGATTATGAATGGATGGTTATTTGACTACGATTTGCTGGTTATTTTTTAGTTTGTGACGTAGTTTTTCAAGCACTAGGAAGAGAACCGAAAATTATGCACAGCGGTATAGCGGTATAATCGGAAATTACCGAATAGTTAGTACAGTGATCTACAGTAAATGATAATTATTACCTGTATGCTATATCATTTATGTGTCCTGAAAATTTTATACGAGTAGAAATTTACTCATTTAGGGTCACTCTATCTTCATTCATTTTTGCAGGAATTTTTTCGAGTTTTGATGATATCAAACAATGTAATCAAATATTTAAGAAGATTGTACGTACTATGCCTTGAATTCGTAATATTATTTTTCAATGTAAAATTTGGGATTGAGAAGTTGATGTCGTCACTCATTATCTTTCTGAAGTAGGTCCTAGTTTCATTGTGTACCACAAAATGTTGGCGATAATTTTTCTCTCCAAACAAAGTCCATATTTCTAAGAAAGAATATCTCAAAATTTTACCCAAAACTTCATCATCGAAGAAAAATTGTTAGAAAATTCTAAGAAGATTCAAATGCCAAAAATTAGAGCTAAATCATTCAGGTACATAACTGTTTCCTGATTGTCGTAACGATATTGTCAAATTTACATTCGTTGGGGCTTCCAAGTTAATTATCTATTGTAATTCGTCAATGAGTTTAGGAAGATTTTCTACAAGCATGTGGTTGAGTTCGTGTCTACGCATTTAACAGATAATTTTACCCTCCATCTTTTTGTATCTCTCGTTTTCTTTCGCTCTTTCCCCACTTTTCTTTAAGATACCCCTAGTATTTTGTGTAGGTCTATCTCTTACCACTAGTAATAATCTCGTATATAATCTAAGCAAAAAGCAATTGTTTTGGTGACTATTATTTTCACACGTGAGTTTAAAACTTCTTCTTTTTTGCCTCCCGAAACACACAGCGTTTGCGCGGTCACCGCCATTCTGATGACCAAGGAAACTTGACCAAAAAGGCCAAGTCTCCCAGCTGCACTTCATCTCCTTTGCCTCACGCACCTCGGACTCCCGCGTCTGCCGAAGAAGGCTTCTGGCAATTGAAAACGGAGTTACTTGCTGCCAACTCTGTAGATGATTGTTACCTTCTCGTGAAAGAATTGAAATCTGGGCTTTCGAAATTGCACAAGATCAAAACTCTCTTTTGGCAAGTAAGTCTATCTTCACAAGTACTCGGAAGTATACATTTGCCCTACTGCTTAATTTTGATGGCCTATTTCTGTATAAAACTGGCAACAAAAGAAAGGACTAAAAGACGTTAATTAAACGGAATATCTGGACTTATCAAATGGGATAGGAAATACCGTGCTCGAATCAATCTGCATCAATTACTTTAAGAGATTAACTTTTTGATGGAAAATAGATGAGATGAACTTTAACTTTTCCCCAGGTTCTGATACAAATTCTTGTACCTGTACTCGTGAAATACACCAACGGGATCCACGCAAAAGATCTCTTACATCATGACCTAATTTGATGCTCATTTGGCCTCATTAGTTGTGTGGCTCGAGTGGCATTTCTGTCTTCAAGAACTAGTCTCTTTTTAGATTTTATGCTCATGTGACCAAATGGATTTTGTAAATGTTATCAATTGAGCACATAGTTCGCATACAGGGTAAAAGTTTCACTTATTAACAATGTTTATTTAGCTACACTAACGCAGTTAATCCTATCTTGCTTGGGTAAAGCTCGGCGAAGAAAAACAGAATAATCTTAGTATTCACCTTGCTTTTTGGTCAGAATATCACTTCCCTCATGCACGAGCTCATTGAAAATCACCGTTGATAATCTACGCAGAGAATTGTTATGAATACTATTGAGTGAAGGGTATCAGGAGATTCCATTGTTCTCATCTATTTCTCCTAGGATGCATCATTTGTGACCCGCCTTCTGTCGCTGCTCTCGCAATACCTTGCTGTTCAACCGAAAAAACTCTTAGAAGCCCCAGACCAACCAATCAATGTAAAATCTCCATTGAATGGTGAGCGCCGCCCTGGAGAAGTTGGCTCTTCAAACCTAGAACAACGTCAAGAAGAGTTAGAGCTCTGCGTGTTGCTCTACAATGCACTTATTGAGAGTTTCTGCGACGCTCACAAGCTCATGGTCAAGGTGAGTTACGTTTACGAGCTATTTTTAAGGTAAAAAATATAAAATGATATTCAAACAATGAACATTCTTGCAACGTCTAATATTTCCCTAGAAGATCGATATCTTTGGAGTGATGGGTAAGAAAAATCATAATCATAAATTGCTGGATATTTTCTACAGGTGTTATCAAACAACGACTACAAAGTGACGTCCCAGATATTATCGACAATGCTCACTCCAGCATCACTGCCCAACTCCTTGCGCTTGATGTGCGACCGCTGGCTAACCGACGCGACCGCCTTCTCTGAGGAGACGATATCTAATTTGCCTTGCGCGCCGGTGAGCGTTCAGGCTGTGCTGCGACGGGGGTTAGAGCCACCGCCAGTTCCTAAGTGGAGCTTCTGCATCGTTTAGATTCTCTGAGAGTTATGAGAAAGATTAAATAAATAGAATTGACGCTCCTCGAACTTTCAATTTCAATGAGGTCGTCATAAGAATAGGGCAAATAACTATAATTTCTTAAAATGTGAGTACAGAGAACTTCCTCTATTTCGTGTCATTGGTTTAGTCACGCTTTAGTTTATGTAAAATATCGAAAAAAGTGATACTTCAAGCGATTCAACTCCATCATAAAACTTTGTACAAACTCTTTATTGCATTCTGAATTCGAACAACGTCCAACGATTCTAAACAAGGCATGCAGTTCCTGAACTGGGCTTCTCCAGACACTTATTTTAACGGATAATTTTATAGCACTAGCAAATTTTCAGACACGGATTGATTTGGCTGCTTACCGAATATGTTCAGCCTAGCAAAATATGCTTCGGAGAAAGAGGGGCCAAATCGGCTCTAAGCCGCCTGTGTTGCACTGCTGCAGGTGGCGCAGCTGGTGGTGAGGTGCACGGAGCTCTCCATCGCAGCGGCGCACAGGCTGCTGCTGGCGCTGTCCGAAGACCTCCACAATACGCCTCACCTTTCTAATATCTTCAAGGTTGACGTTTTTACGTTTACTCAGAATGTAGATCTGACTCCCAACATGTTCTAAATTTGCTTTTAAAATATTGACTACTCGCAGACATAAATGACAGAAATGACGCAATGATGTTGGGACTACCTATAGAGGAACCAAGAATGCTAAGTAACTCAATGAACCACCGTCCCTTTGTTTTCTAAGTAGGTTAAGTTCACACGAAGAGAACAACGACTCAAGTCTACGACGGCGTGCTTCTAGCTGTTTTGTTGGCACCTGTGGGTTCACATGTGCGTTATCAATGATGGCGTCAATGTTCTACAGGATACAAACATAAATGGACGCGACAAAGCCCTGGACAGAATTTTGGGACACTTACTTTTCTTAAGTTCAAACGTTTTTATTTTAAACGTACTTTATATTTGCATGAAAATTGCATCTAGCATGAGCTTTCTTATTCACCTCTTCTTCAAAATATACTATACTCAGATAAAATTGATGATCATTTGCAAACAAGAAAGCGTTAAAAAATAGATTGTAAGCGACGCGAGAATTTGAAATGCAAAGAAAGTCAACTTGATATCACTCATGGTTTTGACACATTTAGACGTGACTATAAATTAAGGTGTTGGCGTATGTGTATCAGCAGAGAAACTGTCCTATAATCCGTAGTCCTTACTGACAGTGATAACATATAAGAGCTCACCGATTTACAATAATAATTTCATTTTTTATTCGTGAAAATATGTCATAACCCCGGAACACTCGAGAAAATTATGCCAAAAGCTTAAGACTCCAATGATTTATTTTTCATTTTCTTCAGTATGGTAAAAATGTTATGTTTTTTAGGGGGGTTCAAATGTGCCACACTTTGATCATGGGTACTACAGCGGAGGAAAACTTCATGACTTCAATCTATCATTTTTAGCTTACTTTTTGCCAATCTATTTTCTTAAATATTATTGGAAATATTACTCACTACCAATAAACTCGGTAAGACTGTACGAGAATCTACAAACTTTATTTGAACCCAGCCACGAAACTCATGCGCTTAATCGACTTATATTTTTTTAAATCACTGTTACTTATTGAATATATATCGTTTGAAAATTAGATTGAGCTTTGACCTGCTCTCCAGAGCTGCCACCTGAAGCCGTGGCTGCGGTACGCCGTACCTCTGACCATCGCCAGGCTGCGGGGGCCGGGGCGCCGCTTGGGTAGCCTGGATACCGCTGCTGTGCAGGGGCTGCCTGATCCCGCGGACGAGACCGAGACTCTCCAGGTGATCTTTGTAGAAAGGTGGAGAAGGCGTGTTAGGTCATAACGCTCGGTGATTTGGGATCTCGAAATTTTCTAAACTGATTTTGGGAGTGATTCTCTTTCAAAAAAGAGTCAGTCTCATCGTTGGTATAATATTTTGGTAAATTTTGTTGTATCAGTTACTATCTATGGTTTTAATCCTTTCGTATGCTGCTCAAAACATTAACCATGCCAAAATTTTCTCAGTATGAACTTATCACCTACTCACGTCTCGCTCACTTTGCCGTATTGGCCCGGGTGACTCAGAACCCGATGCCAAAATTTAACTGTTGAGGTCATCCGCGCATGTAGCTGTTACTTTTTACGACTGGTTTAAACGTTAAAATAAAACGATAGGTTCCAGTTTAGTTCTATGAGGATAGAATAGAATGGGATAGGTTAGGTAAGATAGGTCATGGATTATTTCAATTGCAAATAATGATTATGAGCCGATAACCTCAGAGTGATAGTGAGAATTATTGTTATTATAATGCTGCCCATTTGAATTATTCTAGACAACACATATCTTCCTGACCAACAAATAATATTTCTAATGAATACATTTTCTTCCTAAAATCATACCTACTTTTCTTAAATTAATTTATGAACTGCCATGTATGAAAATTTTATTCAGTCTAATTAGGTCAATTAAAAAATAATAATTATAAAAAGTTTCGCTTTAGATCTAAAATGAATAGTTATTCCCCAATCGAAAAATACTCAAAAATAACATACTATGCACCTACGGCCAAGCTGCCAAGCTGACGATTGTGATCTATTCTCGTAACATTTACGTCCTTGAAAAACAACCACTGGTGTGAAGAGTCGGAATGCTCCGCCGTCAGCTGTCCTTAACTAGGATTTATTTAATTACAACACCTTTAACTTCTCTAAAAAGAGTTGGGATTCTCACGGGGATAGAAATGCTGTATCTATGGGAATACGCATTGTGAGGTCCCGAGCTGAAGGGTACGTAGGCTTCCCTCGTAATGGACTAAAAAAGGTTTTTTGTTTTGTTATGGATCATCTTTTACTGTTGTCCATTTTTTAGCACCTAGCACTTTGTTCTTCAATTTTTTATTTCTTTTATAAACTTCTTTCAATCCTGCTGTTTCTATGAGCAGGGTGTGAAAACACACTTTGTGCATGGATTCTGGTTCTCTTAATTTTATATTAAATGGCACCTTACTCCTACCTCTCTTAGAATCACCTGTGTTATGGTTATGTAGGCTGAACCTGAATTATTATCAAATCTCATAGAGTTGGGTTTTTTAAACACGAATTTTTAATAATTGCAGTAGAGCCTTTATCTACATAATAGTGAACACACAATGACTGCTGGCTGTATTCAAACCTGGATTTTTGGAATTTGCGTGATGTGATGAAATACGCTGGGACTGATAGATTCACTTGGTTACCGCTGCATTTCTGAACGCGAGATTAAAATTGTAATTCTTTGTCTCTGTTTTTATACTGCTGAACATAATGTCCTGCTAATGGATAATTTGATAAATCGGGATCTCATGCTCAAGTATGGGAATTATAAAAATTTCCCCGTGGTATTGGTTTAGCGATCTCAAAAACTTTCAAGCGTTGGCCGAGAACTGCCAAGCCTCTTTGAAATGCATCCCAATATCACTTTCAATACTCTATTTAATAACCCATTTTTCTTGCTCGACGTTGCTTTCACAGGTGCACTTGTCAGTGCTGAGCACGCTGCTGGACAGCTCCGCCAGGGCGCAGCGCTTCTGCGCGCGGCACTTCAAGGAGGAGATGAAGTGAGTCTCCATGCAGTGTGGTTGCTTCCACTCCCCTCTTAGCTACACTTACTTAGGAAGATGAGTTGTAGCAAGAACTCACCGAGAGCATAAAATGTAATTTATGCAACAAGATACATATAAGATATAAGAATATGCACTAATCGTAGATTCGTTACGACTCATAACCGTTTAGGTGACGCACAATTTTCAAGCACGAAATCAGATTGCAAAACGTGCATTCATGGCATTGTTACATGCGAAAAATGAAAGGTCCACTACTTTTGAAGATGGCTCGAAAACAGCAGTAATAAAACGTATTTAACTGAAATATATGCTTATTTGGTGTACTTATATAATATATATATCACCGATAAAAATATACAAAAAATTAACAGCGAGCATTAACAGACGAGTAGATTTAGTTTTTGACTTGAAATATTTCAATTATTAATGTTGTGATGCCTGAGGTAAAATTTTGAAATTCAAACCCGTTTTATCTATTTCTTATTCGTGAATTACAGCTACAATTATTTTCGTTCATCTTGAGCATCGTTAACGACAGCGTTAAATTGAAGGACCGAGTGCGTTTTCGCAGGTCATCAAGTGAGCACCCATTAATGGAAACAAATAACGATTGACTACAAATTAGGATATTCTAGATTTTATTCCATACAGAGCTCCTCACCGGTTATTGGTTCTAACAATTTCTAAAAAAGGATTCAGAGTAACAAGTTAAATTAAATTGCAGTAAAATAAAACGATTTCCTTTGAATTACCCTAGAGGGTAGAGTGTTAACTCACTACTTGTTTCATGGCTAATTAGACTCACATCAAAGATAATTTATTAGCAGATCTTGTTGAAATTCAAAAGTTGAGTATGATTAATTTCTTGACTTAAAAGTTTTTCAAAACTGTCCTCAAAATTCAGAATTGTTACTGTGTGAATAAATTACTCTGATAAAAAAGCTACTCAGCTTCCTTGCCTGTACACTGAAGTTAGTATTCATTTGTATCTAACTGGAGACAAAATTAAAAATAAATCAAGTAAATTTGAAATCCTCTTTCTGTGTGAATCAAGCAATGATGAAATCGTCAAAAACAAATATGAAATCGGGACCTGCGTGGATCTAATGTTTCGAAGCTGCCAACCTTTCAGGAACTGATTAAATGAAAAGTATGATGTTTTACAGGCTTTTCATATGCTCATAGTAAACAATAATTCATTTAATAACTAGTTCAATAATTAATTTAATAACTAAAACGCAAATTATGATATTTTACGGTCCATGAACATGTTCAGAGTTAACAATAACTTATCTTGTTTAGATAAGCAATACGTGTTCTAAGGGTGCAACAAACATGCAAAAACAAATGAAAACCATAGATTTTATCTCCATAGTAAAGTCTGCTGTGAAGTTTGTGGATGGAGTTGAGCAAAATGTTGAGAAGAAATCGATGAAGTAAGGCTGAGGTTGATGAACACCTAATGAGTGAAAAAGCTTGTACATGGTAGGCCAGACGTAACTGACCCTTTTAATTTATGCTAATAATAATCAAGATATCGAAATAGATCGTAAAAATTTTATTCTTTCAAATAAAAAAGTTTCACTTTCCTAGCTTCCATAGTTTTCCTTTCATTAGCAAATTAAACGAGTCAATTACTTCTGGCCCACCCTGTAGAAGATGAAGTAATTCTGGAGGACGAAATGCACGAATGAATGACTTTCTGCAATATATGGACACGAATTTCAATTCAGAACCGAAAAATTTATGCAAATCAGAATGCGTTTTATCAAAGTTATATCAAGTCAATGAGATTCCCAGTAAAAGAAAGCGCGAGCACGATCGTTAAGAGATTTATTCTCTTAATCATTTAGTGAGGTTGGATGGGCATACAAAACTGCACATGGCATTTGAAAGACTCTATAACGTAGTTATTGAGTCTGTATGTATTATATACACCTATGTAGGCTGCTAGGCTAACATGACCAAGAAAACGTGCTTGTGAATGGAATTACGCTTTTCATTGTCGCTTGGGATACTCGCAGATGAAATGACCCTATGTCATCAGTTTTCACAGCGGCACCCAGAAGCAGTGTTTTTGCTTCAAAGAGAACAGGACAAAAATTGATTTTAATGGTAATCTCAAAACATTAGGGTTCCCTATTAATGGAGTGCAGAGATTATGACTACATGATTTTTGGACAATTTTAACACAACATGAAGTATGTAGAATTTGGAAAAATCTATTTGCATACAGTGTGGCGATGTTTGGGATTTTTTTATAAATTGATAGTATTTCCTTTTGTCTACTCTCCAAAATATAATGTTTTGTCGCAAAATAAACCCTAATTTGATAACCTCTGGGAAAATGGTTGTTCTTCTGTGAAAAAGTGAAGATGTTAGTTCAATGAGAAAAAAGAGAAGCTCTAATACATTGAATGAAAAATTAGAGGCTAATGAACAATGTGCAAATCATAGAATAAAACAAATTATAACAAGTACTTGGGGTATTACCGAGTTGGCCATTTACGAAATAAAGCGGGCAAATGGTAAATATTCTTAAAAATTCTTCTTCGTTTTAGTTCATAAACCTTTTTTTCAGCGTTCATTTTTTACAGTATTATATTATTTTATGTAAAGCCTAAAGGTACTTTCTGTGCGTAATATTAGAGATAGGCTCTTAAATGAATATTTTAGTTCACAAAGAATAAGGAATTTAAGATAGTCCATCATTAAGGGACTTTACTATTTATGAAGCAACACACACCATGACTAATTGCAATATTCAGGTGCTTCGAGAAAGAATATCGGTTGGCTATAACTCGCTCTGTACATGGTCGAGGTAAAAAGTAAAATGCACTATTTTCACAAACTCTTTAGATCTATGGCTATTAAATACTTAAATGGGATTCATGTTTGGTATTTAAAATAATAATTCATCCAAAGGTGTCTTTCTGTCTTTCCAAAATTGAAATCGCGGTAAGGTGTTTTGAAATGAATTCTAGTGTTACTGTATGTTTAGTTTACATCATGAGTTATGAAAGAATCTGAAATGCTAAAAAACAGCTAAATACATGCAATGTGCATTTATTTATTCACGCGTCTGTTTTAAAGAAAAATTAAAGCTGAAGTTATATTTTTGGGTCAGGTACTTCATCACAGCAGAACAGGTCGAGGCGGTCATGGAGGGGTCGACGGACGCAGCCACGCTGGAGATGTGTGTCGCCCTCGCAGAAAACATCCGATATCGACTTGCAGTTTGACTCGCGTTTGACGTCGAAAATAACATTTAATGCAGTTAGTGGTCACCTCCAGCATTACACGTACATCCATCATTTGTGAGCTTCTATCTATTCTATTTAAGTGAAATATTTTGCATTTATACAAGAGCTACATTTATTACAAGGACGAGTATCGGTGGAATGACTACGTTTAAGGAATTTGATTTTCAAAACAATATCAATTGACTGTTTTTGGCAAACTTTTGTGCAGTTGTGACTTTGAAGCCCGAGGAACTATCCTAAAAGGCGAGTAGATACAAGTGTTTTAACTGGTCTTGTGCAATGTACAGCTGTATCAACGCTAGTATCACCTGTAATCATAGCAGTACGAGTGACTCGAAATTATTGCAGACTAACGTGCTAGCTGTATGTGAACTGCAGATTATGCATGAAAAACTTTTCATGAATATTCTGAGTGGCCTCTCACAAATTCCTGCCTTGATCTTTTCACGATGACCGATGAGGAATGAAGTGCTTTTTCATACTACAAATCAACTTCATATTTATCAATACAAATCAATATTTCATACTCACTATACGGAAAATACTTATACATGGAAGGAGGAAATATTGGCAAAAATTCAACATCCCTATAGTGATGAATTCATAGTTGTGTGAAGTTTTTTTGCAAAACATAGCGTAGTTCGTTAGAGGTTTTGAGGTATTCCTATTACATATTTCTTTCAGAATACGTCTGGGAGGCTACGCATCCTCCAACTGTTGATTCTGTACCGGCACTGCACGCTACATTTTTTATTTATCTTATACGTATAGATCAGTACGAGCTTGCATGATTAAGTGTATCGTTAAGACAAATGTTGTGTTTATCTTCATTCTTCAAACTGGTGGCCCACAGAAGTAGAGGTTATTTTGAAAGTATATATTGTAGTGTTTGATTTCGGTCACTTAACGCGTAAACGTAAGACATATGCATAAACTAACTTTCACACCATGATTTTAAAAAATTAGACGTTACAGACTGTACGATGTTCGAGAGTTATCTACAATGCACTGAATATTGTAAGTCAATACTCACTTTCTTTCAGAGGAAGTAGTTAGATTTCGGAAGTTTTTGACGTCTATTCCGAGTGCACGAAGTGAATAGTGCAGGATCCAAATCAGAGCTCTTCCGGGAACACAAATCCGTTCTTTCAAATGAAAGAATTGCGTAAGTCTTGCGTAAGTCGCAGGATATCCTTACCTCAACACTTCATAATTGCCAACATGAGTGCGTGAATTGTGTCAATGCTTATAAACGAACAATTGAACGGCGTCAATCAGAAAGCAATACAATGGGTAAAAGCTGTGATAACTTTTTTCCATAGTAAGAAGTTGTGGTCTTTAGCCGTTTTATAAAATCGCGAGTGAGACGGTAGCACGCCTACCAGCACTCGGACTTACCATCCTCACTGTCGTCCTCGCTCTTGGAGACCCGTGCAACCAGGTACGACGCTCTCCCACTGTACGACTGTTCAGAGATGTTGCCGTCACCTCTCCCCTCCGGAGCAAGAAGATCACTCCTATCAGTTGCCGGGCACTTTCACCTCGGACAACTACGCAGCTTTCCCACTGCACTAACTCTAGTTTCTACGCAAACTAGACAGCTCAATCACAGCCTCACGATAATAGGAAGAGGCGCAACTCGAATGCCAAGAACGTAATATACCTCTTCACTGCACCGCTATCGTAAGCCGTGGAGGGAGCTAATATATGGAGGGAGAATAGCCGTCTGTGAAGAGAACCAGTTTTTGAGATTTCTCCTATTTCTGTGGTAACCAATAGCCTTCTCGCAAGTGTGACGTCAGTACGGAAGCCAGTTACCTACTGACTACGCTGGAGTGTGCACACGCTCGCTGAATGCTCTTCCAGCTGTTCAGTTAATCGCATCATCGTCAATCATTAATTTGGGATTCTAAGACTCCGAAAGATAATAAATTGTGTTTCCTCACTTGAGGACACTTAATAATATCAAAATTACTAGCAATGATACATTAAGAGTTGAAAACTATAAAGATTACATGCCCTTGGTTATAACAAATTAGAGCGACTTGCACGCACAACTCACCCGTTGGCATGTGGTGTGGTAATAATCTTGCTTTGGAAAATGAGAGGAGGGGTTGTAGGGAAGGTGGGTGGAGCAACTTCAGCCAAGCGTCTGTGGTTGGCTCAGAATTGTGACGTCACAGGCCTTGACAGTGCCCGAGTCTTTCAACTTTTGCAGCCAAATTGAGCCCGATCGGAGTGCGCTATGCTACTTCCATATATCCTAGCTCCATGTTGTAAGCACACTAGCATCCCCGCTCGCTGCCGTCCGGCAGCAGCGGCAAGGTCATTGTCTCACTCAGCCGGAACGCACACCGTTGCAGCGCCCTCTCGCGGCGGCAAACACCACAACACCACAGAAGTATACAAAGTTAATTTTACCTAGCGAAAATTCATGCCGAATGGAATAAGTGTGAGGATGAACAATTAAGTTGAAAATGAGTCATTGATGGTGGATACAGGCAACTGCAGATGGGCATTTGGTTGCCGCGAGTAGGGGCTGAATTATAAAATTGCACACAACGAACGAATAAAATATGATACTAACTATCCCTGTTACAGTCTTACAGATATATTGTTTTGTCAAACAATTGAATTTAGACAGCCGCTTGTTTCCAAAACGTCTACTAACCAAAACGCCTACTAAATAAAAAGATTGCGTGAAACCATTTGAACTGATTATCTAACTTCTCAGTAATATGAACATTACGTTAAAATTCATGGGAAGTAAAACTTCGGCTAAAGTGTTCAGTAAAAAGCGAATTAGAGAACCAAAATGGAATTATCAGTCACAAATGACTTCACGGATCCATACATACACGAACCAAAATTTACAGATATAATATATATTATTTGACGAAGCTGGGATTTGAAATCTAGAACTTCAATATAATTTCACAAAATATTTTGTTAAAGATTTGGGAATCGTTTGAGTAAAAATAAATTGAAAATATCCATAAGATGAACATTAGGCCTGCCAAATAATTAAAATCTTACCTAATAATACCCTTGATGTGTTTATTTACTGATATATTTGTCTGGTGTCCGCTTCTTCCGTCTCCCTGACACTCGCATAAGGATGGTTAATGACCGTATCTGAAATACGAGTTAAACCAGTGCTCGAGTATACAGAATATTTTTAGCGCAGGTACTTTTAGTATGAGCATATTTGATTTGATGGATATCCGTGAAATTTATTCACGTATGTTATTGAATCCCGTCATTTTTGATTGGCCGTGTACACTTGCTTGAGAATATTTTAGAAGAACAAAGTCCTTGATAGTATTTATTACGCGAACGATGATAATTTGTTGTTTGGATTGTGAAATATTGAACCTGCGTTAATAAATAAAATTACAAGCGAAGCAAGACCTGAAGTCAAAAACCCCAGAAGAAAGGGGCTTGGTACAACTAATTTTTAACTAACATCAACATGTTTCCGATTCCACAGTAATTGGAACTAAAATGCATCAACCCCGTTTTATGCAGACGTGTAGGAGCGCTTCTTTCGTTGGTAGTAATGTGCTATGCGCGGGAAGTTCGAAAAAAAAATTGTGTAAACCTTGACAGTAGATATGAAAACTCAAAAGAACGACTTTGTCACGAATAAGTAGAAACCCGAACATCTATCGTTTTTGCAATGTTGAATTTTACAGTTGAGTAGAGTCTTTCTAAATGTGGTGACGACAGATGAAAGATATAGGTGAAAGAAACTCATCTGATTCCTTCATTACGGTATTAGAATTAGAAAAAAGGATCAAAATGTCTGCCAGCTACGTCAATGCAGATGTCGGGCTGGATTTTCAAATATTTTACTCTGTCATTGTGGTACAACCATCAATGAAAATTCACTCGTACACATGGCTACCCTACTCGCTGCTTTCTTTTGTGTGAACGTCCGGTTTTCTTAGCTATTGCAAAAAAAATTGGCACTCTATAAGGTGACCAAGTCTTGTGTGCGTGAAGTTTATTTAGAAAAATCTTAAACTTGAACAATTTATTCACAAAAACTAGCACATATTGCGTCCAAATCGACAGGTAAACTATTTCTGGCTGTTCACTTATGACATGAAAATCCAGGCCCCTGGTACTACACAGAAGTGATACCCGGGTATAAAACACTTGTGGATCATCTGTCTTGGCCCTGCAGCGTCAAGTACTCTTCCAACACGATTCATGTCTGCATTCACCGTGGTTTCATAAATTAAACTCTCCCTGTGGCCCCTGTTGACTCAAGACCGCAGACTGTCATAATAGCAAATGAATAGCATAATTTGGGGATCGAAGAGAATGCAAAGAGGAAGAAACTTTCGTAGAGACCTACCACATTTGCAGTTCGACGTATCGAAAACGATGGATGTTGTGATTTTATTTATTCATGAAATATTCATTCTTTTGGATTTTCAGTTCAACTGTCTAAGTTAGTATCATTAGTTTTCAAACACTCGGTACAGCTCATGATACAGGCATTGTTTTGGGGAAAAAAATTCTTGCATATCGTCAATTTATGCGATAGAAAAACAATAACACATATAGGCAAGTAGGCAAAATACTTTAAATAATCGCATTCATGTCTTTTGATTAAAGCGTTACATTCTAATATCTGTGGGTTAAAGTCACACCTGCTCATCTGCTCAGTCGAAAACTTCTGGTTTCAGCAGTGAAGCTGCTGTTTGAATTCTTGTGTAGACGAGTACTTAGCTAGCAGCTCCTAATTTTATAAATTATAAGTTTATTCAGATTTATTGGATGCAAAATTACAAAAATCGAAGGTAAAGATTCCTTCAAATTTGATTGTTCACAATCATTCTAGTCCAAATTATTTCACTGACTTCACATGAATGAGCTTGATACAATTTATCTGGGTCAAATAATCTTCTGATAACTTATGTTGGGTCAATTGATAATTAATGGGCAATAGAGTAGACTTGCATAATTTTTTCTCGTCTTTCACCGATCTCTTAGTAGATGGCAGATGAACTGTCTGAAACGTGCATAAAATAAATGGTTGAACAATTGTTCACTCTAGTCACATAAATTGAATGACTTACTACGTATTTATTCCAGACATTGACAGCCACAACCTCCTCCTATTCAGTGCCTTAATTGCTCACACTATAGCGTAAGATGTGTTGGAAAATAATTTGTTGCTTGTTAAGTGCGTAAAATGTCTATGGTTCAGATGAGCATCACTCGATTTCCGAGTTTCCTAATGCCAGTATTGAGTACTCGTTGTGTTGGTCACTGTCAAGCGTTTATCATAACTATACGAAGAGGTATGCTGTCACAATTAGCTAGTACTAAGTGTATCGCATCATCCAAAATGTGTGGCAAATCGGAGTTAAGGATAATACTCATCAACCTAGTGAAATTATCCATCTCCGGAAAATTATCGTTAATATCCGTCCTGTGCCTTCATTTTGACAATAAAGTTCAATTTGTGAAATTTAATTTCTTATCCTTCATTGAATACTACAACGTGAAGCATTATAAACTTATAATTAGAAAAGTGAGAGAAAGCTGAAGTTGATTATTCCAGGGCCAGACGTTGGAGCAGCTAGTAGAGCTACGACAGATGCAATACTTCCGTTGTTTATATAGATTACTCTGATGCCGCAAGCTTAAGTCTGTCCTTCATAACCTTGACTACACTTCTGTTTTGCACGGTATTAAAGAGAATAATTGAAAATTAAACATTTTTATGCGCCCAATCAGCAGCAAAACTATATTCGCATAACTGCTCACGTTTTCAAAATCCATGGTAACACTCGATCCATGGAAAATATACGATGCATTGAAACTTACGAAAATTTTGCCCCTTCGATTTCTCAAAAGTGTCGCAAAATCTTATAGTCATGTGAGCGTAACATCACGATTTCTATAAGCGGGCCTGGGGTTGAAGGATCCTTTTGTCACGTAAGCCTCATAGAGGGCAAACGAGAACAATGCACAGCTCAGAACATACATGAAAATAAAAGTGCGAAACGTGGCGGGTAGCTGCTGAACCATGATTTTAAGTTAGTACTATGTATAATGCTAAAAAAGAGGTGCTGCGAGTAACCAGAATTACGGTTAATAACTTTAACGACTAGAAATGGAAGTGAACGTGAGGAATGATGCATTGACGGGGCAAAAGCTACACTTTACTGTTAATACCCTCTCCAAAGACTCATTCAACGTATGAATTGTAAAGGCTGTCAAACACGCTCGGAGAATTAGGCCTTTATGACTTCAAAGCCCTGAAATGAAGTTCCTGGTTTAGCCTCTGAGGAGGCTGCGAATTAGAAGAGTGATAATTTCCGAATTACAGCAAAATTCTGTTTCTTAGATGTCTTTTCGATAGTGGAAGGAGGTGGAAGGCAGATATTACGAGCCTACAAGTTATTATTCATCATATATTCCTAAGTCTTTTTTTATTTATAAGCTTTGAGTACATGCGTTGAGCAAAATACCCAAGATAATTAATTTTAATTTTTTTCATTTAACTCAACTATATATTTAACCCCTGACATAGCTATTGTTTATATTTATGAGTTTTCTATTGATTTACAATATTCAATTTAAAAAATATTTGAAATCCAATTGCTTGTAATGCATTTTTGCATTAATTTTTGCAAATAACCGGGTTCTTTTTTCAACAATATTTCGACGTGGCTCTATGGTCTGCAATTTTCATTGATAAATTTTAATACACTTTTTGAAATGATTTATTAACACCGATGCCGCAGGTATGGTTGTTAGAAAGACCTATAACATGAGAGTATGAGACTTAGTCAAGTAATATTTTCCCACTGTTCCTTAGCCCGTCTTGTGTTGGCAGAAGCCATCTCAAACGGTGATGCTAAAACGTAAAGGACTGTGAGGGTTGGATGATTTTTCGGGAGTTGTCACACTTCTCTTTTATCAACGCATAATATTTTTTTTTAAATTTGCACATTCGTGCTCATGGATTGAGTGTTAACACTTTTAGTTCAGGCTAACCTTTTTAGCAATAAATGGAAGCGCATTTTAGAGAGCAAACTACAGCTACGACCACAACTATTTAATGATCAGCTTGTATGATAACCATTATTTATCTAGTGAAAGAAAGTCAATACATTAATAAGTTTTAAGAAATACTCAAAATTATCATCATAGAAAGTCTCTCAACTGAAATACACAATCCCAATAATGATATTGTCAGCATTTAAGTAACACTTTAAGCATTCAGGACGAAATAATGTTTTCAAATTACTCTTCAATAAAGCTGTTACATAATAATGAATTTTATAGTATTCATTCTTTTGACTGCTATTTTGCACAACATTCAGAAACTAATTAGTAATGGATTAGACGAAGATAAGAACTCTATGGTGAGAAATATGAAGGCGTACGCCGAGTGCGCCAGGATAACAGCTGTGCACGTTCTGCCTTCAGTAGTCCTCGCCTCTATAACATTAAAATTTTTCAATTTTTAAGCGATGCACATACCCAAGTAACGATTAAACGAGATTCCAATCGACGCTAGCATCAAATTTTCGAGGAGACATAAGTTCCTGGCAGTGGAGTTTAGTAGCCTCCTGAAATATTCCGAGAAATAAGGAAGTAAGATAAACTAGTGAATAAATCAGTCAGAGCAGTTTTACAATTGTTTCAGTGTTCATAAATTAAAAATTAAACATTAATTTAAAAATTAAACAGCAGTCACCCTTCCACCTTTTCCCCTTCCGAAGCGTGTTCAATACAGGAAAGTAACAAAATTCACTTGAGTTCTACATTTACTAGGGTAACACAGAAAGGTACACTAATCAATACATACACATTCGCGATTTCTGGAGTAAGTGCACTTTTCTAAATTACGTGCAGGTGTGGTGAACATAGAGGAGCAATGACACGATCTGATAGCAAGGAATGATGAACTCCATAATCAGTGACAGGAGTGAGATTAGATAACCTTGATTAAAGGAGACCCAGGAAATTTTAAATCTTCACCTACACAGTTTCCAACCCTGTCTACCAGTGTTGTGTGAGTATCTCAATTTTTCTTTTTTTATCATTTTGTCAGAATGCGTTAAGGTACTTCCGGAGTGACGAGCTTCAGTAATTTTATTCCGAATATTTTTAAAACTTTGAAGTCATATGTGCACCTGTGTTAATAGAAGAATGTTCTATTAATCATAGTGAAGCAGCTTGTGGTAAAAAGTGGAAGCAATGGTTACTTTGGTGTCGTACTAGAACAAACGCTCATGGACGCCCACCAAATTTTCTTTTACCAGCATTGGCTTTGAAAAACATGCGTAGTTTGACAAAAACTCACAAGAGAACAGATGAGAACGATCACCGAATTGTCCTATGCTGCAGCTTTCCTTGCAAAGACACCTCGTCACCGAACTACAGCGCAACCGGAGAAAGTTCTATCAGCAAAGTTAATACTGAAGATTTCAAAAACTTCAACAGAGACTACTGAAATGATGAATACTCACGAATGGAGTAAAGAATACTGCTCACTAGCGCACAACCATCTACTTCACACAAACTGAAAAATTTCACTCACGAACTCAACACATAATATAATAATTATTCAAAAACAGTTTTTATTTGGTGGAAAAACCTTGTGTTTCTTCGTGCACTGAATCCACTGCAAGTTTTTACTACAATTTTTAAATACGATCGAACTATCTTGATGAGACAAAAAGGTAAAACAGCAATACCAGAGCCTGAACAGTATGATACAATGCTAACTAAATAAGCGACATTAATCTCATTTGTAACTGTGTGTAATGACAATTGAGAAATATGTGAATGATACAAAGGTGTGTTCTACATCCTTGATGGTTGGTAACAAACTTATGCAATGGAAATTCATAGGGCACAGAATATCGAAATTTTAATACCAGCATAAAATGTTCATCCTCTGATAGCAGAATCATTTGACTATGCTCAAACTCTGACTACGGAAAATTGAACCCTGGGTTCAAATTAGGCCTTTGTAATCAGCAGTAATTTCTTTAAATGACATGTACGAGTATCAACGTAACAGATAACGAGGAGCCTCGAGCATTTGAAGTGGCGTGTGGCTTCTCCTCGCAATCTAGACATGATTAGCCACTCGAGAACGAGACCCAAAAAAGTGACCTTTATCAGGGAATAACTTTTATTTCAATGCTTTAAGTTCACATGACTAGCTATTCGGTGTTTATTATCAGTACTCTGAAAAGGGATGTCACTGCACAATAAAAATATTAACTGAGTAACGCAACTAAATTTTTGGAAGAAAGCAGATCAATAACATTGTTCAAGTTCAGAAGATTGCATCACCGAAGTGTTGATACACTTACGAGAGCTGCACAGGCGACTAAGAATTACTACGGAATGGTAAACTACGAACGAAAATAGCCCTGAATAACTACAGCTGTAGTGACACGAGCGTTACTGAAGAAGAATCAATTGAAGACTTATATTTCAATCAGTGATACAGTTTTTCTTCCCCAAATATCATTGTGGACATCAATTTGCGGCAAGATGTGTCATTTTTACCTAAAGATAAGAGAAACTATCAGAAGAGAAGCTTGTAGAACTAGATAAGCAAGATGGGAGCAAGCAAGCGATATCTAAAAATGGTTGGAAGATTTTAATCTCATTTAAATTACTCAACTGCTCCTGACATCAGACAACAGAAAATTACAATGCCAAGTTCCCCACCTTTAACTCTAAAATTCCTCTTGCCTCGAGCGTTTCGCAATTATTCATACTCAATAGCGAAGAGTCAAATACTTGATAAGAAATTAAAAAATCAAAGCTTAGAACTTGAGCCCGGCTTGAACCTCCCAGAGAGTTTTGGCGGATTTTTGGAGCTGCGCGATTTCTTCGGCGGTGAGAGTCTGCTTGATGACGTGCGTGACGCCGTTCTCGCCCAGCACGCTCGGCAGCGACAAGAACACGTCTTCTTCGATTCCGTGGTGGCCCTGCGCAAACATTTCAATTTAATTTGACTGAGAAAATTTTTGCAGTTTTGTCATACTCAGGCGGGAAGTCGTTTCATGAAGGAAAAAGAATAAAGGGCTATCACTCATTCGCTTAGGTATATCAAAGAATGCTTATCGTTATCACCCTCGCTTCGGAATCAGGGGTTAACACTTGTGGCGCGCGAAGCTTATGGTGGAAACATAAGCCCTCGAGAAAGCGGTTAAACTCGATGTTTTTCATATGGGTTGAAAATACACCTAAAGTAGACTTTGAAGCTGTTTTGCAGCAGATGAGTCATTAAAAATGAGCGAAGAAGCTCTACAAAAAGAGTATAGAAAGTAAATCAGCTCGAGCAAATGTTCTTAAAATACCGCGCTCCTGTATAACCTGAAAAAGGAAGAAAATTACGGCTGGCGAAGTCAAATGATGAATCATGAATGAAGATTGTGAAGAATGCGAGTGATGTGGTAATTATAAGTCAGTACGAAATTGATAACTATTTATTTAAAGGCAATGATGTTTATTTCTAAGATCATATTCGTTTAGTATCATTTAGATTTCATTTTTGGGAAAATCATTCGCGTAACCAAATGTTGACAAAAAATTCGTCGTTCCAACGAGTTTTTATTAAATTGTGATCACTGAAATAGAAAATAAAAACCTTTTGGTTCACAAGAAAAGAAAAGAAAACAAATGAGATTGTCCATCTTCTAGCATTCTCGAATAAAAATAGTAATAAGAACTGCAAAGCTATCTAAGAAATAATAATTGCTGGAATTAAAAATATTGACGAAATCGGTAATCATGTTTTTTAAACTCATTTACAAAAATTAACCGATATTTGAAATACGTTCTGTCTCGTAATTGTTGAAAGGGTTTTAAAATTGAAAATTCTGACTGAAGATTAGCAGTCCCTAATACTGCGATGTCCTGTCTAACTCAATTTGAAATAAAACTAGTTCGTGAGTACATTTTGCTTCCATGGCAATGGATATAAAAAATCAATTTAGGAATTACTCACCAGCGTATAACTTCTACTTCAAGAGTTGCACGCTCTCACTTCTTAAATGCTATTTGAGGCAGCTAACTCGACGCATCCGCGGGAAATTGTTAATGAGCCTAAGGTCAGGCCTGCCTGTTGGGTTAAATTGACCTCGCTATGCATAAAACGTGTTTTGTCTTATCTTGACAAGCTCGGCTGCAGAGATATATCGTATATATCCCGTCAAAAGAAGTTAGACGAAAATAGGAAGATGCTCTAGCTCCAATAGTTTGCGTTTCGAAAAATTTATAAATCACAGAATTACAAAATGAACGTTTTAGCCCAATACATATCCTTAGGCTCTCCGCCCCCAGCTCGCTCGAGCTTACAGTTGATATTATTGGGGTAATTAAATCAAGTGTACGAATAGGTGTAATTTAATTGAATTTATAAATCAATCTAAAACGACACATTCGCTGGGCTGCCATGCACAAGGGCCAGATAACCACATTGAATCACTAAAATTGATATGGAATAAATTTACGATGACGGCCTACATTCTCTGAGGTTCTTCAAAACATTATCCAACGGATTTTTAATGTAAACGTTACACACCCTCCAATTTATATTACACCAAAAGTTACACACCCTCCGAAAACGGTATCTCTTTGTACTTCTCAAAGGTCCTAGATAATATGAAATTATTAATATTGTTATATTAGTTAGTTCAAGACACCCTAGCCACAACGAAGGCTATATCAAGAGAACGTAGAGAAAGGACCGTTAGTATGGACCGTGGAAAACCGAGAATCTATGCAAAAGGTGTGTTCCCACACAGGGTACACTACACATACAAACAAGTTGAGAAAGAAAAGGAAGAAAAGACAAATCAAAATAGCGATGAAGGTATGACCACTGAAAAAAGTAAAGAGATCACGAAAAACTGAAGTCCCGAAGCCCTATCTATAGCTGAGATAACATAACAGCATCTCCCTAGGACGCCAGTCCCCCCCCGTCCAATAGACTAATCCAACTGACCTAAACGTACGGCCTATTTTATCCGTGATGAGTGAAGCTTTGAAAAGTCGGCTTTTTCTTACAGAAGAATTCCAGCACTCGGCACTAAAATGGAAGCGCTCTCGGCAGAAAATATTAAAAGGTTTACGTTTAGGTTTATGAAAGTACAAGCACATCAAAAAGCAAGAGGTAGGCTATGAAAATTACATATTGGTTTAATTCCCAGCATTGCAAAAACAAGCTAGCAAACAAGTGCGCGGAAGATTTATTGTTTCCTTCAGAACCGTACTGAGTCAGAAGGACCACAAGCCAAGCTGTTATAAACGTATTCCAACGAAATACCTACTAGTTCAAAATGACTTCAAAAAAATCAATCTATTTTTTATTTAATTCAAATATTACGAGAGCTTAGATATTCTCATTACTCTACACTGTCGAAAATGCAAACCGGAAGCATATTTTAGCCTATTGAAATTACAAAACATTATGTGGAGGCCGATAGATGAAGCGTCAAAGATCGAAATAATCAAAACCCAACGCGTTTCACCAAAAGTTTTTCACAGTCCTACAGGGAAACACAAATCTGTGTTGTACCTCATTTTGTTTTTTGACAGACAGATTGTGGCAGAAGTATATTAATCGTGCAGCAAAGAGACTTTCTACACAAGCTGTTAAACATGTTCTGCTTAAAATGAGCTCTTAGAGTAAGACTGTGCTCTTATAGTGCTGATTGAGTAAATAAACTTACTCCTCATCGTGAATGCATCTACCATTCTTACGACACTGCTAAAATACTAAGATCTCTACTAAAACAGAATACAGCCAAAAATGATTCAAGTTTGGAACACCGACACCTGACGTAAGTCGACCTTTAACGAAAGGCAAGCACTTCATGTCTGACCTTGACGTTGACAGAGATGGCGTAGCAGCGTCTCTGGTTCCTCATAATGGAGCTCACGAGGGATGCCACCGACAGACCGATGGCCCACGAGGTGTAACCCTTCAGCTTGATGATCTCGTACGCACTGTGAGGAGACAACGCGCCTGGTTATAAAACGCAACACCGAACCCAGTAAACAAACATATGCCGCTGATCACGTGGTGGGTAGATTTGCACACCATAAAAGAGCGCTGTCTTCTAGGTGAATTGACAAGTAACGGCACTATCTTATTTTTCAGCACGAAGCTGTGAATTCCTACAAATCAATCCATTAATATCAAGTAAGATACTCCTAATGAGAATCCCCGACTGTTCATCACCTGGCAATCTCCGAAAAATACAAACTTACAAGAAAAAAAAGTGAAGAAATGCATTAGGAGCTAATGTACAAGAAAGACCTGTTCACTCTCACTATACTCGAAAGAAAAAATGTTTTCTTACGAGCAACATGAAAACAATCAAAACCCTAATCAGTATTTAAAATTCATTTTTTGAAGGAAATTCAGTATTAAAATAGTAAAAATCCAAAAAATTAGTTCAGGCCCACGCATTTTGAGCAGTAAAGAAAGGGTTAACAAAGAAAATGAAATACAAAAGTGACTGAAGACTCACTCGACGCGTATCACGACTGCACCCTTCGCTGCGTAATGAACAACTCGCTATTTGCAAAATAGTTTTCGACGGAGATCGTAATTTCAGCTTAGCTTGAACAACAGACGGGCAGAATTACACGAGGTAAAATTTGATGGAAGACTGATGTGTCGCAGGATGCTCACCTGTTGACGACCTCGCTGTGCAGCTCGTTGAACTTGTCGGGGTCATCTTCAGTGCCGATCTTCGAGTTGAGGTCTCGCAGGCGCACGCCAGCCACGTTCACTCCCGACCACACAGGCACTGAACGAACCACCAGCCATATTCTTATTAGCTCGCTTACTACTGCCATGCTCTGTTTGTAAATGAATCATGCCTCAGACATGGGAAAATGCTTGTTAAGCGTTGTGATAATTATCGGTTCTTTTCTCAATAGGAGACTTCACATCTGGTCACTGAGCTGCTTTAATGAGCAGTTGCAGGAGTCTCAGAGGTGAACTATATTTATGATAATTATTGTATCATTTACACAATATTTAGAAGAATAGAATATCAACATGGCTAGTGCCAGATGTTTTCATAAAGTTACGAAAAGGATTAACAACGAAACTAAAGTTTTTCACAAATTAGAAATTATAAAATAGTTCAGGAATAATATTTTGGCACTGGAATTAAGACGTACAGCAGCATCAGAAGAAAGCAACATCTACACTTCGTTAAGATGACAATTCATTTTAAAATAACAAACAAGTTTTAGAATTCTAAGCCATGTAACCACTAGCTTATATTTGATTAAATGGCATAATAACCTTCAAAATTGCGAGCCAAAATCGCTAAGCACCGCTATACGAAACTTAGCGAGAACATAAAAACTTGATACCGAGCATCCTACGAAGATTAGCGAGTACATATGCTATGAGATATTGCAAGTATTATACTTTGGCGCTCACGCAACGTTGTAATATTCGAAAGTTGAGGTCACGAGGTATATGTGGCGTGTAGAACCAAAGGGTGTAAACTCGCCCCTTTCAAGGCTTTCGAGCATTGAGTTGAATGAGTTCATACCAATATACATTTTTTGTTCATACTATGAAGTTGAAACAGGTTTCCAAAAAAATGGATTTTCATGTACAATGCGTTTAGTTAATGCAATTTCAATGAAATCAGTTATTTTAAAATTGGAAAGCTTCGACAGCCATTATTACGGAATAAGTTTTTGGCGAGGTCTCCCCATTAGGTCTACGATCTTTATATAGAAGAAGCTAGTCGCCAGATTAGATTACACATTAGAAAATACTAGCCAAACTCGCATAATGCTAATGAGAATATAACCTCTGCGATTGCCACGATGAAAACACGACCGATTGACTCACGAGCTTTGTCTCTCCCCCTATCCATGGGGTGCTGTAGACTGAAGTCTTCCAAAAATTAACATTGATCGATCTACACTCTTCTTCCCTCGCAACCTAGATGAAACAGTATCGTCTTACGTACGACACCCGCGTCATACTCGGTCGTAAGCCAACCTAAGGCTCTCAAAATTCAACGACCACCTTGCGCTGAAAAAGTAAAAAGAGCACAGGGCAAAACAACTCCAACTGTCCATAAGTCGGACACCTCTACACGTATAAAACAATAGGGTATTATTCGATCGAAAACTACTGTATCTTGGATTCAAACCTTTCCTAGGTATTGAAAACATAGGCTGTTAAATATATTGGGATCAGGATACCTCTAAAACGCATTTCATCCCTCAGGGAATTAGCGAAAATGACGCAGAACAGGTCTTAGGTAAGCAGCCATAAAATTTAGCCAAGAAGCGTGAAGTTTCTCAAGGTTTCCATAAGTCAATCCACTCTAAGATTGAGCCGCTAAAACCAAGATTATTGAGCCAATTTGTTTAATATTATTTTCCCAATGAAGGAATATGCAGTACACCACAAAATGGAGATTTTAATTCTCAACATACCTTGCCCCACGTAAACGAAAGCAGCATAGCTCACCAGACGCTAACATAGTTCAGTATCAATGCACCGAGACGCAAAACCAGCAATATTCGAACAACAAATCTTTCCAGCTTTTGCAATTGAATGAAGAGCATATCTTGATAATTGTCTTGTACATCATATCTAATGATTCAAAAATGGCAGTTTTGGGATGAGAATAAATACCTTAGGAATACCTAGTCATCAAACCCGATAGTGAACAGATAACTTCAACTTTCTGATACTAAAACGATACGAACGCCGACTGGGAAAAATAATACGACAAGTAAAATCTCAGAATAATTTTGAAGCATAATTGATAACTTGAAAGCGAAATACACAGAGAAAAATAGGACTTCACATGATTTTATTAAACTTCTATTATTACGGAGTCGTGAAAAGATTCTCTACTTGCTAATGATTTTGGTGCTCTACGTAAAAGTTCGCGGGGAAAAAGAAGGAGGGAAAAGTTATCACCTCCTTTGACCACCGATTTGAAGTTACTTACAACATCCGACAGAGAAGGAACCTAAAAGCAAGCACGAGTAGTATCAGTTCTAGTAAAAATACTGCTTAGAAATGAAAGTAACTTCAAGCTCAGACTGCTAGAGAAAAAAACACTCAGTGTGGGCCAATATTCTTGTTCACAAAATGGTTGTCCACAAAATAATTATAACACTACATCACTGTCTCATATTTGCCAAAAAGTGGTTACACAATGGATAAATGAAATATTCCAAAACATTTTCAATGTGTACAGAGGGTTATAAAATAACCAGAGAAAGCTGAAAAAACATTACATGGAAACTAGAATCCTGTATGATGTTCTAAAGAAACTGATTTTTGAAGTAGAAAATTTTCCCGTGAAACAAGTGAACTATGGCATTAAAATGATTACTTTGATGTGTTTAACGAATTAGAATGTCAAAACAACCATAATTCTGCCAAACTTAGCCACGGGGAAAAGAAAGCAAATCACACTCTGAGTGACGGACAGTTCCCTTATAAAACTATAAACTGTATTCACAAAGAAGCGAAAAGAATTCAGACAGTAGAAAAATAAAAAATTATAGTTTTTGAACAAATTAAACCATGAAAATTATCTACCAAGCAAAGGCTCGCATCACTAAGCATTGAATGCATATTAAAAAAATTTTTAACTAAATTAATGAAAAATACATACGATATTAAAAGAAAAAAAATTTTGGTTATCAACTCGAACGAGTTTTAAGTACGTGATTACTGCAGGTTTTAATTTTTTAGTACACTAGAAACTTAGGGAAATATCAAAATGGCATGCGAGGGAAGATTTTCAGGAGGTTTTACGTTTGAAGCCTGTGTATCAAGCACTTCAAGAGACCAAAGCAAAAGGGGTTGGCAGAAGAAGTGAAGCATTATTACCATTACTATTATTATATAAGAAAGTTTTAGCCTCACTTTACAACGACAAAGATATTCAAAAAGAGAAAGGATGAAGGCACCATATAGTATGGAGTTGAGGGAACGGGGAATCTATGCACAAGGTGCATAGAAACAGTAAGCTAAGAGAAAAGTTCATGAAACAATAAAAAGTTGAAGAAGAAAGTAGAAGGTGCTGAAAAACACGACAGCAGTGAACCGAAAAAAGATGGTCCGTCACAAAACAAAACCTCATCTATTTAAACAAAAAGAAAGCCTACCACCTAACTCTCAGCTCAGGACCTCACATTTTCCCCATGGGGGAGCTACCTCTGGCAGTGCTAATCCCCATAGAGACAATTGTTGTATCCCCTGAGGGGAGAATTATCCACAGTACTCTCGATGTTGTGCAAGTGTAAGTCCCAATAATGATGGTAAGCTCACCAGAGGAGTCTCCGTGTTCACCAATGATCCAGCCGTGAGCGGAGTTGGGGGCCACGTTCAGCTTCTGTGAAAGATGGAAGCGGAACCTGGCCGAGTCGAGGTTGCAGCCAGACCCGATCACGCGGTTGTTCGGCAGGCCCGACAACTTCTGCGCCACGTACGTCAGGATGTCAACTGCACACAAGGTCATCGTCCCGCATCAAAAATGATACACGCTAATTACAAAAAATGCCACTCGTTAATAGAACGGATTATTCAATGAATCGTCTATTGCTGATATTAGTTTAAGCCCTAAGAATCGCCCTATAAGTACTACTTTAGTTTAAGCCTTATAAGGCAATGAAAGTTTCTTTAATTTTTCCTTTTTAAAAATTCAATAAAATTCGTCATTTGCTTTCAATATCTACGCTGTAATCTTCGAATTTGAATAACAAATTCTGAGACTTTTTCAAGGCCCTTAAAATGAACGTCGAGGAAAAGGCGTTAAATGTTCTGACAAAGTGCTAGCGATCCTTTATTTTTAACAGAGCACAGTGTCTTAGAATTATAATGAAAACAATATATGAAGTGTACTATGAGAAGATTAAATTAGATTATTAG
The DNA here is from genome assembly GCA_030386875.1 of Morinoia aosen. NCBI lineage: Eukaryota > Metazoa > Arthropoda > Malacostraca > Amphipoda > Talitridae > Morinoia > Morinoia aosen. The sequence continues at coordinate 75,961,830 of CM059557.1, forward strand.
TTAGTTTAAGCCTCCCTATCCCCCACAAAGGCGATCCAAAGAGAGGAAGGAGGAAGGCACCATTTAGTATGGAGTTAAGGAAACGCACAATCTATGCAGAAATGGCATGAAGACAGTAAGTTGAGAAAAAAGATTATAAAACAAGATCAAAGTTGAAGAAATAAGCAGTAGGTGCTTAAAAACAGGACACAAGTGAACCGAAAAAAAGATGGTCCCTAACATAATCTAAAACATTTTATTTCAACAAAAAGAAGGCCTACCTATCAGCTCGGGCCCTCACACATTTTCAACCTGGGAGTGCTAATTCCAATAAACACAATAGTTGTATCCCCCAGCGCGGTGTACTAAGAGAAAATGAAATTCTTTTCTTCTAGATAAATATTTCGATTTATTGCACTAGATTCACAATTCTGGAAATTAAAGCGATTTTCATGACGCTGATTATTATGAATTTTCTACTGTTGGGAATGCCCTGGGAGCTGAATCTCAAAATGATAATTACAAAAGTGATTGAAGAAAGTGCATAGAAACATACATCAATTTAAGAGTAAACTCCAATTTCACCATATGGAATGATTCGGAAGCAAATCGTTTTAAATTATTTCTTGTTCTAATTTTGTGAAAATTTCCGAGTTTGGCATGGTATTTGAAATTTAAACAACTCAGAAAGAGATTTCCAATCGCATAGCAAATTTCGAAAAAGATAATACGCTGGCAGCAACCATCAGAGTTTACACAATGAAGTAAGAGTAAAATGGAAAACAGATACGAAAAACACAAGCTATAAATATCACGAGAAGTACTGTCTATCGCCTAACCTCTGTTGCACGAAACATTGGCCCGAATGATAAAGTTATTGTGCATTTTATTTAAAACAAATTTGAATACACCTTACAAGCCATTGCGCATTGCGACAATTCACATTCACGCCTCAGCTGACGCGTGAGATAATGCGAAGAAATTCATGGCGTACACGCTGGAGTTTTCATTATACTGTAATTGTGAAATAAATCTCGTCCACTGGAGAAACGAATATCGTCCACCTTTCAATACAAGCACGTCTAGCAGACACTCGCACTCGAAGCAAATTATCCAGCAGCATCAGCATGTGAATGGTAGTAAAAAAGCAGGGTATATTCATGGGCGTTCCTTTCATTTGATACAGTCAAATATCTAAAGCGTCCTTCCATGAACAGGAAACGCTCACAAGGTGAAAACGTCGTTGATTACTTGTGAAATAAGTACAACCAGGCAAAGATTTAACTTTCGGCTTTTGCTCCTGAAATTCTGACATAACTAATTCGTGGATAATTAATTAAGTGGAATTGATCACCAGTAACAGAGCAGCTTTCTACGTGAAAGCAACCATGGATGACGGCTATGAAGGAATTTTTAACAGCAATAATAATATCGTGTTTCCCATATTAGCTTGCAAATTTACACTATGTCAGTAAGTCTACCAGAAGTGTTTGAAGTGATAGTGCGATAAGAAAATATAACTCATTGATAAGAAACAGTTGATGTCCAGATCTCCAGATGGAAGGTGGAAAAAGTGACATGATCAATATTTATGACGGGAGTTCACTCAAATGATTGTTAAGCGCTAATTGGCCCACAATTTTTTCCCCCAATACCCGTCAATTACTGTTCAAATTACTAAGAATTTTTAACAACACATGACAATAGTTAAAAAACGCTAAGGCATACGTTGCATTTTGCACAGCACCGAAAGAATGAGAGTGCAGCCCAACGAACACAGCCATTGGTTTTGGAGGTTACGGACAGTCAGAAGCTGTTTTAAAATTTTGGGATAGAGTCTGCAACTTTGAAGAAATAATACCTCACGAAGCTATATTATTGTGAGAGATGAAATAGGTATTATTACTAATAATACTAATTATTAATAATTATACAACGTTAACTCAATGTTTAATTTAACGACGGAAAAACTACATTTCAAGATGAAGTCATTCGTTCCCATAGCGCTAATGAAACGTATGAATAACGCAAGAAACATGACAGATATAGTGGGAATATATGTTACAATTAGTGAAAGCCTACGACAACGCCTACGAAAGCCTAAAAATGAAACTTGTGTTTTATTTATCGCACCCACGTTATCCTTGACTGCAGTTTGAATTCACTTCCGCATAGATTTTGCTAAATTTCAAAAATTAATTAAACGGACATTAACCAACAATGAGAAAAAACATTTTGGCATGTTTTTGTGGGTATCGTATACCCACAAAACTACACAAATATGTATGGTTGACTTCGTTGTAACCAAATTTATGAATATACCATCATTTACAGCTGTGACCATGCAAATCTAAGGCTTTGGCTGTACTGTTTTCCTTATTCATGATAACCGTTTTTATATTATTCCGTCTATGTCTCCCAGTTTCCGCTATCTTCTACGATTGACTTGTAGAAAAATTAATGTAAGGGAGCTCTGCACTTTGTCATGATATTCACCCAGGACATTTACGGACAGAAAGTAGGTAATGTCAGACGCTCAAGATCAAAATACTAGGCTCAACAACACATGTCCCCTCTGACATTAGAATAAGGTTCATTCTCACGAGGAAATAACGATTTTCAGTGAGCGACAAGAGTCTTGAACAAGTCTCTGGAGGTGCTGATCACACCGAGGGAACAAAAAAAAGTAAAAATTGTTTTTAATTTTTCTAATTGCAAGCAGTTTTTTGCAAAACCACGTAGACATGTTGATGCTTCTACACGCTTGCCCTAACCCTATGTGTTTTTATGAAGCTCAGGCTCAAACACACACGACTCAAGACTTCGTAATCAGTAATGGACAGTATCAGTTGCGATAGACCAGTTACTTCAATTACTGCAACAAGTGAAAAAAAATTGACGAATGCGTAACTGCGAGCAGCATTTGACGTATTATGGCAACCTATTCTCTGCTCAACATCCTTCTCACCAGGATTTGAAACAATGACGAGGATGGTGTCAGGTGAGTGCTTCACAAGGTTGGGGATGATGCCCTTGAAAATATCGGTGTTGCGCTGGACCAGAGATAATCTCGACTCTCCCTCCTTCTGCCGAGCGCCTGCGGTCACGATGCACACCCGCGAACCCGCTGATACTGCGAAGTCTGTGCTTGCGTCGATTTTAATATTCCTGAAAATTGAGCAAGTCAAATTTAGTGCTGGTACGTAATTATAACTGTAATTATCATATCATAACCATTAATATATACAATGAGTTGAAGCACCTCTTGTGCTTGAGAAGAGCGAACATCTCAGGGGAACTCGATCTGCGACTCGAAGGTCGGAAGTTATCTACGGCATAGTTTGCACAGGCTCATCTCGAGAAAGTATGATACTATGATTGAAGATAAACGTATATGACCACCAGTGTCTTGTATGAACTTTTGAGCTGAAGGTCGCACTAGCACCTCACTAATCGAAAGAAATGATAAGCAAAAATAAAAAATAGAATTCTATATAACTCTCAATATGGACCCACAGCAAAAATCGCAACATATATTGATGAATCTACGTTGGAATTGGGTAACCATTTCATGTCGCCGAACGCTTGTTTCCCAAGATTTACTGCAAAGGTGGAAGAATTCCTCCCAAGAATTCCGCAAGCCACATAAGAAACTATCAAGATACGATGAAAAACTAAGTCAACATTGGGTAATATAATGAATGTAATAATGAAGAATTAAGATGAATTGTATGAAGAAATTGGAAGGTGATGAGAAACAAAGCAGAAAGGAACTAAGTACAAGAAAAATAATACTTTTTATTCCGCAAAAAGAAACCGCATTCCATTACAATGACAATACAAGACAATGACAATATCTGCAATATCTAATTTTGCGTTAGAATTCTTGTTAAGTTATCTCATCCATGGAGGCAACATATGCATTTTTCATGATCCAAATGAGGTTTGCGTCTCTATTAAAAATTTTTGCGAAGTGCTGCACAATATTGCAACACGGAACGAAGTTAACCGAGAAGAGCTAGCTTCTGAGCTAGATAGGATTGTTAAATACATCAGTTTCAGACTTCCTTACGACAACAAAGGTAATCTCAAGACAGCGCAGGGAAAGGACATGTAGAAAACAGGGATTCTATGCTCAATATGGACTCCCACACAGGACATCCTGCACATATAAACAGCAGATTATGATGTAAGAGAAAAATGAAACAAAAAAGAGATAATGAGAAAAGATGGACACTGAAAGAACTAAAATGAGAACGAAGGACATAAGTCCCATAGGTACCGCCCCGGGGTCGCCAGTCTCCATAACACAAGATAGACAAACGTTCAACTAACCTAAGTGATTGCCTCTCCTATTCCTCTGAAGAGTGAGATAGAAAGTAGCTGGGCATTTTTTTTCACCTATAACGCGATATCTTCTAACGTAAACATCAAGAAACATTGCTCTCAAATTTTTATTTTCATTCCTTGATGAATTTTTTTTTTCGCGTTACTCAGTGATCTTATGCGAGGACCATTGTTTGAAACTGTGCTATACCCCACCTGAGGAAGGTGAGGCCGTGCTGGAGGTCGAGCATTTCGCCCCTGAGTTTGTCAGCGGCGACATCCACCAAGGCGAGCTCGGAGCAGATGCTCTGGGTGAGGAGGGAGAAGGCGCACGCCATGCCCACCTGACCTACTCCGACTACAGTAACTTTGCCGCCTGACTTGTCCAGGGCAGGCACGATTTCGCTCATCAGCTGGTCTGCGATGCTTTCCGCCATGGCTAGAAACTTTTGGTACGCTGTAGAAAATACAGAATGCTCTTAGTTGAGATGAAGTAATGACTCAAGTATCATAGCTACCGAATTTCTGAAGCATAAGCGTCTAAAGATTTTCCGAAACCGGGACTCCTAAACAAGGATTGACAATAATTGACTATCAAAATCTAGAACAGATATTCAGCACATACGATGGTCGATCCTTTTATGTCACGCTTAGGTATGAATATGAAGGAACTTGCATGAAAATAATAGAAAGTAAAGTGATGTATGTGTAATTTAATACAAATACAATGTTGGCTCTGGGCGCTTAAGTTCTTCGGCATGTACAAAATTTATCATATTTAAACATGGGACATGGAAATTGGTTAGATTAAATTAGATTATATGTTAGTTTAAGCCTCCCTAACTGCTAAAAAAAGAACGTATCGAAGAGAGGAAGGAGGAAGGCACCATTTAGTATGGAGAAAAGGGAATGCGGAATCTATGCAGAAGGGTATAGAAAGAGTAAGTTGAGAATGATGTCCATGAAACAAGATAAAAGTCAAAGAAGAAAGTAGTAGGTGCGGAAAAAACAGGACAGCAGTGAACCAATAAAAAGGTGGTCCTTATATATAACAAAAAATTTTTACTTCAACAAAAAGAAGGCCTACCTAACTCGCAGCTCGGGCCCTCACACATTTTCCCCCTGGGAGCGCCTATTCCCATAGATACAATAGTTGTATCCCCCTGAGGTAACAAAGGTATCCCATCATAACAGATAAAACATCGATAACAGATGTATATTCATCCAGCGCCGCTACGCATAATCATGTAGCAATGACTCAACCAGAATACCCACGGAGTGTAAAGAACGATTTAGTGAAACCAAAGATATCTTCGTAAAGCTTTATTCCCAAAGTTGCAACACATCAATTTAGTTTCCAATTGAAGCCGTGGTAAATCCAGTCGGCCTATTGTAACGTGAGCCAAAGAATTCACTAAAGTGACTGAGGTAGGGAAAGCGTCTGGAATTAAAATAAGAGCAAATGAGGTGCAAGATAGACTTTTAGAAGAATTGTTGGGTTGACTATCAGCAGCTTTGGGAACTCAGATGAGCACTAATTGTGTGACTTACTTTAATGAGAACACGCGTAATTAGTATACCCTTTGCTTCTCTCGAAAGGGGCACAGAAATTTTGCACATAATAATTATTATAGAGGCCGCTAAGTTTCCAAGCTACGCGAAGTCAATTTGAGAAGAGCACCTCTTGAGGGCGTAGCATCTGGAATCTGGATTGAGACAGCAGTATGCACGTACCCTTAAAACTTCATAAGATATCGATTCTTTTCAGGAGCCTTGCTTTTATATGTTGTCCTTATTGTCTGCAGGTGAAAGATATTTACTACATTGTAACTTGGAAATTGAATATGTACCTATCTACAAACTTCTGCAACTCTGATTATCTCTTCCGTCCATATTGTTGTCACCGTGAACGTTTTGTCTTCAGTAACAACACGGCAAAATTCAGCTCATTGCTCTCAGAGATACAAGAAAGGAGTTAATGAAAGAATCTGCTTTTACTAACAACATACGGGAAATTAAACTTTTTCCATATTGCAGATTACCCAAATCTTTCAAAAATATGTAGGGAGAAATTTACATTCTTCTTAGTCCGACTTACGACAATCTCTCACAGTGCTGTAATTACAGTCTTCCAGGAATGTACATTTTAAGAAAAATATTTCTCGCTAATTATATCTGGAAGCTTTATGTAAAATAAATGTTTTAATTACCTTACCATCCTGAAAACCATGACAATCAAGCAATTTCTAAGTAAATAAATAAGCTCTATGAATACCCTGATCCTACAGATCACGGGTAGTCTTGTACTGTACGAGCTTAACGCCTGCACCTCGTTTGAAATAGTCAGGACATTCAGACTCAGCAAGTCACCGATATTGAGGAGAGCCAGAAGTAAGTGATCCTGCGAGCGCACGTGATTAGGTTCTACGGAACGAAGGCCTACTCCAACCCTCGTGACGATGTAGTACACTCAGTGAATAGATTTTAATGCAAACATTAATACCCACGCATGACATTAAATAATACGCAAATAATTAAATTTCAGAGAATATCTCAACTGTTAGGTTTGTATTATGTCTGGACCTCAGAAAAGGTAATAATTTTTCCGATGGTTGGAGGAACATCGCGTACGTCGCAACTATCAGGTGAAAGGCTAGCTTGCCTCCTGGAGCACGTCGGTACCTAACCCAAAGAGGGATAAGTCGAATTGATATGCCAAGCCTAACTTTTTTCGCACGACCAAGACAACGGAGCTTAACTTGTGCAATTTGACCCCATGAAGACTGTCAAATTATCAAATTCTCGGTATAACAGCATAAAACATACAAGAAATTAAGCACTTTCGAATTGGAATAGGAAATTTTCAAATTTGTTACACGCTGCAGCTCGTGAGTGTCTAATAGTATTGCACGATAAAATAATTTTTTCGACACGGAAAATGTGTGAGAGAAGCTTACATTAACAATATGACCACCATTGAGCGAAAAAAAAGAAAAAAAACAGTACATTTCCAATATAGATGGTACAAAAGTACCATCATTGGTTTTTAAAATCTCTTAAAATTAATACACTTAGATGATACACACACACGAGTATTGTAAAACTCGTGTCATTAGTCGAAAAGAAATGATTGAGAGCAATGTACTCCTAATCTTGCTTAATCTACATTTGATAATACATGTAATGATAATTATAAGAGATAACACAATTTCATGGACGATGCATTTTCATTGTGAGGTGAAAACACTTCTGACAGTTTACATGTACATGACATAAAACTTCGCAATTCTTGACGCCAGGAAATAATACATGAATCGCTTGTTTCGGCCAATGTTCAAAAGTGTAATTTTAAGGAAGCATGAAAAAAAACATATATATAAATATACATCCGTATATATATACATATATATATTCATACATATATATACATGTACATATACACACCTACATATACATGTATACACGTACACATAAGCATGAGGACCAAGAAGATTATAAGTTTTGTATTTCTAATCCAACAATTTTAACATAGCGGTCATTAGTTAATAAGCATTTAATTTAGAAAAAGAAAAAAAAGTTTATTTCCAAATTGTCACATGAGATACATGCCAACATATTGGCTTTTAAAAGTTTCTTAAATATAGGGCATCCTAAAACAAATGTTCCATACGAGGAGTACTAATTGACAAACCATCCGAGGTGTACAAGTAGATGAGCCATACGAGGCATAATAATAGACAAACTGTCAGAGGTGTACAAGTAGATAGACCATACGAGGCATAATAATTGACAAAATATACGAGGCGTACTAATAGACAAACCATTCGTGGTGTGCTAGTAGTCTAACAAGTTTTATACTAGGAGTACTAATTGACAAACCTTCGAGGTGTACAAATAGATAAGCCATACGAGGCATAATAATAATAGGCAAACTATACGAGGTGTACTAATAGACAAGCTATCAGAGGTGTACAAAATAGATACACCATACGAGGCATATTAATAGACAAAATATACGAGGCGTACTAATAGACAAACCACACGTGGCTTGCCAATAGTCTATCTCTGTCAAGAGTAGTTGAATGAGAAATGAAAAATATGCCCTAAAAATATTCAAAGCCCTATCACCACCAAAAACATATTTCGTATCTTCTCGATATTCACCACATCATGCGGACATGGGTACATGGGATAAAATAGAGATACAGTGTAAGCCGGTTACCACTCATGATTGACAAATATCTACAAATATTGATAGAAATGGGTAAACAAACATATATTCAATATCAAAATTCATAGCTTGTACAACATACGGACAGAAAGATAATTTTACTACGATTCATATGCTCAAATTGCACTTTATTTAATTAATTATATTTGACATTAATCCGATTCACAGAAACGCCCTCTGGGGAAGTGATAGATCTATTTTTTAATCATTTCGCTATTGCAATAAAATTTATTAACCGAATGGTTTTTGCGTAAAGAAATGAAATAGAAACATGTATATCTATTTATGTAGATACATATATATACCTACACACGTACACACACATATTAATTTATATACTTATTGAAAATGAAATATTAGAAAAAAATACATATATAAGATAAAAGATAGAAGCAACCTACCATACCATCTACTTCACAGAAAATGACAGCTGAGCTCACTGTAATCCTAAGAAATTTTTCGCAAAAAAAATAGCTAAAAGGAAGAGAAGACAGAGGTACAAAAACATAGCAAAGTATCTGGTGCCTCGAATGATGTCGACACGTTGTTAATGCTTGAAAGCTAAGCCATAAAACACAATAGAATACAGCCGCAAATTTGAAATTAGTGTTACAGAAATAAATCGCTTTCGAAGCTCTTAGTTGGACGACTGCACTAGTGCTTTAACATATTGACTGCAGTGCGGGTTTAACTGAAGTTCAATATCCAACTCAAATTAAATGTCCAAAGATATTAAAAATTTTGGAAACATTAACTGTGTATATAGAATACCATTAATTTGAAATATTGTTAAAATTTTTTCAAACGATCACTTCGTAGCTGGAAAAATTTAAGGACGACCCACCGGTGCCCAGTTTAACTTTTTCGCCGCCTGCATGCATGTTTTTCGCCGCAGAAATAATTAAATCGTTTAGGCGGCGAAAAATATGCATGCTCCGGTGAAAAACTGACATGAAACACTGACTGGGTGGGTCGTATTGCAGTCAAAGTGTTGGATAAACGTTTTATAAATCCCTTGACGAACTCATACTTATCATTGCTTCAATGCTCAGATTACACGGTTAATCGATCGTGTTATTGGAATTTTTAAGAAAAGCTCATCGTTTGTTGGTTTTCTCGTTAAGGCTTCAACACAACCGTCCCTGTAGTCGCATTTGATATTCCAGTTGCTTAAACCTGCTAACGAGGTAGAAAATGGTTTTATTTGCACACCTAAATTGGGTTGAACTCAATGTGACCAAGGCGTTCAATGAGCAGAAATTTAAATCAACCAAATAAATGGTTTTATTAGCGCACCTAAATTGAATTGAACTTTCAATGGTCAGGACTTCTAGAAATGAACCGCAAATAGACCGAATTTCCTCATATGAAGCTAACTTTGAAATGAGTGTAATGAGTAAAAGGCTAACATAGTTTGTAGCGTTGTAGTTCAGAAAGATTTATTAATCATTTTTCCATTTTATTAAAAATGTCAGCGAAATGTTTACGAACATTTCCTACAAATGTGCTTGTGTATAGTTATGAAAAAAAATTACATCCTGCTAACGTTATCAAATTGCAAGCAAATAAAAGAGCACTAATGATAGAAACAGTTTTTTATTCCTCAATCCCTTCATTAGGATGCAACGAGCATCTTCGTAATGCATGCGAATTTTCAGTTTCGATAACTTTTTGTTTCATATGAATATTCATTTCTACCATCGTAACCATATTGCCAGCAAAACTTCATCGATCGCTCAGCTTGTCTCAGTCATTATGTTTTCCTGTGATGCAGCTTATCACGATAACTAAAGGGACTACGTCTAGGGTAAGCTGCAAATCTCCCTCAGATATTGAGTACACTCTACATCGCGCTAATTTAAACGTAATATTGAAAGCCATAATTTACAATTCACTGAGTGGTGCTAAATAAAACCAACATTCTTGAGATGTTTGCCAGAGTGAACACTACCGTGTCTAACTTTTTCGCCGCCTGCATGCATGTTTTTCACCGCCTAAGCGATTTAATCGCTTACATCGTAAAAACATGCATGTAGGCGGCGAAAAAGTTAGATTGGGTAGACGCCCACCTCCCAGATGCCGAATAAAAGCCCGCAAATATAAGATCAGCTTATAATGACTTCCAATACGCATTTACTCAGCAAACGCCTGCGCAAAAGCTCACAGAGGTAACTAGGAAATTTTAATTGTATGGGGACATGTCCGTATTTATTCGAAACGTATTCATAATCATTTATATTTCCGTAGAAATCATCACAGCATAAATGGTATAAATATACTTAATAATATTTTGATAATTTTCCGACGTAAGTTTGTTACGTTAGAACGAAATATCTCAATAATTCTATTAGCATTCTCATACATGGCGGAATAGACATAATGTTGTTAGCTGAAATACTGGGCTCTTTTATCGGCACTTGGGAAGGGTCACCTTACAATCGATCTCTAGTTGGACCTCTTTTTAGACTCATTATAGGACTTTTATTTGAACTACAACTTGCCACCTATCTATCCTGTTAACTACTATCTATGCCACCCGTTAAAATCTGTAGATAAATCTCCTGTTGAACCTATAGTTGAACTACCAGTCAGACCCATAGTTTAACCTGTAATTGAAAATATAGCTGATATACCAGTTGAACGTAAGGTTGAACTATCTGTTGAGGGTACATGTGGACCTACAGTTGAACCTATAATAATTGATCTATTATACATATTGGACCTATAGTTCAACCTCTAGTTCAACCTCTACTGCAAAATATTTTCGAAATATTTTCTTTTATACTTGCACATTACTCTTAGTTTCCGCGAAAAATATTCAAACAGCGTTTTGCAAATTTTATTACTACAAACACCATTTTGAGCTCGTTAAATTTGTTGAGCGGAAAAAATTTCAGAACGACTTTTATACTTTTACTTTAATCTTAGTTCTCGCAGAGAATTTCCGAACGGCATTTGTAAACTTCATTACTACAACAAGAAAAAAAAAATGTGTATTTCCAAGTTGTCACATGAGATACATGCCAACATATTGGCTTTTAAAAGTTTCTTAATATAGGACATCCTAAAACAAATGTTTCATACGAGGAGTACTTATTGACAAACCATCCGAGGTGTACAAGTAGATAAGCCATATGAGGCATAATAATAGACAAACTATACGAGGTGTACTAATAGACAAACCATTCGTGGTGTGCCAGTAGTCTAACAAAAGTTCTATACTAGGAGTACTAATTGACAAACCATCCAAGTGTTGAAACCTTTCATGTAGCACCTTGAATGTATATGTGTATAATACTGATAATGTTACAGTGCTCTTGCGTAAGAATGTATTTAGACAGCACTATACGTTGAGAACTGAGCTCATGGTTCTTGTGGATCTCTGCTCGTGGTTCTCGGGCTTGGCTGGAGTCTACTCCACCGCTACCCTTCGTAATGTAAACGTGTGTCCTGCTGTGTGTACTGATTATACAAACTCCAAGAGTCTCGTCTTCTTAACCTACGTCCATTAGGTTATGGGCCCAGTAAACCTTCCGATGAAGCAATATCAAGTGAGGTTATCTTAAGTCCCGAAGCGAAAAACAGCCCGGGACAGCGAGAACAGAAGTTGGTGATTTGTTAGTGCTGTGTGAGACAGAAACGGTGAAAGAGAAAGAAACATGGCAGGCTCCGTAAGTGAAAGTGCAAAGAACTGCCTCACGGCTCTTAATGATAAAAACTATCCTACGTGGAAGCTGCAAATGAAGATGATTCTGATGAAGGAAAAACTGTGGAACTTGGTTCGAGGAACGGAAACCATGCCACAGACTACGGACGAGACTGCTCGAAGAAAATTTGAAGAAAGACGTGACAGTGCACTTGCAACAATTGTGCTTGGTGTCGAAACAAGTCAACTTTATTTGTTGGGTGATCCTACTGACCCTGTGCAACTATGGCATAAGATTGAAGATACATTCCAGAAGAAAACTTGGTCTAACAAGTTCAGACTACGCAAAAGACTCTACAACATGAAACTAAAAGAAGACCAAGACTTACAAACTCATCTCAAAGCATTTGTCGAAATATTTGAGTCCTTGAGTGTGATTGATGACGCAGTTGATGAAGAAAGTCGTGTAATAATCTTGCTGTCGTCACTTCCCGACCATTTCTCCACACTGGTGACTGCACTGGAAGCTCATGAAAAACTACCGTCATGGGATATTGTGACAGAGCGTCTTCTGAATGAAGAAGCAAAACTGAAAAACCAAAGTGCTTCAGACTTCAGTGAAAAATCCCTTGTGACCTCCAAATTGAAAAACTCACGATGCTTCGAATGCGGAAAATTGGGACACCTACGTACCAAGTGCTGGATCTATCAAGAAAAATTGAAGAAAGAAGATGGGAACCACACAGAAAACCAAAACAATTTTGTAGCAGGTAAAACAAATTATATCGGTGCATTGTCTGTGATAAATATCAATAATTGTTGGGTAATTGATTCCGGTGCAACAGCACACATGTGTAATAATAGGAATGATTTTTCTTGTATGAATGAGCTATCTAGTCCAATTAACATTGAAGTTGGTGATGGTAGAAACTTGCAAGGTGTTGGTGTAGGTGATGTTGAAGTTATGGTGTTGTTGCCTAAAGGTCGAGTAGATACCTGTGTTGTTAAGAATGTCTTGTATGTACCTGGTTTAGCTTACAATTTACTTTCCGTGCCTCAGATTACAGAAAGTGGAAACTCAGTTTACTTTGACGAAAGCTCATGTAAGATTGTAAATAAAGACGATGAATTAATTGCCTTAGGCAGTAAAGTAGGAAAATTGTATAAACTTAATTGCACCCTTAATTCAGCCGCTAAATGCATGAACGTTTCCTCTGATGAAATTCTGTGGCATAAACGATTTTGTCATCTAGGATTCAATAATCTTAAGAAATTAGGCACTAGGAATCTTGTTAGAGGTTTTGATTGTTCTGTGAGTGGAGATAACATTTTTTGTGAAAACTGTTGTGATGGTAAAAATCATAGGCTTCCGTTCCCCAAAACAAATCACAAAAGGAAACGCCAACCCTTAGAACTTATCCACAGTGATGTGTGTGGCCAGCTTAATCCCATATCACTTGGGAGTGGAAGGTATTTTGTAACCTTCATAGATGACCACTCCAGATATACTTGGGTGTACATTATCAAACATAAGAGTGATGTTTTCAAAGTGTTTCAGGAGTTCAAATCCTTGGTAGAAAATCACTATGATCACAAAATTAAAATTCTGCGCTCCGATAACGGTGGGGAATACATCTCTAATGACTTTGAACAATTCCTAAAAGGGGAAGGAATTATCCATGAAAAAACTGTGCCTAAGACACCTGAACAAAATGGAGTTGCAGAAAGAATGAATAGAACTCTTCTTGACTCTGTCAGAGCTATGCTGTCTGGTTCAAAGTTACCAAAATCATTCTGGGGTGAAGCTATATCAACTGCCGTGTATGTCAAAAATAGGAGCCCTGCTAGTGCATTGAATGATATGACCCCTTATCAGGCCCTTAATGGACACAAGCCCAACGTACAGCACCTCAAAACCTTTGGCTGCAGTGCGTACGCTCATGTCCCCAAAGATGAGAGGGAAAAACTTGATCCAAAATCTAAACCGTGTGTTCTTGTAGGATATGGAAGTGGATCCAAGGGATATCGTCTGTATGACATAAACAGTAGAAGGATATTTTTGAGTAGAGACGTTATGTTCAATGAATCTCAGCAGATGCCAATTGAGAAGGAGCCTCCAGAAGTAAATGATGGTAATTTTTCTCTTCTTCCTCAGGATCCAGAGCCAGAAGACTCTGAGGGAGGGGTGGAGCATAGACAGTCAGATGCTGGGATGGAGGGAGTGCAGCCTAGACAATCAGCCAGATATCGACGGGCTCCTGATAGGTTTGGTGAATGGGTGTATTTAATGAAAAATGAGCTTGATATACCATCTTGTGTTCAAGAAGCACTCAGTGGACCAGAAGCAAAACTATGGGAAACAGCTATGGAGAATGAGATGGAGTCTATAAATCAAAACAGAGTATGGTCCCTTGTAGAGTGTCCTAATGACAAAAAACCTATCAAATCAAAGTGGATCTTTAAAAGAAAAACCGGACCCGACGGAAGCATTTGCTCGTACAAAGCTCGCCTTGTGGCTCAGGGCTACTCACAAAAATATGGCATCGACTACGACGAGACCTTCAGTCCCGTGGTTCGATTTGAGTCTGTCAGGACAGTACTAGCTTTGGCTGCCAAATGCAACATGCAAGTCCATCACATGGACGTTGCAACAGCCTTCCTTAATGGAGAACTGATTGAAGAACTATATCTGGTTCAACCTGACGGTTTTATTGTCAAAGGCAAAGAAAATCTGGTGTGTAAACTACAAAAATCGCTCTACGGACTAAAACAAGCTCCTAAGTGTTGGAATACTACACTAGATAGCTATTTGAAGAAATTGGGTTTTGTACAATCTAAGAGTGATGCTTGTATATACACTCGTGTTCAAGATAAGAAACTGTGTATTGTGGCGGTGTATGTAGACGATCTAATAATTGCTTCTGAGTCTGGTGATGAAATAAATCAAATAAAGTTGAGCCTTTCTACCCAATACAAAATGAAGGACCTTGGTGTGCTGAGTTACTTCCTAGGTGTAAGTGTTGTACAATTTAAAAACAATGTCTTCTTGAATCAAACTGCCTACACTGAGGCTCTGTTGTCAAAATTTGGCTTTGATAATTGTAAACCTGTTGCAACTCCCGCCGATGTAAACGTAAATCCGATATGCTCCCCAAATGATGTCGAATTTGACCCTGCCACTTATCAAAGTGCTGTAGGTAGCCTTTTGTATTTGTCAACCAGAACTCGACCTGACATTGCATTCGCAGTGAATAATGTTGCTAAATACAGCTCCAAACCTCTTGAACAGCATTGGATGTGTGTTAAGAGAATATTCAGGTACCTGAGAGGCACCTCTAAACTAGGTCTCTTGTATAGCAAATGTTCTGATACTTGCATTGGTTATTCAGATGCTGACTGGGCTGGTGATAAAAATGACCGAAAGTCTACCTCTGGTTACTGCTTCACCCTCAGTAATTCGGTAATTACGTGGAGATCTAACAAACAAACTTGTGTAGCCCTCTCAACTGCAGAAGCCGAATACGTTGCTCTTGCCGGTGCGGCTCAAGAGGCTGTCTGGTTAAAGCACTTACTCAGTGATCTAAATTTTGGGACTATGGAACCAATGGTTATAAACGAAGACAACCAGTCAGCCATCTGTCTTGCCAACAATCCCAAATATCATGGGAGGAGCAAGCACATCGATATTAAGTTTCACTATGTACGGGATCTTGTAAGTAACAAAGATATAGACGTAGTGTATTGCCCTACCGACGAAATGCTCGCCGACATATTCACCAAGAACCTGCCGATAGAAAAGTTCTCTAGACTAAGAACGAAGTTAGGAATGGTCTCATCTGACACACATTCAATGTGAGAAGGAGTGTTGAAACCTTTCATGTAGCACCTTGAATGTATATGTGTATAATACTGATAATGTTACAGTGCTCTTGCGTAAGAATGTATTTAGACAGCACTATACGTTGAGAACTGAGCTCATGGTTCTTGTGGATCTCTGCTCGTGGTTCTCGGGCTTGGCTGGAGTCTACTCCACCGCTACCCTTCGTAATGTAAACGTGTGTCCTGCTGTGTGTACTGATTATACAAACTCCAAGAGTCTCGTCTTCTTAACCTACGTCCATTACCAAGGTGTACAAATAGATAAGCCATACGAGGCATAATAACAGGCAAACTATATGAGGTGTACTAATAGACAAGCTATCAGAGGTGTACATATAGATAGGCCATACGAGGCAGATTAATAGACAAAATATACGCGGCGTACTAACAGACAAACCATACGTGGCGTGCCAATAGTCTATCTCTGTCAAGGGTAGTTGAATGAGAAATGAAAAATATGCCCTAAAAATATGCAAAGCCCAATCACCACCAAAAACATATTTCATATCTTCTCGATATTCACCACAATATCATATGGACATGGGTACATGGGATAAAATAGAGATACAGTGTAAGCCGGTTACTACTCATGATTGACAAATATCTACAAAATATTAGTAGAAATGGGTAAACAAATACATACTCAATATCAAAATTCATAGCTTGTACAACATACGGACAGAAAGATAATTTTACTACGATTCATATGCTCAAATTGCACTTTATTTAATTAATTATATTTGACATTAATCCGATTCACAGAAACGCCCTCTGGGGAAGTGATAGATCTATTTTTTAATCATTTCGCTAGTGCAATAAAATTTATTAACCGGATGGTTTTTGCGTAAAGAAATGAAATAGAAACATGTATATCTATATATGTAGATACATATATATACCTACACACATACACACACATATTAATATGTATACTTATTGAGAATGAAATATTAGAAAAAAATACATATATAAAATAAAAGGTAAAAGCAACCTACCATCTACTACACAGAAAATGACAGTTGAGCTCACTGTAATCCTTAGAAATTTTTCGCAAAAAAAATAACTAGAAGGAAAAGAAGACTTCGAAAAACATAAAAATGAACTGGTTTTTAATTTCTTCACAGAAATTTTTTAAGAAAAATCAGGTTATAGTCAAGAAGCAACACAACTCTTCAGCATTATACGGACATGTGTACGTGGGATAAAATGGAGTAACATTGAGGCCGGATATCACATCTGAGTGGTGAATATTCACAAAATTTGGCACGTATAGGTAGATTAGGCTTTGATCCAAAGTGATAAATTTAATTACAGAAATTTAGAGTTTTTTCCGATCTGAAAGTTCAGTGCTAGTGTGCGCTGAACGCACGGAAAAAAATAAAAAAATAAAAAGACTAAATGCAATGCTTAAATTACCCCTTTCCCCCCAGCTCAGCCGAAAATCGATTGAAAACTTCTGCGAGAATGATTTTGAAATAGCGAGACAACGTTAGCCAAAAATTTAATTCATTATAAACTTTGCACAACCCTCACATCTATAAACCTGTGTATTGGTGTACACACAAAATGTATTTCATGGTATATTTGTCATACGGACGTTAAATATTAATACAGAAAAGAGAAAGAAATAACAAAATAAAGATGAGGAAATACTCCTAATTATGGAAAGAACGTTCGTTCTGCTGCACTGAACTGACGGCTGTGGTGCTCATTGTTGTCGACAGAAATAAGTAAGATGAATATACGAATCGCTTAGCAAACGTAAAATGAAATAGTTTCTAAATTTCTAACAGAAATTTCAGGAAAAATTAAATTTTCTGATGGACGGGAAGTTCACACCGAGATGCTGCAGGCCCTATGACAGAGATGCAAAATGACGTGACACATTTACTCTAAATTCTTCTCCAGTTTTAGAGTTTTTGATATGCTGGGGAAGCTTGTTCCACAAAAAAGCTCCAGAAACTGAGAGAGCTTTTTGCCCCACGTTAGATGAACGGTAACTGACTAAAACATCGTTCCTCCGGTTTGGTCTTTCGTTTGGGATATTAGATGGAAAAAATTTTACCACCTCTGCATTACTTTGGGGGAGGTACAGAGAGGAGAATACTCGTCGAGCTTTCTGGATCATGAATCTGTTCGGTATTGGGATCCAGTCGAGTTTTCTTAAAAGAGGGGTGACATGATCGTATTTATTGAAATTTCCTTTGCATACCACTTTGGCGGCGAAGTTTACACATTTTTGCAACTCTTCCTGACGGCATTTAGGTAAGTCTCCCCACACAAGACTGCAGTAGTCCAGACGCGATAAAACTAAAGACTGAATCACTAATAATCTAGATTTTTCGTCAAGTGTGTTCTTTATACGATGAAAGAACATTAAGGTTCCGTTAATTTTGTTGCACATTGTTTCGACGTGTGAATTGAAAGTCATATTTTTGTCAAACCAAACACCCAGATTTTTAACCTTATCGACTGGTTTAATTGTATCGTCTCCAAATGTTAGCTTGAATGGTGGTAAATTTTCAGTCGCATTCTGTGATCCAAAAATAATGCATTGCGTTTTACTTGCGTTAAGTTTGAGGCCATTATGGTCATACCACAATTTCAGATTTCTCAGAAGGTTTTCATCGTTGGCTTGTGTTTCTGTTAAATCCGCTGTTGAGCTTGTCATGGCAATTTGTACGTCATCAGCATACATTGAGATTTTTGTGTTTGCCGGCATGGTGGGGAAATCGTTGATGAAAATTGAAAATAGGAGTGGGCCTATTTAAACAAAAAGTGGATGATCGCACAACAAATGTATAGTTTTTACATGAATGCTTTACAATAATAAAGAGATGACGAGTTAGGTAATGTTACAAGTTGAGAGTGAACAGAAAAAAGACCATTATCTCTAGTAAAATGGATAAGGATACACAAATGCATTTCTATGCATCAAGGCAATACATACGCATTCTATTTAGTGTCATACGCATAGCGTGCACACGTACACATATATACGAGTAAGCATGTGCGCGAATATCAGCGTAAACCAGTCAGTATAAACCAGAAATTCTAATCGAGGGAAACGGAGAAAATATCTTTTATTATGGCATGAATTTTATAAAATTTCGTACTAAAAATAGTGGCACAAAACAGTCTACCTAAGTCTGAAACATGAAAACGATTGTGGTACGTGAATAAGAAAGAAAACATTAATGTCCTATAAAGGTTTCATAATAAAAAAAAAAATCACATTATCTTTGAAATAAGGCGCAAATTGTCGGCAATTGATAAACAAACATAGGTATCACATTATTATTAGCATATAACTATAAGCGTAATACTGCAGTATAAATGGATGATCACACAACGAATTTATTGCTTTTTTTACATGGATGCTTTACAATATCATATTAGAAAGAAAATCACATTATCTTTGTAATATGGTGCATAATGTCTGCAATTGATAAACACACACACACACATAGGTACCATGACGGTCTAGTTTGATGCTTGCACAGAAATGGAGAGGAATGACATAAAATGCAACCTTCGACTGGTTTATCTACTCTAGTGCACACAGGTGTACGTGCACATATGCACACCCATATGCCCACATACACCTATATACGTACACACATATTCAAGTAAGCATGTTTGCAAATGGCAGCGTATAGGCGATCAAATCACAATACCTACGCATACTTTAAAACTGTTGTGTGATATCTTTTATTATAAAACAATAAGCGAGGGAGATTTTTGAGCAATGGAGATACCAGGCAAATGAGATTCGACAGTACTTATTTTGTGTGTTCTGTAACTAAGAATTATTCTTGGGACACAAGATGACGAGTTATTTTGGCTTTAAATTCTCTCGGTCTTTGAGGGATTTTAATCCTCAGGGGAAGTTTGTTCCACAGTAAGGCGCCTGATATGGACAGAGCCTTCTGCCCTAAGTGAGATGAACGATAGTTGACTAAGACATTATTGTTTCTATTCGGTTTTTGATTGGTTACAGTGGGTGGATGGAAACACACTATCTCAGCATTGCCCTGGGAAGATATAACGAGGAGAATACGTATTGGGCTTTCTGCATGAGGAGCCTTTCTTGGATAGGAATCCAGCCGAGTTTATTGAGGAGAGGGGTTACGTGATCACTTCTTTTGAAATTACCGTTGCATACCACCTTCGCTGCAAAATTCATGCACTTTTGTAAGTCCCTTTGAAGGTATTTAGGTAAGTCTCCCCATACTAGGCTGCAGTAGTCAATGCGCGATAACACAAGGGATTGACTTGCTAATAATCTGGATTTCTCGTCTAGCATACTTTTTATACGATGAAAAAACATTAAAGTTCCGTAGATTTTGTTGCAAGTAGTCTCAACGTGAGATTTGCGAAATTCTAATGAGTGAAACGAAGCATGCATGGAAAGGCAGTAAGAAAAAAGACAGTAAGAAAAGCACTTCATTTCCAATAGAGATGGTACAAAAGTGCCATCATTGGTTTTCAGTAATGAAGAAACAGACAATTCAGGCATGACCGCAGCCTGTTCCGAACTCTATTTGTGTCGCAATCAATAACCGGGGCCACGTGACCACGCGCCGGCAGCGCTTTATCGCTCTTGGCTCGCTCGCCTCGACCGCCGCGGCACGTCTACACCAGCTGATCTGTTTTTGTGCCCCCGGCTGCTACCTCTGTCGCCGCAGCTCACAAGTAGAGCTGAAGTTATTAAATAAGAACCGGTGTAACGAAATAGCAGAATGCAACCTAACATTGACTATCAATTGGTACAATTAGACTTCAAATTAGCTTTCTATACTTTCACAAAATCTTAAAAAATTTGAATACTGAGACACCAAAAGAAAGAGGTCAATATGATATTTATCCCAAGAAGTGAAAATAGAATTCTGAAGCGCTGGCACCTTTGGATAAAAAAAAAGCCTCACAACAAAGTCCACTGGTTTGATATCTGGGCTTGAAGTGCCCAAAATCCTTTATATTGAATAATCTACCCAAATTCCCATCGCACTGGGAGTCATAGGGAGGTGAGCTGATGCTCCGTCTTGTGTGAACACCTATTGGGTTCCAAAAGTTTTTTTTACCAAAGACATTTCTTCCACACACTACAAATGCTTTACCACATTCATCAACTTGTTGAACAAAATCCTTGTTGCTGATACCCACTGATTTCGAACTAAGCAAATAAATATGAATAATTATAAAATTGCTAAAGTTGAATAAATGTTTGCTCTCAGTGCCTCAAAATGCAAAAATTAATAACGATACGATGCACTAAATTAGAATAAAATCTGTTCATTCTGGCTCCTATAAAAATATTTACACTCAATGAGCAAACCTTGATGACGCGCCTGGTTGTTCAACCAATTTATCAGACGTTATGGCAAGTGTCAACTAGTTCTTTTAAGTTAGAGATTTTGGGTTCCTGCGTATATGTAATGTTAGTCTGGAGCGCCGCGCACTTTAACTGAATTGTATTTGTTTTCCACGGACATTTCAGAAAAAGACTTCACCTCTAGGCAAAATTAAAAGAGCGGCTCACAGCTATCCATAGCTAAACACCTGTCACTCAAGACGTATGCTAAGCCAAGAGCGTATTACTGTGCGCAAAAGGGATCTAATTAGTAGACGTTTCGAAGAATGGCTATCATTATCCACTGCGAAGTCACGCTTCTAATTTACAGAGTCGTGTATACTCATCATACCTATGAATTTTAGAGCATCGAGATACCATTCATCCACAAGAATAGCGGAAATTCCAGATTCTTTGTCCCCTTGTGTAATGCAACTTCCTCACACATAAGTGACTAGGTATTTCTAATTAGATTGCATTTATATCCGATAAGCCTGACCATTTTCCAGTGTCCTCTTGGCACAATCTATCTTATGGCTGGTATCCATAGTCCCCAGTTTAGCTCGCATTTTGTTCTTCGTATCTATAACTCTAATCCGTATTAAATAAACAACACTTTGTGATTCATTTGAAGTGGTTATAATTAGAAGCTGAAATTACTTGGGAGGCCCAACGAGGTTCAAGTTGCTACCACGGATAAATTTGCTACCACGAAGTGTCACGGATAAAATGGATTTAAAATGATCGAATAAGAAAGCACATAAGCATGAGACAGAAAGCCAGGCGCCGCACACGCGTATCGAACCCACTCGACGCTGAGTGCGCTCGAGGTAAACAAGCTACAATTCGACAAACGACCGAGTTATTGTTGAGGCAATGATTTTGTTTCCAATAACGACTGGGTGCTTTAAATACGAGTAAAAAGTTAATACGTAGCACTTAGTTCATTAGTGCACAATAATTACGTAGCTCTGCACACGATAATTACTCGAGTTACTCATTACTTCTCTTAACTGTCGCGTTACATCACACCCACAAATCTTTTATGGTCGTGAGAATTACTTGAATCGATTAAATTAAGGTATTGATGTTATTTTAATGCCATTGATTTTGAGCGTGGTTAGATGGAAATCATTTGCCAACTAATTTCCGATGTTTACCCTATATTTTAAAGACCATCAGCCCATTATAGAATTTCATTGCGTTAGATCATCAGAACTGCCCTGGTATCGTAATATAAGATACAAATTAACCAAACCCAGCCAAAAAAAGTTCGTAACTTATGCAGGATCACCACACGAAGTGCACACTGGCATATCCTCTGCCTACCCTCAGTGCCGGATGCCAGCACCCCACCCCAGTTTGAAGTGGAGTGCGAAGAGCAAGTTGATGCATGGTATCGATCATTCTTTCGATGAAACACGCAAACTATTTTACTCGAATTAGAAAACTTTGAACTGAAAAACTTAATAAACATCAACAAGTATGAGCTCCACTTTAATCATCACTTAGCCATTTTTTTAACTTTGAATTTGATTAGAAATGTAGTTAGAACCAGTCTTGGTGACAGGACCATTTGAGATGAAAAATCACGTAAGCAGGCGTTTGCCGGGTTTGCTAGACGTCTGAAGGCTATTCAAGGTCATGGCTAAAACGACTTTGAGAAAGCGAGAAGCTATTAAAAATTATTTTGAACTAACATCAGAGGAAAGATCCTAGTTAAAAATCAAGCATTGTTTCTCGACCAAGTTGTAAACAGAATTCAACAGACGTACCAGTTGAACACCCACAAATGAAGCAGATGCCAATGTTTATGATGGACGAAGTAAGTTACTGATCAAACTAAGGTTGCAAAAAGATGAGAAATAAAACTACAAAGCGCTTACACTTACCAAGTGAATAAGAAATATGAGCTTATAGCTCTGTTAGACGCTGTATGACAACCTCAACTTGCGTTGCACACACTACCACCACGACGCACTATAGCGACTGCTAATGAGGATAGACTGGTAGTCTCAGACGTGGCTTGGTTGGTAAGCTTCACGGCTGCCAAATGCGGCGCAGGCGCACAGTGCCTTTACAAACGTTCACGTCAAGGTCACTGCTAGGTGACCTCTTCGTGTACGGCGAGCCAAAATGGTGAAATTCTGAGTAACTACAGTATTTACCGCTAATATATTTTTAGTGACGCTCTGTGTATCATGTAAAATCGAGAGATGAGAAAATAAACGTTGTCTCATCTTTGGCTACATCACCGACTCGGTGATCACTAATTGCACGGGCAATGTCCTTTGAGGTTATAGAGTTCGTTCAAGGTCTACGTACACCGAAAATAATATATTCATGACTTGATTCACGGAATAGTGCTTTACAGCACTAAACTCGTTAAAATGTGGCAGTTTTGATTTCATTAAAATGATGGAAATGTCACTTTGTTGCAGGAACAAATTCAAGTTTACTATTCAACAGTCACGAGTGTTGGTGTTAATATGTTACCTTAACCGAACACGTGCAATTACTTCTACAAAATACGAGTAATAAATTCGACGCAGATTTCCTGATTCTAGGTGCACATGAAATGGTTATTTACTGCTGCGCTAATCCCCTTAGGGGGATACAGTTATTGTATCTATGGGAATTATAGCTCTCAGGGGGACAATGTAAGGGCCCGAGCTGAGAGTTAGGTAGGCCTTCTTTTTGTTGAAATAAAATGTTTTTGTTATGTTAAGGACCACATTTTCTCGGTTCACTGCTGTCCTGTTTTTCAGCACCTACCACTGTCTTCTTCAACTTTGATCTTGTTTCATGAACTTCTTTCCCAACTTACTGTTTCTATGCCTTTCTGCGTAGATTCTGCGTTCCTTGAACTCAATAATAAATGGTGCCTTCCTTTTTCCTCTCTTTGGATAGCATTTGTTGCTGCGGGTAGGGAGGCTAAAACTAACGACTAATCTAATCTAATCTACTGCTACGCTGTAACCAAAAAATCGGCATGCAGATGAATGTCTTACCCACCCTCAGATGCGCTCGAACATTGTGATACTAAACAATAAAAAAACATTCATACTCCTGACCGTCATTGGGGATACAGCGTACTTGGGCTTGTTCAACTATTCTTCCACTCTTTCAGCAGAGAATGGGTACTCCAAAGGCGACATGCTCCTTTTTCTTCGAAATATTGGATCACAGACATAAACAGATGGAATGCTTTCTTGTCACGCAAACGAAATAAAAAACACGTAGGCATATTTTTAACTTTGAAAGTAACGAAAAGGTAGCTCGTAGCAAATTTTAGTTAGTACGATCGCCAAATGTAGTGAAATCGGTTTCTTCATTTATGTCGAAGTCTCAAACTTTCACGCATTGAAGCGAATATGCCGATACTCGTGTGTGAAAGATGACGTCTGTACCTCTTCTCCGGCGCCTGAGCGTGATTCACTGTCAAACGGCGTGGCACCTGATAGCAACCCGAGAATAGCTCGTGATTCACCTTAGCTCGTTCCTGATAACGTACTATTTTCGTTTTCCGTGAAACTTACGTTAGAATCTAGTCAAAGTTTTTTAAATGTACAGGGACATTTTTCAGGATGCCGTTGTAAAGATGAATTATGTACAATCATTCACTGCGTCGTCTGGAGCGTTGCTATTTTGTTTGTTCTACGCACGTTCCGAAGTCAACGACAGCGTGGAAATTAAGCTCGAAGATTTAGTGCTAAAACTTTGACATTGCCACTCAGTGAAAAAGTTGAGAACAATTTCTCTTGTGTGAGTTGTTGGCTAAAAATATTTCTCTTTGATAAAATACACTTTAGACCTCCACTGGCAGGAATGATGACACGTCGTCACGACAGTCAAGCGTTCAGAATGCTTGATTTTTTTTACGGTCCGTACGCGATAGTAGTAGTAGTATTAGCATCGATTTGCTAGCGCTTCAGTAATTGATGTAATTTGGTTCATCGCCTCACTCGACAACACGGACGCAACTCCACGCTATTCAAAAGATAAGGTTATTCTTTTGCTTGCATCTAATTATTAAAGGTAGTTCATAAAAAATGGACACGGTAACTTGAGACACATTAATAATACCTATGTACAAAAAATATGCGCAAATTTTCCGTGATGTTATTGAAGAGAGATTAGTTTATTAGTTTATTAGTTAGTTTAAGCCTCCCTATCCTCAACAATGAGATGTAAAGAGAGGAAGGAAGAAGGCACCATTTAGTATGGAGTTAAGGGAACGTGGAATCTATGCAGAAAGGGCACAGAAACAGAAAGCTAAGAAAGAAGTTCATGAAACAAGAAAAAGTTGAAGAAGAAAGTGTTAGGCGGTGAAAAACAGGACAGCAGTGAACCGAAAAAAGATGGTCCGTAACACAACAAAACCTATTCTATTTTAACAAAAGAAAGCCTACCTAACCTTTAGCTCGGGCCCTCACATTGTCATTGAAGAGAGATATTAAGCAATTACTTATGCTCACTAGATGCATAGTTGAATATTCAGTACCAGACCCGAACTTGGTGAGAGTATACTTAGCGGTACAGCTTAGGGAGCCACAGGATAGTTATTATTCAACTCAACTAGTTTGATCAAAATTTTTCTGGTTAGAATGTATCGATGACGTGAAAGCTTTGGGTCCAAGATAAACAATTCTAAACTTGAAATTCCTGAGCTTACGTATGGAGCATTCCAGTCTGACATTAACGATCAAACAATTATAAGAAATAAAATGATTAACTTTAGTTGGCAATTTGAAGAAGCATTGCTGATGGAAATGAAATTAATTGGCATATTTCATGTTTTTACTGAATCATACGTTACACGATGTGCACAGATAAACGAAATGAGACTCACAAATTCAAAAGATGAAGCGAGTAGCCAGGCCCCAATTTAGGTTGTAATGGACGAGTAAATTTACAATGAGGCATTTTCTGTATCATTGTTTTAGAGACAAAATTTCTTAGCCCAGCTCTTTGAGAATGGTCTGACAATGATGGAGCGGGCTTTTTTGGCTTCTTCAGTGTTGAAGAGTCCCACACTCTGCATCCTTGAATATTTACACGCACAACCACTTCATGCCACGGAACGAGGCGTTTATAAGATATGAACATGTCGCTGAGAGAAAATTTCGAGGCTCTAGAGGAGGTGTCTTCTTCCAGCAATGAAGTAAAATCAATACCAACAAAATTATCAGCTTGCAAATTAAACGAAGTACCTACGGCACTGCCATCATTAGTTTTCATTTTCTTAACGAACGGACCTCTTAAATTACGCTTCGAATTTTTATTTTTTATATTTTCTTCCCTGCTAAGAGCATCTCTGAGAAGTGCCTCTCCTGTGGTGCGTAACTCTTCGTACACGTGCGACTTCATGAAGCTCGGAGTCTGACTCTCATGCACGCAGAGATACACCAAGGGCAGCTGCAGCACGAACGCCGAGCCAAACCAGCTCTCCCCCAGGGCGTACACTTGGCGCAGCTTAGTAAACGACACTCTCTGATCACTGCCTTCCCTGCTGTTCTCTTCATCGCCGGGTTCGTCACTGTCGCCAGCAGGTTTGTCGTTGTTTCCTGTATTGCTAGCACCATCAGTGCCTGCAGACTTTTGCTTCCTCGGAACCGTGAGATCAGTACGACTGGGCATGCCGCGCATGTATGAAGCAACTATCTTCACCAGCACTGCCTGCAACACAGTAATGAAACATATTAGGCCTCTACAAGTGCTTGAAGCACGAAGAAAGGACGTCAGCAAAAAAATTTGATATGATAAAAAATCATTCAAGGCACTAACTATAATATGGTAAAGCTATTGATTCCTAATATAATTAATCAGTAAAACACTTCACCGTGAAGATTTAAAATACCTCAGGCTGAAATGAAATACAAATGGAATAATTCTGAGTATGTCTTTCATCTTTACTATGACGTATAGAATGGTTACAGTAAGCAGAGCGAAAGGTTAAGAGAATGTTAAAAGACAGAAAGAGGCACTTAGTGTGAGTGCATGAAAGAGCTGCGAACAATATAGAGAAAAACAGTAGTGATCGCAATGCATATAAAATACGTGATCGCAATGCATAGAAGTAAGCCGCTTGAAAATGGTTCTTCTTCGAATGAATTACACAAAATTTGTGACATAAAACTACAGCAAACAAGAGACTCCAGGAGGAAGTAGGCCGACAGATTAGATTACAGATTATAAGCTAGTTTAAGCCTCCCTAACCGCTACAAAAAAGAGCGTATCAAAAAGAGCGTATCAAAAAGAGGAAGGAGGAAGGAACCATTTAGTATGCATATTAGGGAATGTGGAATCTATGCAGAAGGGCCATAAAAACAGTAAGTTGGGAAAGAAATTCATGAAACAAGATAAAAGTTGAAGAAGAAAGTAGTAGGTGCTGAAACACAGGACAGCAATGAACCGAAAAAGGTGGTCCTTGACATAGCAAAAAATATTTCAACAAAAAGAAAGCCTACTGAACTCTCAGCTTGGGCCCTTACATTTTCCCCCTGGGAGCGCCAATTCCCATGGGGACAATAGTTGTATCCCCCTGAGGGGTAGTAGGCCGGCACAGCAACAAACAAAGAGAGAGAGCAGCTTATACAGGTAAACAAACACACTATTTCCATAATATCTAAATGAGATTGATGACAAGATGTTAATGATGAAATACGAGCCTGCGCCGTGCCACAGGAAACACAAATAAGTTGATGAAAGACTAACATGAAGTGATGCCTGAGTAGGAGTTGTTTGCTCTAGATGGTTTCCTGCTAGATGGTTACCTAAATGACAGCAATTGACTTACTAGGTTTGCCATGATGAAATATGAGCCTGCGCCATCCCACAGTAAACACAAATAAGTTGAAAGACTAATATGAAGTGATGCCTGAGTAGGAGTTGTTTGTTCTAGATGGTTACCTAAATGACAGCAATCAACTTACTAGGTTTGCGGAAAGGAAGCAAGTAAAATGTGGTATGATACTTCAAGAAGAGTGTGACAGGACAATAGAACTCTTCACAGCTTACTACTAATAAGCACAGTGTGACCAGCTTCAGAGCAAGTAGGTGTGTAGTTTTAAAATGGAGGACCAGTACGGTGTTCGGTAACGCTAAGAGCTCACTGGAGAACAAAACTTATTCAACAAATCGGAGATATGAGATACTGCATTAATATGAGCATAAATGTATGAGTGGTGTGTCAAAGGTGAAGACAGCGCAGTTTTGCTTCTCACGCTTGTGTAACCCTAATTCAACAATCAATATTAATTCAAGAATCTCGTCACTAAAAATAAAAATAAATTAGAAGCGCTACAAGGCGGCTCACCATGAGCAGTCCCTGCGCCTGCTTGGCGTCGATGGCCTCCCTGGACACGATGGCAGCACAAGGCCCGGATGCACAGGCGGCAGGCAGAGCAGCGCGCAGCCTGCTCAGGTAGTTGGCGTAGCAGGGCAGCAGCGACACCAGCGCCGCCGGGCCTGCACCGCACCCACACAATATTGTTAACTTGTGAGGCAGTCTTGTGCACACTTTATGCACATCAGTAGTGCATCACATACGATAGTTTGTAGTACTAAATAGTTCACGCAAATTATGGGAGTTAATAACACTAGTGAATAATACAAATATACAGATAAAGGTAAATTATAAAAAGTAAATTGTCGGCAAAAATGAGACGAGTAAATGGAACTGCAAAGGCAAATAATACATAGAAACAAATAATTAAGGGAGAAAACAACGGTTGTAGAGTGTAGACGAATCTGCAAAATGCTGTTCTCGAAATGATGTGCTGGGCCATCAATCGAAAATCAATTGCATTAAGACAATAAAGTGAACTATACATCAATATTTATCAACCCTTGGAAAATACCATTATTTCAATGTATTATGGCAAGTTAATGAGCTGGTCATATTATGAGATCCAAAAGCATTAAAAAGAAGCAATAGAAGATTAGACTTGATCAAATTAGACGTTAGTTTAAGCCTCCCAACCAGCAACAAAGGAGTTCCATAGAAAAGAAAAAGGAAGACATCCTTTAGAATAGACTTAAGGAAACGCAGAATCCATGCATAATGTGCATAGAGGCTGTAAAGTTGAAGAAACAAGATAAAAGTTGAAAAAGAAAGTACAAGGTAACCAAAAAAGTTCTGTTCGTTTTTCAAGGAAAAAAGGAAACACCTCCCAGTATGTGTAACATATACTTTAGTCTTCGAAGTAATCGCCATCGGTATCCAGCACCTTCTGCCAACGTGTCTTCAGCTGTTCAATCTCCTTGCGATAAAACTTGGGGGTTTTTGGATGCAAAGAAATCCGTGAGGGCTTGCCGCAAGTTTGCTTCGTTGATGAAGGATTTCCCACGAAGATAATTACCCAGGGAGTGTAAAAGCGGATGGCGCAAAGTTTGAGAATAAGGTGAATGGCACAGTCTCCTACCCAAGTTGCTGTATGGTATCCTTGACCACTCACGCGACATGCGGCCTGACGTTGCCATGGGGAGAAGCACACATTCGTGATTCACCAGTGCTGGCTCCTTCTGGCCCAATGCCTGTTGCACACGTTCCAATTGCTGCGGGTATAGGTCTCCAGTGACCGTTTGGCCCGTTGGTAGCAGCTCATAATGAACATCTTGACGACCTGTTCACCAGATTAGAGGCATAATCTTGCGTGAGTGCATAGGGGGTCTTGCGGTGTTAGAGACAGCATCCTGAGGTGACAACCAATGTCTGGAACGCTTGGGAATTTTGTACAGAATCCACTTTTCATCACTGGTAAGCACTCGATTGAATAAGGATGCAGTACGGTGGTGAGAAAGCAGCAATACGCAGGCTGCCATTCGTTGTCTCTTGTGGACCTCCAACAGCGTGCACGGATTCCACTTGCTGAGTTAGTACGTCTTACCTAGGCAGTGCAGGTGAAGCCTACCTGTTTTATCAGAAACGTTAAACTGTCTTGCAAGTTCACCACACGTTAGACTACTGTCCTGTTCAATGGTCGCATGTAGGACTCCGTCATTCATGACCTGTGGTCATCTACTGCGAAGCTCATCATGGAGGGACATGTTTCCCGACTTCAATTTTTCAAACCAATTCCTTGCTCTGCATCCATTCACAGCACTACCTCCAAACGCTTGATATATGCGGCGACTTGATGCAGCAGCTGATCCGTCCACTTTGAAGTCGTAAAGCAAACAGCCCCAAACTAGATCTATGTATATACACTTCCATCCTTCTCCACTGCTGTACGGTTTATCTAACTGATGGCCAAACATAGTGCGCGTTTTTTTATAACGCCTGATGTTCCTACTTTTGCCTGTCGAATGAATCTAAAAACACTTGCTACACGCATCACGTATAAATTTCAACTTTCATTCAATGGCTAATCCAAAAAGGGGAAAGAACATTTTTGGTTACCTCATAGTAGGCGCTGAAGAACAAAACAGATTAGTTAGATTAGTCGCTAGTTTTAGCCTCCCTACCCGCAGCAACAAATGTGATCCAAAGAGAGGAAGGAGAAAGGCACCATTTAGTATGGAGTTAAGGAAATGCGGAATCTACGCAGAAAAGGCATAGAAAGAGTAAGTTGTGAAAGAAGATTATGAAACAAGACCAAAGTTAAAGAAGAAAGTAGTAGGTGCTGAAAAACAGGACAGCAGTGAGCCGAAACAAGATGGTCCATAACAAAACAAAAACCTATTCTATTTCAACTAAAAGGAAGCCTACCTAGCCTTCAGCTTGGGCCCTCACATAGTCCCCCTGGGAGCGCTAATTGAAGAACAAAACATCAGTGAACGGAAGAAAGAGGGTACATAACAAAACAAAAAGTGAGTGGTTCTTGGAGAAGAGGGAGAGGATCCTGAATTTGTTAAAATCTTGATTATGTCGGACGAAACTCATTTCAGTTTGAACGGATGTGTAAACAAACAGAACATGAGATTTTGGGCTAATAAAAATCTTATTGATATTATGGAAAATCCACTTCACTCAGAAAGGGTAACTGTTTGGTGCGGTTCCATAAAGAATGGCATTATTGGTCCCTATTTCTTTGAGGACAACAATGGCCCAGTAGAAACTGTTAACGGTCAGCGAATCCAAAACATGCTAAACACCTTCTTAATTCCTCCAGTGAACACCATGAATGTTGCAAATCTCTACTTCCAGCAGGACGGAGCAACGTGCCATACCACAAGGGATAACATGGGCATCCTGCGTAACCAGTTTTCCAGAAAGCTGATTTCAAGATTCGGCAACTTGAGTGGCCTGCAAAGTCTCCTGATCTATCCCCATTGGATTTTTTCTTGTGGGGATATCTAAAGGCGAAAGCTTATCGTGACAACCGACAGATCTGACTCAAGTCGAAGATGTCATCATCTCAGAAATAAGAATGATCGGTCCCACCCTCACCAGTGCTGCAATGAGAAGCATGCAAACACGCGCCCAATATTGCTTGCAGTTGAGTGGACCCCACATGGAGAATTTCATCTTCAAAATTTAGTCCAAATAAAAGATATAAATCTCAGGATTCTACTGCCGTTTAGTTTCCAAAAATACATTCATTGTGTGAAAAGTTATTAAAGATATTTTCGTGTCCCGTATTTAAAAAAACACCTAGCAAATAAGAAGCAATCCTCCTCTAAAAACATTTCTCTAAGAAGTAGTTACATCAAAATGTTTCAATTATACAGAATTAATTACAAAATCCAAGAACAATTGAACCATTTTTAAAATATTTCATTCAGCTTGATCAGCAAAAAACTCGCCCATAAAAGTTCAAGTTCTTTGTGCAAACCTTCACATTAGCGTTGCCTGAAGCTCTCTGCACTGATTTTCAGTTCAATGGTTGACGTGGTAAATCGCAAAATCCACGTGCGTGCTATAACTAGATTATTTTTAAGTTGTATCAATGTAACTTCAACCGTTTTAAAGCATCTCAACACCACATTTTTCAAACACCTTTACTTGTTATAATCTATGTACTCTTAGGCGACTGCCTAATATTTTCGGGAAGAACGGCGTTGGACGAGTGATCAGGACACTTTAAATTTAATTCAAGCCTCAGTCACTAGAAACTACAGCAGGATTTCTTCCTCTTGAAACATCTACGACAATTTTTGCATAGAATCTCGAGTACATTATTAAAACTCAAGTACGCAGTTTCACCATTATTGTCTTAACAAAAGCGTCAAAAGGAACAACCACACATAACTAGTGCAGGAGTAATCGTTATAGAACCGGTCACTTCGCGTTCACACAATGCAATGGTGACCTGACCAAGCCAGGCAGAATTATACATTAGGTTCCACAGGATCTTCCCACTGCACCTAGAGGTGGACTGCGAGGGGACGTGAACGCCATAAAAGCTTGCAAGTTGAAATAAAGAAAAGAAGCATTGCGACCCTCATGCATGAGGTGACTGCACAGTTGGCCGGCCTCTCACTACAGCACATATAAAGGTTGAGAAAATCTATATAAACTAATTACTGAACTAAATCAGAGAAAAAATTTGAGGAAGTCGCTTAGGACGCGGCGAGTATCCAAGGGCACAGCAACAGACTTGGTGCACCCCTTACGTAATTATGTTGATTGGGAGCTTGTTATAAAGGAGAGAATGCCTCACTGATACTATTGTTGATGACTGGTAGCATATTAGTATAAAGATAGTTCAAAAATAAAAATTTTAACCAAAATTATTGTTAACCACATTAGTATTAAGACCATAAGAATGCCAACAAAATTTTCTAAACGTTAAATTTTTACTGGTTTTAATAACGAAATTGACAGAGCGCAACGAAGTGGCGGACCATTAATTCATCATGCGTGAACTTATGAATAAAATGAGAGTAAGTTATGATACAATAAACTTCTATGGGAATTAGGTACGTGTGTGTATACGGGTGGACAAAAAAGAGCAGGAGGGTAAGGAGAGCAGTACCAAGGGCGAGGAGGGCGGTGAGGGCGCCGGTGTGCTGGCTCCAGGGGCGCGAGGTGCTGGCGATGACGGCCCCCAGGCTGCTCACCGCCACGTCCCACGCGGCGCATCCCTCGCTCCACTGCGTCAGCACCTGCGCGCACCAACGCAACCCCGTCAATGCAGACTAGATTAGTCGTTCGTTTTAGCCTCCCTACCCGCAGCACTGTCTGCGATCAAATGCGATCCTAAGAGAGGAAGGAAGAAGGCACCATTTAGTATGAAGTAGCGGAATCTATGCAGAAAGGACATAGAAACAGTAAGATGAGAAAGAAGTTCATGAAACAAGATCAAAGTTGAAGAAGAAAGTAGTAGGTAGGTGCTGAAAAAACAGGACAGCAGTAAACCAAAAAAGATGGTCCGTAAAAAAACAAAAACCTACTCTATTTTAACAAAAAGAAAGCCTACCTAACCTTTAGCTCGGACCCTCACATTGTCCCTTAGGAGCGCTAATTCCCATAGATACAATACCTGTATCCCCCAGAGGGGGCCCCGTCAACACAATACTCATCCACTACAACTCAGTCAAACTCACTCGGAATTCAAGCCGCAACAGTGATCTTATCCAGCGGTAGCTGATCTGCACTTCGAGAATGCCGGTAACGTCTCCCAGAGTCACTGTTATTTTAAATTCAGCAATGTTGGAGCTAAGAATTATGAACCAACTTTCCTTCATTTTATTAAACCAGAAATCTAGAGTAGGAAGACCATCAAGGGTATGTAAAAATACTCAAACTAATTTAATTCAAGAAATCCTCACTTAATAAAAAATTGATCCCCATCGTCTTTCAAACACCTGAATCCATTGCGTTTTTTTTCTACATTTGCTTCTGACAAGATATAACATTTAGCTTAGCAAAAATCTTTCAACAAACAATAACAAACAATACCATTTCCACGAATGAATGAAACAAGTACTGCGACTATGACTGTTATCACTCATGGCAACCGTCATGGTGGCCTGACTGTTGATTCCACGCAAAAATGCTTCAGCTAGAACAATTAATATACCCACTTAAATACCCACACAAGAATCATTCAGTCTCATGACAAAAGCCGAGGGTGAAAAAAATAACTAACATCCCTCAACAACTAATTCGAATTTACTTCAGCCTTTGTATCAGGATCTAAATTTTAGAAACGAAAAAGCTGCTAATGTTGGTGAATTTATAATTACATAGACACTTAGACATAACATAAGAAGTAAATACTTGCATTCTTCTCATGTAAGGTACAAAATGATGACATGCATGCTCACGGAGCACCAAGAGTTAACAGAACTATTGAAGTAGCAAAAGAAGTTCAGGAGCAGGTTATCCTACTTCATCCCATCATATTCTAACACTAACTAAATTGTAAAGTGCAGCAGAATCTCTAAAAAAGGACTCTCGTAGGGACTAGTTTCAATGCGAGACCGCAAAAAAGTAAATCTAAAATAATACCAACCACTGGCAACATCTACCGAGCTCCAGCATATATAATTGGTGGGTACAATGACCGATCATTTTCACTCATTGGGCAAAAGAAAGAAATATTTATAAATCAACAAAAATAGACTAAAGTAGGTATAATTGAAATAAATCTGGTGTAGGCAATGAGACTCAGAATTTTCATAAAACTTCCAATTATGTGGAAAAGTCGAACCAAGGACGTTAGGAGAGTGCTGTACCTACATTTGCTACGGGATTTATAACAAAAAGTTCAATTGTAATAATTTTGTTGACCTTCAATACAAATCTAATTAATTGAAGAAATACCAGTAAAGATGAGAAATTATAGAACAACGTGAAAGAGCAGGAAGGCAAACAACTATCCTTCAAAATTGATCTGCCAAGTCGTGAGAGCTTTCTTGTAATTTCTTTTGATATATTGGTAAATAAGTATAAACTTGCGTTAACATCAGTATTAACCGCTAGTCAGTGAGTGCAAGCCTGTGACCGTGTGCGCCCTAACACTGGGGGCAAAGCAGGGCACACACAACAAGCAGGCGGGCCACCCAGCACGCACCCCCAGCATGGTGTTGGTGGCCAGGCTGCGGATGGGGTGAGTGTCGTAGCTGTGCTTGCGCTCCGTCACCACGCAGAACACGATCAGGCTGATGATGTCCCGCACCTGCACCAAATACCAAAGTGGACCAGTTATGCGAGCATCGGCAATTTACCTCGGCACCCTGTATTTGCTTCCTTAACACTGTCGGGTGGTCAAGCTTTGCAATCCATAGACAACAGAGACAAATGTTATTTTTTGCTTTCAGGTATCAGTGATTAATCAAAAGTTATGTCCTAACGTTTAATAAAAAACGAAGAAGTTATACCAAAATTGATTCAGGTTATTGAGTGGGTTGCAACACCACAAGATAGCACAGCTGACGACAACTTGACAGCGCTCCGAACGGCACCCACAGTTCGAACATTGAAGTACAAAACACAGCAGCATAAATGCGCGGCTAGTCAGCCTCACTGCTGTGATGTGACTGTCACGCGGATAGCCTGCGCTCTGGAGTACCTGTGCCGGAGGTATTATGTGGCGCTAATTTTTAAGTTACGGAGAGCACTAGGCTATAAACTCGCGCATCCCACTAGTTTGTTTGTAGAACATTTAGTAAGTAAGTGAGGTGTATTCGTTCATAACCTCAGATATTTGTTCCGCGAGACTTGATTTACTCAATGCAATTTTCAAAGGAAGAGTTAATAGATGCGACTAGATCGGAATATCGACGTCAATAGACATGCTTTCCTCAAGGAAAAGCTTCCCAATAACAAGAGTATGTTATATATTATTATTATATATTAAATGTACGAGGAGTTCGTGGACTCGAACTCAGGACTAGAGATCACCGCGCCAACACGCTATCGACTGCGCTAACGATCACCCTAAAGGTGACCGCAGCACAACGAAAGCAATGTTTGGCACAGTGAAAGCAGGCGCACTGTCCTGACAGATATTTGTGGAAGCAGTGTCTTCCCGTACCAGATTCTTCAATTGTTTCTGGGGGTGACTAGACTTTGAGCTCTCTTTATATAATAAAGTTTTAGCCTCCCTGAACCACGACAAAGATGTCCCAAGAGAGGAAAGAGGAAGGCACCATTTAGTATGGAGTTGAGGGAACGCGGAATCTATGCACAAGGAGCACAGAAACAGTAAGAGAGGAAAGAAGTTCATGAAACAAGAAAAAAGTTGAAGAAGAAAGTAGTAGGTGCTGAAAAACAGGACAGCAGTGAACCGAAAAAAGATGGTCCGCAACAAATCAAAAACCTATTTTATTACAACGAAAAGGAAGCCTACCTAACCTTTAGCTCGGGCCCTCACATGTCCCCCTGGGAGCGCCAATTCCCATAGATACAATAGTTGTATCCCCCTGAGGGGAACAAGAGTATGCGTGAACACAACTCCATGCAAGCAAAACATAAAAACTACAATAGAGGACATAGGTGAAATGGTAAAAATAAGTTGCGCACTACATTTTTGGCTTTATATTTGGCATTATTTTATTTTACAGCTCATTTCTTTCGGTGAAACTGTATATGACAAAATTTTAATAAAGTGTTCATCACGTAGTAAAAACCAGTTTTGAGTGTATTTCAAATTCTAAATTTTCATTTATATTGGAGAAACGAAGACTCGTGAAAAGGATGCGTCAGCATTTGATGAAGAATGCATCACTGGGTTTCATCATAGTGGGAAATCAACTCGGGAGATCTGTACAGTAATCGGTATAAATATCACAAAGACACAGGAAACAAAAACAGCTGCAAACAAGATTTGCAAACCCAATTCATCTCGTACGAATTGTGGAAGGCCTAACATTCTGGATGACAGAACAGACACTCTCTGAAGAGATAGGCAATGAAAAGTAGGCATGATGACTGGGTAGTTTTGTCAAGGTCGGAAAAGCAATTACTTAAAGGACTGAGCGTCGAAAGTTAAGGAAAATGAGTTTAGCCACCCGCAAATCCATTAATTAACCATTAGTGTCAGCTGAAAATCGGAAAAAAGTTTGTTATTTGCTCAAAAGCACTGATACTTGACTGTTGAGGATTGGTAGGGTGTCATGTGGTCCGATGAGTCCCAGCTGCATCCCCTTTAACCCCTTCCCCGGCAGAAACGAGTATACACGTTTTCACAAAATGTTCGTTTTTCAACCGTCAACGGGTATAATCGCCTAAAACTTTACCTTAAAAAAAACAGCTACATACGTATATACTCGTCGATTTTAAGCCTTTGTAAGCCATTCTACGGGTGAAACGAATATTCTCGTCAAATAGTTCCCCTGGCACAGGCGATAGGGTAGATAGGGTAGAGCTGTGAGATTTCAAGGACATTGTTACTAGACTTGCTCCGACAGCCATTGTCGTCGGATGGGTGTTGTTTGCATCCACATTTGCATTCATTTTGAAAAGTACCATTCTAAATAATTTCATGTAGAAACTTTCTGAGGAAATACTATTCTTTTATATGTGGAAACAAAATTCATTTGTTTTATATTTTTGCTAACAACTTACAGTTTTCAATTGATTTTGTTCATAATAAAATGCCGGAAAAAAGAATTTCGTTTATCATGCATATTATAATTACTGCTAGATATTTGACATACAATTGTAATAAAAATTTAAAATAAAATAGCTTTTTATTTCTCTTTACATTTGGTAATAAAATTTTGAAAAAAATTGAGAAAATATGGTACAAAATATGGTTTATAAGAAGACGAGTTGACTCGTTTTGGCCGACAAAGGTATTTTCAAATAAAAATTTTACGACAAAAATGGGGAGAAAAAATAATTACAAACTGTTTTAATAACCAGCATCAAAAATACTATACAGAACCAAAATAAGAAAATTAGTCTGAAAAAGAAACGTTTTTATGAAAAAAATTGTTGGGAAGGGGTTAAAGAACGATGGGCGTTAGGCTATGGCGACAGTCACATGAAGCTATGGATCCGTTTTGCATTGTCATGACTGTTCAAGTATTTGGAGGCAGCGCAATGTTTTGGGGGCTGTCTTTCCTGGGATGGGCATAGATCAGCCAATCTTCTCAATAGCAAAATAAACTCCTAAGACTATTCATATGTACTTTCTGACAACGTTCATCCTTCCTTAGAGTTTTGTTCTCCTAATGACAACAGAATCTGCCAGAACTACAAGGCTTGCATCTATAGGGCTAAAAATGTTCAAAAATAATTTATTGCGAATGAGAGAACATTTGAGCATATAGAAGGGCAACCACAATCTCATGATTTGAACCCAATTAAAAAATTATTGGATGGCGTGAAAGGAACCTAAGGGACTCATCATCTTTTCTTCAATACTGACTGCTGTGAGGAAAATGCAACTTCAATTTATGGCCAAAAATGGAGTAACAGAGGATCTAGAATCTTGTAGAAACAATGTTAAGTAGAATGAAAGCCGTTATTTGAGCAAACGCAGTCCAAGCACTCACTAATAAATTTCTGAACAATGCAACTTTTCTGGCCCATTAGTGTACATAAAATTAAATATCTACAAATCAACTT
This sequence comes from Morinoia aosen, assembly GCA_030386875.1. Classification (NCBI taxonomy): domain Eukaryota; kingdom Metazoa; phylum Arthropoda; class Malacostraca; order Amphipoda; family Talitridae; genus Morinoia; species Morinoia aosen. The sequence goes on from CM059557.1 coordinate 76,000,711, forward strand.
CACTGAAATCTAAATATTTATGCACGTCTAAGATGATTAAATAAGTTAGTTCAAGTCTTCCTAACTAGAGCAACCGTGTTCCAAATGGAGGAAGGCGCCATTTAGGATGAAAAATCTATGCTCAAGCAGAAACAGCAAGTTACGTAGAAAGTTCATGCGACAAGACAAAAGTTGAATAAAAGAGTAATAATTGCTGAAAAACAAAAGAGTGGATGATGGAAAAACGATTGCTTATAACAAAACAAAAAACAATCTTATTTCAATAAAAGTAAGGTCATCCTAATCTCCAATCACTGACCTCCCATCCTCCTCCTGAAAAAGCAGATTTTCATTGATACTGAACAATAGTCTGCGGGGGTCATCGGGATACTGATAAAAACTAGCTATCAGAAATAATAGCAGTTATAACCAGGTGTAAGTATGTCACAATGAGATGCGTAAAATTGCGATTACCTTCGATTCAACACAAACTTTTCCTCTGTGTCAGCCACAGTCTCGTCGCACCGAATATGTCACTGGCTTTATTTCTATGACTGCTCTATTATATCTGCCAAGTTTTACACAGTTGCAAGCAGTTTTCTCAACAGAATTAAACATTGAAGTGCGACCAGAAGCCAACTAGACAGAAAGAGAAGAAGCCGATCAGGACACAAACTTGATTATAAGAGAGTGAAATTACCAATGATCGCTTTGGTGTGGGGGGCCATTTGGCCCAAGGAGCAAGTCATCTGTACATTTTAGACAACATTATGGACAGGTTAATTATATACAGGGTGTTTCAACGCTAGAGGTAAAAAATGAAACCATATATAGAAAATCGTAAAATAAAGCGATTTCCATGAGTAACAAAACTCTTAAAACTACACAGTTTTTGAGTAATTCCAAGATGAAAAGTTCTGAAACACCCTGTATATAGACGTTAAATGGTCGTCAATTACTTCAAATAAGAATGGTACGGTGATCAACCTTAGATATTTCAACTAGACTCGGCCTAAATCACACAGCTAGATCAGTGAAAAGAAACTGGCACAGAATTTAATACTACTTCATGGGGCAAAAACTCTCTACACATGAATCCCGTTGAAAATATAAGGGAAACACCGAAGAATAATAGCTATACCGAGCCTATAACAACAAAACGGGAACTCCTACGCTGCCCTTAAGATGTTCGTTTCACTCTGAGCAAATACAGGGTTAGTGCCCTAATTGACAGCCATGCCAGGGCGCGTAGCTAGGCACTACTGGTAGTTGAAGGTGGCTAAATTATGTAATAATTAATGCTGAATACTTTTCACTTCATCGATGTTATCTACAAATCTAGTTACGATCAACGAAAGTCTCGTAAGTCACGATTTTGAAGAAATATGTCGAGTTTAAAGAACTAAAGGTTTCGCCTGCACTGCACGTCTGTTCATTTTTCTGACCATTAACAAATTTAGAGAAATTTGAAATTTTCTTTCCAGCAAGATGCTGAGCAACATCAGTAACACAATGCCATACAACACCGTTTGAAAGAGAGGGCAGGGCATGTGTGCTGGCAAAAATGGAGAAAAATGAATTCAATTGTTTCAAATTCTTCTGATAAAACCCTTACACATTTTCATTACGAGATAACTGAGAGAACGTCGTGTGCTGCAGGAAAACCTAAATTAACATAGAAATTAAATTGAAAATGCCTAGGCAGCTATCTCACTCGACATTGTAGCTAAGGTGAAGGAAGCAGTAATTCACCATGCACATAAATGGCTGGAAGCCGCTGATGACCACTTAAGCACCTATGTAATTGTACCACTCAAAAAGAACTTGTATTAACCTAGTGACAATTACATAAAAGTTGGAATATTTTCATAAATTATCTCCATTTCTACATAATTTGTTCGAATAGAGAGATTCAATAGTCTTACAGGTAATGCTTCACAGCCATCCAACCGACGTTAGAGAGAAGCCAATGCTTACATATGTAGCGTGTCCGACGTGCAAGTGGAGGTTGGAAAGCAGAGCTCTGACCACAAGCAGCACGCGCCGCAGGATGCAGGGGTTCTGACGCGCCAGCTGGGCACCCCGCAAGCACCCCATGACAACCGCCCCCACAAGGGGGCTCATGCGGCTGTTGCTCTCCAAGTCGCGCACCAGCGTCTGCACGGACCATGTCGTTTTTACATCTCTAGCATACAAAACTTGATATTTAAGAAAATGATACACCAGAGAAATTTAGTGTTATACTTCAATTTGATTGTAAAATGCAGCAGAACAAACAGTAAGCAAAGCAAAATGGGATTGACAAAGAATGCATACCTGAAATATGGTGTCGCTGTGGCCAAATATTGCAGACATGAGTGTGGAGTAGTACTTGGTGAGCTGGGGAGACAGTGGCAGAGGGGAGAGGGAGCCCTCACTGCCTGCCTCTCCCTTGATGGTCACATGGTTGCTTATGTAGGCCCACTCTCCTGAAATGTTACTTCCAATGAACTAGCTGAATTCTGGACAACTCAGGCGTTCAGATCTTTGTGTATATTTCATTTCCCACTACTGTAACTTCCTTAGTAGAAAATTTAGGAAACATAATTAAGCATACAAAAAGTAACCTTCGAGCTTTGTCCTTCAAATATAAAGGGAGAAGGAAATTCTAATTTAAAAATAAGTTAGGTGGCACTTGATATAAAACTGTTATAGTCCAGTCATTGTCAACAGGGCAATTTTAGAGCTCAGGGGGTAAACAAGGTCACAGGTATTCGATAACAAAAATATCAAATTTAACATACGATTCAATATTGCTTTGGGCTCAACAACTTTCAGAACATTTATTATTTCTATCTGCGCATGTTGGTAGCAATTTGCTAACAATCGCACAATCAGGCAACCCTTTAGTACACGACACAACATACACTGATGACCTCATGATCCTTCGCTTAGTTTGCTTCTGCAGTTGCACGAGTGTGGATCGTAGACTACGTGTTCCTCGTGTGTATAGTTATTAACTGCTTCACTTCTTAAGCTCGATTACATTTACATTGAATTCACTACTGAATGCTTGATGTGAATTAGAAATATGCATAACTAAATATCAACTCGTTCAACGTTGCTAAGTGTCATTGGGATATTTCAAAATTATTTTCCCTTCAGTTCAGTATGACAACAAGAAAGAAATGTAGACAATATATGGAGGACTATTTGGTTCATGGCTTTGTAGAAAGCCCTCATGATCAAATACTACCAATGTGTTTTATTTCCAGCAGCGCATTTTCTAATGAATCAATAAAACTATCAAAGCTTAAAGAACATTCGATAAGAAAACATTCAAAGAGAGCCAGTAAACCCACAGCATATTATGAAAGTGTGAAGAAAAACTTCAACCAACAAAATACTCTCATCATATTTGAAAAAAGTTCACATACAAATGAACGTGGTTTGACTGTATCGCATGAAATAGCACAATTAGTGGCACACACTGGGAACACACATACACACACACACACACACACACACACACACACACACACACACAGACACACACACACAGACACACACACACACACACACACACACAGTCGCTGAAAATGCCATCAGGCCTGCATTTGAAATTCTAATGAAAACTGTGTTACAGCAAGATTCAGCAAATACATTGAAAACAAGTCCGTTGAGTATAGACTCAATCCGCTGAAGAATAGATTAAATTGCCTTTGGATGAGCAGAGTCAAATAATTGAAAAGTTGTAAGCAAGCAAATTCTCGATTCAGCTCTATGAGTCAACGGTAAGTGACAACAGCTATGCTTATGGCGAATGTTCGTTTTATGGAAGATAGCTGCAAACTTTGTGAAGAGATGTTGTTTGCAAAACCAATAGAACTTTATAGAACTGGATTATCCATTTTTTGAGCTACTTACTCTTGGTGTGACGAAAAGGAAATCCCATTTGAAAACCTGATATCCTGCCCAACGGATGGTGCTCCATCTATGGTTGGTAATCAGAAAGGTTTTACTGCTCGCATGAAGGAATTATGTCCTTCAATCCTTGAAGCTTATTGTGTGGTACATTGTCATCGCATAGTTGCCAGAACACTTACTCGTGATCTTCATGAATCATTAAGAGTAGTATTAAAACTGTAAAGGACGTGAATGAAATTGAGTCACACAGCATATATGATCGACTTTTACAAAAGTTTTACGATACTGAACAAAAGCAAGCAAGGTTTTTTTTCTCCGTTCAGAAGTTTGTTGGCATTCAAAAGTAAATTGATTGATTGATTATAAGAAAATTTTAGCCTCCCATTACCACAACAAAGATTTTCAAAAAGAGGAAGGATTTAGACACCATTTAGTATGGAGTTAAGGCAGTGGTTCCCAACCTTTTTCAGCTTGTTACCCAATTTAGCATGCCACATTAAGCATGTTACCCCTTTCACAAAATGTTGTCAACATTAATGTATATATGGCTAAACTAAAACACTAGAGACAATTTCTTTTATTTATTGTATTAGTACATTTTGCATCTCTAATGATTTACCCAAGATGTCAAGAGCATCAGTGAGATGGTTGGACCAATGCTTACTTGATTTTCAAAATTCTTAACATTTTTCTATCACCCCTCCATTACCCCCGAAAAATTGCTAAATTACCCCCAGGGGGTAATTTACCCCCAGGTTGGGAACCAATGAGTTAAGGGAACGCCGAATCAATGCACAAGGGGCGTAGAAACAGTAGGCTATGAAAGAAGTTCATGAAACAAGAAAAAAGTTGAAGAAAGTAGTAGGTGCTGAAAAACAGGACAGCAGTGAATTGAAAAAAATGGTCTGTAACAAACAAAACCTATTCTATTTCAACAAAAAGAAAGCCAACCATAACATTTAGCTTGGTACTTCACATAATCCCCCTGGGAGCGCTAATTCCCATAGATACAATAGATGTATCCCCCTGAGAGAATTCAAAAGGAAACTGCCTAGCACGATTTGTTAAGTTTTTTTGACACAATTGTTAATTGCTTAGAAAATTTAGGAGAAAACAATTTTGCAGAAGAAGTAAGATGCCACAAGGGTGACATTTTCTTTCCAGCATAGATTTTTTGTAAGCTCAATGAAGTGTCACTGCAGCTTCAAGGCAAATTATGCACGCTACTGGATTGTAAACATAATCTGAAAGCCTTTGCTGAAAAGATGCAGTAGTAGTAGTAGTAATAACATCAATTTGCTAGCGCTTCAGTGCCTGCACTATGTCGCGCCGAAGGTCTCGCAATTCAGGTTGTCTCCACTTCTCAAATTTCGAGGTCTTACTGCCACAAACATCGCACCGCAAGTCACAGCAACTATTAAACAAACAAAGACGCGACAGCCACGAGCGTGATCTGAACAACACTTGATTTCATTGGTGACAGTAGTAGTAGTAGCAGCGGCAGTAATAAAGGAGCTGCTAGTTCAATACCATACTCCTCATGCTTAGGGTTCAATCAGTTCATATAATCATCTTTAGGTACATGCACAGTTTGCACATTGAGCAACAGCCTAACCCCCTAATGGGGGTCTCAGCTGCCCACCCAATTATGGCCGGGCGCCTTACCCGCGCTGAAACCCCCAGGGGCATTGCGCAGCGCGCCCGGCCATTTTACAGTTCAGTGTTTACATCGCATTACCATGCGTAGAATCTTCAGGCTAGATTTTTGAAGACAGATTACACGCTCCAATAAACGACTGCAGCGCTGTCACATTATAAGTTGACCGCTCAGCCTCCCCAAGTATTCCAGTCAAAACATCCTGTGCACACCCGCGAAGGTGCGGAAAATGCAGATTCCTGGCAACAGCATTCAGGGGACACTCCGCGAGGAAGTGCTTTACAGTCAAAGGCACACGACACCGTTCGCACTGCGGCTGTGGTAGCCGCTCCATCAGGTGCCCGTGTGTTAGCCGCGTATGGCCAATACGGAGGCGACAAAGCATCACCTCTAACCGGCGACCACGACAACTGGACGATATCCACTCACTCACGTATAGTGGGTTTAATGCTTCTTAATTTATTGTTATCGTTAGCAGCGTTGTCCCATTCATGCTGCCATCGTTCTCTCACTGCCGCTTTGATCCGAGGGTAATAATCTCGGAAAGGAACCATCAGATTTAGAGTCTCCTCGTTTGCCTCTGCGGCCCGTTTAGCCTCCTGGTCAGCTCTTTCATTGCCAGACACTCCTACGTGGCCGGGCACCCAGCACAACGTCACAGATTTACGCTCACGTGTTAAATTTATTAAGTTCATGACGATCTCACCAGCGAGCGGATGGGTGCTATTATGCTCTCGAGTGGCCTCCACCACACTTTTTGAATCCACAAAAATAGCAAAAGTATCATACACACAATGTTTAATTAGTCGGAGGGCCTCCAGCACACCGTAAAGTTCCGCAGTGAAAATGGACGACTCTGGGAGCAATCTCTTGGCGCTCACCAGCTCCCCCGACACAGCGGCACACCCTACAGCGTCTCCCACCTTTGAGCCGTCGGTATAGAACTTCATCGCACGGGCATGTTTTTCGGCAATATGGTCCAAAAAAATCCCCTTTAGTATGTGTGTAGGCATAGAATCCTTCTTAGGCATTTGACATCCCGGACAAAAACTCCCGATTGGGACACGCCACGTGGGAAAACTTTCCAAGAACACTGGTTGTATTCTCATTGGCCTCAGCTGCATTGCAGCCACGACTGCCGAATAATCTTCCGATGAGGGCAGAAAGTAAGGGAAAGGCAGATGTCGGCCTAGTGGCGCATGCACGCTGGTCCATGCAGGAGACAAGGGGACTTGTTCCAACCGCGCCAAGTACTGAAGGGTCAGCTGCACACGTCGGTGCTGTAAAGGAGGTTCACCGCTCTCCACACACAAGCTGCTGGAAGGGGACGACCTAAACGCGCCAGTGCAGATTCTGATAGCAGCATGATGCACAGGGTCCAGCTTCGAAGGTGAAGTCGCCTTAGCATATTGATACACTATGCAGCCGTAGTCTATTTTGCTTCTAATAAGAGTACGATATAGTCTCAGTAGGGTCATCCTGTCAGCCCCCCACGTCAGGCCGGCCAGGCTTTTTAGCAAGTTCAGCCTTCTGACGCAGTCAGCCTTGAGGGTGGCTAGGTAGGGCTTCCAAGAGAGCCTGTCATCAAGCGTCACCCCCAGAAACTTGGCGCTGTGTGAAAACTCACTTGTCTTCCCTGCAGTGTGAGCTGTGGGGGATCACTACGGCCACGGCCCTGGAAGTAAAGTCCAACGGTTTTTTTTGGGTGAAAAGTTGAAGCCATGTTCCTGAGCCCACTTATTAGCGTTATTGATGGCTAATTGCATTCTTCGCGTCAGAGCCGGAAGATGTGTTGATGAAGAGTATACCATAAAGTCGTCCACATATAAGGAGGCAACCGTTCCGGGAGGCAAGGTGGAGGTGATACCATTTGAGGCGACACTAAACAGTGTGCAGCTCATAACACTGCCCTGCGGTAAACCTTCGCACTGCAACTGCGAGGAAGAGAGGGTGCCACCGACCTTAACGCGGAAAGTTCTTTCACCAAGAAATTCTCGAATATACAGGGCCATGTTACCACGGAGTCCATACTCATGTAGTGTCTTAAGTATTCCATATCTCCACACGGTGTCATAAGCTTTATGCATATCAAAGAAAAGACACAGGGTTCGGCGACGCTCGGTAAGGTTGGCCACCAGGTGGTTCTGTAAGCGGAGCAGAGCGTCTGTGGTCCCTCGAAGCTGCCGACTGCCAAATTGGACAGGGTTCAGTAGCTCCTCCGCCTCTAACCATCTGGTGAGTCGCGCATTGACCATTTTCTCCATCAATTTTCCAAGGCAACTAGTTAGGGCAATGGGTCGGTAGTTGTCAGGGTTGGATGGAGGTTTGTTGGGTTTTTCAAAAGCCATGATTAATGATGTGCACCATTGTTGAGGATATGTATGCGTGATCCAGATTTTATTGAAAATATATAGCAAGAATTTAATGGCTGTAGTATGCATTTTCTTCAACATCCGGTAATGGATACCATCTGGTCCGGGAGCGGTATTTTTACATTTCTTCAGGGCGTTGTAAAATTCAACCATTGTAAGGGGGTCATTATAAGAGTAGGTGGAGTTTGTTGAGAAGTCCAACTGCTGCTGCTCCTGTTGCTGTTTCAGCACTGTAAAGGCAGGAGAGTAGAGTCGTCCGCTACTGACACTATAAAAGCTTCGGGCCAGTGCTTCTGCCACTCACTCCGGGTCTGAGGTGAGAACGCCATTAACTTCTAGGCACGGCCGTCGATAACTGCATTTTCCCCTCATTTTATTTACTCGCTGCCATACCTTGGCCATAGGAGTATCGCTGTTGAGAGTGGAGACGTATTTCTGCCACGATACCTTACGGGCGACGTCTTTTATAATCTGAGCTCGCGCTCTAGCCCGGTTGTATGCGATCTTGTCGGCTAGTTCTTTTGTTCTTTGGTATCGTCGCAATGCGCATTTCCTCTCGAAATTAGCGGCCTGGCAGTCATTGTTCCACCACGGGACGCGGTGCACTGGGCAACCGCCTTTAGACTTTGGAATAGCACTGTTGGCGGCTTCGTGCATTGCACTCACAAAGCTGTCAACCAATTCATCTACGCCATGAGCTTCATTTGGGTCCTCCATTGTCGTCAGCGCTCCAAAGTTTCTCCAGTTGGCCTTTTTGAAGTTAAACCTTGGTTCTATCAGCATCTGCTGGTTTTGGACCGAGTGCATTAAGACGGGGTAATGATCACTACCGTGTGCATCGCTACTCACGGACCACTGAAATTCGGAAAGGATGTCGGGAGTGCAAAGACTCAGGTCGATGGCGGAGGAAGTCCCAGTCTGCACGTGAAAATGCGTGGGGGCTCCGGTGTTCAGAAGACAAAAATCAGAAGCGACGATGAAGTCCTCCACAATTTCACCTCGACGATCGCTCCGGGCGTTCCCCAAAGTATGTGCTTGGCATTGACGTCTCCCAGGATCAAGGCCGGCCTCGCGAGTTGATTGCTTAAGAGGCTGAGATCTTGCAGGGCTAAGGGTTCGCCTGGTGGTATGTAGATGTTACATACTGTTATCATACGTTTCCCAATGTAGACACGGAAAGCGATAGCCTGCAGCCTGGTGTTTACCGCAAATCTACTGTAGCCAACGTCTCTCCGCACAAGCACCGCCAGTCCCGTTCCAGGTACCGGGTTGGGCGCTGGGGAGAACAACTCTATATTGTAGTTGCTTGGAGGCCTTGGGGTAACGTTCCCCAGCAGTGTTTCCTGCAGACAAACACAACAGGGCTCGTACCTCTCCAGAAGTGCTCTCAAGTCTCCGTAATTCCGTCTGTAGCCACGTATATTCCATTGTAAGAAGGTGTTCATTTTTTATCAGTTTTAGATGTTATATACGTAGGACCCTTTTCAATTCCCTCACCTGCGGCACACGTCAGTCCGGGTGACGTAGAGACAGGAGGTCTGTCAATCCACGGGTGGACAGGTACCGCCGGAGGAGGCCCGGTGGGGAGGTTTTTTGGGGGTGGGAAGATTTTTAACAGGTGTGCTGCTACTTCTTTTGGGACGGTCGTAACCCGCTCTAAAGAACGAATGCGTTGGGTAACAATGTTAGGCTGCTTTTTACTGTCAATGTATGAGCTATTCTTTTCTTTGGTCGGTAGCAACAAGTCACGCCCGGATCCCCTTTCCTGCTTGTCTCCACGGCTGGGCCCTCGCACGGCAGATCGAGATTCCCTCACAGTGCTGCGTTCGTGCTCTGCCCTTCCATCGGTTGTAGCCACTGAATCCCTGACAGGATCCTTCTCTTGACTCGGGATAGCTTGGCCTTGATTGTCTGCTGGGGTGTCTTCCATAAATCTCAGTGTTTTTGGAGTTTTTGTTTGTTTTACATCTTGTGGGGGCGATATGTCGCTTTTAGTTCTTTTGCGGGAGGTAATAATTGAGGGGATTGATTGAAACTGTTCGTTAGATGAATCTTTCTGGTGAGTGGTGGAAGCTGGATCTTTTGAAATTTCCTTATTAGAGGGTCCTGATTGAGCCAAAGGTTGGGTCACGCGCACTGGAGGCTTTTGGGCCAGGCTCTGGCTTCTTAGAGCAGAGGCATCCACAAGGCTCAAAGGCTCTGGCTCCTGCTCATCTCGCCGTGCTGCCACACTCCGCGAGTGCGGTTGCTCAGGTTGCCGAAAGATTGGCTGAGAGTTCAGTCTACGGTGTTGGGCGACGTCAGCGTAAGAAGTGCGGGGAGAAACATACCTGGATGTCACCCTCCTCTTGGCTTCTCCATAGCTAATGCTCTCTCTCACCTGAGTTGCGAGGATTTCTGCTTCAATCTCATAGTGGGAACATGATGTGGAGCTGGCTGGATGCGCACCCTCACAGTTGGCGCATCTCGCAGGTCGGACACAAGGCGACTCATGTTGCTCCATTGAGCAATTTGCGCACGTGCCTCGCTGGGCGCGGCAGGTTTTGGCGCCGTGTCCGAAGGCCTGGCATTTAAAACAGCGCCTCGGCCTTGGCACGTACTGGCGTACCAGGCATCGCGTCCAGCCGATTGACACAGTATCAGGCAGCCTACAACGATCAAATGTTATGAGGTATACTCGACCTGGAGTTAGCACGCCCCTCTCTCTCCTTTTGAAGCAATATACCTCTTTGGCGCCGAATCGCTCCAGCTCCTCTAAGATACGAGCGTCTGTGTACCTTGGGCTGTTCTTATACCAGATTGTTCCTTTCGTTTGATTAAGGCGTTCATTCGGAGATACTGTTACCTCCACTCCGGCAAGAGACTTAATGGTGGTGATGCAGCGGCTCTGGTGAAGATTCTTGACTTCGACCAATAAACTGCCGTTACGGACTTCATTAATTTTAGTGGGTTCACCCCCGAGTCGGTGACATATTTCTCTGTAGGCTTTCGCGACGTCCACTTCAGCCATAGGGGAGTTATCGTTGGCTTTTATTACAAAGAAATTTTTGTATTCCACGGCAGGCAATTCATCTTCAACCACCGAGGGCAGGCGTTGCCATCGACGGTTTTTCCTTCTGCCTGCTCCCGGCACTCGGCCATCAGATGAGGCCTCGGCAGGTCTCGAAGGTCTGGGTGGTTCATATGGCTGCATTGTCCACTCTGCACTTCCGTCACGTCGGCCTGTCCCCTCGCCACCTACAGGAAATTGAGATGACGGTACGACTCGTTTACCGGGTTCAGGAGAGGTAATTCCAGTGAGTGTATCCATTTGTGAGGGCCGTGTCGTCAACGTTGAAGTAGGTAAAGTATCAGAAAAAGAAGAAGCAAGCTCAAGTGTTTAGGAGACTCTTGTCAGTGAGGGTTCCCCCCCACCTATCCAGGCCGGCTCAAGCCGGAAGAGAACCCCCCGGGCGGTCAGTAGCCTACTGACGCGTCTCCGCGTTTAAGGCGGGCACACACTGACCAATAGGAATGAAAATCCCTCCCACCGTCGACCCCGGCCCGTGGCAGCCCCTATGTACGCCCGGGTTAACAGGGGCTTTATCACCCGTAACTGCCGGGGTCCGGTTTTATTTACATGGGGGGCCTTCCCATTGCCCCCCACTTTGTCTGGCTGCTTGAAAAGATGCATTGGTTCCAAATAAATATACAGAAAAAGAATTTAGAAGATTAGATTATTAGTTAGTTTAAGCCACCCTATCCGCAACAAATGCGATCCAAAAAGAAGAGGGCACCATTTATTATGGAGTAAAGGGAACGCGGTATCTATGCAGAAAGGGCATAGGAACAGTAAGTTGAGAAAGAAGTTCATGAAACAAGATAAAGGTTGAAGAAGACAGTAGTAGATTAGCCGTTAGTTTTAGCCTTCCTACCTACAGCAACAAATGCGATCCAAAGAGAGGAAGGAAGAAGGCACCATTTAGTATGGAGTAAAGGGAATGCAGAATTTATGCAGAAAGGGCATAGAAACAGTAAGATGAGAAAGAAGTTCATGAAACAAGATCAAAGTTGAAGAAGAAAGTAGTAAGTGCTGAAAAACAGGACAACAGTGAACCAAAAAAGGTGGCTCTTAACATAGCAAAAAAGATTTTATTTCAACAAAAAGAAGGCCTACCTAATTCTCAGCTCGGGCCTTCACACATTTTCCCCCTGGGAGCGCTAATTCCCATAGATACAATAGTTGTATCCCCCTGAGGGGAGATGTCCAGTTTCGAAGTTACAAAGAGTTGAAATCTTAAACTAAGATTAAATTCAAACTGTTCACCTTTGCATCTAAACTCTCGTTTGGCAGGCTACTGCACTCGGCAACGTGAACACACATGAGCATGGGGCATTAGTTTACACTGAGAAGTCAACCTTCACCACAGCTATGAATGATAATGTACCTACTACCGAATAATGAACTTGTAAATATGCATTTAATTTGTGGTGTGGTGAACGGCCCTTTTAAGAAGGATGCGAGAATGTACAGGGAAAGAGATCTGATGTCAGTGAGAAATGCCAGAAATGAGCAAGTGCATCAAATATTTGTAGCCATATATTGGAGACTGCATGAAATTGGGTCATTCCGTATTGCAAGACCAGATGCAAGATGCAGGTCACCCTAAAATCACAAAAGGCCCAGAGGTGGAGGACAATTTTTCATTATGATCTAACAACAAGCACAGGCGCTGCAGCAAATATTCTGCCTCTAAATCACAATGCGGTGCGGCTCTTGCCATACAACAATCTTCCACATCCATTTCACATTTCGCGGGTTCAGAGCTTAAATGCCGATGATTATCCACGGCATGTTTAACTCACCACCTAGTATTTCAATAAGGAGAAGAGCCTGATATTACAACAAAAGTTCTTTCCTTAGATAATATCATGTCAGATTTTCTACAAGCATGTGGGCCAGCATTACTGACAACTATCTCACCGGCCTCTAACTTGGGTCAGGAAGACTCGCAGGACGCAATTATTGGGCGATTTTTGATAAAATACAACCCGGGTTGCTACTACCCTGGTGACTCACACAGGACCTGCACACTTCATGATTACTTTTAGGCAATTGCTGGATGATCGATTTCCAAACCAGTGAATTAGTTGTGGCATATCCATCTCTTGGCAACAAGTATCCGGACATCACGACCATTGACTTCCATTTTTGGGGACTTCTGAAAGGTTTAGAACTACCAGAAACCAATTACATCAGAAGAAGAACTTATCAACGAGATTACTGATGCTCGTGAGAGGATTGGTATAACGTCTGTTGTTATCACGCAGGTTCGGCCATAAATCCTTCGGTACCTCAGAGCATGAATGCATCACAGCATAGGTAAACTTTGAAACACCTATTCTAACTACTCACTTAACTTTATACTTTATCTTGTTCAAAGTAAACTTATTCAAATTATTATTGTCCATTTACTTCACAACACCCTCTCTAGGCTTTAAGACCTTTTAACTGAACATTTTTGGATTTTACTTCTTTCAGAGAATTATGCTTATGCAACATGAAGGAACCTTTGTTTAAAGTTGTCTAAACATTTATAAAATACTCTATTAGAAATTTAAAAGTGAGGAAAATTCCAAAGAACCCTATCATATTTAATTGGAAAACGTTTTGGAGTCCAGCTCCACCATCAGTTCAAAAATACAAACCATTATGTCTGCAATAAAAGAAAAAAGAAAATGTTGTAGACAATCATTAAAAGAGATCACGAAAACAGATTAAAAATATCACAAAATAAAATTGACAAGATGGCTACCTAGTCACTATTTGCAAAGGATATGAGCTATCGGTATTGTTTAGGACCGGTTTTCTTTTAAAAATATATAACGACTCCAAAATCCTGAAGTCATGCGAATTTGAAGTTGAATCTTAGATTTTGAAGTCTTTGGAGGATATTGGTAGGTTGCATTTTTCTGCATGATTGCATACTGCGGAATGAGAGGGGTGTGCTAATTGATTCCCAGTGCGGAAGCTTCTACCCTGATGTTCAGCCACTCTGATATAAAAATTCCATGACGTCATGCCGACGTACGATGATGTGCACTGCACACAACTGTAAGAATTAATCAGAGAGGCCCGCATCTCCATAGGAAGCGTATCCTTGTACCGGAAAAAAGAAGCCACCTTGAAATTATTAACTAGAGCAACGCATAACTGAAGGTTTTCAAAGTATTTTTCACACAATAATTTTAAATCCAGTGACAATTTCTCAGAAGGCGTTCCAAAATACGGGAACGAGCAGTATAGATAGTCTTTATTGCTATCTCTAATAGTTTGCGACGTGTTTTGCTTGGACAGAAATTTCTTAATTTGCGAATTGATGATACCCAAAGGAAAACCGTTAGTTGTAAAATATGTGCGCAAAAATTCAAATTCACAATGAAAATTTTTGAAGGTTGAACATATTTTGTAGCCCCTATTGAGTAAAGTTTGAACACAATTAATTTTGAAACTTGTTGAACAAAAACTGAAGAAACTGGCGCTTAGTCCTGTGAAAGTTGGTTAACGGTATACTGACGTCTGAAAGTGATCTCCGTCTCTCGTCACTAGACAGTCAAGAAAGGCCAGGGAGTTGTTCTTTTCAACCTCTACGGTAAACTTAAGCAATTGATGCTTTTGATTTAGATAGTTCAGGAACTGCTCAACATAAGATGGATGGCTGAATAGGAAAAAGGTATCGTCTATGTATTGATTGTAAAAAACTGGTTTAAAATCCAAGGGGCATTCATCTAGCCACTTTGTTTTGTGGAAACAAAAAAATGTTGGCAAGGGTCGCTGCCAACGGGAGCCCCATTGCTAGACCGTCTATTTATTAATTAAGAAATTTCTGTCTAAGCAATACGCATCGCAAACTATCAGAGATAGCAACAAAGACTATCTATACTGCTTGTTCCCGTATTTTGGAACGCCTTCTGAGAAATTGTCACTGGATTTAAAATTATTGTGTGAAAAATACTTTGAAAACCTTCAGTTATGCGTTGCTCTAGTTAATAATTTCAAGGTGGCTTCTTTTTTCCGGTACAAGGATACGCTTCCTATGGAGATGCGGGCCTCTCTGATTAATTCTTACAGTTGTGTGCAGTGCACATCATCGTACGTCGGCATGACGTCATGGAATTTTTATATCAGAGTGGCTGAACATCAGGGTAGAAGCTTCTGCACTGGGAATCAATTAGCACACCCCTCTCATTCCGCAGTATGCAATCATGCAGAAAAATGCAACCTACCAATATCCTCCAAAGACTTCAAAATCTTAGATTCAACTTCAAATTTGCATGACCTTAGGATTTTGAAGTCATATATTTTTAGAAGAAAACCAGTCCTAAACAATACTGATAGCTCATATCCTTTGCAAATAGTGACTAGGTAGCCATCTTGTCGATTTTATTTTGTGATGTTTTATTATGTTTTCGTGATCTCTTTTAATGATTGTCTACAACATTTTTTTTTTCTTTTATTGCAGACATAATGATTTGTATTTTTGAACTGATGATGGAGCTGGACTGCGAAACGTTTTCGAATTAAATATGATACAGTTCATTGGAATTTTCCTCGTTTTTAAATTTCTAATAAAGTTGCAGTTAAAGCAATCAACTGACCCGTTCAGATATATTAAAATACTCTATGTACAGATTTACTAACTCAGTTTTTGTGAACAGGAATGAGGCAAATAAATTTCAGTGCAAAATAAGTTGGTAAAATCAAAAAACAAGCCAATACATTGCACTAATCATCAGCACAAAATCAAAAGACCATTGCTTTAAGGACTAAGACACTGGCTGAGGGCATGGAACAAAAGGGAGACAACGCTGTTAGCACCTTTAACACATGGGTTGCCCGGCTGGTGGTAGATCTCGCCGGGCAGCGCCGTGCTGGCCAGGTTCAGGGGAGGATCAGCCACCACATGCACGCCCACCTCAGGCAAGTTGATCCAGTCGGCCCCCTCTGCACTGTTGCTGTGTCTGCAAAGATTATGCGTCAGCTTCAAATGTCTTATAAGATGCAAACAGCACATCAGTAGTCACCATATTGAGTATTATGATTTAAATTTATTATTTTCTTTTTTGCAATAAATTTCCATAATGAGAAACTGATGGTATGGGATAGTAATTAGCTTGAGGCTATGTTTTCTTAGCAATTATTTTTCCACCAAAGAAACAGAAGGAACCATTTTGTATGTACTCAAGAAAACAGAGAGTCTAAACTGAAAGAGGCATGAAAGATACAAGCCCTGAAAGCCAGTCTCTAGGAAGTAGACAAAACTATTGCCTATCCTAGAGAGAGAAACTGGTGAAAGACTCCAACAAAACATTTGGTGAAACAACTTATTTGATGATAAAAAATAAGTTACTTTGCACACAACACACACACATTTGAATAATTTGTAAGTCAAGAAGTTAACCGTTTTGACAGGAGTTTTTTCAGTCACATGAGCTCAATTTTATTGCTGAATCCCAGAACGCCTCATGCCACACCACACAAACAAATAAGTCATAGGTTAAGCAGGAACTATCTTTCTCATACTGGGGCCTACAATATTATTATCAGGAGTCACAAATCAAGTTCCATATCTCACCTATCTTAGTGCCTGAAAAAGATTCTAAGGTACACTATACACCCCAAAATGGAAAACATGGAATAGGTAATGTATCTGTATACAAAAATTATTTTGCTTCCCAGGTACTACTTAATGCTTGCAGTCTTTACCTTGAACACTCATAGACAACTTACTGTTGTCTACGAGTGCTAAAATCTGTCACTTCGTGCTACACCATTCTTCCGATATATTATAGCTAATATAGAACAGATAATTGGTCAAGTTCAATTCATATCTGATTTGGTCAAATTCAATTCTGATTGAAGCTCATTGATGTAACTAAGAATGTACATCATTAAAGCTTTGCAAATTGAACTCATGCTTGGCAATCAAGTGGAAAAATATTTCACCTCTATATTCTTCTTTTTTACATTAGAGTTGACATTTTCTTGACCACTCTGATTAGTACAGAAAAAAATGAGCATTTCACAATTTTATCTTTATTTTAATTTATTATTCAATAACTGTGAAAGAACCATACCACAAAGTTGACATAGCATACCAAAACATGAAAATTATCAAAATTCAACCACTGTGAGCCCAATTACTCCTAGTTCTTAATATTAACATATTTCTTTAGCTACATAAAAGTTCTGTAAACTGTACTAAGATGTCAAGAAGTATGTACATGAGCAAAGACAAAGGCATTTAATACATAAATTCACCCATAAACAGGAGGAACATCCATCCTTTGAAGCACTCTATTGAAGTCGTCAGTAGTGAGCCGTTGCCTCTTGCAGGCATGGAGGTGCTGCCCAGCATGGTACAGCACCTGCCGCAGTCTGTATGTAACATCAGAGCTAAGAAGTCCACAAATATCTGGTGGCAAATCAGCTATACCTGATGCCTCAGCCCAGGTTATCACACTCTCCTGGGCCACATGAGCATAGCCCTTGTCATCTCCAGTTGTCAAAGTCATCTGAAAATTGAAATAAAAATTACAAGCAACACGTAGGCATAGACAAGTTATTCATACACATAAATGAGTAACTGTTACATAACAGTAACTCATCAAAGAATCCTATAAGTGAACAAAAATCATTTACATTGTTACAGAGATAGTATTTACTCTATTCTTTATCCTGCAAAAGAGTTTATTGTACTTACATTGGGTTATGATCAGGATGAAGATTTTCCTTACATTGTAGCATTATGCAATACAACCATGCAATACTCTTATGCAAACAGTAGTGACATTGGAGCTGACTCCTTATGCTGATCTTCAATCAAGTTGGTATTCAGTCTTTACAACTGTTCAGTGACCAAGTAGTAGTCCAAAGTTATGCCTCTGATTGCACATTATTCATTGACAAGGCAATTCATTCAAAATGATAAAGACATCACATTTCTCATCGCTCATGCTAAGTTGTTTGAAATGAATGTTGTGGAAATTAATGTATTGCAGAATGTCCCAATAAATATTGGTTTTAATTGCATTGCAATGTTCAATTTGTAACTATTATTCAAAAATAACGCATCAGCGAGCCCAATGTCGTTCTTGTAAAAGGTTTTCAAATCTTTTGAATGGAATTCTTAAGGTAAATCTGAAGGATATGACAGTAATCGATTTCCCACTTTTCGGTGCCTAAACATAATTAATTAAATCAAAATAAACAAGTTTTCTTTTATGCACTTTACGTCTGAAATGATTACACGGCTTAAGTCATGAAAATGAAAATATCGATTATAACTAGAATTTGATGCTGATTCCGAATATGCAATTTGTTTTGACCGCTCTCGATTTTTTCAATTTTTTTTATTTTTTTTTGGGAAAATTTCAAGATATTTTGTTTGGAATGAAAACCCCCCCATAAACCCTCCTTAAAGAAAACCCCCACAGTAAAAGAACGATTAGTATATTTGTAACCTTTGCGTTAAGGGCCTAATTAACATAATGAAGTTAGGGTTAAGCTTTGGGTTTTAGTTACGTTTGGGTTAGGTTAGGTACGTTAGGTAGGTTAGGTTTAGGTTAATTAAGGGGATCATCCCAGTTTGAGACCTTTTTTCGTCAGATTCGTTTGAAAATTGGCCAGTATATGTCTTTTGTGAAAGTAAACCTTTTTTAACCCGTGTCATTTTTTCAATTTAGGCCTTATTATTTTTTTTTTTGACGAAAAATGTGTTTTTTGGTATATTTTTATTGATATTTCAGATTGGAACTCCTTCAGTTTTGATGGTAGAACAAAAACAAAGACAGTTTTAGAACCCTTGGAACATTTCTAACAAACTCAAGTTTGGGTTTTTGCAAAAATTTTTGAAATTTCAAAATTCAGCAACAATTTTTTTGGATTTAGAGCTATATATTTCTTCAAAGAATTTGAATTTGAAAAAAAGCGAACTTGAGTTTGTTAGAATTGTTTCAAGGATTCTAAAACTGTCTTTGGATTTGTTCTAGCATCAAAACTCGAGGACAAGTTCCGTTTTGAATGGTAAAAACGGAAAATTTTTCACTACAGCCCAAAATCGAACTATGTCTATTGAATTTGAATATAACGAAATTTTTTTGTACATGAATGCAGTTTCGATGGTCTATTTTGATGCACGAACAATGAGCATCATTTTCCTTGTGAATTTCAGGTAAAGATCTAAGAAATATCGTAGTTATGAGTAAATAAAAATAATACATTTTATTTCAGTCATCACAATGATGAGACTTTATCAATTTTTTCCGTCCGATTTGTTTGAAAATTGGCCAGTATATGTCTTTCGTGAAAGAAAACCTTTTTTATTCGTGTCACTTTTTCGATTTATGCCTTAGTTTTCATTTTTTTTTACCAAAAAAGAGTATTTCGGTATTATATTTATTTTGATATTTCAAAACAAGACTCGTCATCGAGTTTTGATGCTAGAACAAAACCAAAAACAGTTTTAGAATCCTTAAAACATTTCTAACAAACTCAAGTTCGCTTTATTTCAAATTCAAATTCTTTGAAGAAATAGCTAGCTCTAAACCCCAAAAAATTGTTGCTGATTTTTGAAACTTCAAAATTTTTTGAAAAAATAGAAAAAATTTGAATTTGAAAAAATCCAAACTTGAGTTTGTTAGATATGTTCCAAGGATTCTAAAACTGTCATTGGATTTGTTCTAGCATCAAAACTCGAGGACGAGTCCCGTTGTGAATGTAAAAAATTTGCCCTCTAAATCGTCATTTTCGGTCCCCTTTTCACCCCCCTGGGGGGGGTTCTAATGTCCGTAGGGCCATAAAATTTCATGGCATAATAACTTATCCCCTAAGGATCCTTTTTCAACATAAAAAAAATTGGGCCTAAAAATCGTCATTTTCGGTCCCCTTTTCACCCCCCTGGGGGGAGGTTCCAGTGTCCGTAGGGCCATAAAATTTCATGACATAATAACCCATCCCCTAAGGATCCTTTTTCAACAAAAAAAAAAATGGGCCTCAAAATCAGCATTTTCGGTCCCCTTTTCACCCCCCTGGGGAGCAGGGTTCTAGTCTCCGTAGGGCCATAAAATTTCATGGCACAACCCATCCCCTAAGGATCCTTTTTCAACAAAAAAAATATTTCAGTGGGGGGAGCCGGTGGGGCCCAATTGGGCTCGGGATGATCTCCTTAAGGTTAAGGTTAGGTTAGGTATCTGAAACTTACCTGTCGGACAAAACTCATCCAATTAGCTGTTGTCTGCTTCGCTAAATGCTTCCCATTCTCAACTAGCTCGTGACGAATATCCGAAATAGGGTAGTTCCGAATCAACATGTACGTCAACTTAAGCACGGTGGCTAATGACATTCTTGTTCTTGAAAACCATGCGCCAAAAATAAAATTAAAAATGTATAAATTTAAAATTAAAAAAAATCACATAAAATCGAAAAAATTGAGAGCGGTCAAAACAAATTGCAGTTTCGGAATCAGCATCAAATTCCAGTTATAATCGATATTTTCATTCTTGCTGAGCGGCTTTGCCGCTCAGCGAGACTTGTTCCTGATTACATGACGAGTTATAGCGGTAGGTTTGTTTAGTTTTGTCTTTGATGATGAATGCGCTTGAATAAACAGCTACTCATTGATATTTTAATTTTTGTTGCTTGAATCATGGTATTAACATCAAAATAAACAACTTTTCTTTGGTAAATGTGTAGCATTGGTCAGTAATCGATTTTCCACTTTTCGGTGTCTAATCGTAGTTAGTTAGATCAAAATAAACAAGTTTTCTTCTATGCACTTTCCGTCTCAAATGAGTATTTTGTTAGTTATAGCGGTAAATGACTTACCGCAACTCCAGTGTTTGAAGCGGCAAGTAATTCAAGGAGCACGTTGGACAGCAACACTGCTGTTCGCACTTGCTTTCAGCGTGATCGTCATCAAAGACGAAACCAAACCTACCGCTATACCTCATTAAATACTCATTTGAGAAAAAGTGTATAGAAGAAAAGTTGTTTCTTTCCATGTTATTCCATGATTCAAGAAACAAAAACTAAAAAATTGAGAGTAGCTGTTTATTCCAGAGCATTCGTACTGACAAAACTAAACTTACCGCTATAAATTGTAAAATACGCATTTGAGACGGAAAGTGCATAGAAGAAAACTGGTTTATTTTGCGTCAATTAATCAAGTTCAGGCACCGAAAAGTGGAAAACCAATTACTGACCAACGCTACACAAATACCTTTTCTTTTATACACTTTTTTTGTTAAATGAGTATTTAACGAAGTATAGCGGTAGGTTTAGTTTCATCATTGATGACGAGCGTGTCGAAAGCAAGACTCGGCCATATCGCGCGATTGATTAATTTCTTTCCGCTTCAAACACTGGAGTTGCGGTAAGTCATTTACCGCTTTAACTAATAAAATACTCATCTCAGACGGAAAGTGCATAGAAGAAAACTTGTTTATTTTGATTAAATTACCTATGTTAGGCGTTGAAATTTACAAAATTATTATTATTATATAAGAAAGTTTTAGCCTCCCTTAAGGAGACCGTCTGGGTAGAAATCAGGGTATGTGTTGATTTTCTGTTTTTATATGCATCTTATAGAGGATTTTCTTGCGCTTCCATTGGTACTTTCCGTTTACGTCTACTCCGAATAGTGCGCCCACCAGAGGGGGGGAAAGCGATGGGGGTGGAGTGACCTTGAACCCTCCTGCCCCTCATTATTGGGAGTCAATTGAGCGTTTCTCTGCGGGAATGGCATTATAGTTCGTTCATGGGCTACTCAAAGTGGTTCCATTATTCAAACGAAACATTCTAAGGCTGAATAAATATTTTTTATGAAATTTTGACAATTTCAGAATTTAGCTGTTCTGCCGTATCTATGATACCGCAGCTTTCCTTCATAGCTCGATGACAGCTGCAGTATCATAGCTACAGCAGTGGTGAGCACAACAATTCAAAGGGCTTGAAAAGAGCTATAAAACAAAGGAGTTGAATAGACAAAAAAACGTATTTTGGTGAAAAAAAATTAAAAATTAAAAAAAAATTTTTTGTCAAGTATTACACCCATTCCCTTTTGTTGTTTATTTTTTCCCAGAGTTACAGAGCTACAGCAATGTAAATTATATCAATCAAAAGGGCTTGAAAAGAGCTACAAACGCTCAAGAGTTCATTGTAGAAAACCCCGTAGTTCAAAAGATAAAAAGAAAATTTTTTTTTTGTGAAAAAACACGTTTTTCTGGAAACTTGATATTGGTTTTCTCAAATCTATCTCCTTCCACAATTTTAGAGCTACAAGAATGGTTTATATACCATTCGATAGGGCTTAGCAAGGTGTATCCATAGGCAATAGCATTTTTTGATACATTTATTGTTTTGAAAATTACACCACATGAAAAAAAAAAATGAAAAATACATAATTTTTTTTTTTTCAATTCCCAAAATCCACAAAAATAAGTTATCAAAATTCCCTATTGCGTATGGTTATATAGACATATAAGCAATCTAAAAACGAAATACTGGTTCTGTAACTTCAAAATTGTAGAAGGAGATAGGTTTTACATAACCCCCTTATTTCATCATATTTTTCAAAGAAAAAAAAAAAGTGCAGCTACAGAAATTTTGTCGAAATAACAAATGATGTATGCATCATTTCACACCTACTGTGACAATTTCAGAGAAATCCATCCATAAATAACGGACTTTTTTTTTTACCCAGACGGTACCCTTAACCACGACAAAGATGTTCCAAGAGAGGAAAGGGGAAGTCACCATTTAGTATGGAGTTGAGGGAACGTGGAATCTATGCACAAGGTGCATAGAAACAGTAAGCTAGGAAAGAAGTTCATGAAACAAGAAAAAAGTTGAAGAAGAAAGTAGTAGGTGCTGAAAAACAGGACAGCAGTGAACCGAAAAAAGATGGTCCGTAACAAAACAAAAACCTATTTTATTACAACAAGAAGGAAGCCTACCTAACCTTTAGCTCAGGGCCACACATAGTCCCCCTGGGAGCGTCAATTCCCATAGATACAATAGTTGTATCCCCCCCGAGGGTAAAATTTACAAAATTGATTACTGTCATTTCCTTCAGATTTACCATTCTTAATTTCTGTGAGGCACCTAAAATCAATATTGACCAAACGAACTTTACCCAAACTAAACCTACCGCTATAACTCATTAAATACGTCTTTCTGGCGGAAGCTGCATAGGAGAAAAATTGTTTCTTTATATCTAACTAGCTATATTTGGTAAATCTGAAGGATATGTCAGTAATTGATTTTGTAAATTTCGATGCCTAATCATAGTTAATTAGATCAAAATAAACAAGTTTTCTTCTATGCACTTTCCGTCTCAAATGAGTATTTTATTAGTTATAGTGGTAAATGACTGACCGCAATTCCAGTGTTTGAAGCGGCAAGTAATTCAAGGAGCACGTCGGACAGCAACACTGCAATGCGCACTCGCTTCCAGCACGATCGTCATCAAAGACGAAACCAAACCTACCGCTATACATTGTTAAATACTCATTTGACGAAAAAAGTGTATAGAAGAAAAGTTGTTTACTTCGATGTTATTACCATGATTCAAGAAACAAAAATTCAAAAATCGATGAGTAGCTGTTAATTCGAGCGCATTCGTCATAAAAGACAAAACTAAACCTACCGCTATAAATCGTAAAATACTCATTTGAGACGGAAAGTGCATAGAAGAAAACTTGTTTATTTTGATTCAATTAATTAGGTTCAGGCACCAAAAAGTGGAAAATCGATAACTGACATATCCTTCAGATTTATCCTATATTTAGGCACCAAAAAGTGAAAAATTGATTATGGTCCTCTCCTAAATATTTACCAATTATTTTGCTACTAATAAGGCACCTCAATATTTCTTGTTCCATACTCCCTTTCATGGTCATCACAATGTTCATCATTGTCACGATCTCAATTACCACAGACCATCAATTGCATGGGAGTCTGGAGACACTATTAATTTCTCAGAGCTAAGGAGTTCAGGACATAAAATTTTATTTGGAACTGCAGGTATCATCAAAGGATTATCAAGAACTTTACTATATTAGGAGTAGTTAGGATTCCCCAGTGGGGGTTCCAGCTACCCACCCTCACTTTGGCCGTGCGCCTGACCTGTGCTGGAACCCCCTCTCAGAGAGTCGAGAATATCAGCTTAGCTCGGTGCGCCTTGCCATTTGTTCATCCAAGATTGTGATGACTACCCATTTCAATTTGACGAGACATTTCTCCCCCACCGTTCCTAGGGCCCAGATGTGCGAACTCATGTATCAAACTCCAGGTTAGCATTCGTTCCATATGGACTCATTAATCCTGGCCTCAATCCCCATTACAAATTCCCCAAGACGTTTATTTCCTTCACGAACTCCAGAACTTTACCGATTGGTTCTCCATAGGCTCCGCTCCGTCAAACAGTCCGTTATTTGCATCAACGTTTCCTTTGGCTCTCGATCTTAAAACTTGCTCTCATGCCTGCTGAAGCGCGGTACTTGAACTTAAAACTTGAGGGCCGACAGCGTCGGGGCCTTTGTAACGGCCTACAATTCCTTCTGCAATACTCATAATATTCCCACAAAGAAGTTCAGTGCCTCAGGGTGTAATTTCAGAATTGAAGAGAACAAATTAAAAGAAAGTTCCAAAATTTTTTGATATTACGTGAAAAAGTTCACTTTTTTCCAAATCTCTATTTAGAATCTAAAACTTCAAAATCAGTTCATGAAGAATAGCTTATTTGATTAACTAAAAATCTTAGACATCATTGAAATATCAACAGTTGTTAGGTTGTTGCCATTGGATAATTTATAAGGCTACCTAATAGCAAGCAAATGATTGTAAATTCCTTAAACGTTTCAATGACAGAATTCAGCTGAGGTTTGAAATAATATAAGCATGCTAATTACAGAACTTAAAATAGCAATTTTGAACCCATATCATTGATATTATTCCATTATTACCAAGTTTGGCAGTAACGAATTACAAACCTGTTTAGGAAGTCTATTTTAATAAAAAATGTTTTTAATCTCCTTGCACTTGGTTACATTATTGTGCTTATCTGACTAAATTAGTCTCAAAATTAAATCGCATAAAATGCAAACTACTATGACTTCAATATTTTTACCCTTCCTCCTGCAATAGTAATCAATCATTTGGGTCTATGACCTTCACCATAATGTTTTGGAAAATAAAAACATCTTAGAACAAAGTGAGACCAGCACAGCACTGATTATGCATGAATCTATATGCTTGAACTTGAACTTGAGGGCCAACAGTGTCGAGGCCTTTGAAACGGCCTACAATTCCCTCCACAATTTTCACACAAAGAGTTCAGCGCCTGGTACCAGACTTGTCCACTAAACTACTCAGGATCTACGATCCTTGTCACAAGCCTCCATTGGAAGGCATCACCAGGACAACCAGTGTGTCAAAACACCATCCCCCGGCCCGTTGGGTCATTACAGCCCATTCTACCAGACTGGCTCATTCCAGTCACTGTCTCTTACTCCAGGCACGCACAAGAAACACTTTCATAGCCTCAGTGATACTCGCATTACACTCCTGTTCCAATCCAGCAAGACAGCTCATACCGCAATCATCTTCAGCACATCTGGCATTCCACTCATTCTCTCCATACTGCTCAGACACCACATTCATAAAACTCTCTCTCTCTTGCTCATACTTACTACATTCCAGCACAAAATGCTCAATTGTTTCCTCTACTCCACTATTACACTGCTGACATAATCTGTTATTATTCTCATTCCATCTCCATGTACCTACGTCTGTTCACACTCAATGACTTACATCTCACAGCAAACAAGAGTTGACTTCCAAAACTACCATCATTGAACAGCTCAAACTTAGGTGCTTTCTTTTTCATATACCAGTTAAGTGTAGGCTTCCGCATCATGCTAAGCTTCCACTTATTCAATCCATACTCTTTTGTTTGTCTCTCAATCTCTTTCTTCCACCTCTTGCAGTCCCACTCAGGCCCTACACCTCCAACATTTATTAAACTCCAGTCATCCACAGGTCTCCCAATTCTAGTTAACATGAATAATCTTTTGCATACTGAGTTTCCTTGCATGCCCCCAACATACTTTCTCCGAATAGCTTACACTCAGATTCCATTCAAAGATTCGCCTTACCCCCCTGCTATTCTGCATTCTTTCAATTCTCACCTTATAATTCAGCACAGCTTTTATCATTCTTTCTGAAAACAGGCTCCACCCTAGGTCACCTCTAATGGCTTCTATAGCTGTCCATTTTGGAGCACCCAATGCTACATGTCCTACCTTATTTTGTATCACATCCAGCTTTTCAAGATCACTTCCATTCCAAGCAAGAGCACTCATACCATACATGACACTAGTTAGGTACAGCAACATACTTCCACATTCCTCTCACACATTCGTACTTGTTTGCTCTGTATCTGGCCACACTACCTAACCGTCCACTCCACTGCATTGCTTTAGCCACTTTCTCACCTTTAGTTCTAGTACATCCATCTTCACTTATCATACAACCTAGATATTTGTATTCTTTTGTTCTACCTATTCTGATTTCTCCAATATTCCACAGTCTGTCTCTATCAGTCTCATCACTATTTATAACCATGACCTTACTTTTATCGGCACCAAAGTTCATCTTGAAATCTGTACTATATCCATTCACAATGTCAAGCATCCTTTGTAGTTCATGACCACATTCACTAACCACAACCACATCATCAGCATACAACAAACAGCTCAGTCTCTCATTACCAACTTTCAGTCCTAAACCACTCCCTCTCAGTCGAACTGCTAATTCTTCTGTGTACAATCCAAACAACAGGGGGGACAGAGTACAGCCCTGTCTCACTCCTCTAACACTCCTCACTTGCCTTGTTTCCAAATTTCCTAACCTGTAGATAGCACTTGTGTTCTCATACAGACTCTGTACAATGTTCGCTATTTTTCTGCTAAAACCAACTTTTCTCAAAATTTCAAACAGCCTAACCCGATCCACTCTGTCATACGCCTTTTCAATATCCAGGAATGCTAAATATACCTTCTTGTTATCCTTCTTCATTCCCTCAATTATTTCACTCACTACTAACAGATTATCCTCCCCACGTCTATCTTGCCTAAAACCATTCTGTTGTTCTCCCAGGACTCCTAATTCCTCAACTAAGTTTTTCATTCTCTCATTCAAAATACCACAAAAGATCTTACATACGGTGTCACCCAGTGCAATTGGTCTGTAATTTTTAAGTTCTTTCATACTCTTATGTCCACCCTTATGCAACAGAACTACATTACACTTGTTCCAGTCATCCGGTACTCTTTCACTCTTCCATATCTCATCAAATAAACTTACTTACTTAGTTTACTTAGTTTAGATTCGGCGCATCTCCGTCCTCGGGAATTAGCGCCCTCGCTCCGCCAGTTGCCTCTTCAGATTTTGCTCAGCAGATGAGTGTCTTGTAGGAATTCGATGACCAAGTCTGGTGCTACAGATGGTGTGAGTAGAGAGGCCAGCCTGAACGGCTGGGACTTGGCATGGCATGCTCTTCTTAGTGGGTCACGAAACGGTTCGAGAGCTGGGCAGACTATAAAGATGTGTTCCAGAGTGATGATAGTTTGACAGTTGGAGCAAACTGGACGAGGGGAATTATTGAAGAAGTGTCCATGAGTTAGGTAGCATGTCTGCAATCGGAGACAAGTGAAGATGACTTGATTGAAACGGGTGAGGTTTGAGGGAATTGATGAGCCTAAGTGAGGTTTGAAGTTGGTTATGAAATGAGGCTGAGCTGACCAGCTTCTCTGCCAGGCCTGGTCATAATGTTTTATGAATTTACTTTTGAGTTCATATTTACTAGGTGGAAGGTCTACCATGATTGTCAAGTCATTTGATTCTCGTGCAAGTCTATCTGCTGCTTCATTGCCAGCAATGCCAACATGGCTGGGGAGCCATTCTATGATGATTTTGTTTGGGCTGGTGGAACAAACAGTGTTAACTATCCAGGTGAGTAGGTAGTGGTTAGGAGGGTTGCCAGAGTTCAGTGCAGAGATACAGCCAAGAGAGTCTGTAAAAATTACAAAGGAGCCTGGCAGCACTGATATGTATCTGCATGGGATGTAGATTGCATACAGCTCTGCTGTGTATATGGTGCAGTGAAGTGGAAGTTTCGCTTTTATGTTGAAGTTTGTTGAATGGACTCTGCATGCAGTGCTGTTTCCCATTGTTGAGCCATCCGTGAACACTTGGGTTCTTTGTAGATATAAGCGAGTAGTTAGATCCTTAAAAATCTGTTGCCAGTGGATGTCAGTCAGTGTTGATTTAGGGAACAATGATAAAGAAGAGCGAGCAGGAATTCTGAGTGGAAGATATCGTGCTGTCATGGGAATTGTTGCTATGAATGAAAATTCCAGGCTAAGGTCACCGAATTCACGAGAGGCTCGTCCAGCAAAAGGAAGGGGAAAAGGCAAATTATTGTATAAGGCAAATGGATAGTAGCCAAGAAGAAGATTTTGGACAGGATGTCTAGGGATACTAAGTACCCTTGAGCAGTAAGAGACAAGTAGTAGCTTACGGCGGATATGCAGAGGACACAGGTTGGCTTCAGCCTCAAGTTTGGCTGTGAGTGTGCACCGGAGAGCACGTAGCATTATTCGAGCGGCTGCAAATTGTATCCGATCCAATTTAACCAGATGTGATGTAGCAGCAGTGGAGTAGAGGAAGGAGGCATATTCGAGTTTCGATCGGATAAGCAAAATATAGAGAAGACGAAGAGTAGAATAGTCCGCACCCCACCCCCGGGAAGCTACAACAGTCATTAGGCGAAGATCTGATTGACAGCGAGTTACTAAGTAGGATATATGAAGATGCCATGTTAGGTGTTGATCAAAGATGAGTCCTAAAAAACGTACCGAGTTAGCAAAGTTGATGGGTGTGTGGTTCAGTGTTAGTGAGTCTATGTTTTTTGGTCTGCGCCTGGTAAAAATAATACAAGAAGTTTTGCTTGCGGAGATTTGCAAGCCCCATTTGTGACTCCAGTTTTCTATTAGTGCAAGGGAGTTTTGCATAAGGTTCAGAGCTTCATTAAGATTTTCATGTTTGATCCAGAGGGCTGCATCATCTGCATAAAGGGAGTGTTGCATGTTGTTCGGAAGGGAAGTAAGCAAGTCATTTATGAAGATAGTGAAAATTGTTGGGCTGATGACTGAGCCTTGGGGGACTCCTGATAAGATGGGGAAGGACCTTGAGTGGGCATTGTTTACCCTTACTTTTATTGAACGGAGTTTGATGAAATTTGATATGAAAGTGGCTATGTTTCCCTGTAGACCTATTTTTTGTAGTTTAAGGAGTATGCCGTGGTGCCATACAGTATCAAATGCTTTATTTATATCTAAAAAGACAGCCAAGCAGTATCCATTACTGAAAAAGGATTCTCGGATGGTGTTTTCGAGTCTGCTGAGTGCATCTAGAGTGCTGTGAGAGTTCCTGATGCCACTCTGCGATGGATCAAAAAAACTGCAGCGTTCTAGTATGGCCTGTAGTCTATAGTTGATCATTTTTTCAAGTATTTTGCATAGACAGTTTGTAAGTGCTATTGGGCGATAGGAATTTGTATTTGTAGAGGGTTTTGTAGGCTTTAGGATGGGAACAACTATGGATTCTCTCCACTGGTGAGGGAAGCCATTTGAGTAAAGGAAGTTGTAGAAACTTAAGAGTGTTGCCAGTTGTTTGTCTGTGAAGTGCTGCAGAAAGGAAAATGGGATTGTGTCAGCTCCAGGAGAGTGTGAGGTAGATGATTTTAAAGCACGCTTGAGTTCGTGGAGTTCAAACGGCTGGTTGTACCATGGGGTGGTGTGATGAGGAAATTGAGGAGGGTTAGCGGCAATTGTGTTTTGACGTCTGGTGAATATAGGATCATTAGAGCACGAGTTACTTTGCTGTGAGAAGTGATGGGCCAGTTCATTTGCAACTTTGTGCTGGTCTGCAATTATTGTATGGTCTTTTTTCAACACTATGGTTTTTTGTGTGGGGTGAGAGGAGATTGCTTTTACTTTCTTCCATATAGTTGAGTTGCTTGTCTTGGTATTCAGATTAGAGAGGAATGTTTCCCAGCAAGTCTTTCGTGCTTCTTTAACTGCATGTTTGAACTTGGCTTGGGCTTTTTTGTATGCAATCCATAGCTCCTGACTGCCTCTGTGGTTTTTGTAATGTGACAGCGCTCTGTTTTTTGCCCTGTGAGTTTTTGTGCACTTATGGTTCCACCAGCAGAGTGCTCTATTAGCCAGTTTAGGTTTAGTTTTGGGTATGTATTGGTTGGCAGATTTCATTATTGCATGAGTTATTGCTCCACATGCTTGTGTGGGTGAGAGAAATACATTTGGTAACTTTAAGTTTGCTTGAAAACCAGACCAGTTGGCAGACTGCAGATGCCACCGTTGCATGGGCTCAGAGATTACAGGTTGGGAAGTAGCTATTATTAGAGGGAAGTGATCACTAGTACAAGGGTTTGAGTATGGTTGCCAGGAAAATAAGGGAGCAATATTAGCAGAAGTTATGGTTAGGTCAATGTGGCTATATGTGCCCCTTGCAGATAGAAAGGTGGGCTCAGAATTATTGAGTATGAATAGGTCATTTTGCATGACCCATTGCTGGATGAGAGTGCCACGGGTGTCTTCTAATGGTGAACCCCAACCAGGATGATGGGCGTTGGAGTCCATACAGATTACAAAAGGTGGGGGAAGTTGAGAACAAAGAAGTGGAAGTTCTGAGATCAGTACAGAATTAGGAAGATTAGGAGGAATGTACAGAGAGCAGATAGAGACTGTGAGTTGTGGTAGGGACACTCTGCTAGCACAGGCTTCCAGGGAGCACATTATTGGCAAGATTATATGGGGAATAGAATTTTTTACTAAAACTGCAGTGCCTCCTCCACTGCCACACACTCTCTCCTGACTAGCAATAGGCTGGTTGAAGCCTTTTAACCTGATTGTATTGGGTTTTGCCATTGTTTCCTGTAGACAAAGTATGCTGGGCTGGGTTTCTGTGATGAGTTGCTGCAGATGGGGTTGGCGTGAATAGTATGATCTAACATTCCATTGAATGATACTAAAGTTTAACATGAGTTTGAAATGGATGACAGGCCTAGGTTGATCAGCGATTCATTTACCACAGCATCAGCTTTGAGAATTTGCCCCAGTTCAGTGATACTTCGAATTTTTTCTGTTAAGTTAGTAGCCATTAGAAGTTTTATGATGATAGGTAAAATTTTTACTATGAGGTGAGTTAATTCAGCCGAGAAGGAGATTGCGGGTTGATTACATGCCTGTTGATGATTCTTTAAGTTGTTTGTTGGGTTATTTTGATTGAAGGAATTGGCAAAGCAAGTGGTGTTATTGGGATGAGATGAGTGAATATATGGGTAGTGAGAATTCCCTTGAGAAGTTGGTGATTGGTTACTGGCTGTAGCCTGTGAGGAGTGCTGTTGTGCTGGGGTTATTCGAGAAGAATAGGAACATGCCGCTGATGACTGAGATGGTGGGATAGGGGAGAATTCTGTTTCTTCTGTCATGAGTTGAGTCAGAGATGGAAAGGCACTTGCTGAAGAGATATTCGGAGCATTTTCATATTGAGTGTTTTTCCCCAAAAGGTGCTTAGAATGAGAATTGGGTTGCAAAATTGAGATTTCAGAATTTTGCTTTCTAGTAGATATTAAAGGTTGGTTTGGCTTTACAGTGATTTCATCTCTAGCTCTTTCTCTGGCCTCTGCAAAGGTAAGGCCTTCATCTGCAGTGAGATGACATGCGCGTTTCTCGGCCATGTAAGCAACACATTCTCGTGAAGTTGCTGAGTGAGGGCCCTTGCAGTTTACACATACTGGTGGTGTTCCAGATGATGGGCATGTTCTAGAGAGATGTCCGTTTTGTGAGCAGTGGCTACATACAGGGGATTTTTGGCTGCATCTGCTGCGTGTGTGGCCATATCGGCAGCACTGCCCGCAGCGCAGTGGACTGGGATAATACTGGTCTACATTGTAGTAAACATAGCCTACACAAATTTTACAGGGAAGAGTAGGGAGAAGGAAGGTAAGCACATAAAGTGGAATATGAGCTTTGAGAGGGTCAGAGAGGAGCTTTCGTATTCCGACTACCTTATTAGGTTTGAGGGCCTCTAGAAGAAATTCTAGGGACTCACCTTTTAGTTCTGGGGCAAAGATTGTACCATATGTGAACTGTGTGCTCCATGCAACTATGACAGTGATTGGGATGGTATTGTTGTCCAGTACTAAAATTTTTGGCACTGAGGAGTTTTTGAACTTGGTTGAAGTCTTTTGTGGTGATCAGCAGTGACCCAGAGCGTTGATGTTCAATTTTTTCCACTGCATCGCACAGTAAGTCCATGGCGTGGCCAATGCGGAAGGGATTTTTCTTGGAAAGTTGAATATTGGGATCTGTGCTGGTCATCACCACCTGTCTAGTAGTAGCAGGAACGTTTTGGTAAATCTGAAGGAGATGACAGTTGTCGATTTTGCAAATTGTAATGCGTAAACATGGTTAATGACACCAAAATAAATAAGTTTTCTTCTATGCACTTTTCGTCTCAAGTGAGTATTTTATTAGTTATAGCGGTAAATGACTTACCGCAACTCCAGTCTTTGAAGCGGAAAGAAATTCTTTGATATGGCAACACTGCAATGCGCACTCGCTTCCAGCGCGATCGTCATCAAAGACGAAACCAAACCTACCGCTATACCTCGTTAAATACTCATTTGACGAAAAAAGTGTATAGAAGATAAGTTGTTTATTTCGACGTTATTACCATGATTTAAGCAACAAAAATTTGAAAATCGATGAGTAGCTGTTTATTCGAGCGCATTCGTCATCAATGACGAAACTAAACTTACCGCTATAAATCGTAAAATACTCATTTGAGACGAAAAGTGCATAGAAAAAAACTTGTTTATTTTGATTCAATTAATTAGGTTCAGGCACCAAAAAGTGGAAAATCAACAACTGTCAAGTCCTTCAGATTTACCAACGTTTTTAAGGTTGTCTGCAGAGTTTAGGTCTACTCTTGCACTGTTCTTGATGGGCTGTGGAGTCGGTGAAGTGCTGTCCTGTTGATTTGGATAAGAGGGAGTTGGGGGAATACTGTCAGCATTCAAGCTGGCACAGGAGTCAGAAATGACGCCACTTTGTTCAGAGTCACTATCTGAAATCATTGGGCTATTAGTTTTCAGAGGTTTTTTTGGTCTCACTTCACTGGTTTGGGGAGAGTTACTCCTACGTTTGATACCTGGATTTTTCCGCACTGGTTTTTGGTTGCTTTTATCGGGTGGTTTCTTGGGAGGCAGAACTGCAACAAAGTTGCGAGCAGTTTGGGGCTTGTTTGCCAAAAGTTCAACTTAGAACAACAATCGATTTCAGGAGCGATACACAATTGAACCGCACCAATGACGAAGCTGAACTTACTTACTTAGTTTACTTAGTTTAGATTCGGCGCATCTCCGTCCTCGGGAATTAGCGCCCTCGCTCCGCCAGTTGCCTCTTCAGATTTTGCTCAGCAGATGAGTGTCTTGTAGGAATTTGATGACCAAGTCTGGTGCTACAGATGGTGTGAGTAGAAAGGCCAGCCTGAACGGCTGGGACTTGGCATGGCATGCTCTTCTTAGTGGGTCACGAAACGGTTCGAGAGCTGGGCAGACTATAAAGATGTGTTCCAGAGTGATGATAGTTTGACAGTTGGAGCAAACTGGACGAGGGGAATTATTGAAGAAGTGTCCATGAGTTAGGTAGCATGTCTGCAATCGGAGACGAGTGAAGATGACTTGATTGAAACGGGTGAGGTTTGAGGGAATTGATGAGCCTAAGTGAGGTTTGAAGTTGGTTATGAAATGAGGCTGAGCTGACCAGCTTCTCTGCCAGGCCTGGTCATAATGTTTTATGAATTTACTTTTGAGTTCACATTTACTAGGTGGGAGGTCTACCATGATTGTCAAGTCATTTGATTCTCGTGCAAGTCTATCTGCTGCTTCATTGCCAGCAATGCCAACATGGCTGGGGAGCCATTCTATGATGATTTTGTTTGGGCTGGTGGAACAAACAGTGTTAACTATCCAGGTGAGTAGGTAGTGGTTAGGAGGGTTGCCAGAGTTCAGTGCAGAGATACAGCCAAGAGAGTCTGTAAAAATTACAAAGGAGCCTGGCAGCACTGATATGTATCTGCATGCGATGTAGATTGCATACAGCTCTGCTGTGTATATGGTGCAGTGAAGTGGAAGTTTCGCTTTTATGTTGAAGTTTGTTGAATGGACTCCGCATGCAGTGCTGTTTCCCATTGTTGAGCCATCCGTGAACACTTGGGTTCTTTGTAGATATAAGCGAGTAGTTAGATCCTTAAAAATCTGTTGCCAGTGGATGTCAGTCAGTGTTGATTTAGGGAACAATGATAAAGAAGAGCGAGCAGGAATTCTGAGTGGAAGATATCGTGCTGTCATGGGAATTGTTGCTATGAATGAAAATTCCAGGCCAAGGTCACTGAATTCACAAGAGGCTTGTCCAGCAAAAGGAAGGGGAAAAGGCAAATTATTGTATTAGGCAAATGGATAGTAGCCAAGAAGAAGATTTCGGACAGGATGTCTAGGGATACTAAGTACCCTTGAGCAGTAAGAGACAAGTAGTAGCTTACGGCGGATATGCAGAGGAAACAGGTTGGCTTCAGCCTCAAGTTTGGCTGTGAGTGTGCACCGGAGACACCTAGCATTATTCGAGCGGCTGCAAATTGTATCCGATCCAATTTAACCAGATGTGATGTAGCAGCAGTGGAGTAGAGGAAGGAGGCATATTCGAGTTTTGATCGGATAAGCAAAATATAGAGAAGACGAAGAGTAGGATAGTCCGCATCCCATCCCCGGGAAGCTACAACAGTCATTAGGCAAAGATCTGATTGACAGCGAGTTACTAAGTAGGATATATGAAGATGCCATGTTAGGTGTTGATCAAAGATGAGTCCTAAAAAACATACCGAGTTAACAAAGTTGATGGGTGTGTGGTTCAGTGTTAGTGAGTCTATGTTTTTTGGTCTGCGCCTGGTAAAAATAATACAAGAAGTTTTGCTTGCGGAGATTTGCAAGCCCCATTTGTGACTCCAGTTTTCTATTAGTGCAAGGGAGTTTTGCATAAGGTTCAGAGCTTCATTGAGATTTTCATGTTTGATCCAGAGGGCTGCATCATCTGCATAAAGGGAGTGTTGCATGTTGTTCGGAAGGGAAGTAAGCAAGTCATTTATGAAGATAGTGAAAATTGTTGGGCTGATGACTGAGCCTTGGGGGACTCCTGATAAGATGGGGAAGCTGAACTTGAACTTGAGGGCCGACAGTGTCGGGGCCTTTGTAACGGCCTACAATTCCCTCCACAATTTTCACACAAAGAGTTCAGCGCCTGGTATCAGACTTGTCCACTAAACTACTCAGGATCGTCACAAGCCTCCATTGGAAGGCATCACCGGGACAGCCAGTGTGTCAAAGCACCATCCCCCGGCACATTGGGTCATTACAGCCCATTCTACCAGACTGGCTCATTCCAGTCACTGTCTCTTACTCCAGGCACGCACAAGAAACACTTTCATAGCCTCAGTGATACTCGCATTACACTCCTGATCCAATCCAGCAAGACAGCTCATACCGCAATCATCTTCAGCATATCTGGCATTCCACTCATTCTCTCCATACTGCTCAGACACCACATTCATTAAACTCTCTCTCTCTTGCTCATACTTACTACATTCCAGCACAAAATGCTCAATTGTTTCCTCTACTCCACTATTACACTGCTGACATAATCTGTTATTATTCTCATTCCATCTCCATATACGTATGTTCATACTCAATGACTTACATCTCACAGCAAACAAGAGTTGACTTCCAAAACTACCATCATAGAACAGCTCAAACTTAGGTGCTTTCTTTTTCATATAACAGTTGAGTGTAGGCTTCCGCATCATGCTAAGCTTCCACTTATTCAATCCATACTCTTTTGTTTGTCTCTCAATCTCTTTCTTCCACCTCTTGCAGTTCCACTCAGGCCCTACACCTCCTACATTTATTAAACTCCAGTCATCCACAGGTCTCCCAATTCTAACATGAATAATCTTTTGCATACTGAGTTTCCTTGCATGCCCCCAACATACTTTCTCCCAATAGCTTACACTCAGATTCCATTCAAAGATTCGCCTTACCCACCTGCTATTCTGCATTCCTTCAATTCTCACCTTATAATTCAGCACAGCTTTCATCATTCTTTCTGAAAATAGGCTCCACCCTAGGTCACCTCTAATGGCTTCTATAGCTGTCCATTTCGGAGCACCCAATGCTACACATCCTACCTTATTTTCTATCACATCCAGCTTTTCAAGATCACTTCCATTTTAAGCAAGAGCACTCATACCATACCTGACACTAGGTACAGCAACATACTTCCACATTCCTCTCACACATTCGTACTTGTTTGCTCTGTATCTGGCCACACTACCTAACCGTCCACTCCACTGCATTGCTTTAGCCACTTTCTCACCTTTAGCTCTAGTACATCCATCTTCACTCATCATACAACCTAGATATTTGTATTCTTTTGTTCTACCTATTCTGATTTCTCCAATATTCCACAGTCTGTCTCTATCAGTCTCATCACTATTTATAACCATGACCTTACTTTTATCGGCACCAAAGCTCATCTTGAAATCTGTACTATATTCATCCACAATGTCAAGCATCCTTTGTAGTTCATGACCACATTCACTAACCACAACCACATCATCAGCATACAACAAACAGCTCAGTCTCTCATTACCAACTTTCAGTCCTAAACCACTCCCTCTCAGTCGAACTGCTAATTCTTCTGTGTACAATCCAAACAACAGGGGGGACAGAGTACAGCCCTGTCTCACTCCTCTAACACTCCTCACTTGCCCTGTTTCCAAATTTCCTAACCTGTAGATAGCACTTGTGTTCTCAAACAGACTCTGTACAATGTTCACTATTTTTCTGCTAAAACCAACTTTTCTCAAAATTTCAAACAGCCTAACCCGATCCACTCTGTCATACGCCTTTTCAATATCCAGGAATGCTAAATATACCTTCTTGTTATCCTTCTTCATTCGCTCAATTATTTCACCCACTACAAACAGATTATCCTCCCCCCGTCTATCTTGCCTAAAACCATTCTGTTCTTCTCCCAGGACTCCTAATTCCTCAACTAAATTTTTCATTCTCTCATTCAAAATACCACAAAAGATCTTACATACGGTGTCACCCAGTGCAATTGGTCTGTAATTTTTAAGTTCTTTCATACTCTTATGTCCACCCTTATGCAACAGAACTACATTACACTTGTTCCAGTCATCCGGTACTCTTTTACTCTTCCATATCTCATCAAATAAACATTTCAACATACTGACTACACTCTCTCCTCCACATTTATAGAACTCATATGGTATCTTATCAGGGCCACATGCCTTTCCATTTTTCACTTTCTTCAAAAAACTTACAATCTCTTCACAAGTGATTTCGTCTTCCATTTGCAGTTCATGTTCATCTATCAGAAAATTTATTGGTTCATCATCTGTAACCTGCTCATTCATTCCACCAATGTCCTCCCAGTATTCTTCAACTGCTTTCACCATTTGCATCCTATCTTGCACACTGCAACCATTGACTACTAATTCATCAACTTGAACTTCACTACCTCTATCATTACCTTGTATAAACCTATACCAATCTTTTATTCCATCTGGACCTTTCTTTCTTAGATTTTCAACTTGGTGTCTCTCTTCTTTAACCCTAGCCTCATTGATCATTCTCTTCACTTTCTTCTGCTGGTCCTTGTACTCATTCCTGAGCTCAGCTGAACTGATCGAATCTGACTACTCTGACTACTCGGCACTCGTGCTTTTCCTGCACTGTCCAACTTTGTCTTTTTCGCGAATCCGGACGAATCGTTCAAAAGTTTCCAGCTTTCTCTCATTGTTGGGTGAAGCTCAGTAAAACAAAAATATTTGTATTTATTACGAAAAAATTGATATTATGTTATTGATAAATGAGCTGTTTATTACAAGAGCTTTTTGAGTCCGAGAAAACAGAAATTACCTTATGTGTTAACCCCAACTCTTGTGCACAGTTAATCTTATCACAGCAAAATAAAACTATGGAGAGAGTATGAAGTTCTCCCAAAGTGGGGGAAACAACTGAATGATATTTTTAGAGGTTGCATATCGAGGAATTTATCGATTTCACAAGGAGATGTTCTTTTACAAAGGCGGGTCACCAGTGCTCCTGGTAGAGCACATTTAATAGCTAAATGAATGGATTACGGCCTCTGACTCAGAAGGAGTTAGGCGGTATTCGGACGCAATATTTCAAGCGTCTACAATCATCAACAAAATTACCACAAGCCAACACCGGGGGAAAATGAGAGAATAGTTTCACTCGCCGGTATGGGATTTATTGAGGAGAAGGTTGAACGCTGATGTGCGAGGCTTGATTCTTGGTTCGAGAAACGTCCTTGGGGGGAGTCCGAGGTGGTTGCAGGACTTCAGACGATTCGTTCAGCTCATGCTTGTGAAGCGCGTGCTGGAGTGTGAAGTCGATGATGGTGTAAGTGTGGGAGGTTCCGACACTAAGTGAGTGATGAATTGAGTGCTGAGTATGGGATTTGTTACCGGTTGGGAAAACTCGGTAAGAATGGGACTCTCGACCCAATGGTCTCCACTGGAGATTTTAGTGGCTTAGCTGCAGGGATGCAGGCCTTCCAGTATAGCGAAATTTGAATATGAGGAGAAGCTTGGAGGGAACACTTGGAGGAGGTAAGCTCCTTAAATTAAGAGGTTAGGGTTTGGTTTCATACGTGTTTGTGAGTGCTTGAATGTGTGGTCCCGTCGATCAATTGCCCGCTCTGGGCCCAAGCACTATTCAGGAGGATCTGTACGAGAATGACGCCTCTGCCTGAAAAGTCGGCCTTATATGCTCTTTTGAGCGGAAGCTTGCGAAATGGTTCTACGCGAATGTTTCCAACGGAAGTGAAGGAAGGAAACGTGAACGGCAAATATTTTCGAAACACATTT
Source organism: Morinoia aosen (assembly GCA_030386875.1). Lineage (NCBI taxonomy): Eukaryota > Metazoa > Arthropoda > Malacostraca > Amphipoda > Talitridae > Morinoia > Morinoia aosen. The sequence continues at coordinate 76,039,784 of CM059557.1, forward strand.
TTGGTAAAATTTTGAGTTTAATCGAATTAATTTGGTCTTGTAAAATTATAAAAATAATTACATTTGTATAATTTAATTTTAGGATGTTAGTTTTTATTATTTTATGAAATTAGGCTGAAGTGTGGCTGAGGGCGATCACTACAGCTACCCTCCCCCCAAAGGAGACCGAAAGGTCTGGTAACAGTGAAGCTGTTACTTGTAAAGTGCAAGTCAGAAATACGAAGGAGAGATTCCAAAAGATGCTTTGACAGAAGAAAATAGATGAAAATAGTGGAAGTTTAACTGTGGAACTATGAAAGTTTCAGCTCGGATCCCGAACTGGGACCATAAAAAAATCTGTGAGGTTAGCATCACTGGGCATACGGTGCCAGAGTATCCGCCGAAATGGAGGCGCCCGAATTACCTGATTCCGACTGCGTTCTTTGAACGGTGTAACGGGGAATCTAGAATTGGTCGACTTCCACGACTTTAGAAAATTCAAAGCGAACTAAGACGTACGAATTCGTTGGCTCGACAGGTGTTGACCTGAGGCGAAGTCGCAGTCTAGGTTTTTATAGTATGCCATAGTACAAAAAATCAGTTCCTTACTTTCCCAAAACACAAATGCCGGTTAAATACAGCAAATGTGCGACGTAAGTCGTTTATACAGCCTCCCTAGGCAGCGTGCGTGCTCCTCAGGCGTCCCCAAGGCTACAAGCACACCGACCAGACGGCGATACAAAAATTGGGAGATCGGGTAAGAGCTTGGTATTTGGTATACGGAAGAACTTACAAAAGACCAACGGTGCCCACCCGGCAGTCCCTTGCAACGATCGCAGCGTTGAAATTTATGGTTGGGGAACATATTTGATAAAAAATAAGTCAATTGCTCAGAATGACAAGTTGGTGTTTCGTACACGTTATTTAATTTGGTGCTTCAGTAGCAATGGTGCTGCAGTAGCAATGGAAATAGCGAAGGTTATTAGTAAGGAGCTTCAGTAGCAATGGAAAAATAATCCTAGAAGGTCTCCTATGGTTTGCTTCAGTAGCAATGGAAATACATGAAGAGTTTTGTAAAAGGTGGCTTCAGTAGCAATGGAAAAACATGAAGAATTTGTGAGAATAGGCTGCAGTAGCAATAACTTATTATTAGTGAAGAGTTTGGAGAGGAAATACTATGTTTGACTACTGAGAGTAGAGAAAAAAAGATGGAAAGGAACACTACCTCCTCCAAGGTTCAACATGCAACAGCTGCAAACAGCCTCGACATGCGCTCAAAAACCTCCAGATGATGGCTGCGGCAATTCAATTGTTTGATTATTTATCTAGCTCTGGTATGAATTCTGGTCGCCAATATGAAGTTCTCCCAAAGTGGGGGAAACAACTGAATGATATTTTTAAAGGTTGCATATCGAGGAATTTATCGATTTCACAAGGAGATGTTCTTTTACAAAGGCGGGTCACCAGTGCTCCTGGTAGAGCACATTTAATAGCTAAATGAATGGATTACGGCCTCTGACTCAGAAGAAGTTAGGCGGTATTCGGACGCAATATTTCAAGCGTCTACAATCAACAACAAAATTACCACAAGCCAACACCGGGGGAAAATGAGAGAATAGTTTCACTCGCCGGTATGGGATTTATTGAGGAGAAGGTTGAACGCTGAAGTGCGAGGCTTGATTCTGGGTTCGAGAGACGTCCTTGGGGGGAGTCCGAGGTGGTTGCAGGACTTCAGACGATTCGTTCAGCTCAGGCTTGTGAAGCGCGTGCTGGAGTGTGAAGTCGATGATGGTGTAAGTGTGGGAGGTTCCGACACTAAGTGAGTGATGAATTGAGTGCTGAGTATGGGATTTGTTACCGGTTGGGAAAACTCGGTAAGAATGGGACTCTCGACCCAATGGTCTCCACTGGAGATTTTAGCGGCTTAGCTGCAGGGATGCAGGCCTTCCAGTATAGCGAAATTTGAATATGAGGAGAAGCTTGGAGGGAACACTTGGAGGAGGTAAGCTCCTTAAATTAAGAGGTTAGGGTTTGGTTTCATACGTGTTTGTGAGTGCTTGAATGTGTGGTCCCGTCGATCAATTGCCCGCTCTGGGCCCAAGCACTATTCAGGAGGATCTGTACGAGAATGACGCCTCTGCCTGAAAAATCGGCCTTATATGCTCTTTTGAGCGGAAGCTTGCGAAATGGTTCTACACGAATGTTTCCAACGGAAGTGACGGAAGGAAACGTGAACGGCAAATATTTTCGAAACACATTTTTGGTAAAATTTTGAGTTTAATCGAATTAATTTGGTCTTGTAAAATTATAAAAATAATTACATATGTATAATTTAATTTTAGGATGTTAGTTTTTAATATTTTATGAAATTAGGCTGAAGTGTGGCTGAGGGCGATCACTAAAAGAGTATGGAAAAAATGATATCTCTAGAATTCAGTTCTCACGATGAAGCGCTGTTTGGATGTAACTCGAACTACTACGACTGACAATTATTAATTAGTAGCGTTCACTCTGAACAGGCCCTTTACACGATAATATTTCATTCAAATCCTGTTAAAATATTTTACAGGAATTGAAAGGACTAGCAAGCAAAACCTCATCTGTACTGCGTAAGTTACCGGTAAAATAAACAGTTTTTAAAACTTATTTTCACTACGGTCCTCAGAATGTTTTAAAATGCACCGGCATGTGTATTTACTTGTTTATTGCCAATCTTTAAACTAGTTACACACCTGCTGCACATTTTGCAGAATATCCCTTTAAAACATCGGGTATTTATGAACAAAAAAAGTATAAAACTATAATTGGCGAATGTTAACGTTTGGTGGGTATGGCCAATCGCTAATCTGAATCGATAAGGTTTTCGAAGTTGCAAGAGAGGTCAATGACGACACTGATTGGGATTAGACTCAGCTTGGAGGTTTCTTTATTGAAGGAAGCCGTGACGAGCGGTGGCGTGCTTGGCTTCTGAAGATCTTCTCTTAGATGGGAACTCCGGGCAGGCGGCGTCCGGCGAGCGATGACGTTGGCCGGGCGTAAGTGAGTGTGAGTGTGTGAATGAGTCACTATTTATGGGATTGTAGTGATCGCCCTCGGCCGCACTTCAGCCTAATTTCATAAAATATTAAAAAACTAACATCCTTAAATTAAATTATACAAATGTAATTATTTTTATAATGTTACAAGACCAAATTAATTCGATTAAACTCAAAATTTTACCAAAAACGTGTTTCGAAATATTTGCCGATCACGTTTCCGCCAGTCACTTCCGTTGGAAACATTCGCGCAGAACCATTTCGCAAGCTCTCGATAGTCAGCCATCCAGGCAGACTGGTGATTCACGTTGTGTGCTATTCCGAATTAGTTCTTGGGCCCCAGAGCGGGCATTTAAGAACCTGCGAGGCCGACACACAAACATCATCAACAACCCTCTATTAACGCTCCTCAGATTCACTTGAGAGCGTTCAATTAGACTCATTCGGAACGTTCTCAGATCCACGTGAGACGTTCCCAAAATCTATTCAGCCCAAAAGGCTAAACCTCATACCAATTAAGCCACAAGGCTCACAGGCAGGAACCCAGACAGGGACTGCCTCTTTCTAAGATACCATCTTACACCCAATTATCACCGCACCTGCAGATAGTTACACCCACAATTACATTCTCGCCTGGATCCACAACGGATTCCCTCGAGCCACGGCACCGGCTGGCACGTCACCTGACTGGACCCGGACCTTCTTCCACAAGAAGCGGATCCACCTCCCAGCAGCCGTAGCCACGGCACCCAGAGACTACCAATAAAGTTCATAAGGCGAGAAGTTAAAGTTCAGTCATTATCCTACAGAGAACTCACTTGTGCAAGTCGAAAAATAGGTGCCAGTAGAGCATCCGAATACTTAATAACCTCCTTCTGAGGACAGAGTCAGTGGCCCTAATTCATTCATTTTGCAATTCAATGTGCTTTACCCGAGCACTGGTGACCCGCCATTATCAAAAGAACATCTTCCTTGTGAAATCGATAAATTCCTCAATATTCAACCTTTAACCTTCAAAATTAAGATCATTAAACCATTCAAACCGCTTGATCTGAAAGCCTTCAATTCAAGTCAATTAAATCAAATTCAATTGTTTTCCCCACTTTAGGAGAACTTCATACTGGTGACCAGAATTCATACCAGAGTGGTTGTTTTTTCACTTGCACGAGTTGTCCTTTGTGGGTTTGTGAGCGCATGCCAGTGTTGTCAACTTCTGTTGATGGTTGTCTTGAAAGAGGTAGTACTCTGCTCCTTCACTCTTCAGTAGCCAAACATAGTATTTCCTCCCTAAAATCCTTCCTAAATTAAGTGATTGCTACTGCAGCCTATCCTAACAAACTCTTCATGGTTTTCCATTGCTACTGAAGCCACTTCTTAAAAAACTCTTCATGCGTTTCCATTGCTACTGAAGCAAACCATAGGAGACCTTCTAGGATTATTTCCACTGCTACTGAAGCCCCTTACTAATAACCTTCGCAATTTCCGTTGCTACTGCAGCACCATTGCTACTGAAGCACCAAATTAAATAAACGTGTACGAAACACCAACTTGTCAATCTGAGCAATTGACTTATTTTTTTCAAATATGTTCCCCAATCATAAATTCGAACTCTGCGATCATTTCAAGGGACGATTCGTATCTCGTAAAAACCCTGGGCCAGCCCTTGCCATTCTGAGCATTTTACTTAGTGCAGGAGACTGCCGGCTGTGCACCGGTTGTCTTTTGTAAGTTCCTCCGTATACCATACGGGTTAAGAAATGCTCAGCGCAAATCTTTCACCATCACTTGAATAAGTCTTTCCCGATCTTCCATTTTTTGTATTGCTGCCTGGTCGGTGTGCTTGTAGCCTTGGGGACGCCTGAGGAGCACGCACGTTGGCTAGAGAGGCTGTGCAAACGACTTACGTCGCAAACTTGCCGTTGTAACCGGCATATGTGTTGTGGGAAGGAAGGAACTGATTTTTTTACTATGGCACATTATGTCACAACCCCGGACTGCGATTTCGCCTCAGGTCAACACCTGTCGAGCCAACGAATTCGTATAGTTCGCTTTGAGTTTCTAAAGTCGTGGAAGTCGGTCAATTCTAGATTCCCCGGTAAACCGTTCAAAGAACGCAGTGGGAATCTAGTAAGTCGGGCGCCTCCACTTCGGCGGATACTTCTAGCACGATTGTGCTCAGTGATGCTAACCTCACAGATTCTTTTGTGGTCCCAGTTGGGGATCCGAGCTGAAACTTTCATAGTTCCAGAGTAACCTTCCACTATTTTCATCTATTTTCCTCTGTCAAAGCATCTTTTGGGATCTCTCCCTCGTATTTCTGACTTGCACTTTACAAGTAACAGCTTCACTGTTACCAGACCTTTCGGTCTCCTTTGGGGGGAGGGTAGCTGTAGTGATCGCCCTCGGCCGCACTTCAGCCTAATTTCATAAAATATTAAAAAAGAAACATCCAAAAATTAAATTATACAAATGTAATTATTTTTATAATGTTACAAGACCAAATTAATTCGATTAAACTCAAAATTTTACCAAAAACGTGTTTCGAAATATTTGCCGATCACGTTTCCGTCAGTCACTTCCGTTGGAAACATTCGCGCAGAACCATTTCGCAAGCTCTCGATTGTCAGCCATCCAGGCAGACTAGTGATTCACGTTGTGTGCTATTCCGATTTAGTTCTTGGGCCCCAGAGCGGGCATTTAAGAGCCTTCGAGGCCGACACACAAACATCAACAACCCTCTATTAACGCTCCTCAGATTCACTTGAGAGTGTTCAATTAGACTCATTCGGAACGTTCTCAGATCCACGTGAGACGTTCCCAAAATCTATTCAGCCCAAAAGGCTAAACCTCATACCAATTAAGCCACAAGGCTCACAGGCAGGAACCCAGACAGGGACTGCCTCTTTCTAAGATACCATCCTACACCCAATTGTCACCGCACCTGCAGATAGTTACACCCACAATTACATTCTCGCCTGGATCCACAACGGATTCCCTCGAGCCACGGCACCGGCTGGCACGTCACCTGACTGGACCCGGACCTTCTTCCACAAGAAGCGGATCCACCTCCCAGCAGCCGTAGCCACTGCACCCAGAGACTACCAATAAAGTTCATAAGGCGAGAAGTTAAAGTTCAGTCATTATCCTACAGAGAACTCACTCGTGCAAGTCGAAAAATAGGTGCCAGTAGAGCATCCGAATACTTAATAACCTCCTTCTGAGGACAGAGTCAGTGGCCCTAATTCATTCATTTTGAAATTCAATGTGCTTTACCCGAGCACTGGTGACCCGCCATTATCAAAAGAACATCTTCCTTGTGAAATCGATAAATTCCTCAATATTCAACCTTTAACCTTCAAAATTAAGATCATTAAACCATTGAAACCGCTTGATCTGAAAGCCTTCAATTCAAGTCAATTAAATCAAATTCAATTGTTTCCCCCACTTTAGGAGAACTTCATAGGATGAGGTTTTAGAATAATGCCACGATGTGAGAAGCAATTGGTAGTGGTTGAGCGTAGATTAGTTCGCCGGTAGTTGTAAAATACTAGGCTCTACTAGCTTCAAACCAGAGATTGCAAATTGCTATATGACCAAAAAGATCAGTGGTCTCACGTCAAAATAGGCACTTAAACGTGTATTCGATGATTGAGTGAGAGGTAATATATCAAATGCAAGTGCTTGAGTAAGAGCTCAGATTTGGGTTTACAACTCTTAAAACTCAGATGAATTTAACAAGTATAAAGCTCAAGATGCAAAGCTTCAGATGAAATTACAACTTGTAAAGTTGAAATTGGGTGAGAGCTCAGATGAATTTAACTCAGACGAAATTACCACTTGTAAAGGTAGGACACAGTGAATGTGTGTTGTGGCGTTTGGGTGCCGTCGAGGATGAGAAATGCTGTAACACCAAACTAAAGAGACGCACAAGAGAGAGTGAGGTTTAAAAGAGACGCGTCACCGCGCAGTGTTGCCACACACAGAGGCTTCTCTCTCGAAATGTCGAGCGTTATTTTATATCTCATGCATTTACACAAAAACTTCAAGGATTACTAATTATAAGTAGAAAATTATTAATAATAATTTAGAGTAAGATTTTTAATGTCAATAATTATTTTATTTAAGTGCGAATGAGAAATTTATAATTTTACGCTTTGTAGCGAATGCTACATTACCCCCAAGGCGCAGACCGAAAGGTCCACCGTCTGCAATCATTTGTAATAATTTTGCTTAAACTACTTTGCTTTACATGTATCCTCAATAAAAATTTGTGTATTGCTAAACAGCAAATTTACCTAATCTCGTAGAAAATTTTTCTTTCTATAAGGGATTGTAGTACATCAAAAGTTGCCGGCTTCATCCGTAAATACTCGTAGAATTGTGATTCATCTCTCCTCAGTGCTTCGAAGAGATAGTGGTATTCTCCTTAGCTCACAGGTGCTCTCCGTGGCACAGCGGTTAAGGGATCGGACTTGTATGCTGGAAGTCGCGGGTTCGTTCCCAGCGCTGGCGCGGAGATTTTCCCCGTTGGGTATGAGGGAAAGCTCAAAGCACAATACCCCACTCAATCCAGGTGTCGGAAATGGGTACCGGCTTTACGGGGGAACCGTCATGGTGTCCTATATATAGGGTTAGTTATAAGACATTTGAAAAACCAATGCTAAGATCATATGTATCAGGCTTGATTGGAAATAAAGCATCCCAAAGATGCCGATGTTAACCTAACCTTTAACCTTTAGCGATCTCTCCTCATGTTGATGGGATGGATCCAGTGTTTCCGTTTTGCCGTCGAGCAACAGAAGCGCACTCATGGAACGCTCCATAGCGACTGATGCTTGTGTAGGTCGCTCTGCTCAGCTCACATGTGAACACACGCGCCGCGCCGCTCCGCTCCGTGCCGCGACGCTCCGCGCCGCTCCGCTCGTAGTGTGAACGCACCCTTATGCTCGTGTGTTAGGTGGCCAAACAAACAGCAGTGGCTGGACCTGAGTCTGAAGCAGTTGTAATCTTGGCGCCACGATGGGCGGTGTTTTGTGACAGGTAACCTCAAATTTTGTTTAATAAATAGATATAGAACTGGCAATATTTGATCTAATTAAGTATATTTATATCCATACATATTAATTTGCTATGCATTATCTTCTTAGCATTACGACTACATCCGTACACTGTCGTATAGTACTTTTCATTTCGCTAAGACATTTCTACCCACAATGTTTGAAATAGCTATGATACTGTTTTATGATTGTTCCAGGAAATTCTGCAGAAAATTAATTACATGATAATATGCTAGTTATGGTTGCCGATTGAATAATCATGCAAATAATTCACTGACGCATGACCTGAAACCTTATTGTAATATAGCGAGTAGTGTAAGTTCTAGTTAGAGAGACCAAAAGTTGGCAACGCTCGAGAGAGCAACACTCGCAGCCAGTCTGCTAGTGATCTCGGGTTCGACAACAAGTAAATGTTGACCGAGTGTGTATATAATCACCTACTGTGGTTGGTATCTAACTTCTTAATTTATAAACTAATGTACTAATTCTATTCTACCCTATTCTATATATATTCCCGTCTATCTCCGCTCTACTCTGACTAGCCACAGTACTGCACATTGAGTATTTAAGTTAAGGTATCCAAGAGGTGAGTGAACTATTTACATAACTTGCTGTGTCATTGAATTTGTCTATTGATGTGTTATTTGTGTCTGATGGTGTGTACTAATATTATATCTCCGTCTATGATCTATAACACAAAGTGGCGACGAGAATTTGGTAGAACTGCTGGAAGTGGCTCAGTAGTAGTGACTAGTGAGGGAACATAGAATTTGACTAGTGATTTTTTTTTGTGGTTTTTCTGCTCACTGGTGTTGCTAGACTGGCTAGACTAGTAAAGAAACTCAGAATTGATCAAGTGATTGTACTATTTGTGCTGTGAAATTTTTTTTTACTATTCACAGTGTGTTTGACTACTAAAAAGTCAAAATGCCAATGCTAGGCTCAGTGGGAGAATTCAATCCTTTAGAGGAAGAATTCCCAGAATATGAAGTCAGGCTAAACTGCTTCCTGAGTATTAATAAAGTGGAAGATTCAAATAAAGCTAAAACATTTATTGCTCTGGTGGGTCCTAAAATTGTTAGGTTAGCAAAGGACCTACTCTCCCCTAAAAGACTTTTAGATGCTACCTATGATGAGATCATGGAAGCGTTAAGACGGCATTTTAAGCCGACACGCAACCAGATCTTTGAAAGGTTTAGGTTCCATAAGCGGAACCAGAAACAAGGGGAGAGCATTGCTGATTTTGTGGCTAGCTTAAAGGCTCTTTCAGACACCTGTAATTTCAAACAGGAAGTTCTAGAAGAAACACTGCTAGACAGGTTCATACTGGGTGTGGCCAGTAATGATGTTCAAAATTGTTTGCTGAATGAAGCTGACCTCACATGGAAAAAAAGCCGTGGATCTGGCAACTGCCAAAGAAACACAACTGAGGAAGACGGTTGTGTTAAGGCAACCTAATTCCATACTAAATGTGGGCCAGCATAGAGTAAAGCAAACTGCTATTAAGGGAAGCCTACCCCATACGGACTTTTATCTTTATTATTGAACCTAGAACAATGAAATTTGGTATACTGATAGGAAATCAAATTTGGAATCGTTTTTGCTTAAAGCAAAAGTTGGATTTTCTTGAAAAGAAAATGGTAAATCGAAGAAAACCAAATTTGAGGGAGGGGCGTTCAAAAAGTATCTCCTCCTACAGTTTTTGAGGTAGAGTGATGGTTTTGGTACCATTGGATGCAGGAAGACACGGGCTTTTATGGTGACTATCAATATTTCCCAAATTATTTATTGTTCATAAGTTATGACGTCATAAAACTGCATATTTTCGAAACAGGACATTTTTTACAATTTTTACACTTTTTTATATTGAAAATGGAAATTTGAGAACAAAAATGATAGTCACAATAAAAGCCCGTGTCTTCTTGCATTCAATGATACCAAAATCATCACTGTAGCTCAAAAACTGTAGGAGGAGAAACGTTTTGAAACCCCAAAAACCATTGTTTACATTATAAGCAAAACAAAGAAACATAAACAATTAAAATAAAATTTTTTTAAAATTTTTGGTTCAAGTTAGACCCCTGAAATCATTATAGAGTAATCCAGAGACATAGGAGATGACATAGCAACTTCGCGCCGTGAAGAAAGTGCCATGGGGGAGGTGTAACATGATAAAATACCACTTCCCCCTCCCCTCCCCACCATTCTTTAAACCCCCGTAGCGGGCGAACGAGTGAACGTACGAGTCTCATTTTTTCACATGGTGTACCTGACCTCTTACACTTCTTATAGCAGCAAAAATCCCAGTTTCTCAAGAAATCTCATAAACAAGGATTCATAAGGGGTACGCTTACCTTAAGCCTCAGGGCAAAACTCAGGCTCAAGCTAGCCCCAAATCAGCATGCAGCGGCTGTGGTAATCTGCACTGGCGTAGAGATTGCCCCTATAAAGACAGTGTTTGTCATGGTTGTGGCCAAAAAGGCCATCTTAATAAATGTTGCTTTAAATTGAAAAATCAAAATTCTGCTAAAGGCAACAAAAATAATTTTGTGCATGCTATGCATGAGAAAAGGGGGAGGGAACACCACCTTAACCCTAATAGAACTAACAATGCAACCTGTGCAGACTATCCAGTTGCTAATCTAGGCTGTTATAGGGAGATTTTCTCAATAGCCGAAGAAATGAAACCCCCCATTAAAATGAAAATATTACTAAACAATACCCCACTGGAAATGGAGGTAGACACGGGTGCTGCCAGGTCTATCCTATCAAAAGCTGCTTATTGTAAACTACCAACAAAAACAAGGCCCGAGTTGAGACCTTCTGATGTTAAGCTTAGGACTTGTGGTGGAACCACACTAGTGGTTTGCGGAGAGATTAGGGCTAACATCCAGCGTGAAGCTAGTGGTATGGCTCCTCAGCTAGCCACTATTGTAGTGGTAGACAGGGGAGGTCCAGCTTTGCTGGGTAGGGACCTGATTGATTCCCTTGGGCTAACTATAGTAGCAAATAAGGTCAACAAATTGACTACCTGCCCTGAAGAGTTAGCAAATAAATTCCCCGACCTTTTTCAACCAGGTCTAGGTTGCTTTAAGGGAAGGAAATTCAAAATAGAAGTGGATCCATCCGTACCACCAAAGTTTTGTAAGGCCAGGAACGTGCCTTACACACTTAGACCAAAGGTGGAGGCAGAACTTGATAGACTGGTGCAGGAAGGTATTCTCACCCCTGTACAATACTCGAGATGGGCAGCGGCTATCGTCCCTGTGCTCAAGGCGGATCAAAGCATCCGAATCTTTGGCGACTACAAATTAACTATCAACAGAGCCACTAGGCTTGACACCTACCCTATACCCAGAGTGGAAGATTTATTTAGCGGGCTAGCAGGAGGAGTTATATACTCCAAGCTAGATATGTCTCAGGCATACGCCCAACTACCCTTGGATGAAGACTCCAAGGAACTCACGGTAATAAACACCCACAGAGGTTTATTTGCCTACAACCGTCTCAGCTTTGGAATTGCGTCCGCACCTGGAATCTTTCAGCGTGCCATGGAAGGACTATTGCAGGGCCTCCCAGGAGTGTTCTGTTATCTGGATGACGTCCTGGTGAGTGCCACTAATGAGCAAGAGCACAACAAGCGTCTCCATCAAGTCTTATCTAAACTACAGGAGGCAGGGCTAAAACTGAAAATGGCTAAATGCCAAATTGGAGTGCCACAGGTATCCTACCTTGGATACCAAATCGACAAGGATGGATTGCACCCCACTGCAGAGAAGGTAGCAGCAATCCAGAATGCACCAGCTCCTACTAATGTAACTCAACTGAGAGCCTACCTTGGGCTGCTTAACTTCTATAGGAAATTTCTAAAATCATCTGCAACTATGCTGGAGCCCCTAAACACCTTACTGAGGGATAAAACCCCGTGGAAATGGGATGCAAGTCAGGAGAAAGCATTCCAGAAGTCTAAACAAGCCCTCCTGGACTCCCAGACTCTAGTCCACTTTGACCCTCAGAAACCCATAGTGGTAGTGGCTGACAGTAGTGCGTATGGTGTGGGAGCGGTGCTGTGTCACCTTATTGATGGAATTGAACGCCCCGCCTATTTTGCCTCCCGAACTCTAACAGCAACTGAACGCAACTACTCCCAGACTGAGAAAGAAGCTCTGGCTATGGTGTTTGCAGTCAGGAAATTCCATCGCTACCTGTGGGGACAGGACTTCACTGTGGTTACTGACCACAAACCTTTGTTAGGGCTATTTGACCCGGGTAGAAGCATTCCTCCGATGGCATCCGGACGCATTCAAAGGTGGACTCTACTGCTACAATCCTTCAAGTTCACCTTGCGTCACCGGTCTGGCGTGCTGTTGGGCACGGCTGATGCTCTCAGCCGTCTACCTTTGACAACTCCCGATGAAGCCACGCCCATCCCAGCGGAATGGACGTCCCTAGTAAACTTCCTCGAGTCAGCTCCGGTCACCAGCACTCACATTCGTGACGGCACCCTAAGGGACCCAGTACTTTCGAAGGTATACAAATACTGCCAGGTAGGCTGGCCTTCGACGGTAATTGGGGATCCCGATCTCGCTCCGTACACTAGGAGGAGAGACGAATTGTCCACACAAAATGGCTGTGTGCTCTGGGGAGCAAGAATAATTGTGCCTCAAGCCCTCCGACAAGCTATTGTGGATGAACTTCACTCTGGCCATGCTGGATCATCCAGGATGAAGGAGTTAGCTCGCAGCTATGTATGGCGGCCGCTGCTGGACAAAGATCTAGAAGAAACGACCAAGTCATGCAGCGAGTGCCTGAGCACTCGAGCTGCACCAACGAAAGCTGAACTCCATCCGTGGGAATGGCCTGCAAAGCCTTGGCATCGCATACACATTGACTACGCGGGCCCAATGGATGGAAAATACTATCTAGTGATCGTGGATGCACGCTCTAAGTGGGTTGAAATTTTTCCCACATCTACTACAACCTCTAGCGAAACGATCTCGTGCCTGAAACACACTTTTGCGACATTTGGATTTCCAGTAACAATTGTTTCGGACAATGCAACGTGTTTCACATCGGCTTAATTCCAAGAATTTGTGAAGGCATGTGGTATGCGACATATTACGAGCGCACCATACCACCCTTCAACTAATGGACTGGCAGAGCGCATGGTACAAACTTTCAAGAAGAATATACGAAAGTCAACGGAACCCCTACGCCTAGCACTAGACAGGTTTCTGTTCAACTATCGGCTAAAACCCCACACGACAACAGGTGTTACGCCCGCCGAACTGATGTTAGGCAGGAAAGTTCGCTCTCCTCTTGATCTACTTTGGCCATCAGAAGCAATCGCGTCCAAAGTTGCTCAACGCCAGGACGCTCAGAAAAGATACCACCCAGGGTCTCGCGCGGTTGACATTCCGCCGGAGTCACCTGTGATGGTCCGTCAATACACGCCGGGTTCCCCAAAATGGACCCCTGCTACAACCATTGAGAAAACAGGCCCGGTATCCTACAAGTGCTAACTGAAGGGGGGAGAGGTCGTTCGTCGACACCAGGACCAAGTTATTACCTGCTCGAACACCATCCCTGAACCCTTGGAACAACCTACGGAGAAAACCGTTGTGTTTCCACAACCTGCTCAAAATTCATACCCACCACCTCCGACCAATGAACCTGGCCCTGAAACACCTGATTACCCGATTCCCACCCAGGAGGCTAGGATGCACGAGCCTCCAAGTGCTAGCATCTCACGCAGGTCTACCCGAGCTCGGAAGCCTGTGGTGAGAATGGACCTTTAGGATTGACTATATTGAATAAGGGGACTGGGGATACAAGGGGGGGTTTCTAATTAAGGAGGGAGGGATGTAATATAGCGAGTAGTGTAAGTTCTAGTTAGAGAGACCAAAAGTTATCAACGCTCGAGAGAGCAACACTCGCAGCCAGTCTGCTAGTGATCTCGGGTTCGACAACAAGTAAATGTTGACCGAGTGTGTATATAATCACCTACTGTGGTTGGTATCTAACTTCTTAATTTCTAAACTAATGTACTAATTCTATTCTACCCTATTCTATATATATTCCCGTCTATCTCCGCTCTACTCTGACTAGCCACAGTACTGCACATTGAGTATTTAAGTTAAGGTATCCAAGAGGTGAGTGAACTATTTACCTAACTTGCTGTGTCATTGCATTTGTCTATTGATGTGTTATTTGTGTCTGATGGTGTGTACTAATATTATATCTCCGTCTATGATCTAAAACACTTATAAATACTTGAATATGGATTATTTTGCAGTAATGGACGTGTAGAGACATCACAGAACAAGGAACATATTTGTTCAGGCGTATAAATATACACATCTATGGATGTAACAACTCGAATTTGGAATTGTAAAACTAATAAACAATATCTAAGTATAAAAGGACCTTTTGCATTTGACGTGCGGCACCAAGTTTCAGTTTAATGGCAATTTTCAGGTAAAACTCAAACATCACAACCGTTTTTAGGAGAAACTAACAGTTTTTTAGTTGCATGCTTTCAAGGTTATTTTTACCGATATAATACTGATAAAACGCAAACTTGAAAAATTTTGTATCGGTTTTGCACAGCACTTTGCGCTGGTCCAGAAAAAGTAAAAGATCCTTCCTCTCCACATTTGACTCACATTTAACAATCCTATGTGTGTGCGCACATATAAATTTTCATATATTCATATATATATATATATATATATATATATATATACGCACCTATGCATATATATGTTTCTATTCCTATTTTTTGAGTAAAAATAAAACCTCAAATCACATTACATTTTACCTAAAGCTCTGCGACCAGTTAACACTGAACCATATTTCAGAAATAAATATATTTATTGCACTTGCTTAATGTTTCAAAAAAATAGATCTATCACTACCCCAGAGGGCGCATCTGTGAATAAATACAATGAATAATATGAAGAGACAAATGAAATGAAGCGCTCGTGAAAAATTATCCGCTCTCTGTTCGTATGCTGAACAAGCCATGAATTTCTTTTTGCATGTAAGTTTGTTTACGCATTTCGTTTCTAGATGTGCGTGTTGTGTTGCGTGATGTTTTTTATAAATTACTTTGTGACTAACTTTTCTCAATACTTGACAGTCATTTACGGCGGTGTTTCAGTGGCTTCGGTATAGCGTTTTTTTATCTTTCCTTACTTTCGATACAACAAATAATTCAGGAATTCCGAAGAATTCTCAATTAGTATTTTGAATTATTTATAAATTGTCAGCCATCTCTTGGGATATAAAATCTCCAAGAAATGATATTTTTGATTTAACTAGCCATTGACAGGGTTAATCTATTTGCACGCCACGTATGGTTTGTCAATAAGTACGCGTCGTTTGGTTCATCTATTTGTACTCCTCGGATAGTTTGTCTATTAGTACACCTCGAATGGTTCGTCTATAAGTACACTTCGAATGGTTTGTCTATTAGTAGACCACGTATAGTTTGTCTATTAGGTCTCTTCATTGGTACGTTTGTCTAAGGACGTCTTATATTGAGAAACTTTTTAAAAGCCAAAATGTTGTCATGTATCTCATGTGCCAACCTTTTTTGAAATAAACCGGTTTCTTTTCTTTCTTTCTCACTGATGGCCTAACCTGTGTTTCCTCAGTATTACTTAGGAGAAAAATGATTAATATTTATAACTAAAAAACTAATAGTTTATACGTAAAAGATATATGTTTGAAGTCAAGTTTAGTGCCATGTGCCAAAAAAAAGACCTGATATGAAATATTCGGCATTGGTACGCTCTAGGTCCAGAGTGTAGGTATTGACAAAGAAAATGCTTGATATAGTACAGTTTTTCGATTTATGAGGTTGAAAATATCTATCTACGCATAAATAACTGTACAATCCCACCTACAACTAACTTTCATAGCGTCTGCTATAACTGACCATTGTTCATTAAGATAGTTATGATCTAAATATTATGAGATGCGCCCCCGATCGCAGGAATAGCTTTGTGCCGATACGGTCACGCACTTGTCCTCGTACATGTGTCAGTACGTACGTTTAATGCCACGCCTAGGTGCTACTCGGGCACAGTGCGCCGCTGAGTCAGCAAATTGTATGTATAAGTACTGCGTGATCAGCTCCTAAGAGCGCACTCGGTCTACGTTACTCTCTCTATTAACAAGTACACCTCGGAAGCTCTGCAAACCACCTTTCACTAACCACACGGTCACCACGACGGGCGGCACACTGGTGGCACAGTAAGTTTCGTCCCCACGACGTGTAATGATACTTGATCCTTGTGCTGTGATGAAGATTCAGCGACTACTGTGAATGAAGAATGCGGAAATAAAGTCTGGAGATTCGACGGCGATAATTTGTGGATCGCGTGTCTACGGAAATTCGTGGAATTACTACGTGTGGAGTCTGCGCATCGCTTCGGGAGGTTTGGATCAGTTTGGCGACTTCGTTAACATTAATATGGAAAGGGCTACTGCAACCGGGAGAGAGATTAAAGAAGCACCAGAGGTATACAATAACGTGTTTCGTTTCATTGTGAAACGTATCCCTGAAGAGACTTTGAAGAATTCTTATGGGTTGGATTTAAATGTACCTTTGGGAGTGCCCTACACAGCTCGTGTTGACCTGGAAAAAGACGGTGACCACTGCGTGATGAAGCTGTGCGTGAATTTCCATCGCAAGTAGTGACGTGGTCGTTTACAGTTGGATGCATCAGTGGTTGTGTTCAGAACAATTCTACGAACAGTTGCAGTGTTTCTACTTCTACGAGAACAATTGTGTAGAGTGTATGTGATAGGAGATTACATACCGAACAGTGTTAACCTATAAGTAAAGAAACTGGTGCTCTACTGCTACGTGCAGAGTGTGAGACTGTGAGAGTAGTTCAAGGCTACGCAATTGTCCTGGCGCTGGCTCGCTGTGTTGAGCGGGTGTGCTTGACATCGGATTGACGCCTGGCGTCTACTTCTGCACACGACACCACACGCGACCTTGTGCACGGCTGTCTGCCGTCCCTGTGCCTTGGTGCGTGTGCACTCGACCTTGGCAACAGCTGTGACGACTCCCTGGCCGCGGTCGCTGCACTGCCGTGGCTGTGTTGCTGAATTTTCAGTTGAGTACCCTCTACCCGAAAATTTTTTTAGGTTATTTGATGATTTTGTGTGACTAATTTGGTTTTTAGTATTGTTTAAATTGTGTGATTTAGATCTTATTGAGTACGATATCGTTGGAATCATATTACAAGTTCCTTGTTAGTGCTTTGATTAGGTTCGTTTGTGCGTCGAAGGATGGTTTTTCGTGTTTACATTCTTAGTAATTTTTGATGTGATATTCTTGGGAGAAATTAATTTTTTTTTGTGGCGTAGGATTTTAGCGTTGGACTGTGGGATTATTAAAATTGTGAGTTAAGTTTTTAGCATTGTGAGAAAAATTTGGTTGCTTGTTGTGATAAATTATGGGAGATTCTGATTCCGACCCTGAATTTATTCGTTCGACAGAAACAACGACAAGTAGTGGTAGAGTTTCTGTTCCGCCATTTAGTGGTACGTTACCTGGAACATTAGGACACGTGCCAACAAGAGTATTTATGTCTGGACCGGTGCCTACGACGGTAGTAACGACCGCTGTGACAACTCAGACAGTCACGTTCAGTACTCCAAGTGTGACTACCATGACGACGACTAGTGGTCATACGACGAGTGGTGGTGTTACAACGACATTACAGAGGGGTGGTACAATACTGTCAAGTGCCGAGCTTCCTCTTTTTCGCGGAAGACAGAGAATCACAGACCCGGCCTTTTGTGAAACAAAGAGTTTCCGTACTCACGTTGCTAATCTTAAAGCCTATATGTGCTTACTTCCCGACGTGACTTCTGATGAGGCTAGAAAAGAATTACTTGTGCGCAGCGCACACAAAAGTGTTGGAGATTTTAACGGTGTCGTTACAAAATTAGTAAACCCTGATGTTCACTATTCCTTTGATCAGGTTATCGACATTTTAGATGACATCTACGTGGCTAAGGGTGAGCGTTCAGTGCATGCGTTAGCGTGCGATTTAAATCAGTTACGGTTGTTACGTAATGAAGGGTTGGCTGCACAATTGGTTACGGCTATGTCAAAGATAAGAAATTTGAGTGATCATATTCTAAATAGCCCAGAAGTAGCATTGCAAAGACATCCATTTGTAATTGCTAGTACGAACGCAAACGATTTGAAAAAGTTCTCTGGTGACTTGGTAGTTTTTAGTCTAGCTACAGCAATCTTAGCACCTCTCCTAGAAGAGAACTTTTGCAAAAAAATCTTCTCGAGGCAGTTCCATACCTCTGAAGAGCTATTAGCTCGTCTCGTTTCCGCTGTGCGTAATAATCCTGAGGGCAGAGAAATACTTGCGCGCAAACATAATACCCAGTCCACGTATCCAACCAGAGAGACTTACCTTGCGGTCGTGCCTGAAGAGAGTGAGTGGGACGAGAAGGTATCGTTTCCCAAGGTTTTCTATGCTTCACAAAACAACAGCCGACGTTTTCAAGGTCGGAGACCATTTTTCAGACAAAGTTGGAGACCTGCTAGATTTCACGGGGAAGACAATATGCATATTTTGGTGATCGACCTTTAGGTTCTATGGAGTGCAACGAAGCGCAGGTGGTAAATCCACAACAGAGTAGTAATGATAGCTCTAAATCCTTCTGTTCACTATGCAAAACCACAGGTCATGTTCAAAGTATGTGCACGAATAAGAGAGGCCAAAGCAAATCACATTTCCGCGGTCATGCTTGCTACAAATGTGGGAAGGTGGGCCATTTTGCACGTGAATGTCATTCGCGTGGTCGAGGTCGAGGTCGAGGTGAAGCGTACTACGCTGCATCTTCCGAGGGTGATGATTTTTTAGAGTAGATAGAGAAGAATCAGAAAAATCAAAGAGTCTTGGTGTAGAGAAGGAGTTACCAGTGCCCGAGGATACAGCTGCAATCCCCGTTACCAATGATGTGGCGTTGAAACCAGATACTATAACTATGTCGACTGATGTGGTGGATCCGTTATTTACGTGTACTAATAAGTTTGAATTATTAGGCGAACAAGAACTTAATGTAGGCGCGAACTCTGAATTACCCGTTGAAGTTTGTCTATCAGCAACGATTATGAAAGAGGGTCGTTTAAGAAAAGAAAGCGAGGGTATATTTTCCTTGAGGCGATCGAAAAAGCCTACAATCATACTGCGCCAGGATAATAGATTGATGAGCGCTCTCATCGATAGCGTTAGCGACAGATGTTTAGTGAGTTATCGTAATTTCAAAGGTCTTAATGAGCAAATTAAGCCCAGTGCTCTGAGTATCAGAGGTATAAATTCAAAAAGCCAAGTGACAGGAGAGGTTGATCTTTGCATTACCCTGCCTAATAATAAAGAAATCAAAACTGGCGCTTTGCTGCTGAAGAATAGCGAATTTCGATATGATGTAATCCTTGGCAGAGATATTTTGCAAGACGCCGTGCTAAATTTTAAAGACGGATTTATAGTTCTTGACGGAGTTAAAGTGCCGTTTCATGATGTGCAGGAATTGCACGAGCAAAGTAGGAAAGACATATTTTTCAATACTATAAGTAATCCAGAATGTCTAATGGCTGACATGCTTGCCAATAGGAGGAATATAAGGAAATATCTGCTGAAGCAGAGGGAATCAAAAATTGCGAGCCAAGAAAGTGGCGATAAAAATGGCCTAGAGATAAATACTGCAGAACAGAGGGGTACCCCAGGCCCAACCCCAGGGCGAGGAAAAAATGGGAAAGTAACCAAATTCCCAGGCCCAGGAAAAAGGGTGAGAAAAAATGAGAATACAGCGAATAATGTGAGAATAACTAAACAGCATGCGAACAAAATAAGAGAAACTAAGGAACAAGCGAGAAGTTTGAAAAAAAATACAAGACGAGAAATAGTTGTTCATTGTGGAGCAGTGGAAATGCCAAGTAATTGTTTACGTGTTATAAATGGGTATGTCAAGAAGGCTAAGCCCGGAAAGTATATTATGAATAAGACAATTCTCGCTAATGGAATTTATGTCGCCGAATCAGTAGTGAAAATCAAGTCAAATGGTTTTGTCCCTGTAATGCTTTTGAACGTCTCTGAAGACGTGGTATATATAAGCGACAATACGATGATAAGTACCATTGAGGAAATTGACGACATGGAAATTAAACATGAGATTTACATGTCTACCGTGCACGAAGCTGTGCGAGATGCAAATTTGTGCGATGCCCACGGTAATGCGGATCTACCCGGAGTCGACAGTGTTAATGGAGGAACTTTCAATGCCATCTCTGGTAAAGACGTCGGGGTAGTATCTGTAGAAACGAGGCATTGTTGTAACGATATTCGTGTTGATGAACTAGGAATTAATGCACAGAAAAATGATGTACCGGAGGGAGGTAGTAACGAGAGACGCCCTTTGACTGGTGTCGATGTAAATTGTGACGATGAAGACGCTAAACCATCACTGTTAAATTTATTAAACGAATTTAGAGACGTCATCACTCTAGAAGGCGAAACAATTGCCGTTACGAATGTTATGAAACATAATATTGAATTGAAGCCTAATGCACGAGTACTAAATATCCCGCCGTATCGAATTCCTCATAAATATCAAAACGAATTGTTGCAAGCTAATAAGCAGATGTTGGACCAAGGCATTATTGAACCTTTCAGCTCGGAATTAAATTTTCCTTTAATTGTTGTTAAAAAGCAGTCGGGCGAGATTCGTCCCGTGATTGACTTCCGAGAACTTAGTAAAATAGTGATCAAAGAAAGTTATCCCATTCCACGCATAGACGAAATTCTTTACACGGTTGGGGGGAACAGCATTTTTTCAAGTCTCGATTTACGCTCGGCCTTTCATCAAGTCGAATTAGAGGAAAGTAGCCGTAAATATACCGCGTTCAGTATCGGTTATGAGAAATTTCAATTTAAAAGGCTGCCATTTGGGCTGTCCTCGAGTCCCTCAGTTTTTCAACGTATAATTTCTTCTGTTCTTGCAAATATCATCGGTAAACTATGTTTTGTATTTCTCGATGATATACTAGTATTTTCAAAGTCCGTGAACCAACATCTGAAGGATTTAACTAGTGTCTTTGAGAAACTGCGTAATGGAAATCTTTCCCTTAAGCTTGAGAAATGTAAATTTCTAAAGAACTCGATTGAGTATCTCGGACACATTGTGTCTGCAGACGGTATTCGCTGCAAGGAATCAGAGAAACTACAAAAATTTCCCGTTCCTCGGAATGTGAAGGAATTGCAAAGTTTTTTAGGTGTAGCAAACTACTTTAGGAATCATATCCCGATGTTCGGCTCGATTTCATATCCTCTTTATCAGTTATTAAGAAAAAACGTTGAATTTATCTGGACGCCTGAGTGTCAGAAAGCTTT
Source organism: Morinoia aosen (assembly GCA_030386875.1). NCBI lineage: Eukaryota > Metazoa > Arthropoda > Malacostraca > Amphipoda > Talitridae > Morinoia > Morinoia aosen. The sequence goes on from CM059557.1 coordinate 76,061,288, forward strand.
TGAAAAAATTAAATCTGTTTTGACATCTGATACCGTTTTACGGCATCCTGATTTTACTAAGCCTTTCCACGTATTTACAGATGCTTCTAATTTTGGTATAGGTGCAGTGCTTTTGCAGCACGACAATGACTCAAATAAATCAATGAAGGCTATTGCCTACTACAGTAAAAGCTTAAATTCCACACAAAAGCGCTATTCCACGACGAAAAAAGAGTTCTTCGCCATTGTGAGCGCGCTGGAAGCATTTAAATATCTCATTCTTGGATATCCGATCTATCTGTACACGGATCATAAACCGTTACAGCCTTTGTTTTTCAAAAAGCTTCCTGACGACTCAGCTATGGCTCGATGGTGTCTGACAGTACAATCTTTCGAACCGGTAGTAAAATATTTACCCGGGAAAGAAAATATAATTGCAGATTGTCTAAGTAGATTGCCCGAGCATTTAACTATTTCTGATCTTGAAGAGTGCTCAGAGTTCAATCGGGTTGACGCCTTCGCAGTAATTACACGCCGTGGTGCGCTGACCGCCGACATAGACAAAACAGACGAGACGATTTCGCATCAACTGGCGCCAGAGGCGACTGCAAAACCCCGACTGACTGAGTACGTTCCTCAGTTAAAAGACGTATCGTGGACTCTAGACGAATTTTGAAATGAGCAACAGCTAGACCCTTTCTGTTCTGAGGTCAAAGACGCATTACTAACTAGTAGTACATCTACGATCCCTGACTTACAAAAATACTTAATTCTGAACGACATACTTTATAGACGACGACAAATAGACTCTAGGGAAAGCACTATTCTCACTTCGGTTATACCGACATCGCTAATGAACAAGGCGGTGCTCAGTATACACTCCTTGTATCATACTGATGCCACGCATACATTGTTTAAATTTAAGTTGAGTTACTTTCATTTATTAGAAAAGAGTATCATACGTAAATTTGTCAAAATGTGTGATGTTTGTAAAATTCTTAAAGCTAGCAGTACTGTGCCTATTAAGATATTGGACGCTCCCATTGCCAAAGAACCCTTCGAGGTGGTATCAATGGACTTTCTTGGCCCTCTTCCTGTCACAGATCAGCAGAATAAATATATTCTAATCGTCATTGATTTGTTTTCTCGTTACTGTAAGCTTTACGCATCTGCAGATCGATTAGCGGATACAGTTGTCTCTTGCCTAGACAACTGCTTCTCAACCTTTGGATATCCTAAAACACTTCTTAGTGATCAAGCTCTTGAATTTAAATCTGCGGCAGTTAAAAAATTCAGTCAAATTCATTCAATTGCGAAAAAGGAAGTTCTCCCTTGGAGTCCTCATAGCAATGCTATTGTGGAGCGCAATAACCGCAAGATTACGAATTTATTAAAACTGTATATTAACTCCCTAGTGCATACCGAATGGGACCAGTGTCTCAACAGCACAGAGAACGCGATCAACAATAATTTGAATACTACGTTGGGAGATACACCCTCGTATATTATTTTCAATCGAGACACGTGTGCAAACTTTAGCGCCATCACTTTTGAAAACAACTATAGTCACGACACCGACGTCGATATTATAAAATTTCGAGCTCAAGAAGCAGCCCGTACTGTTGAAAACGTTAGAGCTATAATAATTAATAACACCAGTGAAAGAACAATGTATCACAACCTTCGACGTAAAAATATAAATTTTGAACTCGGCGAAAGAGTATTATTGCGAAATCACCTGAGGAAAAACAAATTAGATATTGTCTGGAGAGGACCAGGGATAATTACAAAAATCAACCGAAATTATGTGGAATTGAAAATTGGGAATAGAACCTTTAAAAGCAATAAGAATCATATCTTACCTTTACGTAAAAAGTATTGAATGACAAATGTACGACTTTCGATTGACGACGTTACTATGTTCACATAATGCGATTGTGTGATTATTGCTTCAATGTTAATTTTACGTATCATTTTAATTGGAATTTTCTTTATATAACCATATGTATTTGCTTTATTTTTTTCGTTCTTGATGTACCGTAGTTTCTACGTCCGTGATTGAGGATGTAACGCACGTTATTTTACAACCAAGGGTTGCATCTGCTCGCAAGCCTTGCACGGTGCAATAACCTCCGTGTGTTTACAAACGCAGCAACTCATTGCTGTGGGAGCGGAGGCTGGCTCCCGAGTTGTTTTGGAGTGCCGTCGCCCGATTTGTTTTGAAATTAGCTGTGCAGCTGTCGAGACCGTGTGGGATCTGCAGCGTGCAGATATGATGTTTGTTCCTTTCTTTGCAACTGACACCAGCTGTCACCGATAATTTCTTTTATTATTTTGATGTAATAATCATTGATTTCATTTATTTAAATTATGTGGCCATGCTAATTGAACTGTATTTGTTTCAATTTCAGAACGAGCACGCTACCGTTCCTGTCTTCCACGATGGGCAACCGCATGACCCATGTGTCTGTGGAGGCACTAACGAATGCCCTGGAGCAACATCAGGGCCGGGTGTCAAAGGACTGGGTGGAGGCTAACGCGCTCGTCGACATCCATCCTGATAGGGTGTCTGATCTTGGGCTTCTTTTTCTCTTTCCAGCCACCTTGGCTTTAGGTGTTTCATTTTTCTATCTTCGCCGCGAACTCAACCTGTTGGCAGAGCGCCTGAGATTTGAGGATGCGCTTCTGCGACGACAGCAGTTACGTTCCAGCAATGCTGAACAGCATTTGCGCCAATTGTTAGAATTATGGGGGCAAGTACGACGACGAAATTAGTTCTGAACTTTATTTGAAGACAATAAATGCAGAACACAAGAGGATAGTGCGAGATGCACACATCCTAACGGCAATGAGTACCGACGGCGACTGACCGAGTCAGACTATAAACTAATGCGCGTTGCGTCTAGACATTAAACTTCTAGAACATTCTAAGAAGAACTACTAATACGAGAAATGTAATGAAACATCGCATTTACCTGGTGGCAACAAATATTCCTCATAAATAAGAAAATGCTATTTACTGAGATTTCATACATGGAAACAGTTGTAAAAATTAAGGAACTAGTTTACCGCTGCTTCCAAGAGAAACGTCTGGAACAATTAACATATATAGAATAAGAAACAGAAAAAACACTCAAGGTGTAACTTTAACATTCCACCTCAACTTGAGTGCCTTTTTCAAACATCAGAGACTCCTATCATTTCTCTGAGTTTAGTAAATCTTACAGCAGGCAATGGCTTTGTAAACAGATCTGCAAGGTTATCGGACGTAGGACAATATTTTACAACAATTTCCTTTTGATTAATCATATCTCGAATGAAATGGTATTTGATACTAATATGCTTCATTTTTGGATGGTCTTTCGGATCTTTAGACAAGCATATTGCCGACTGGTTATCTTCGTACAGAGTCATGGGTAACTTTATGTCATAGTGTAGCTGCTTTAGTAAGCTTTTTAACCAAACAGCTTCTTGAGCAGCACCAGCCAAAGAAACATACTCTGCTTCGGCAGTTGAGAGCGCTACACAAGTTTGCTTGGCAGTTCGCCATGATATCAAACCGCTACCGTACAGAAAACAATAGCCAGAAGTAGATTTTCTATCATTTTTGTCGCCAGCCCAGTCAGCGTCAGCATAACCAACACATTTGTTCTCATTGTTACGGTGATACACAATGCCAAAATTGTTTGAGCCTTTAAGATATCTAAAAATATTCTTTTAACTGCACACCAATGTTGTTTTGTGGGCTGTGAGCAGTGTCGAGCAACATTGCTAACTGCAAAGCTAATATCAGGTCTAGTTTTACAAGCTAAATACAATAAGCTACCAACAGCAGATTGGAAAGTTTTCTGATCAAACAATTCAGAAGTTTCACTAGCTTTTTCCAATACATTAACATCAGCAGGCGTGGACACAGGTTTTGCATTTTCCAGACCAAATCGCTTTAGCAAAGAATTTGTGAAAGCAGATTGACTCAAAGAGATTTTATCTTTTGCTTGATCGATTTTGACTCCAAGAAAATATTTCAACTCTCCTAAATCCTTCATCTTAAAGTTAGACGCAAATACATCTTTAATTTTACACACATCATTCAGAGAAGAACCAGCAATAATTATATCATCCACATAGATGGCTACAATGCTCAATTTGCTGTCAACAATTTTAGTATAAATACATGAGTCACTGTCAGTTTGAGCAAAACCATGTTTCTTCAGAAAGTTATCTAAAGTAGAGTTCCAACACTTTGGAGACTGTTTTAGACCGTACAGTGCTTTATTTAATTTACAAACAAGGTTTTCTTTGCCTGAAACAGCAAAGCCCTCAGGCTGAGTGACATGAATGGTTTCCTTAATTTCACCATTCAGAAAGGCAGAATCTACATCCATATGATGTATCATCAAATTGTTGACTGCAGCTAAAGCAATTACAGTTCGAACACTTTCAAAACGAGTCACAGGAGAAAACGTTTCTTCAAAATCGATTCCTAATTTTTGTGAAAAACCTTGAGCAACCAGACGTGCTTTGTAGGAACAGATAATTCCTTCAGAGTTAATCTTTTTCTTGAACACCCATTTAGTCTTAATTGGCTTATGATTACTGTTGGGTTCAACTAGTGACCATACATTGTTTAGTTTAATAGAAGCAAGTTCTTTTTCCATAGCTTCTTTCCACTTAGCAGCGTCTGGGCTACTCAAAGCCTCTTTCACATTACAAGGTTCTTCATCATTTTTACAGGCGCACGCCCACTCGCCAAAACGTTCAGGTTCTTTCCTTATTCTAGTAGATTTTCTTAGGTTACGCTCAAGATTATTTTGGTTTTCCTGCTCTAGTTCATCAGTGACAGTTTCAGAGTTACTCTCGGAGTAACTCGAGTCAGATATTGGTTGAATTTCAACTTTATTTTTAATAGACTCTAGAGACTGGACAAATTCATTTTCGTGGAAAACAACATCTCTACACAGGAACACCTTTTTTAACTCTGGGTCGTACAAGCGATAGCCTTTTGTCACAGAACTGTATCCAACAAAGTAACAACGCTTTGACTTAGGGTCAAGTTTACATCTTTCATCTCTAGGAACATGAGCATAACAAACACAACCAAACACTTTGAAATGTTGCACATTTGGCTTACGTCCATTGAGAGATTCATATGGAGTCATGTTCTGGAGAGCAACAGTCGGACTTCTATTCTTAACATAGGCAGCAGTTGAAACTGCTTCACCCCAGAAAGATTTAGATAAGCCTGACTCAGAGAGCATACATCGAGCAGCTTCTACTAAAGTCCTATTCATACGTTCAGCGACTCCGTTTTGTTGAGGCGTTTTTGGAACAGTTTTTTGATGAACAATGCCTTCTTGTTGCAGGAACAATTTAAATTCATTGGAAGAATATTCACCTCCGTTATCAGAGCGCAGACATTTGATCTTTTTGTTATACTGTTTCTCAACCAGTGATTTCCAACTTTTGAAAACAGAAAATACGTCACTTTTGTTCTTAATAACATACACCCACACATATCTGGAAGCATCATCAATGAACGTCACAAAGTAATTACCTCCACCTAAAGACATGGGTTCAATGCAACCACAAACATCAGAATGAATCAATTCAAGTGGAGAAGTTTTCCTAATTTTATCAGAAACATCAAAAGGAAGACGCTTAATTTTACCAGCAAGACAATCTTTGCATTCAATGAGATCATCAGTCAAAGAACAATCAAATGAATTAATACCTTTGACCAGTTTTGACTTTACCAACTTTTTCAAGTTATCACTGCCTAAATGACAGAACCTAGAATGCCACAGACTTCTGTCATCACATTTAGAAGCTGCACAAGTTTCATTAGAGTTGACAGTACACAACAGGTACAGTTTACCATTCTTTTTTCCAGTAACTTGAAGTTGATTGTCTCTCCAAATCTGACAAGAGCTGTTAGAGAAAGTCACTACTAAGCCAGAATTTGACATCTGAGAAACAGAAATTAAATTGAATGCTAGCTCTGGTACAAGTAACACATCTTTTACAACACAGTTTTTCACTTTACCATAAGAAGCTTTCACTGATAGATGAACATCACCAGAGCCAATGGCTTCAATGAATCTGCCATCACCAATTTCTACTTTAATTGGTGAAGAGAGTTTTTCAACACTCACAAACAAGTTTTTGTCATTGCACATATGCTGAGTTGCACCACTGTTAATCAACCAGTCTTGGTTTCCAAAGTCTTTCATGACCGATGCATGTGCAAACAATGTTATTTTGTCATTGCATTCACCAGCTTCATTAGCAACTGCAGATGAGTTTTGTTTCTCACGTTTTATTCTATTCAAGAACTTGTAACAGTTTTTCTTCAGGTGTCCAGTTTTATTACATTCGAAGCATTTGAGTTTTGTCTTATTTTTAGATAGCAACACTTTATTTCCTGACACCACTTTGATCTTCTTTTCTTCATTGATCAATTTTTCACACACAGATTCCAAACTTGGTACTTTATCTTGAGTTTCCAGCGCTGTAACAAATGTCGAGTAGCTTTCAGGTAACGAGGCAAGAAGAGTTATAACTTTTAGTTCTTCTTTGATTTCGTCACCAATTACTGCTAGGGAATCAAAGAGTTCCACCAACTCCTTCAGATGCTCTTGCATGCATCCATCAGGTTGAAGAGTTAAGTTATGGAGTTTCCTCCGTAAACGTAGTTGGTTGGACCAACTTTTCTTCTCAAACGTGGATTGAAGTTTTTCCCACACATCCTTGGGATCTTGTGGATTGCCGAGAAGATACAACAACTTGGGCTCCACTCCAAGCACAATTGCTGAGAGAGCTTTGTCTCTTCGGTTTTTAAATTTACGTCGAGCCGCTTCATCAGCTCCGGGACCAGGTGCCGTCTCACTGCCATCGACGATGTCGTAAAGATCATCTCGGATAAGATTCATTTTCATTTGAATTTTCCAAGTAGCATAGTTCCTGTCGTTCAGCGGAACAATGCCGACCGCCTTGCCGTCCATTTTGTCTGTCTGCAGTCGTCTGCTGACTTGCCGCCACACGCGATTCAAATAACCGCCGCGCGATTTAAATTTTTCAAAGATGACCTCACAGAGACAACTTTTATTTAAACCAGCATTGCATAGCTGGGCCCATAACCATTGTTAGAATTATGGGGGCAAGTACGACGACGAAATTAGTTCTGAACTTTATTTGAAGACAATAAATGCAGAACACAAGAGGATAGTGCGAGATGCACACATCCTAACGGCAATGAGTACCGACGGCGACTGACCGAGTCAGACTATAAACTAATGCGCGTTGCGTCTAGACATTAAACTTCTAGAACATTCTAAGAAGAAATACTAATACGAGAAATGTAATGAAACATCGCATTTACCTGGTGGCAACAAATATTCCTCATAAATAAGAAAATGCTATTTACTGAGATTTCATACATGGAAACAGTTGTAAAAATTAAGGAACTAGTTTACCGCTGCTTCCAAGAGAAACGTCTGGAACAATTAACATATATAGAATAAGAAACAGAAAAAACACTCAAGGTGTAACTTTAACACCAATTGCAAACCGTCAACGAAGTTTAAGAGTCAGTGTAGCATGTGTTTTTGAAAATGTGAAACTTGATGTTTTTGCGTGTCTCCTAAGCGACACTATTTTTCCTCATGCATTATAAACGGACATTCTAGTGTTTATTTTTAACATATAACTCAGGAATTAGTTATAAGGTATTACGTTGATTTTCGACTTGTTGTCGCGGTATATCCTTCGGATTTTTAGCGATGATGTTCGAAAATAATATCATGTTCACGTACATGAGTATGTATTAATTGGTTTCCGATTTCAGTAAATATATTCATGCGAAATATTTTGTCAACATAATTTCATAGGCAATGCGTTGTAATTAATTTCATGCGTGTTTATTATTATCCTTAACGAATGTATTGTTCTTACTAAAAATTCATGGCAAGTATAAAGCCTTATTTCTTAATTATGTTTGAATAAACAGTAATTTAGTTGTTGTTTCAACGATGCGATTTTCTATTTTCGTTTTTACTGCGTTTAGCATTTGAACTGTTTATCAAAAAACAATGTTTGCGGTAATTGTGACTTCATGGCGAATGTTGATGTAACTAAAATAGGTATATACATGCGATGTTTAAAACTTAATTTTCTTCATGCGTAATGAATAGAAATTTCTTTTAGATTTTTTTAAGGGTATAAAATAAATTTTTTTTTCACGAATTTCATTGATCCATATTTTGTTTAAAATGATGCCTACGTGGTTTGATAATAATGTTATTCGTTAATACAATAACGTTTTTTTTTCGAACTGTTCATAAAAGATATTTCCATCTGGAAAGATAGTTGAATGCTGGTACCTTGTACCGTGGATTTTTTTTGGTTAGATATTTCTGAAAGTCTTGCTACTTTTGGTGGTACGCTGATATTGTTATGTTGCGTTCTTGTCGACTTTACCTCGACGCGTTTTAATCTTAATTACGGATGTTTTTCTGTTTAGAGAAATATATTGTTGTTGTTTTACTATTGCGCTTTTGATTACGGGTTGTTGTTTAAAAAACAAAATAGTTTATTTTTGCTTCCGAAATATGTTCTTCACCTGCAGCTCTCACTTTACTTTTTGTTGGTGGGGGTATATTGCCAATTTTCACTTTGCGTACCTAAGTCGAATTCCATTTGATGTGTTTATTTTACTGATTGTCACGAATTAGTAATTTTCAATTTTAGACACTGATGCCTTTAGATACCCTTGTTGATTTTTGAAGTTATGACTTTTAAACTTGATTGTTTTATTTCAAGATGGGTAATAAAACAGGCATGGTGAGGGAGGTGTGTGCCGATACGGTCACGCACTTGTCCTCGTACATGTGTCAGTACGTACGTTTAATGCCACGCCTAGGTGCGACTCGGGCACAGTGCGCCGCTGAGTCAGCAAATTGTATGTATAAGTACTGCGTGATCAGCTCCTAAGAGCGCACTCGGTCTACGTTACTCTCTCTATTAACAAGTACACCTCGGAAGCTCTGCAAACCGCCTTTCACTAACCCCACGGTCACCACGACGGGCGGCACAGCTTGTACCGAGGAGATCAGAAGTTCGACATCCTCTCGGTACGAACTCTAGGGTGCAACTGACTGCCAGCTCCCGAGCAGTATTTTATCACCCGAGATAAAACGCCGCTAGCGCTTGCTTCAGACAGCGCTGCCCTGCACTGCGCTACTTGTCTGGCCACCCTAATAGGAATACCACTAACATAAAACACCGCGCCGGCTCTGCTCTGCTCTGCTCCGCTCCACTGCTGTTTGTCTGGCCGCGGCCTTAGTCGTAGCTTGTTGATGACAACCTCATCTTGTTGGGTCGATTTGCTGTCACTCTTCTTCCATCTTCCAGGGCTGGTCTTTATAAGTCTTCTCATCCTATTGCTACTCTAGATTCCATATTTCGTACGTCTTTCTCCCAAGCACCGGGAACCAGTCGCTCTAAGGCCGCGGCCAGACAAACAGCAGTGAAGCAGGGCTGCGCAGAGCAGTTTCGGCTCGCTGGTAGCTGCTAGCTTATGCTCGTAAGTTAGGTGGCCAAACAAACAGCAGTGGCTGGTCGTGAGTCCGCAGCATTTGTAATCTTGGCGGTACGATGGGCGGTGTTTTGTGACAGGCAACCTCAAATTTTGCTTAATAAATAGATGTATAACAGGCAATATTTCATCGGATCAAGTTTATTTATATCTAGACATATTAACCATGCTGTGCATTATCTTCTTAGCATTACAAGTGCATTCGTACACTGTCGTATAGTACTTTTCATTTCGCTAAAATATTTCTACCCACAATGTTTGAAATGGCTTTGATACTGTTTTTTAATTGTTCCAGGAAATTCGACAAAAAATTAATTGCATGATAATATGCTAGTTATGGTTGATGATGGAATAATCATGCAAATAATTCACTGACGCATGACTTGAAACTCATAAATACTTGAATGTGGATTATTTTGCAGTACTGGACGTGTAGAGACATTACAGAACAAGGAACATATTCGTTCAGGCGTATGAATATATACATCTATGGATATAAAAACCCGAATTTGGAATTTTTAAACCAATGAACAATATCTAAGTATAAAAGGATCTTTTGTAGTTGACGTGCGGCACTAAGTTTCAGTTTAATGGCAATTTTCACGTAAAATTCGAACTTCACTATCGTTTTCGGATAAACTAACAGTTTTTTTACTTGCGTGCTTTCAAGGATATTTTTACCGATGTAATGCTGATAAAACGCAAACTTAAAAATTCTGTATCGGCTTTGCCCAGCACTTTGCGCTGGTACAGAAAAAGTAAAAGATCCATCCTCTCCACATTTGACTCACATTTAACAATTCTATTTGTGTGCGCACATATACGTGTTTATATATATATATATACACGCACCTATGCATATATATGTTTCTATTCCTATTTTTTGAGTAAAAACAAAACCTCAAAACATATTACATTTTACCCAAAGCTCTGCGACCAGTTAACACTGAATCATATTTCAGAAATAAATATATTTATTGCAATTGCTTAATGATTCAAAATAGATCTATCACTGCCCCAGAGGGCGTATCTGTGAATAAAAACAATGAAAAATATAAAAAGACAAATGAAAAAAGTGCTCGTGAAAAATCATCATCTCGTGCGTATGCTTATATCTATACAACAGATAATTATACAACAAATAATTCAGGAATTCCAAAGATTTCTCTAGTAGTATTTTGAATTATTTATAAGTTGTCAGCCATCTCTTGGGATATAAAATCTCCAAGAAATTATAATTTTGATTTAACTAGCCATTGACAGGGTTAATCTATTTGCACGCCACGTTTGGTTTGTCTACAAGTACGCGTCGTTTGGTTTATCTATTTGTACACCTCGGATAGTTTGTCTATTAGTACGCCTCGTATAATTTGTCTATTAGTAAACCTCGAATGGTTTGTCTATTAGTAGACCACGTATAGTTTGTCTATTAGTACTCCTCATACGGTACGTTTGTCTAAGGACGTCTTATATTGAAAAATTTTTTAAAAGCCAAGATGTTGCCATGTATTTCATATGCCAACCTTTTTTGAAATAAACGGTTTTCTTTTCTTACTTTCTCACAGATGACCTAACCTGTGTTTCCTTAGTATTACTTAGGAGAAAAATGATTGTTGTTTATAACTAAAAAAACTAATAGTTCATACGTAAAAGATATATGTTTCAAGTCAAGATTAAGGTCATGTGCCAAAAATAGACCAGATATGAAGTATTCGGCATTGGTACGCTCTAAAGTTTAGGTATTGACAAAGAAAATGCTTGATATAGTATAGTTTTTCGATTTATGAGGTAGAAAATACCTACATACGTATAAATAACTGTACAATCCCACCTACCACTAACTTTCATAGCGTCTGCTATAAATGACCATTGTTCATTAATATAGTTATGATCGAAATATTAAGAGATGCATCCCCGATCGCAGGAATAGCGTGTACCGAGGAGATCAGAAGTCGACATCCTCCCCGTACGAACTCTAGGGTGCAACTGACTGCTAGCTCCCGAGCAGTGTTTTATCACCCGAGATAAAACGCCGTTACTGCTTGCTTCAGACAGCGCTGCCTTGCTCTGCTCTGTGCTACTTGTCTGGCCACCCTAATAGGAATACCACTAACATAAAACTCCGCGCGGTGTCTGCTCTGCTCTGCCCTGCTCCACTGCTATTTGTCTGGCCGCGCCCTTATGCCTAGCCTACGCACGCTGGAACCCAACTGAGAGCAAATTCTTCCCACTCCTGATTATCTATGCATTTTCAGCATTATTTTCCTTAGCAGTTGATTATTTTCTGTATTCTTGTAGATTGATTGTATAGAGCTCATTGAGTCGCTGCCGATGACTATCTTCCGGAATTGTGCTCCTTTTAGAATATTTAGGGTGAGTTTGATGGCATGAAGTTCAACAGTCATTACGCTTGCCACAACTGGGAGAGTGCTGTTTTTAGCCGGAAAATAAAGTCGCAAGTGAGACAGTAGCACTCCTACCAACACTCGGACTTACCTTCCTCACAGTCGTCCTCGCTCCTGGCCGGCCGAGCCACCAGGTACAACTGTTCAGAGGTGTAGCCGTCACCTCCCTCGAAGCAAGAAGATCACTCCAAACCGTTGCCGGGCACTCTCACCTCGGACAACTACGCAGCTTTCCCACTGCACTAACTCTAGTTTCTCCGTAAACTAGGCAGCTCAATCACAGCCTCACGATAATAAACAGAGTGTAACTCGAAACCAGGAACGAAATCGACGTCTTCATTGTACCGCTCTCGAAAGCACACTGCGGCACTGCCGTCTCCCGGTCTTTAGTGATAAGTTGCGGATCTTCTAGTATTTGATCTGTGAGCAGCGTCGACACGCATGGAGTAGTAGTGGGAGGCGTTAGACAGGGGGATCGGGGGTTTTTTGAAGAGGCGGGGTAGGAGAGAGGGCGTTGCCCCGGGGAAGTCACCCTCCGTGTAAGCCCAGCTTCTCCGACTCCTCGCACGCAGCCATTATTCTTCTTTTCTCGACGTTTATTGGAGCTTCGAAGAGGTTTCCATGCATCTCCACGGCTGAGCGTGTGTTTCTCTCGTCAGAGCTGGGTCTGGTTTGACAGAAGGGAGAAAAATTTCACTATGCAGCACTTGGAGTTGTTCATCAGTAATATTAGAAGTCAAGATTATAATGGTCTCGCAATTGAGATTTTGCACATATTACAGAAAATTCCAACACACTGGGCAGCCAAACCCCATTGGGGGTTTCAGCTCCCCACCCATTTATGGCCGGACGCCTTACCCACGCTGAAACCCCCCGAGGTACCAACGCAGCGCGCCCGGCCATTTTGTAGTTTTATTATCTGTGGTGCCCGGACAATTACTGAATAATTAATACAAATTTAGAATTTAACATTAAAGTAATTTTGTACCTTTTAAACAGTCTTTTATTCAAAGGTAAATAAATATTAAAATAGATGAAATCTACACCGTCTTACGAGACGAGTAGAGTGAACCTTTATGGCAACATTTTGCCAAGGCCGACCGTGAGGCTGTAGACACCAGCCCATTTGCCTAACTACTACGTCAGGATGTAGACGTAGTGTATTCCCAACTTGAACCGTCTGGGTGAGTGTCTATTTTCTGCCAGTGTTTAATTATTGTGTTGATGAAATAACTACTACTTTCGTGCCTTGTGTTCTGTGTAAAATTTTGGTTCTTATATTACGTTGAGAATTTTAGAACGGAGCTTAAGATAAAATAATTTAATTATTTCTTTACATAATTCGTGATTACTAGTGCGACTTACAGGCATTACGTTGAATTTTGATAATGAACTAATAATGATATGTGACCATAGTCGTTATAGTCATTTCTTTTAAATCTTTTGTGCCTAGATGTAATAATTGCATTACGCGTGTCAACGTGCTAGAAATATGTCTTTACAAGTGTATTGACGTAGACCGTTTTTACAGGCCTACCCCGCGCTACCCTCTTTCTCATTTATCACCTTACTTACACCCTACATGCACGTTATACTTGTCTTACCTTACCTTATATCGTCGTTACGTTGACGTTACAGGGTCTAATAACATCTTAATGTCCCGAGGTTCATCTCATTTATTCCTTTTACCGATTGCCTCATTTACTTCGTTTTATTCAAGTTACCCTTCTTCAACAACTGTCAGTTGGTTAGATAACACCGGCCCGAATAACGACGCCTTTTGACTCGTTACTACGTGCTACGGAGTCAGATCAATAAATTGTAGCCGTGAACGACTTATTACTGTTCCCCTACTAGTCGTTATACCCAACGAAAAATTCGAGGGAGGTTACGACCAGAACATTGTAACTTTCTACAGTGGGTACCCCTTTCGCTCCAACACCCACCTTCATTATTTCCCCCACCTCGTATTATTCTCCACATAAAACACCCATTTAAATAAATCACACTCACGAAAGGGGGGTAGCATTGCCGATCGCCGAAGCCAGCTGCCGGACTTCAGTCATCCAACCGGTTTGGACGCCAAGAAAGAAGAAAGAAGAAAGAAGACCCGGCGTTGCGCCCAGGAAGCCGAACACAATTATAGCAGCACTGGTCGTAAGAAGACACTAAAAAATCCCAGACGGTTTCCCCACATTTGGAATTTCACCATAAATAATATTTTTTTGTGAGTGTACCCACCATTTCCATTGGCCAGTTTCGCAGCATTATTTTCATTCTTAAGTCTCCCCTATTTTTGACATTTTCTCTAATTCTTACGTTTCGTTTTCTCCGATTCTTAGGAACTACTGTTGTAAATCTCAATTTAGCTAAAGTATCCACCTATTACGATGTTTCGCCATCGAAGATCCCTTATTCTCGTTTCTACTTTTCCTTTTGCTTTTTCTACTTTTCTTTGTGGAACCTATACTCTTCTTCATTATGTCTACTATGAACGGATTTGATTCTTTTACCTCGTCTAATGACTCACGTATGTAGCGTCTCTACGTGCAAAAATGTTCCATTTTCCGGAAGATAAACTCAATTTTTGATTTTGGGGAAGCGTTCCTGGACGTTTTGTCCACAATCTCCTTCTTCTCTTTCGAACCAAAAAAAAAAGTTTCCTATCTATGAAAAAATAATCTTCTGCTTCTGCATAGCGAAAGTATAAATTATCAAATTATTTACGTAATTCCTCGCAAATAGCTCGTTATGCCTTGCTGTCGTAAAAATGTGAAGTTTCCAAAACAAGAAAAAAGTAGCATTTCTTCTAGTATGAAACGAGTGCATATGGCTAACGGTCCCTGCCGACAGAGCAGCTGCTAATTCCTGACCGCACTCGTTCTTGATACTCCTGTGGCATGCTTGACTCCTATCGCCTTATGATATTCCTCCGATTCCCGATAGCATCGCCCAGGGCCTTACTGAACGTACCTTTACCGAACGAATTACTTGAGAGACTAAGGCTAAAAAGTTACCTTTTAAGGGACCTAAAACGTGCTATTGCCGACAGTCCTACTCATGTTTTTCTTGCTAGAAACTTCACATCCTGGTTCCTGACTTCCACTCAATATTTCCACTGCTTCTCAGGTAGCCATGACAATCGTATCTTGAGGATACCATGCTTAGGTTTCCTGTTTGAAGTGGTGAACGACAGAGGTGCCATAAATAAAACTAAATTCTGATATAATATGTCCAAAACTTGTGATCATTCCTCAATTTCTGCGCAAACTATCCTTTGAACCGACTTTTCAAACTTCCTTGCCTGTAGATCTACCCTGATCTTTTTCCCTTCTGGTTCAACACAGGTAGTTTTGTCGTCAGACAAATGTAGCTCCTTTCAAACTAAATCTACTTTACTTGAGTACGAGGTAAGCGCAGGCGGCGCACGGCCCCTACTGATAAGAGTAGCAACCATTGCTGACTGCGCCTGTCCTCAGTGTTAACGTGACCTGTAATGTTTCAAGAACATGTCTAATATTGGTCTTTCTCCTATGACACCTCTCCTTGTCAACAATGCTCTTATGTTAAACGAACTAGTTCGCCACCACCCCAGCAGCTAAAACGGCTGACATGGACCGAGGCTGCAGAGCAATCTTTTAGTGACCTAAAACAGGCTCTCGCCACCTGTCCTACCCTCGATTTCCTTTACCTCCAACTACCTGGCTTTCCCTATCTCAGTATCCTTCGTGCGCTCCGCGTCTGGCCAGGGTAGTGCTGTGGTGCCCGGACAATTACTGAATAACTAATACAAATTTAGAATTTAACATTGAAGTAATTTTGTACCTTTTAAACAGTATTTTATTCAAAGGTAAATAAATATTAAAATAGATAAAATCTACACCGTCTTACGAGACGAGTTGAGTGAACCTTTATGGCAACATTTTGCCAAGGCCGACCGTGAGGCTGTAGACACCAGCCCATTTGCCTAACTACTACGTCAGGATGTAGACGTAGTGTATTCCCAACTTGAACCGTCTGGGTGAGTGTCTATTTTCTGCCAGTGTTTAATTATTGTGTTGATGAAATAACTACTACTTTTGTGCCTTGTGTTCTGTGTAAAATTTTGGTTCTTATAATACGTTGAGAATTTTAGAACGGAGCTTACGATAAAATGATATAATTATTTCTTTACATAATTCGTGATTACTAGTGCGACTTACAGGCATTACGTTGAATTTTGATAATGAACTAATAATGATATGTGACCATAGTCGTTATAGTCATTTCTTTTAAATATTTTGTGCCTATATATAATAATTGCATTAGGCGTGTCAACGTGCTAGAAATATGTCTTTACAAGTGTATTAACGTAGACCGTTTTTACAGGCCTACCCCGCGCTACCCCCTTTCTCATTTATCACCTTACTTACACCCTACATGCACATTATCCTTGTCTTACCTTACCTTATTTCGTCGTTACGTTAACGTTACAGGGTCTAGTTGAGCATAGTGTTGAGCATAAGAAACTTCTACAAAAAATTTCAAACCTCAGAATAGACACTCAGTGGTTTGAAAGCTACCTACGAAACCGCTCTCATGCAGTGTGCTTGAATAACAAAATGTCATCATTCATACCAAATAACTTTGGCGTTCCTCAAGGTTCAATCATCGGCCCACTCCTACTTTCAATTTTCATCAACGATTTCCCCACCATGCCGGCAAACACAAAAATCTCAATGTATGCTGATGACGTACAAATTGCCATGGCAAGCTCAACAGCGGATTTAACAGAAACACAAGCCAACGCTGAAAACCTTCTGAGAAATCTGAAATTGTGGTATGACCATAATGGCCTCAAACTTAACGCAAGTAAAACGCAATGCATTATTTTTGGATCACAGAATGCGACCAAAAATTTACCCCCATTCAAGCTAACATTTGGAGACGATGCAATTAAACCAGTCGATAAGGTTAAAAATCTGGGTGTTTGGTTTGACAAAAATATGACTTTCAATTCACACGTCGAAACAATGTGCAACAAAATTAACGGAACCTTAATGTTCTTTCATCGTATAAAGAACACACTTGACGAAAAATCTAGATTATTAGTGATTCAGTCTTTAGTTTTATCGCGTCTGGACTACTGCAGTCTTGTGTGGGGAGACTTACCTAAATGTCGTCAGGAAGAGTTGCAAAAATGTGTAAAGTTCGCCGCCAAAGTGGTATGCAAAGGAAATTTCAATAAATACGATCATGTCACCCCTCTTTTAAGAAAACTCGACTGGATCCCAATACCGAACAGATTCATGATCCAGAAAGCTCGACGAGTATTCTCCTCTCCGTACCTCCCCCAAAGTAATGCAGAGGTGGTAAAATTTTTTCCATCTAATATCCCAAACGAAAGACCAAACCGGAGGAACGATGTTTTAGTCAGTTACCGTTCATCTAACGTGAGACAAAAAGCTCTCTCAGTTTCTGGAGCTTTTTTTGTGGAACAAGCTTCCCCAGCATATCAAAAACTCTAAAACTGGAAAAGAATTTAGAGTAAATGTGTCACGTCATTTTGCATCTCTGTCATAGGGCCTGCAGCATCTCGGTGTGAACTTCCCATCTATCAGAAATTTTAATTTTTCCTGAAATTTCTGTTAGAAATTTAGAAACTATTTCATTTTACATTTGCTAAGCGATTCGTATATTCATCTTACTTATTTCTGTCGACAACAATGAGTACCACAGCCGTCAGTTCAGTGCAGCAGAACGAACGTTCTTTCCATAATTAGGAGTATTTCCTCATCTTTATTTTGTTATTTCTTTCTCTTTTCTGTATTAATATTTAACGTCCGTATGACAAATATACCATGAAATACATTTTGTGTGTACACCAATAAACAGGTTTATAGGTGTTAGGCTTGTGCAAAGTTTAAAATGAATTAAATTTTTGGCTAACGTTGTCTCGCTATTTCAAAATCATTCTCGAAGATGTTTTCAGTCGATTTTCGGCTGAGCTGGGGGAAAGGGGTAATTTAAGCATTGCATTTAGTCTTTTTATTTTTATTTTTTTTTTCGTGCGTTCAGCGCACACTAGCACTGAACTTCCAAATCGGAAAAAACTAAATTTTTGTAATCAAAATTATTATTTTGGATCAAGGCCTAATCTTCCTATATGTGCCAATTTTGTGAATATTCTCCACTCAGATGTGATATCCGGCCACAATGTTACTCCATTTTATCCCACGTACACATGTCCGTATAATGCTGAAGAGTTGTGTTGCTTCTTGACTATAACCTGATTTTTCTTAAAAATTTCTGTAAAGAAATTAAAAAACAGCTCATTTTTATGTTTTTCGAAGTTTTTTCTTCCTTTTAGTTATTTTTCGCGAAAAATTTCTTAGGATTACAGTGAGCTCAGCTGTCATTTTCTGTGTAGTAGATGGTAGGTTGCTTCTTTCTTATATCTTATATATGTATTTTTTTCTAATATTTTATTTTCAATAAGTATATATATTAAGATGTGTGTGTACGTGTGTAGGTATATATATGTATCTACATAAATAGATATACATGTTTCTATTTCATTTTTTTACGCAAAAACCATTCGGTTAATAAATTTTATTGCAATAGCGAAATGATTCAAAAATAGATCTAGCACTTCCCCAGAGGGCGTTTCTGTGAATCGGATTAATGTCATATATAATTAATGAAATAAAGTGCAATTTGAGCATATGAATCGTAGTAAAATTATCTTTCTGTCCGTATGTTGTACAAGCTATGAATTTTGATATTGAATATATGTTTGTTTACCCATTTCTACCAATATTTTGTAGATTTTTGTCAATCATGAGTGGTAACCGGCTTACACTGTATCTCTATTTTATCCCATGTACCCATGTCCGCATGATGTGGTGAATAACGAGAAGATAAGAAATATGTTTTTAGTGGTGATAGGGCTTTGCATATTTTTAGGGCATATTTTTCATTTCTCATTCAACTACCCTTGACAGAGATAGACTTTTGGCAAGCCACGTGTGGTTTGTCTATTAGTACGCCTCGTATATTTTGTCTATTAATATGCCTCGTATGGTCTATCTATTTTGTACACCTCTGATAGCTTGTCTATTAGTACACCTCGTATAGTTTGCCTATTATTATTATGCCTCGTATGGCTTATCTATTTGTACACCTCGGATGGTTTGTCAATTAGTACTCCTAGTATAGAACTTTTGTTAGACTACTAGCACACCACGAATGGTTTGTCTATTAGTACGCCTCGTATATTTTGTCAATTAATATGCCTCGTATGGTCTATCTACTTGTACACCTCTGACAGTTTGTCTATTAGTACACCTCGTATAGTTTGTCTATTATTATGCCTCGTATGGCTCATCTACTTGTACACCTCGGATGGTTTGTCAATTAGTACTCCTCGTATGGAACATTTGTTTTAGGATGCCCTATATTTAAGAAACTTTTAAAAGCCAATATGTTGGCATGTATCTCATGTGACAATTTGGAAATAAACATTTTTTCTTTTTCTTTCTTTTTTTCTAATAACATCTTAATGTCCCGAGGCTCATCTCATTTATTCCTTTTACCGATTGCCTCATTTACTTCGTTTTATTCAAGTTACCCTTCTTCAACAACTGCCAGTTGGTTAGATAACACCGACCCGAATAACGACGCCTTTTGACTCGTTACTACGTGCTACGGAGTCAGATCAATAAATTATAGCCGTGAACGACTTATTACTGTTCTCCTACTAGTCGTTATACCCAACGAAAAATTCGAGGGAGGTTACGACCAGAATATTGTAACCTTCTACACATCTACAATCTACCAAGACTACATCACGCCTGGCCATAGGAGTTACTCTGTTACACATTATAAACACTCATTAGCTTGCAATGTCCTTCATTATTTTCTCACCACTTTATTTTATATGTACTTTCACAGAAATGGGCAAAACATGGAACAGTATTTAGGTGTATGTTAGTAACTAGGTGATATATGGCGAGTAGTGTATGTTCTAGTTAGAGAGACCTAAAGTTGGCAACGCTCGTGAGAGCAACACTCGCAGCCATGCAGTTTCCGATTGATCGTAGCCAGCTAAACAGTTCATGCTGACTGCCAGTGTAAATATAGAGAATCTCGGACGGCTAAGTACTACCTCTAAGTTATTCTCAAACTACCTACTAATAATTCTATTCTACTCTTTTCTATATATTTCAAGCTATCTCCGCTCTACTCTCGCTGGCCACATGTCTGGTATTTGAGTATTTAAGTTGTAGGGTATCTAAGAGGTGAGTGGATTATTTACCTTATGTGATGTGTCATTGCATTTGTCTATTTATGTCAGCACTATTACTGTGTTGTGTCTATGTGGAACCCAGTGTTGTTTAACCTATACTGTGCTCTAGTGTAGGATTACTAAGTCTATAATACTAGGGCATGCCTTAACTTGTGTCACACATGAGTATACTGGGTTTAATTGAAGGTCCATCCTGGGACGGTGCAGCCTGGAGCTTCTTGGCACCAATGTGGTAGTTTCAAACTAATAATTTACTCTACTGATATTGGAATACAAAGGAAACTCCTGTGGACAGGACTCTGAGGGAGAAAGTGTGATGCCTCCCGGCTACTAAGAGGCTACAAAGTCCCCAAAGGGTGGGGCACTAAATCTCACAAATTACCAGAACCCAAAAAAGGGACGGTAACACTTTTAATTAGGAACAACCAGAGCATGGCGAAAAAGGGTCTCACCTTTCGAAAATTTATTTGTTCAGATGAACAAATTCTTCAATGAGGCCGGCTGTCCAAGAACGCAAGGTTCCAAGAAGCGGGGAAGTTAACCGGCGACCCGCGAGGCACAAAGTTGCATGCACTCGTGGCCAAGGTCAGAAGTCGTCTGACGTGGCAGCGGGGTAGACTGCACACATCGGCTTTCTTCCGAATCCGTTGCGTTGGCTTAGAACTCGGCAAAAGTGCAAGCGCATTTTTAGTAGTGAGGAAATACGCTTGCCACCGAAGTTGTGAGGAACCCCCACCATTGCTCTGTTATTCGTTTTATAGCCTCTTAAGTTTAATGACGTGACAGCAGCCTAAGACCCTTTACTGCGGAAGGCCGTTAATAACGCCTTACTAAGCCCGCAGAGGATCTCGGCTTAGAGCAACGGCTAGAATTTCCACGGAAGAAAAGGTAATTAACTTATTGCTCTCAGTGATGTGGATAGAGAGTGGAAAAGCTCTTTACATAAATGCAGTTTCCTAGATATACAAAGCCACTATTAACAGAAATAACACCACATAGAGGGCTTCCATCCTCCCGTATCAGTGAGTTCAAGAAATCTGTTAAGGAGCTTGACTTTAAAGTTAGTGCCCATGGGTGGTAGTCACATATTAGTTTACTTGCTAGGAGTGACTAGATCATGAAAAATTGTAGAAATGATTCTGTTCATGAGATGAGGAAACATGACATCGAGATAAGAATATGAGTACACAATAAGAACAGCCATATAACAATGAAAAAATGATACTTTTAGCAACAAAGGCAATAATCTTAGGTGCACAATTATCAAATGATATTTAAGGCATTCGAGTCTTTCAAGAATTTGGCCACTGCATTAATTATTTGTTCTTGTATTGGAGCTTGGAAAGGGCCTCCCCCAAGGCCCTTAAATTATAGAGGTACTCTTAAGGTAACAAGGGTGTTAGTCAGGTTAGTACGTTCCAAAGCTCGAAGAGGACAAAACAGCAAAAAATGATCTATGGTCTCTACATTACCACACGGACACAAGGGGCTATCTACCATTCCGAACCTAGCTAAGTGAGCCCTGACACCTGCATGACCAAGACGAAGTCTGGCTACAGCTGTCTCTACACTGCGATTTCTGTGATGAGCCCATGGCCACCATCCTACCGAGTCCCTAATTTGTGCAAGGAAGAGGCCCTTCCCCGTAACTTTCACATTATTTTGCCACTTACTTTTCCAGTATGCAAACAGAAGATCATAAATTGAGCTTACCGTTTCTTCCTTGGAGGCAGTAGTAATTGTACGATACCGTAATGTGTGGGCCTCCTGAGCAGCACGGTCAGCTGCTTCATTTCCTGCTAAGTTCTTGTGTCCGAGCACAAACTGCATCTTTACGTCATGAGATCTGCTAAGAATGAGTAAACTGTTTTGAATTTTGTACACAAGTGATAGATAATTTTTAGGCTTTCTGTTCTTAATGAGAAATAATGATGCTTTTGAGTCAGTGAATATGGTGAATATGGCTATTTTTTCCTGATTGAGTAGGTTGTTTTGCACCCATAACAGAGATTCATATATGGCATAAAGTTCTGACTCGATTACCTGAACTTCAGGGCGGAGTTTCCAATTAAGGAGCACCCCTTGGCTTGGGACCACCACTGCTGACGACGTAGACCAGACCGGCTCAGTTATCCGTGACCCATCAGTGTAGATGGCGATAAATCCATGAAATTTTGTCTGCATTAAATCCTGGGAAAGTTGGCTAACAATGTTAGGAGTCATGCAAGAGACGGGAGTGGATGCAAAATCTGTGTATATATATGGTCTTCTGTATTATACCAAGAAGGCAAGGGAGATATTTGAGGAGAAGTCAAAAGTTGGGGAATACTGAGGCTGAATTTAGAAAATATAGATCTGGTCATTGAGATGAATGAAGGCAGGATGTTGAATATTCCATTAGGTTCAGTAATTTGATAGCAAGTTTTGAAAAGGTCATTGGTTACTGGGCACAATGGTAGCTGAATTAATCTACAGTAATATTTGCACATGACCAGTTCCCGGTGGATATCCAAGGGAGGAACATGGGACTCCACCTGTAGTGAAGTTATTGGGGTGGTCCTTCGGCATCCTGTTGCTATACGAAGACAGTTGTTTTGTAGTACTTCGAGTTTAGCTAAGACAGACGGGGCTGCAGTTGCATGCAAGGCAGCAGCATAATCTACTCGACTTCGGACCAAAGTTTTATACAACTTGAGCAGGAGCTTGCGGTCAGCTCCCCATTGTTTGTGATAAATAGATTTTAAGAGGTTGGTTAAAGGAAGACATGCAGTTTTTAGATGAGTAATTTGGGGATCCCATCGTAGTCGAGGGGCATCCAGCACAACACCAAGGTTCCTGTAGTGAGAAACATATTCTGAAGGTTGTCCATCAATGTTGATGGGGCTTGGGAGTATTCGTCTGTTGGTGAAACACATTATTTTAGTTTTCTTAAGATTCAGGGTCAGGCCCCATTTTTTGGCCCACTTGTAAAAAGATGTAATTTGGGACTGAAGTCATGCAGTGGCAATTGCTATATCGGTGTGGCTTGTAAAAAAGCTGACATCATCAGCATACTCAGTGGCCTGGACCCCTGCCTCTGAGGGGATGTCACTCATCATTACATTGAATAGCATGGGTGACAGAATTGCTCCCTGTGGAACACCAGATTTTATTTCTTTGCACTCGGAGAATTCTCCTTCAAAGAGAACCTCGAAGTTTCTCCCAGCAAGATATACCCTGAGCCATCTAAGCATGGTTCCCCGTATCCCGCACTGACTTAACTTGTACAACAATCCGGTGTGCCAGACAGTGTCAAAAGCACTGCTGAGATCACAAAACACCACAAGTAAAATTTTTCTATGTTCTAGAGCAGCACGAATGGCTGTCTCTAATCGGGCAACCTGGTCTATAGCAGACATCCGACTACGGAAACCCCCCTGAGTTGGTCTCAAAGATTTGTTTTGTTCTAGAGTGTAGTAGATGCGTTTGTTGATCATGAATTCCATTAACTTGGCTGTACATGATACCAGAGCAATGGGTCTGTAGGATGTCACACTCATTGATGGTTTGTTAGGCTTCAGAATGGGTATTATTAGACTGGATTTCCACTCTTTAGGGATATCAGCATTTTGCAGACTCCGGTTGACGATTGAAACTAGCCAGAGTTTATGTTCTCTGGGGAGATTGGAGAGGTGTTTACTGTGCACTTTGTAAAGACCTGGAGAGACAGGTTTGAGTGAACTTAGGCAATGGTTTATGTAAAGAACTTCGTGGTTCTTTGGGTACGTATAGGGAATTCGAAAACGCGTAGGCTTATCCAAACGGTTTCTGTAACAATATGAAACAAACATACTTAAGACCTAGCTCTAAAAACACTGTTAATTGCACTTTAACCTCACCAAATTCACATATTATGCTATTATTAAACAAAATACACACGCTCAACAAGGAATGCTAAAACCTAACATACACGAAATCAATTTAGGGATTATTGCACAGTATAGAATGGTTTATGATACAATAACAAAATATTAAAACCTTACCGAATTATTAGCCCTTTCCGACATGCTCTTCCGTGCATAGACAACGAGTGAAACGACTCTGGCCCACACCGATTTTGACGTGCTATAGATAAAGATAGAGCTCAGCCTAAATGTACCTGCCGCACACGCATGAGCTCCATTAACACCGGCTCCAAATTTGGGAGTACAAATTTCAATGGGATTTTTATAAATTCTTTAAAAAACTCACAATTTCGTTTCAACAATATCAATTTGGTTACAGGACGAAAAACAATCAGATTGCCTAGCCTAACAACTGACGAGTCCTTAAATTTGGCGACCGCAACTCGCGCCGAGCGACGTATACCGTCTTCGCTTTTCACGACGTCGACCACCCGGCCAAGCGGCCACTGGTTACGAGGGAGGCGGTGGTCGGTGACCAAGACCAAGTCTCCAGGCTACAGAGGAGACTGTTCCGATGTCCACTTCTGACTAGGTTGCAACAGGGACAAATAATCGCGTCGCCGTCTACTTAAACAAGACCGCGAGGTACTGAACCTGTCTCCACCTTCTTCGATAATACGAGTCGCTCGACAGAAAACAGTTCGCAGTGCCCCTTGACCGAGTAGTCAGACGGGACTTCGCCAGAACTGAAGAACTCACGACAATAGAGCTGGGCGTAAAAACAAACACGCGACAGCGCCGTAGATAGTTTCACTGCCGTCACAAAATACTCGTACGTGAAGGTCGATTGACCTCAAATCTTCTTCGAGCACATCCAGCACAGTTTATGAAGCAAAGGATTATCCCAGTACACTCGCTCTCGGCACGCTTCCTGGAAAACTAGCCTAGCCAACAAAATTACAGGTGCGACTAAGCCGAGTGGCTCGTACACGGAGGCTACTACACTCAAGACACCTTTTTAGCTTGAATGAAATATTACCGGCTTCAAACTCTGACATGAATTCATTATTAACAACATTCTGCAGCAATCCTAAAGTCTTGCATTATCGAACACATTTAGAACCCAAGGCAACTTGGCGCATCGCTTTCTCTCGCGGAAAACTTAAGAAATTCAGCTGAATTTCCATGAAAACACTCAAATTGAACTCCACTGCCTACAACACTGTTTTTACTTCTTTTGCCAGAGTTATAATACAAGATTCATCGGAAATAGCCTTCAGCAAATCACCTACACAAAAATCATAAAAAATTATCTGCCTAGAGACAAAGTTTCCTGCGTACTAATGTGCAGTTTTCCCAAGTGCAAAATTTGCGACATTCGGGGAAATTCTCGCACAGAACACGTGAACTTGCAATCGGTACTCTAACAGCACTCTACTAGTCTAATCAGAAAAATAGCAAGAAATATGAACATTCGGCTGGGATTCTAACTTTACGGAACATTTTTTCTACATCTGCGGCAAAAGCGTACGAATCATTTTTAAATCTAAGCAAGACTCGCGAGATTATTTGCCAAATCAGGACACTGCATTAACTTGTCGTTTAAAGATACGCCATGAAATTTCAAGGAATAGTCGAAAACTACCCTAACTTTCTTCTTCGGCTTGTTAAAAGGCGCATGATGATTAAGGTACCAAACATCAACTTTTATCTCTTTCTACAACACAGTCTCAGCGTAACCCCTGTCAAGCATAGAATCACTGAAACGCTTATATTCAGAATAAAAATCATTACTTTCTAATTTCCTTCGCAAAGACACGACCCTCGTAAAAACCAGATTCCTATTTTTAGGCAATTTTGTGTTTTCACACACAGAGCAGGGGAATTTCATATTGACCGTTATCACGAGACCTAGTCTCAAACTGAACAGTTCGTAACCATCTTGCATCTTCGAGTGCAGATGAATGTCCATCTGCTGAGTCAGTGAAATCACGAGCGAACACCCTATCAATATTCAATTCACTGTCCACAGGACACGTGGAGACCCTGTTACAAAAGCCACGGAGTTTCCCTCCCTATCTATGGGACCATTAAGAGCCCAACCTAACTAATGAAGCGAGGCGTAGGGTTCGTTCCAAGCACCTTGCACAGTAGCCAAAGTCTTAATTAAGCCTGGTGCGTTCATACCAATCAGAACTCCTATTTCTGCATCTATGAAATCAAACGGCACATCAGACAAGCTTGAAAGTTTATCCAAGTCGCTAGAATTAGGGACATCGTTCTTAGTAAACGGCCATTGGGCAACAGACCTAGTAAACAGAGCAGAAATCTCAGTTGATTTGCCTCGATACAAGTCTGATACAATCAGGTCCAAGATTATTTTCGTGTCAAAACACTTCCCCTTATTCTCCATTGTAGTCAGCGAAATATTAGCTCTTTCACCATCTATACCCAACTGTTCTAACAGGTCTTCTCTGATCCAGCAATCAGAGGAATGAGTATCGAGAGCAACATTTACCGCTACTTCAATCTTACCATTTTTTCCCCTAATCATAGCAGGAACAACAGGGCACATCACCTTACGCGTTGCACCGCCGGCCCCAGCAACGACACTGGCCCTCACAGACTCAGACACAGAGGCTGAAGGGCTCGAGTCGCCACCGGAAAATACGCAGTTTGCGGATTGTTCTTCTACAGGGCTGCCGAGAACTTCTCTCTTCTTGGGAACGGGGACTGGCTGCGGCGTCGAGAAATCTTCCTTCGAAAAGTGCATTACTGTTGGGTGGCTTTCCTTGCACTTGTTACATACTTCTCTGCTCAGACAGGTTTTAGAAGTGTGACCCTTCCGCCAACAACCAAAACACAAGCCACTTCTACGCACAAAATCCCTCTTTTCGTTGGAGGTTCTTGCTTTGAAAAACATGCATTGCAGAATGGTGTGATTGGTTTTCTTACAGTAAACGCATATCGTAGCAGGTAGGTCACTGTCGGGAGGGGCCCGTCGAGAGCGCCAACAGGCCGTACTGTTGTAGTGACGACTTTGCTTTGTTGATTTTTCTTCAGTTTCCTGTTTCCGTCCGCATCTGAAATTTCGCCGTAGATGGGTTGCTTGAGAAGGGCCACCTCTTCTTGCAAGAACTCGACTAAATCTGCGAATTCTACGGATTTCCCCAACTTCTGTTTATTGTAAGTTTTCCGACGAAACTGTTCTCTCATCTTGTAAGGCAGTTTGAGCACAAGGCTCATAAAATCTCTTGGGTTAATCATCTGGTTACCGGGAGATGAGCTATCTATATAATTCTGACACTGCTGAAGATAAATGGCCAATTCTTGAAGAGCTTCTACATCTTCGTACGCTATAGTAGGCCAGTTCGACAAAGTCCTTAAATAAGCTTGGGCTACGAGATGCTCGTTACCATACTCGCGCTCCAAAAACTCTCTGGCTCTCTGGTACGCAACTCGAGCGTCACCGTGAGCGCAGCTCTTCACTAGTTTTTGTGCCTGACCTGCTGTGAAGTGCTCCAGGTATGAAAACTTATCGGCATCGTTTTAACATTTGGCTTCTATAATCCTTTAGAAGTCCTTCTTGAAGATTTTGTATCGCGTAATATCGTCTCCCGTGAAAGTTTCCAGGCGTTTTTTAGGTAGAGCACTCTCTTCTTGATTTCTGGCGAGTCTTAGAGAAATCTCGTTCTGGCACGACAAGACTTTCAAAATATCGTTTTCCAAACATGTATTTCTAGGTATATCCCTAGCATGGAGTGACACCTTGCTCTGGCGTCCCGATTCACTCGATTGAGAGCTGCAACCACTGGCGGAGAGCGACTCTATTTTATCAAGTTCTTCTTCAAGTATTTTATTTTCTAGTTCAGATTTCTCTATTTCAATTCTTCGTTTTTCATCGTTCAGTTGAAGTTCTCTTTTCTCTATTTCTCTTTCTTTTCCAGCATTTCCCTCCTTGCCGAGGTTTTCGCCTTGCATAGCGCCAGCTTTACACGGGCAGACGACGTCACAGAATTTGAGGAAGCCTTGGAGATAGTTGACTTAACTGACTTCACTGACTTCACTGACTTCGAAGTTTGGTGGCTGATGCTCTGCGCTCTAGCTTCACCAGGGCGCAAGAATCTCTCCACTCTGGCTCAAAAAACATCAATTTGATCTTTGTGCGGCCCCAGCCAGTTATCAAGTTCGTCACTGTTACAGGCTTCGTATAATGCCTCCACTTTCGATAAATATTCGGTGAAAAGCTTACGGATAAAATCCGTATTGGGAGGATCGTTATGTAGGATCTCCTCAATCTGCTGCCTTTTCTTCGTGACGGACGCCAGTTTGGCTGCCGGTACAGCTTCATGAGGAGGCGTATGAGACACAGGCATGGTTCACTAGCGAGAGCGTTGCTTGCGAATCACAGGAAGAGCGCGGCACCCAGCACCTTTTGTACTGTTAATAATTCGAAACTGTAAAGAACTTCGTGGTTCTTTGGGTGCGTATAGGGAATTCGAAAACGCGTAGGCTTATCCAAACGGTTTCTGTAACAATATGATACAAACATACTTAAGATCTAGCTTTAAAAACACTGTTAATTGCACTTTAACCTCATCAAGTTCACATATTATGCTATTATTAAACAAAATACACACGCTCAACAAGGAATGCTAAAACCTAACATACACGAAATCAATTTAGGGATTATTGCACAGTATAAAATAGTTTATGATATAATAACAAAATATTAAAACCTTACCGAATTATTAGCCCTTTCCGACATGCTCTTCCGTGCATAGACAACGAGTGAAACGACTCTGGCCCACACCGATTTTGACGTGCTATAGATAAAGATAGAGCTCAGCCTAAATGTACCTACCGCACACGCATGAGCTTCATTAACAGTTTATTTCATAGACTGAGAAAGGCTCATTTATAGGACTGGTGTTTTCTTCTCATAAGGCATGAGCTAGGGGAAGGAGGATGTGCATTGGGTAAGGGCGAGGGACTGAATTTGCCAGAACCCCTTCATAGTGACATGCAAGTGCGTTTGCTTTAGCCCTGGTTTCAGTGACCATGCCGCTAGGAAATATGAATGGAAAAAATTCTCTCTTCAAAGGATTTCTTAAACTCTTTACTCGCTTCCAAAGCACATCAATGGGAGTCTCAGAGGTAATTGAGCCGCAAAATTTAGTCCAAGAGTTTTGTTTGGCTCTTTTCACTTCCCATTTGAGTTTTGCTACAGAGCGCTTGAAAGCTATCAAGTTAGTGGGAGTGGGTTGGGCAATTAAATCTCTCTTTGCTGCTCTCTTGGCCTCAACTGTCTCCGCACATTTTGGTGTCCACCAAGGTTTGCTGTATCGAGGCTAACATTTTTCTTTTGCTTGGGGGAAAATTTTAGAGCTAGCTTCTACTATACTTTTGGTAAAATTGATGTTGCTTACTTGTACGTCCAGCGAGTCCTAAATTCCTGCCTGCACTAGTACTGACTTCCATTCAGTCCAGGATCCTTTCTCAAACAGCCAGAAGGGCCGCCTCTTGAATTGAACTGTGGATGGAGCTATGCCAATGCGCGTGGTTACCGGGTAGTGATCACTGCCCATGTCTTGCTCGGTGTTTACATCGGCAATGGGCTGCAGGTTTGCTGAAATTAAAGTCAAGTCAATGGTTGAGAATGAATTATGGTGTACATTATAGTATGTGGGCATTGAGGGTGGAGTAAGTAGAGCAACAGAGGGATCATGAATTAATACATGCTCCAAATTCCTGCCAGTTGTGTTGGGAGTTTTATTTGTTTCCCACAATGGACTATGAGCATTGAAGTCTCCAACTATTAATCGTGAGGGTTCGAGCTGGGCAAAGTAATGCTGAAATTCAGAAGAGGCAATGGAATGATTAGCATTATAAACATTTAGTATTGAGAGGGGAGTTTGACTGTTTTTGATGATAAGGTTTAATCCCATTACCTCTAACTTCCCTTGAGGGTAAGGGTGAAGGTTAATTCTGGTATAGGGTGTATCACTTCTGATTAGAAAAGCAAGGCCCCCCAAGCCTGTCCTGCATCCCTATGTTTATAAATAGCTGCATAGTTGATAAAATTTGGAGTGTACTGCATCCCTTTCGACGCGACTGGGTTGTATATGTCCCAGTGTTTTAATTCAAAGCACAACTGGGTTAAATATGCCCCGGGAACCGCAAAAAGTTGACAGATATTGCATCAGATTTTGTTTCAGCTGCAGCCACACTATCAATCTTTCGCCCGAAGTTCGTGTTTTTCGGCAGTCCGCGAACACGAACACAGATGAAAAGTTCGCAGATTTCGGTGTGTTTGTGTTTTCCATCGTGTTGGAAAACACGAACACTAAACTTTCCTTCAAACAGCGAACACTCGCTTGTTTATGTATTGTAGAAGGTGGTTCTGCTGCGAGTGAATAATTTGTTTTTTCCTATTTTATTGATTTAATTATGTTTTTGGTGCAAATTTAGTTAATTGTAGGGTGGCACGGACATTTACTTACCACAATGAACTTCGTTACGTGGTTATTTCATTTTATTCAGATATGGCTGAGTATGTAAGTAGGTTTGGATTTAATGGACGTGAATGTAATTGAAATATTACCTCTCTGAAATGAAATTGAACATGCATAAAATTATGAAAGTTTAGTGATTTTGACATCTGAATAAAATTTTGGATATATTTCATTAGTATTTCAACAATGGTAGCTACTAATATGATGATAAACTTGCCCCAAGAATTCATTTGCACAATATGTTGCCTTTATATAGGCCAATTGTATTTCTTGGTAAAAATTTTTTATTTTAATAAAATACTACATTTCCCTTATAGCCTGATGCTTACATTAGAATCAAGTACCCAGATTAGAAATAGTATTATAAAAAAATTATCAGGGAGAAATACCTATTCAATCTTTTACAAACTTATAGTTGTAGTTTTAAATAAGCATGATTGCAACTTATTTTGAAACTTTACCTGTTCTGTTGACCCAATTAGTTGTTAAAAAAGTTATAGCTGTATGTAGGTAGAGTCATTTACAAGTATGTTTAGAGTTTGAATATTCTTATGAAAAAGCATTAGAAAACTTTTCTCATTCATGATTCTCCTTGCTTTTTTAAAAACTGCATGCTGGGACTTGTTAGGCTTTTAAAAATTTTAACTGCTTCTGCTTGTGGATCCAAAAGTGAATTGCTTTAATTTATGCTTTTTCCAAAATTATGATAATAGCTAATTCTATTTGAATCTGGCTTAACATCCTTTGCTTTGGGTAATGTATTGTTTTCATTTGTTATACCATGAATGTGGCTCTAGGCCTATTGGAAGTTGGATAAATCAGCTGTTCTAAACTATTATGTCTTAAATTTAATTCAAAAGATTTCTGTTATTTATCTACAAAAATAAATTTATCCAACATGCCATTCTTAATCATAAAGTGAATGAAATAGTATAAGCATCAATTATCATTATATTGAATTGATATATGTTTGTGCAGACTTTGTTGTAACAGGAATAATTAAAATTTAGGGCTGTTTCTTAACTGTCATGTGTCATATGCACAGTTTGTGAAATTAAACCAAATGTTTTACCCCTTTTTCTGTATTTTTCAGTTTTCAAACATTTGGCTACTTTGCATAAAAGACGTTTGTGTGAAAATCAATTATAGAATTTTTTTTAAATGCAACTTAAGGCAGTTTTCTTGCCTCTGTATATAGTGCTTCCGAGCATTTTTTGAGCAGTGGTGACTCAATGTCATTAGGTGTCTCTACTATGGAACTGCAGAGCTGGGTCTTCAGAATCTTCAACAATGGTTAGTATTTCATTGCATTATAAAATTTTCCTTCCTAACTTCATTCATCACTATCAAGGTTAGTGAGATAAGTATATGTGAAAGCATAATTTAAAAAATATAGTCCATACGTATTTCATTTTCATGGCATACAACAAAAAAAAGAGTGCAAAAGTGTGAATCAAAATAAATTTTTCCATTTATTTCTGAACTAAAATTTTGGTACTTCAACAAGCCAGCCTGCTATTCAGGTTGTAAATTGGATACATTTTTCTTAATCAATATTATTTGTTACAAATACTATTGGAAATGATAATCAAATTTTAACACCCTGTGACAGTTCCAGTGCTTTAGCTTTGGCAGAATTCTGGCTATGTCACATCTCTCCACAAAAACTACTTTGATGAGCTTCATCTATGCTTGATTGAAATTTTACAAAATTTAAATTTAATTTGCTCCAGCGTGTTATTCTAATATACCAAGTTGTTCATAATTATTTAGAGTTTCTGTCATTTCTAGAAAGCCACCTATGGTTAATAAGCTAATTATTTTCTTCTCTTCCGTCAGGTTGAGATGCCCATTGCCACCCATGTCTTTCAGTCCATTGCCACCCAAGAAACAATTGAAATCATTGAAGACTATCCACGGGCCTTCCTCAAATTGGTTACCTTCCCTACAGGTCGTTACAAAGGCCCTGCCTCCAAGTTCAAGCACCTCTGAATTCCTACCACCATCACTATGGTCCTTTTCTCTGGTGGTCCTCTTCTCCCAGCACAAGTCTCTAAACAGACTTGTGTTGGGTCTGTTTTTGGTTAAACTCTACATGAATTGAAAAGTGAAGGTTAAGAATTTTCAAGAGAATGGAGCAGGATGCCCTTTCTTCATTGTGTCACAATGATTTGGCTGTTGTGTAATTTTTTGTTGATTATGATTCCACAAAGGAAATTTTTCAACTGATGAACATAAGCTATTCATACTCGTATAGTAAACAATTTTGTTGCCATTAGCATCCTGATGCGCTTAAACAAAATGTACGTAAGTATTTACTTTGGTAGCACAGATGTAAATCAATTGTGTATGAAGTAATAAAAAAATTTTCCTGCAATGCTTAAAATGATGTTGAGACAATGAAACGAGTGAAGTGCTGGATTGATGAAATTCTAGTCTTTTTGTACCTTGCTAATGATGTGCTTGACCAGTAATTACAAATTATACTTTCGTTATGCTACATTATATGCTAGTTATACTTTTGTTTTGCCCAGTTATGATTATTTAACAATACAATACCAAAGGGTATTCAAACATTGCTTTAATATATATTTTATATTAGTCACTGACAAGACAAATTTTTTGTATTAGATATGTAGAAGATAAATGCCATAATTCTATGAAATATTTTTTCATTGAGCTAAATGTTCACCAAATATTTACCAGAAAGCCAGTTAGGTTGTATAGTGATGATTTACGCTACATTTGTGTCCATAGAGGAGACGTAGAAATTAAGCACGTTTCATAGTGATGATTTTCATAAGAAATATTTATTTGCAATATACTTTTCATCAGTTTCATGTCAGAATCAGATGGCTTGCGGTTGACTACTTATTACAGAAATATGTTATTATTGTTAGTGGATTTTTAAACATTGCACAAACTCTGTGTACATTTTTGTATTCAATGATCCCTACTTTATTCCTCTCTTTGGAACACCCTTGTTGTGGTTAAGGAGACTCAAAGTAACATATATGTTCTCTTCATTGGTAATAAAAATAGTGCAAGGTATGGGGAACAACAAACTTGCAATCAAAGCTGAAAGAAACAATTAACAACTTATGAGAAACGTTTGAAATAGTTTAGAAATTAAATCTTTATTGGTGAATTAATTTTAGATAGCACTGCATTTTGTTTAATCATAGTGTTTTGTCAATGGAT
This sequence comes from Morinoia aosen, assembly GCA_030386875.1. Classification (NCBI taxonomy): domain Eukaryota; kingdom Metazoa; phylum Arthropoda; class Malacostraca; order Amphipoda; family Talitridae; genus Morinoia; species Morinoia aosen. The sequence continues at coordinate 76,095,151 of CM059557.1, forward strand.
GTTTAGATATTCAAGATCTGTGCATACAGCAAGTCACCTTCACAAATTTTTACCTTTCAAGGTATCTCTATGACTTGATTCTGGTGCCTTAACCTTTGACTTACTGTTTTTATCCATGGAGTTATTTTCATTGTAAATATTGAATAAAATGAATTCACACACTTACTCTTTGAGAACACCTGTTCTGGGTTCACTGTTGTCCATATGTTAATCAGTTTCATGAAAACGCATTCATGGCTTTAGGTAATGGTTTTAGGTAATGAACCTACAAAATTGTATTCAGAACAGGTTTATCATCTTCTTGGTAACTGATCGATATCCTTCACGTTTGGGATAATACACAAAAATATTCAACTGTTTTTTCCCATCGCTTGAATACAGGACTGCATGATTTTATGAAATTAAGGGATTGAGAACGCACCCTTTATGGGTAGGTGTTGTTTTTTTAATCCCAGTGCAATGCAGTGATTTCTCCCCGTTGGGAAAGGAGAGAACTCAGATACACCCTACCCAAATGTCGGAAATGGGTACAGACTTAACCGGGTAACCTTCATTGTATCCTGATGTCAGTTATAAAGCATTTGAAAAACCAATGTGCATGATGATATGATGGCGGGTGAAGGAAAGTATTTAGACACCAGTGCATTATAATTTGATAGTATTGTAAATTCATGAATCATTTACACCAGTAGTGCAAATGCCCCTCGCCAGTCGTGGAAAACCAAACCAGGAAGGTTTGGCAGCGCAGGACAGGACCACGTCTGGCCCACGAGCACAAACGAATAGGAGGGTCGAGCTCGGGCTGTGAACAAACATTAACGTCAAACAAGGTCCCAAGGAAATGAATGATTTCAAGTGGAGAGAGTTAAGTTTATAATTCAAGAAATGCAATATTTTAGCTGTTCATAAATTAAAACATTGGCGATATTATAGCAGCGTTTACTTTAAAAAATACCTTTTAGATTGAACCATAGCTTCCCTAAATCAAAAGATTATTACGATAATTAGAGTAGTTTGAATACTAGAAAATGTTTAAAATGATAATTCTTGGCATACTAGCATGTGTACATAAAACCTAATCCCTTCTCATCATTGAAGACTCCAAACTCCAATCCAACCAACACAGAAATTATGGAAAGGAATGGAATGGAGGATTAACATTTTTGATGGGAAATTCTCAAAAAAAGTCGACCGAACCCAGCGCTACATGTCACTTCGACCCACCTCAAAAGCGAACTCGTTCTGAAGTCTCTGGTACCGCTGCAGTCGTCCACAGGAAGTTCACGGGGACGCTATTTGTGCAATGCCAATGTAGGTAGTTGAGGCGGTCCATAGTTCATAATAGCTCTAGGACGCAGCAGCAGTTTAGCCTCCACGGATGAAAACGACCCGGCAGCACCACATCGCGGAGCAGCACAGTTGCAGCGCCCACCGCTGCCGCCAGCTCAAGGAGCTCTCTCTTCTCACTCCATCATAGTGATGCTAAAGTGGCATGCAATCTCCAGAGAAGAGTTCATGAAATTCAAGAAGTTATATGGGAAGTTTCACTTCAGGTAGAAATCACTGGCTGCTGATTCCGACTCTGCTTGCGCTTGTGGAGTCTGTAAATGAGTACAACAAAGGGAATTACAGATGGAAGTCCACTGCAACATTTTTTGATGGTTTATGCATTATCGTTTCATGAGAAGTGAACTATATTACTGGAAGAAAACAGTGGTTATATATATTCCCCTAGATATCACACAATATACATTTTGCTCATGCACCTGAAAGTTCACAAATAATGGAACTAGTTTGGTTTCAAAGTAGTTCTAAGTAGTAGGTTACAATCAACTATGAGAACAATTGAAATACATATATGTACTTTGCACACCATTACTTTTTTGTGCGAGAGTTCATCAATTCAATTAGAACCCCAAGACCAGACTGTGTTGCAAAAACATAGTGCTCAGCTCGGCTTTTGTATATTTCAAAGGATTTCAACCAACTGCAAATTTCTCAATGGTGTCAATATTCCAGAAAAATTAGTTTTCTATTTGAGGAACATTACAGTACTCATTGCAAAGTAATATTTGAACCCAACACTGCAATGGGATGCATACCTTCATGTTTTCATCCTTAAGTAGAGTATAGATGGCCTCCAAAGTTTCAGGTATGATAGAGAGCAACTGCTTTGATATTCTTGTCAAATATTGTAGAGAAGTGCATGAATTACCTCGTGGCAGCCACCTGTAAAAAAATAATCCATACATGAGGAACATATTAAAATGATTATGTACTAGCATCAAAATTTGTGAAATGTAATTGTTATGAGGTCCTGAATAGGAGCAAATTATTTATAATCAACATGAGATGTCTAACAATAATTCAGAATAATTATTATACTTTTGTTTTTTAGATTTGTATTATATTTCATTATATATTTTCATACACGGATTATATTTTTATATATAGATTTTATACACAAAATTATATACATGGATAACTTACATTTCACAGTCATACTTTTCATGAAATATGTAAGTGAGCAGGTGCTGACATAAATGATATTGAACTAAAAAATATGGTCCTTAACAAGTAAAAAAAATTTCAATATAAAGATCATTATAAGATTTCGTCAATGTTTACTGTCAATTATATTCAGCTTTGAGTTCTCAGATTCTTCCCTTAGAACTATTTCTTAAATATGTTTAGTAGTTATAAGAGATCTAGGTGTTAACAATGTTCTCAGAAAAATATCACAGAAAAGCACACAAAAATTTATTGCGCAATAGTAGAAATACATTCTGGTATGCTTGATTGAGTAATGGATGCGTCAAAAATATGCACAGAAAGTATGGATACTGCATATTGTTTAAGACACCAATAAAATGCATAAGCTAAATTTAAAATTTTTGAAATGAATTGTTGGCTTAATTAAACAGAAAAATGTTAGAAAACTTTGGTATATTACTTCAAATATTATACGAATATTTTATGACAAAATGAAAAATATGAGCATTTATCACCTCTTATAGAAAATTTAGGTCACAAAAAGTAAAAAAAAAAACATTCTATAGGCAGAGTAGGAGCATATTTTAAAGTTTCAAGCTCAAGTCCAAAAATTTAAACTTCATGAAGAGCATTGAAAAAGATCAAGGACATCAGCTGATCCCATCTTACCACTGTAACACTCATAGTATTCGAAATATTCTCATAATACATCAGCGATTCTTAATATTTTCTGTTCACACATGCCCATACAGATAAATTATGGTTACTAACTCTCAGCAAATTAAATTTACCAATTATAAGCATTAATTAACTAAAACTTACTTGGGAAGCAGTATTGTTTGTCTACATGTTGCTCGCGAACAACTTCTCTCCGCTGAAAGCGTATAGTCTGGACGTCTGGACACGATTCGGAAAAGTTTGTGTTTTTGTTTGCGTTTTGGTGTGTTCGTGATTGACGAAGTGTTTGATAGTGTAGACGGGCCTTTATAGTAGTTTCAACAGCGATCCTTCAGTACGGCGTTGATAGAGCTAGAAGAAGGTGATGCGTCAAGCTGCTCCTCAAAGTGTAAGTGCATTTGCGTTGTTTTATAGCTTATGACCATTTCCTTGCACTTGGTTTCATGTAAACATCAGTAAGAACCTAAATATAGCTATTTGTCTCCATAAATATGCTTTTTGCTCAACTTATGTGAAAAAAAAATGAAGTGGGATATGTGTGTCCCACTTGTGTTTTGCGTATTGAGCAACGTCTCCCACTTGTGTTTTGCGTATTGAGCAAAGTGTCCCACTTGTATTCTTTGCATTAGGTAACCCACTTGTAATCAACAAATTTTGGGATGTATATTTCCCACTTGCACTTTCTTTATCTTTAGTCCCACTTGTGCATATGAAAATTTGGGATATATTTATCCCATCAGTACTGTAATTTGAACTTGGCTGCAAACTAATTTTACTATAAAAATGTTTAATTTTCTTGCAGGAGCCGAAAAAAATCACTGGACGACCTTGACATCAACGAACTTTTGCAAGATCTTGATAGTGATGAGGAATCGACTATCAATGAAAGCTCAGATAATTCTATTGATGACAGTTTTGAGGACCCGGATTACATAGTGGACGAAAAAGAGGCAAGAGAAAACGAAGCGAGGGATGAACCTTGTGAAAATGAACCAAGGAGACAAGATGAGGGTGACATCAGCCTTGAGGAAGAAGAAGAAGACATGAATTGCACGCATGAACTTCCTTCTGTTTGGGTTGAAGATATTGCTGACATTGATTGGTCAATACCGCCAAATGAATTTGAACCCCTGTTTTCAACGTCAATAGTAGAGAATGGAGTAGTAGTATGTACTTTGGATAGATCAGCCACCCCTTTCGCAGCATTCAAACGTGTGTTCCCTCCAAGTTTGTTCATGCATATAGCAGGTAAAACCAATCAAAGAATAGAAAAAGAAAACCGAACTAAAAATACGAGTCATAAATTGACGGATGCAGGGGAAATAATGATAGTGCTTGTCGCGTTTCTTTGCGGATTATGATCTTCGCTACAGCAACGCGGGTTAACTGGCGACGACGGACAAAAAAAGGGCGTGTGACTCTTTCTTTATTTCGGTACCCGGGGCGCCGTAAACTGCACAAACAGGTATAGTTCAGACTCGGACCAGCGATTGCATGACAAGAGAATTCCTAATTTAAGATCATAGTCGACTGACCAGTTAACATATATAGTACCGCATAACAAGAAAGGAAATTCATACCTCGAAGGTATATGAGAAGTAGCTGAGTGAGACATAAAAGGCAATTGAATAATGCCAGCACTAGGCATGATATTTTAATGACAGGGAGCAATAAGAGTGCGGCCATGAGACACTGTCATGGGAGAATAGCGGCACATAAAAGGGGATTCGCCGCCCTGTTAACAACATAGCACAATGACAATTCATAACACAATTATTATTATTATTATATAAGAAAGTCTTAGCCTCCCTTAACCACGACAAAGATGTTCCAAGAGAGGAAAGAGGAAGGCACCATTCAGTATGGAGTTCAGGGAACGCGGAATCTATGCACAAGTTGCACAGGAACAGTAAGCTAGGAAAGAAGTTCATGAAACAAGAAAGGGTTTCTGTTGCATTGACAGGGAAGAAAATAAGTCTCTCTAGTCGAGGAACACATTGCCAAGAACACCCTGCCAAAGAACACATTGCTAGAAAACACATTTAAAAAAGAAAGAAAAATAAACACATGTGTAATACACGCACAGGACCAAAGGAGGATAGCCTACTCGCACACACATTGATTACAACGTTTTAGAATACTCACAGACGGTGGGGGAAGGTCCCTCACGCTAGAAAAACTCGGAATAGCCTATTTCCATCTACAAGAGGAATGACTACTTATATTTCTTTGCTCTACCTGTGGGAAGGGAAATGATTAAAGATTAGGTCTCTGATGCAGGGACAAGCTACTTAGGTTACAGCGGATCAGTCAAGAAATCCTATCATTAAAAATAAAAACGGCTATCTCATTGACTAGCTGAATACTGGAAAGGTTTGACACGGCTCGCCAGTTTCTAACTGGCTAAACTTTTAAATACAGGGCAACTAGTACACATTGACCAAAGTCGCCTTGAAAACACAAATCACATGGGCTGGTGGTCTCATAAATTTCTGTGCCTATTCTCAGTCTACCTTTGAGAATGCTTTAACTTTAGGCTTCCACCTTACTGACTGGCGCAACTTGCCCAGCACAGCTCATAGGTGAGGAGCCAACAGATTGACAAAATATTTTACTTTATTTTATATCTTTTTCTTAATAAATTTTTGAGAAATTACAAAACAAAGGAAAAGAAAAAATTATGTTTCCAAAAGTTGGTACAAAGTTTAGCACGATGGGTCATTATAAATTTCTTAATATAAAACGACTGATGTCTAATCTATGGAAGAACCACAATAAGTTTTTAATTTCTTTAACAGTGATTTTATCAACTGAGGGCAAAGCAGTAAATATGTCATCCTAGTTTGCTGCACGACAAAAAGGCATGAATAGAGGTCAAACTTTCAACTGACTAGCGAAAAAGAAAAACATTTAGACGTTGATACAGAATCACTTTGAACAATGAAAGAAAAAATAGGAATCAGTTTATCAGTTAAAACCACACATTCACTGAACCTGTCTGATACTCCAGCTCTCCCCATCTTGAGCCGTTAAATCTTAGCATGAGAATGCACATATTAAGCCTAACCTCGGAGTCAAACTCATTTGACAGGCAAATCTGTTAAAACACACATTCAGTGTTCTGCTAAAGTACTGTCAATCTAGAATCTGACATTTCTAGCATAACACTGCAGCATACTGGCTAGAGAACACACTAGATTCACAACATCACAACGGCTAGTCTGGCTCAATGTGGGTGGTTCGCCGGCCGCCAGAAGCATCCTCGAATGCTCTAGAAACCGGCTGTTCACCGCTATCAAACACAAGTTATGTGAAGGCAATCGACAAATATAGCCAGTTCAAGAGCACGTTTAAATTAATAAGTATCTGACACAAATTCACATCACCAAAGGACACAAAACCTAAAATTATCCGGGAAGACGTTGTTTCCCTTGTGCACACTTCAACCAAATAGAACGCTGGCGTCAGTCTTGCGAACCAGCGCGGATCCGCAGAATGTTGCCGAAAATTTTTTTAAAATTTCGCGTTATGTAAGACGCGACACTCCCCCTTTTTGGTGGCTTTGTCCACCAATAACTGCCTTGGGGGGGTGCTGGGTAAGGGCTAGTTCAGTGGTGGGGCGCCCCACTCGACGGGGCTCATCGCAGTCGTCTCGCCCCGCGAGACGCGTCGGCGTTGTCTTCAGCGACGGTTGGGTGGCCTTCCACTTGCTGCGCGGGCGTGGCTCGTAGAGGAGTCCTTTCTGCTTCCCCAACCAACGTCGCGCTTTCCGTCGCTGGCGGGTGGTTGACCTCTGGAGGGGTCCTGGTGTCGTCTCCTGGTCTTTTTCGACGCTGCTCGGCATTCCTCGTGCGTCGGCAAGTGCGTCATGCTCGTCCCGATGCTTCGAGTTCCGACGGCAGCTTGTCGCGCAGACGGTACTGAGAGGCTGGTTAAGGGATGATGGAGGTGGATGCTTGGCGTTTCCTGGAGGGTCGGGGACCGCGGGGCTGCCTCCCCCTTTGCTTGGCCCGTTCTGTCGAGCTCTCTTATCAACGGATGTGTGCTCATCATAGCGCACGTCGTACCTTCTCTTCCGATCGACAGGGTGTGGCAGCTCCCGTTTCAGTCTCTTCTTGGACTTCGGTGATGCGCTGTCTTGATCGCACAGAGCGGCCATTCCATCGTTGGTTGCTGACTGGTTGCTAAATCTCGTCGTTGGCGAGGCTTCCGCTTGATTCTCGTCCTCTACCCTTGTGTTTTTTATCTTTTCAGAGTCTCCGCGGTCGTCGGGGGGCCGCGGATGAGAGGTTTCATCGCTGTGCTGCTGGGTAATAGCGTCTTTTCCTGAAAACGGTTCAAGGCACATTTCCGGGCCATGGGTCTTGAGAGCGGCTTCGGCTACGATTCTTGCGACCGTGTAAGAGTGCTCTCCTTCGGGGCTGACGTCGTCGTTCACCTTGCCGACCACTGCCCAGCCTAAGGCAGTGTGGTGGACGAACGGAGCCTTACGGCGTTGTTTGTCGGAGTGGCTGTAGAGTAGGTCTCCACAGTCCGTCCCTAGGAGCACCGCGACTTCTGCGTGTTTGTCCAAGGGCAAGAAATGGTGAGCGAAATGTGATATCTCCGGGGTTCGTGCGACGCGTTCGAAGGTCGCGACTGCTTTCTTTCTATCGGGGATGGAGTTGCATTCCAGCATTGGTGGGAGCTCGAATGTTTGGTCTTCGGACACTCCCTTTATTTTCAGCCCTGACACGCGTCTGCCGTATCGAACGGCGGATTGATCGGTCAGCGTCTCTAGCGTGTAGTGAGTATCAGGGGTTGTCACGCGAAGGGCGTTCAACAACTTGGGAGAGCAAAAGGAGGTTGTAGTCATCTCGTCCAGGATTACGTAGGCGCGGCACGACCGACCCGTGTTCTCGTCGATAACGTCTGCCAGAAATTCTTTGCTGCATGTACCCTTCTCGGCTGTGGGCACGCGAGAGGCCAGGGCCACGGCTCTCAAACTCTCACCGAGCTCGCTCTGAGCCCTGTCGTCGCTCGGTTCTCGACTGGGTCTCTCCTGGCGAGTGGTTTCACTCGAATTTTCTGCTGCTCGCCTGTTGATGTGAGCAGCCGTGTTGTGACTGCTGGCTCCGCAGTCATCGCACTTCACAACTTCATTGCAGTGCTTTGCCCAGTGAGTGCCTAGACAGCGGTAGCATAGCTTATGCTCGCGTATGAAGTCCTTCTTATTCTGAGATTCCATCTTTCTTACCGCTTGGCACGAGTTTGTCGCGTGCAGTGCACTCTGGTGGAGAACGCAGCTGCCGGTTTGATTCTCCGAGGACGTGTAGAGGACTCGCGAAGCTCTGGGATTGGGGCGGGTGGGGGCCGCGGTGTCGCGTCGAGCACTCACCCAGTTGAGATTTGATGCTCCAAAACTGTTGCATTGGGTATCTGACAGCGTTTTGATGAAATCGCAGAACCTCGCGAAATCAGGTAGCAATCCAGATAATCTTCTGTGCCTAGTTCTTTCGCTTCTCCAGGCATCCAGAACGAAGAAGGGCAGTCTCTCAACGATGGGGGACAGCCCTACGTCGGTGTTCAGGAAGGAGAGGCCTTTGTTATGTTGCATGGTTTGATGAATCGCTAGACAGGCGTCGCTGAACTTCCGCAGATTGAGACCGACCGTGCGGTCACCCTTCGACCCTTTGATGTCCGACGTTTGCGCGAGGCGTTCGAGCAGGCTGTCGGCTACCTTGTCGTCAGAGCCGAAGCGAGTCTTCAATTATTCGACGATGAAGGTGAGCAGGGCCGCTGTGTCCAGGTGTGTAGCGGCTAGTATGTCGTCTATTAGGCTCCTCGGCTCGTCGCAGGTATGGTTTGTGAGGATCTCAATGGCGTCGATGGGCTCCACGGCGAGCCTCTCCATCCTTCTCTTGAGGGCATCGAACCATCTGTGGAACAGGTGAGCCTCTCCCGCGTAGGGCTGGCTGGGTGCCCTTTTCAAGTCTTCGATCATCGAGAGCCTCATAGCTCCGTCGATCACTGGTAGCCTTGTTTCGAAGACCACGGCGGGTGAGCCGGTGGAAGCCCTGGGCTGGAATGCTGGTGCGGAGGGATTCATCACAGGTGCGAGATTGGTGTCACGGGGTAGAGCGTTCGCAACCGACGTTGCGCCCCCTGCGGGCTCGATGACGTGATGCTGGAAGGCTTGGTCGACCCATGCTCCTGTGCGGGCCTCTTTGCTTTCGATATTCTCTTCACCGTAGGGCTGATCATTCTCCGTTCGGTTCCCATCCCTCAATTTCGACCTCTCGATGGTGATTTGTGCCAACAGCACCGATGGATCTTCCGTGATGTCGATAAGCATCTGCTTATTGCCTTGGCTAGGGGGCTCGCGGCGCTCGGACTCGCCGTCCTTGTGACGAGAGCTGCCGCTGGGAAGGCTCAGGCTATGATCGCTCTCACTGTCTTGACTCTGGCTGTAATAGCTCGAGCTTTGGTGATTCTGACGACGATGACTGGGGCTGGCCTGGTCTTTGCCCCGACGGTTGGAACGGTGCCCGTTCCTGCTCTCAGCCAATAATGATTTTGAGGGCTTGTTCTGATATGCAGCGCTTAGCTGCTGGTTCTTGGACGAGGTCTTCATCGATTTCGAGCTCTTGCATTGGGAGGGTTCCTTTGCCACACTCTGTGACGAGCTCCCTCCGAGCTCCTCGTTTCTGTGATCCATCGAGTTCGCTAGTGCTTTTCTGCGAGCTCTAGCGCTTCTCAATGAGTCTCGGATTACCGTCGCTTCTGCAGTGGCTCCTGAACTCTCGAGAGCCAGGACTAGCTGGTCTCCGAGCTGCTTGACGGTCTTATCCTTTGTTCGGATTCCAGAGTAGACTTGGTCGACCTCGCCGGGGGTCTTGAGGTCTTGTGGTACTGCACCATTCAGGAGACTGTTCAAGGCTGCTAGCTCAGTGTTGAATTGTTCTTCCAGCTGTGGAAGTCTAGGCTTGTTCTTTCTTCCGAGAGAATTCATTTTTATGGTCTCGAATATTCGCCACGGGCTGCTGAGAATCTGCTGTGGGCCTCCTCTTTGGAGGACTTCGTCGTGGAAGGGCACCTTCCGCTGACGTCTTTTACTGTCGCGTTTCTTTGCGGATTATGATCTTCGCTACAGCAACGCGGGTTAACGGGCGACGACGGACAAAAAAGGGCGTGTGACTCTTTCTTTATTTCGGTATCCGTGGCGCCGTAAACTGCACAAACAGGTATAGTTCAGACTCGGACCAGCGATTGCATGACAAGAGAATTCCTAAGTTAAGATCATAGTCGACTGACCAGTTAACATATATAGTACCGCATAACAAGAAAGGAAATTCAAACCTCGAAGGTATATGATAATTATAATAAGTAGCTGAGTGAGACATAAAAGGCAATTGAATAATGCCAGCACTAGCCATGATATTCTAATGACAGGGAGCAATAACAGAGCGGCCATGAGACACTGTCATGGGAGAATAGCGGCACATAAAAAGGGGATTCGCCGCCCTGCTAACAACATAGCACAATGACAATTCATAACACAATTATTATTATTATTATATAAGAAATTTTTAGCCTCCCTTAACCACGACAAAGATGTTCCAAGAGAGGAAAGAGGAAGGCACCGTTTAGTATGGAGTTCAGGGATCGCGGAATCTATGCACAAGTTGCACAGGAACAGTAAGCTAGGAAAGAAGTTCATGAAACAAGAAAGTGTTTCTGTTGCATTGACAGGAAAGAAAATAAGTCTCTCTAGTCGAGGAACACATTGCCAAGAACACTCTGCCAAAGAACACATTGCTAGAAAACACATTTAAAAAAGAAAGAAAAAAAACACATGTGTAATACACGCACAGGACCAAAGGAGGATAGCCTACTCGCACACACATTGATTACAACGTTTTAGAATACTCACAGACGGTGAAGGAAGGTCCCTCACGCTAGAAAAACTCGGAATAGCCTATTTCCATCTACAAGAGGAATGACTACTTATTTTTCTTTGCTCTACCTGTGGGAAGTGAAATCATTAAAGATTAGGTCTCTGATGCAGGGACAAGCTACTTAGGTTACAGCGGATCAGTCAAGAAATTCTATCATTAAAAATAAAAACGGCTATCTCATTGACTAGCCTAATACTGAAAAGGTTTGACACGGCTCGCCAGTTTTTAACTGGCTTACTTTTAAATACAGGGCAACAAGTACACATTGACCAAAGTCGCCTTGAAAACACAAATCACATGGGCTGGTGGTCTAATAAATTTCTGTGCCTATTCTCAGTCTACCTTTGAGAATGCTTTAACTTTAGGCTTCCACCTTACTGACTGGCGCAACTTGCCCAGCACAGCTCATAGGTGAGGAGCCAACAGATTGACAAAACATTTTACATTATTTTATATCTTTTTCTTAATAAATTTTTGAGAAATTACAATACAAAGAAAAAGAAAAAATTATGTTTCCAAAAGTTGGTACAAAGTTCAGCACGATGGGTCATTATAAATTTCTTAATATAAAACGACTGATGTCTAATCTATGGAAGAACCACAATAAGTTTTTAATTTCTTTAACAGTGATTTTACCAACTGAGGGCAAAGCAGTAAATATGTCATCCTAGTTTGCTGCACGACAAAAAGGCATGAATAGAGGTTAAACTTTCAAATGACTAGCGAAAAGGAAAAACATTTAGACGTTGATACAGAATCACTTTGAACAATGAAAGAAAAAATAGGAATCAGTTTATCAGTTAAAACCACACATTCACTGAACCAGTCTGATACTCCAGCTCTCCCCGTCTTGAGCTGTTAAATCTTAGCATGAGAATGCACATATTAAGCCTAACCTCGGAGTCAAACTCATTTGACAGGCAAATCTGCAAAATCACACATTCAGTGTTCTGCTAAAGTACTGTCAATCTAGAATCTGACATTTCTAGCATTACACTGCAGCATACTGGCTATAGAACGCACTAGATTCACAACATCACAACGGCTAGTCTGGCTCAATGTGGGTGGTTCGCCGGCCGCCAGAAGCATCCTCGAATGCTCTAGAAACCGGCTGTTCACCGCTATCAAACACAAGTTATGTGAAGGCAATCGACAAATATAGCCAGTTCAAGAGCACGTTTAAATTAATGAGTTTCTGACACAAATTCACATCACCAATGGACACAAAACCTAAAATTATCCGGAAAGACGTTGTTTCCCTTGTGCGCACTTCAACCAAATAGAACGCTGGCGTCAGTCTTGCGAACCAGCGCGGATCCGCAGAATGTTGCCGAAAATTTTTTTAAAATTTCGCGTCTTGTAAGACGCGACAGTGCTTGGGTGCTCAATGATAATGGGCTATAATCACGTTCCAAAATTAGAACTTTATTGGAGTGGAAATAGGTCTCTAAATAATAAATGCATCAGTAAAGATATTTCCACGGATAGATTCAGGTTTGTTCTCTCAAAAATGTACTTCACAAATCCAGAAAAACCGACTGATTCAAGCAAAACATATTATATCGACGAAGTTGTTACATGCTTCAAATATACCTATGCAAAGTGTTTTCTAAGAGCAATAGACAGAGCATTGATGAATCAATGACTAAGTTCAAAGGTAGATCAGCACTGAAGCAGTATCTACCTATGAAACCTATCAAGAGAGGAATCAAAATTTGGCAGAGGTGTGATGCTGTAACAGGATGTACCTATGATTTCGATATATATTTTGGGAAAGATTTGTCGGACAAACGTACATTATCTCTTGGCGAAAAAGTTGTGACCAAGCTATGTATTTCAATGGAAAACAAGCAAGCAGTTTTGTGTTTTGATAGTTTTTTTTCATCAGTGAAGCTTTTTGTTGGCTTGAGAAGCCCAGCTGTTGGAACTTATATGACGTCAAGAAAATATACTCCTAATTTGAGTGAATCCCTACAGAGAGGAGAGACTGAAGCCAAGTTCAGTGATAAAGGAGTTCTGGCACTGAAATGGCAGGACACAAAACCAGTTCACATAATGAGTAACTGCCACAATCTGGGCATAAGCACAACACGAAGAACCTCAAAATCTGGCCAGAAGAACGATATCTCGTGGCCTGATGCAGTTATTTTCTATAATGAATTCATGGCAGGTGTGGACAAGGCAGATCAATATGTCGCCTCATACAACTTTGACTGAAAATCAAAAAAATGGTGGAAGAAAGTATTCTTCAAGCTTACTAAAACAGCATTAGTAAATGCCTGGATCCTCTAAAAAGAAGTCAAGTGCAAGAAGATACCGCAGCTTCCATTCATAATAAGCACTGCCGAAGGAATGATTAGTCATGGTCAGAAATGCACTTCGATGGTTCGTGTTGAACGAGTCGGTAGGCCATCTAAAATACTAAAATTGGCCATGAAGGAAAATGTTGGCAAGCACCTGCCTCGCAAAGCATCAACAAGGCGACGTTGCAAGCATTGCGCAAATACATGCAAGGAAAAGAGGTCCAAAATTATTTGCTCTGAATGTAATGTTCCACTCTGTACTGAATGCTTTGAGCCATACCATTAATAAAATGGTAAAAACCTTGGTTTCTTTTGTGTATTCCATCACTAGAGTTGTTTTTTGCACAAATAAATATGAAATTCATTTATTTTTGAAAGAACAGTCAATTGTATATCTAGTTTCACCTGCGATAATAAAGGAATGTTATATAATAATGTTTTTTTTACAAGTGCTTCATCAAAGAAGAGTTTATTTCAAATAAATGTGGTATACCTAGTTCTAGTTTTGAACGGCTAGTCACTCGTAATATCTATTTTTGCTAGAAAATGGAAGTTTTTCATTCTAGTGAGTGTATTTTTTCAATAAACTTTTTTTATTGATGTTTTTATTTTCTACCTTGAATAAGGAAAAAGTAAGTTAGTTTCAATGTATATACAAACATTATTTTATTTCTGGAATTTCCCACTTTCGACTGCAATGGACTACTAAATGGGACATATATGTCCCAGTGTAAAATCTTACAAAATTTAGGAAAAAGCACTATCAACCTTGTAAGGGCATCTAATGCTATACCAATCAATTATAAAACATGCTAGAATGTTCCTGGATTTACCAATGAAAATTCCGCGTCGAAAGGGTTTAAAAAAAAAAAAAAAAATTTTTGTAAAATTTTCTATATAATTATTCTGTTTCTTTTCTTTTTTGTATGTAACAATGTGCCGCTGTCCATAGTGGCGGGGAAAGAAAGCTGTCTCATTAGGTGTAAGCAGAGTGATACCGTGTGCTGTTAGTTGAGCTGCCCTATTTTTCTTGCTTGTAAAACCTCGTATTAGCAAGGTTTCCTAGCCTTCGTTGAATCTCTTCTAACCTTTGTTGGATTCACTCTAAATAAAAATATCAAAAGAAAATTTTGAAAGATTTTCTTAACGTATATAATAAAATTAAAATTAAATGATTTAAACGTGGTCTTGGGGGGGGGACATAATATTTCTGTGTATTTCTATTTTTATTAATTAATTTTCTATGCTATATGTAGCAGTCACTACAAAAATGCCTCATAACATTAAAATTCTCATTAAAATTTAAATAGCATAATTATTGGCATAAACTATATTACTGTAAATTAAAACTAATAATTTCTAATTATAATTATTAATCTTAATATTTTTGTGTGAACCACACATATATTAAATAATACCAAACAACCGCTAGAGTAGACCTGGCGTTGTGTCAACATCCCATCGCACGCCGTTTCCCTAGCGTCATTTCGTGTCTTGGTCTTGTGTCGTGAAGAACTTGTCACGTAGGTATAAATAAGTGCTAATTTTGCGAAACTCACAATGATGAATGTGTTGAGAGTATTTCCCTGTATTCATTAGTAGTTTCTTAAGTATTTTCATGTGTTCTTTAGCATTTTTCCCATACAGTGTAGTATGGAAAGATCGTAAAATCGACCCGGCTGTTCTCGTTAGTGACGTAGGCGTGTTTAGTGGTGTGATCAGGATTCTTTAATAGCCAGCAGAGAGATGCAGTTGTCTTTGGTATATTTGAGTCTTGTGAATGTTTTGAGATTCCTTGTGCCAGAAATTCTGGCTATGGCACCATTTGTGACGTATTATAAATTCACCAGAGTGATTGGAGATATTCCGAGCTAAGATTTATGCGCTCGATCTCGTATAAATTCTCCTGAGCTGTTTAAGCATTTACGCCTTATATAAATTCTCATATAAATTCCCCCGATCTGCTTAAACATTTACGCCTTATATAAATTCTCATATAAATTCTCCTGAGCTGTTTAACGCCTTTGATGCAAAATAGTTTCACTTATCCTGTCCGGTTTTATAGTGAAATTAGTAGAGTAATCAGGGGTATTTTGCCGGCATGACTCGTCTGTCCTTATTCATTTGTTTGAGCCTCAAAGAGAACAACTCTTGACGGTTGTTCATTGGAAAATAACTCAGGGTTTCCCAGTGGAGTTAACTTGGAACTAGATGGACTTTTGCTTGTGGTTTCTTCTGTTTTTTTTTTCTCCTTGGATTGAGTCATCCAGCGTCCTTGAATATTTCCAGATTCTCCGACGCCGCCTTACCCCACACTTACCATAAACACACTCACCTGGGCCTTGAGCTACCCTATGATTCTTGGGTTAACAATTATAAATTCACCAGACACGAGTTTCGTGAGTTTGAACCCGACCTGATGAAATCAACAGGGCCATGCCCTCATAAGCGAAGCACCTGATTGTGTGCCTTGTTATTTGTCCGTCAGTTAAACGGGATATCATAGATACCATTACACTTACACACCGTCAACCTGCCGAATCAGCTACTTCCAGGATTGCGAAGTATCTTCAGCCAAGATCTGCAGTAACAAGACTCGGCGATCCTCCCGGCTTCTCCAATAAAAACCAATAAGCTGAGTCCTAAAGTGTCTTCATTGTTCTTCTCGCACGGTACTCGAAAAACACTTCCTCAGTATTTGAGTTTGAGCTGGAATGATAATTAACAACCCTTCATAATTCCGTTAAACCCAGACCATCAAACTTAAAATATATATGAAGAGATGTAACTTGTCCACTCTAGGGTGCAGACGTAAAACAAATAATTACTTTCATCTTTTCAGTATAAGCCACATAATAAAACTTGGTTATGGAATGTGAAAAAAGTACTGCATTGGCCTTGAACATTAGGTTGCGAGGCATAAAGTGTGGTATTACCGCTATTAAAAAGAAAACTCTTTCTCCTGACTGTGAGAATGCCTTTCTAGTTAAAGCCGTCCTTCAGTTGAATGGATTACTCCAATCTTATAGATTGCTATCCTCTACTATTCCTGTAGATGCAGGTGAAGTTGCAGAGTAGGAACTAGAGAGGAGAGCTGAGTATGAGGTTCAGGTAAATGAGTTAATAATTAAACTTAAAAATCAGATTTCCCAGTCTCCGGTGCTTAATTCTAGTGATATCTCTGAACCAGCAGAAGTTAAATCTTTCTCTTCTAATGTTCCATTGAACATCTTTAGGGCACCTCAGTTGACACTGAAAAAATTCAATGACAATGAGGGAGGCCACTTTAACTTCCTTCACTTTCAAGAATCTTCATCTAATGCCCTTCAGGCCTATCCTAACATGAGTCAACAGCAAAAGTTCATATTGTTAAAAAATCATTTGCAAGGGAGAGCTCTCAGCTTAATAGAGAGACTTCCTAATGAAGAATTAAGCTTTCAGTCTGCATGGACATTGCTTAAATAAGATTTCCTTAACATAGATAAGTTGATTTCCTTAGCTCTTGATGAGGTTCTCAGCTGCCCTTGTGTTCAAACTCTAGCTGAAATAAGTTCTTTTCTCTCTAAGGTTAAATTTCGCCTTCGTGAACATTCCAAATTAGGTTTGGTTTTCTCTAGAGAGAAGTCGGGAAACCTGCTTATCTCTGCTGTTATTAAGACTAAACTTCCTGATTTTTTTTGTTAGAACTACTTCGCTAGTCTAAAACAAGTTTCTTCTCTCTGGAAGTCTTGGAGAATGGCCATAAAGTGCTTTCTCTTCTTGAAACCAAACGTAATTCTAAACCGCTTCATGTAGTCAGAAATAAGGAAGTGCAAGTGGTGACCAAAACTGAGGTTAGAGACAAGAAAGAAAGTAAGAAAAGAAAAACATTTTATTTCCAATGGAAGACAAAACGCAACATTTTCCAGTATCAAATAAATTACCTGCTACTAAGGTATGTCGCTTCTGTAACCAGGCCAGCCATGTTTCCTTTTCCTGCAAAAAATTTGATTCGCATGAGAAACGTGTTCAGCAGGCTGGTGAGTTGAAGTTACGCACTATCTGTATGAGTAGCAAACATTGAGCAAGCGTGTGTCCTTCCAAAGTTAAGGGTCTCCCATTTTTGTGTTCCTTGTGTAAGGCTAACACGCATGTTAGCCCTTTGTTTCCTAAATTTGTAAATTCTTCTGTGTTCAATGCTAATTCTACTTGACGGTTAAAGGCACGTCTTAGGATGTGCCCTCTTGTAGCTCTTACCACCATATATGGTGGTGTTACTAAACGCATCAATTACCTATTAGATACTGGAAGTCAGACGTCGTTAGTTGACTTGGGTACTTTAACTCAAAGGTATTCTGATGTAGATTTGCATAAGCAAACTATTCCCACAGTAGGAGCTTCTGTTCCTTTATTAGGAAAGTACCTTAACATTGAACTTGTGCTGCCGAACAGTGAGAAGCATGAGCTTGATGTCTTTGCAATGAGGAATTTAAATCTGCTGATGGGGATGAGAGATTTGAAAGAAAGACTAGCAACTTTAAAAACTAAAATACCTATTTCTACTTCTTATCCTGGAGTAATTAATGATGGCATCCAAGTTCAGGGAATTTTGGGTGTTGATGTCTTGCAAGCTTTTGAAGTCTTTGAACTTCAGACCGTAAATAACTGTAAAGTTATGCGAGTTCCCAACGGGTTTCTTCCATTTGGGGATTTAAAATGTTATAATTCTTCTTTAAATTCTCTTGTTGTTTCCAAACCTGAGAAGTTAGTTAATATTCCTAGAACTTCCGTTAAAAGTGCTTTTAATGTTAAACCCTCTAAATCTGCTCTGACTCGTGACAACGAGACTAACTCGAAAACTAAAAAGAAAGTTTCTAAGTGTAAATTGGACGAAAATCGATACAGTAAAACTCTGACTAATTTATTTGATAACCCAAAAGTGTGTGCCGCCATATTGGACATTTCTGAAGAGTGCGCAGTTCAGACCGGACTTGACCGACTTCTGGACTTAGAGTTGATGGGTGTTCCTGCTAGAGAGCAGGAAGACGAGCGTGAGTTGGAGGAATTTAAAAACAGCGTTAAATTTGACCAAGGTAGGTATTCAATACAGTTACCCTGGAACCGCCAACTTTTGGCTAAAGTACCGAATAATTTTGTTTTGGCAAGATATCTTGCTCGTAAAGTATCGAATGACAATGCCAAGAAGGGGATCAAAACTGATTACAATAACTTTTTCCTTGAGCAGCTTAAATTAGGCATTATTGAGCCTTTTCTGTCAAAAGGATAGATGTGCATGCTCACAAATGGATCCCGCATAGGCCTGTAATTCGTTCTCATGTTGAAACCTACAAAATCCGACCCGTATTCAATTGCTCTTTGAAAGTCGGTTATTTAGCCAGTCTGAATGAAGCCTCTTATGTAGGTCCTAATTTGTTAAACAATCTGTTAGGAATTTTAGTCTATTTCCGAGAAAATTCAGTAGCTATTCTTTCTGATATCTTTAAGGCTTTTTTACAAGTAAAACTTGCTTGCGACTCTGACCGAAATCAATTTAGCTTTGTTCTTTATAAAGATAATAAATTTTTATATTACCGATACACTACTCTTTTGTTTGGATTTATTGCTTCACCTTACATCCTTAATTATCTGCTCAAATTGCACGCCCAAAAGATTACAGATTTGACAATTAGAGACGTTATGGTTAACAAGCTGTACGTCGATAATATAGTGTTTACTACCGAGAATCCCGAACTAGCGCTTAGAACCTTTCGAAGCTCCCATAGTGTATTTGAGGAAAGTGGGTTTCCATTACGCAAATGGAAATCCAATAATTCTGATCTTCTTTCCCTAATTGACCCAGAGCTTTTGAGTGCAGGAGTACACTCTGGAGTCCTGGGTTATGACTATAACACTTCTACTGATCTTCTTTCTCTGTCTGTAAAACAAGTTGGACTCTTCGTGTAAAACACGAAGAAAAATTTTGTCTGAAGTAGCTTCTGTTTATGACCCCTTGGGGATTTTGTTGCTTTTTTCTGTGCGAGGTAAGCTTATTTTGAGGAAACTAACGCCCTTGAGGCTAGGTTGCGATCAGGATGTTCCGGAAGATTTACGTAAGGAGTGGCAGAGCTGTTGTCTGGAGTTTTCGGAGTTGGAGGACTACGAGTTTCCTAGGATGACTTTGGCAGAGACTAAAACTACCCAAACTATTGTATTTTGTGATGGTAGTGCTAACGCCTTTGGTACCTGTATTTATGGCGTCCAAGAGGAACGCAGCGCATTACTTTTCTCTAAAGTGAAAAGTTTCGCCTCCTCGTCAGCGAACTCTTCCTTCTCTTGAGCTCTTGGCAGTGTTTCTTGCCTATCAGTGTCTTGTATCTCTTCTGAGTGATGTGAACTTTCCTTTCAAAGTATCTGCTATAACTTTTCTAACTGATTCCCAAGTAACCCTGGCTTGGCTTTTAAGTCGTAAACCTCCGCGCAAGAATATATTTATAAGCAATAGATTGAAAGATATAGAAGCTATGCGTAAGCAACTTGAATGTAAGATTTTAGCAGCGTGCAACTACGAGTATGTGCCCACAATGTTTAATGTAGCTGATCAGCTTACTCGTAGTTTGAAGGTGTCTCAATTTCTAGAGTGTAAACCCTTGTGGTTAGAAGGTCCATCTTGGATAAGAGAGTGTAGAGATAAGTGGCCAAAAGGTCACTTAGGTTGTATTCCTCAGCAATTCATTTCAGACACATGTGTTGCCGTTAATGTCGCTCCCCCTGGTGAAGCTTCGGTTGTGAAGCTTGAGCGTTTTTCCTCCTACCCCAAACTGTTAGGTGTGGTAGAGAAGGTATTTATGACTGTAGCAATCTGGAAGCACGCAGATCCGGGAGAGGCCAAGACGCGAGCATTTCTCTATCTAATTTTCGCTATGCAAAGAGAGCATTTTACCAGCGAGATAGAGGCGTTGAAAACCAAGGATCCTCGTCCGCCTTTGCTTCTTAGATCTTTCAACTTGTTTCTTGACTCTCACAATTTAATTAGATCTAGTAGCCGTATTATTCAAGCAGAGGAATTAGACTATAATACTAGAAACCCAATTTTGTTGTCCAGTTCTTCTCATCTGACCTATCTTCTAATCTTGCAAACTCATAAATCTCTTCATCATCTAGGTGTAGAATCAACCGTGCAAAAACTAAAGTTAGACGGTTATTTGATACCTCGTTGAAAGCGTACAGTTCGCAGCATCCTATCTAAGCGCATAGTTTGCAAGCGAGTGAACGCTAAAGCTTTTTCTTTTCCCGACCAGGGCTGCCACTGAAGTTTTTCTCTTTCCCCCAGATTTGCTGTAGAAATTCCCCCATTTTGAGCAAAAATCCCCCTAAATTTAGATAAAATGTATTATCGTACATGTTAACTAGAAACTCAATTTACTCACTGTATATTTAGTCCATATGTAATTTTGTCCCTTTTATTGGCATGCTTGTAAGCCATTTCGCTTTCAGGGTAATTTGTTTTACCCATCGTTAAGAAATGATCAACACGTCAGAATGGAATATTGAGTTGGGCAAAGTATGCTACAAGAGTAGGTTCGCTTATGCCAATTTCATCGGATTCCTTTGACGGCTCTCCGGCCATAAAGTGTACGAAATCAGCGCTGGTACCAACAACATTTATACCTCTTATGTTTCATTGAATGTTGCACGAAGCATAGATTTATTATGATTTTTCAAAGAAATATTACAACATTTACAATAACTGCAGTCAGGATTATTATTCCATTCCAGGTAAGGTTTTAACTTGGGTACACTGAGCCAGTGATCTCTATCTGACTCTTTATAGAACTTCCGAGTTCTAGAAGATGATTCGGTTTGGTCATTCATTAGGGAAACAGTATCAGTATTCCGAAGCAAAAATAATTACTCTAAAGCAACAAAATATTTATATAAGTCTCATTAACCAATAAAATAAACTTAGTTGACATCCCTGTAAAACTTTGGCTGCTAAAACGCAAAGTAAATATTCAAATTAGGAAAATTCTGATTGCGTAACAGCATGTTACAGAGATAGCTTCTGTAACGCAAATAAATTATGACAATGCAGATAAATAAAAATAATAATAATTATAGTTGCTTTGGAACTATGCAATCATGAGTGTTGGATGCACAACCGATAGCATCTCAAGCCAAGAGAGAAACAAGTTAACTCTCAAGAATATCTCAACCAAGACGCTCCTAATTTGCATATGCGACTCTTAAAGTATAAAACCACTGGTTAATAAGTCACCACCGTATAAGAAACAAAGACTAGGACTGCCGCATATTTTTAGCATCACTTGAATTTAAGGCACACAAGTAACTAATCTTGGTAAATACATCTGCGTTTTGCTTCCTTTGCCTTAGAAAATACGTTGAAAGATATTAGAATTCACTATTTAATGTATAAGATAAATTACCACACTTTTCACACACAATTCAAGTTAATGAAGGAAGTGTTGACTGAGGAGTATTCGCTCAGTGAAAGCAAGCTATAGCGGCAGTCACACGGTCACTGACAGCCTGTTTATACCACTAATTGAACGAACTCTACGATTCTCGAACCTGAGCTGTGAATTGAGACTGTTTTCTATTCCGATGTGAATCTTCTTTTAAGTCTAACAAGTTCGAACCACTTTCAAACTTCGTGAAATTACCTCGCATTTGTTGTTAAGGAGGTATTTTCTGTTCTGCATCATGATATCTTCATTCGAATAATCATACGCCTGCATAAATTATTCAGGTTTCACAATATTTTCATGAAAAATTTTACCTAGCTAATTTCCCCTAAATTTAGTCGATTTCACGAGAGTTTCCCCCATTCCCCCAGACGACCACCGTTTCCCCCAGATTTAGGAGAAATCCCCCATCAGTGGCAGCCCTGTTCCCGACCCGCCTGCACCCACGTCAAAGTTGCTCCACTCTGTGTGCGTCAGCGAGTCTGTGTACGTGCATGGCTAGTCAACGTCACCAAAAACCACACCCACTTCAACAGCTGCCACGCGTCGCTGCGTGACATAATTGTAGTACAAACATTTATTATGGTGTGTACTTTGCCATTGGAGTATCATTTAATAGTAGATTAAAATACTCTATGTTTCATTGTACACTTGAACGTCTCAGCCGTCGTAAACGACACACATATGAGTTAGATCAAATAAGAGCACAGTTACTGCGATTCTACCGTGCCATAATGTATCGTTCGTATGTCACGATGCATTGTTTACAGTGCAAATCACTTATGTTTAAATTATAAATATGTAGTTCATTCGAACAATTAACCCATTCTTTTTAAGTGAATAAAAGTATTTTATTCACTTAAAAAGTGAATAAAAGTATTTTAACTGGTTCATTATAATGTGAATTAAAAAAAAATATTCAAGTGCTGAAGCGTTCTGTAAGATGCCTTTTATGCACATTGACGCCAAATGAATTCGATTAATTTAATTTTACAAATTCAGTGGAAAACTTTATGTGCTCATATCAGTATATTTACTAGCCACTTCCTTCTCGTTTAATACCATACAATTTTGGTCGTAAAGGGCAAAGTAAAGGAACCTGGATACTTTCATTGGCGATGAAGAACACTGGACGCTAACACAAGAAGTAATGAATGTTATAAATTTCATCCAAAATGTTTCACCTTTTTAGTTCCCTCTGGAAACAGTCCCCCTTCTCCTGTCTGTCATATATGCAGTGTTGGGCCCGTAACTTTTAAAGTGTTGCGGCGCAACCGTAACCGCAACACTGCAAAAAAAATTGCGACGCATCCGCAACAGCAACTTTGGAAAAACTAAAGTTGCGATCGCAACCGCAACTCGCAACCGCAACTTTTTAATTATCATATATAATTTCCATTAAATATTATTCAATTTATTTTACGTATATATTGTTATGAATTAATATAATAATAAGATATTCAAAATAGTGCATTGTTTTACTAAAAAAATAATAGATCGAGTAAATGTGTGGACTAGAATTGAATGAAATATCATGACACTGAAAGAAACGTTTCATTTGTAAAAATAGCATGAACAATAAAATGAATCCCACTTTCTAATAATAATGTTGAAAAGGTACCTAGCTAGTAGCTATAATTTCAAAGGAGTTCCGTATATATATTCCAAAAAAATGCGAAAGAAAAAAACGTTTCATTTGTAAATATAGCATGAACAATAGAATGAATCCCATTTTCTAATAATAATATTGAAAAGGTACCAAGTTAGTAGCTATATTTTCATAGGAGTTCCGTATATATGTAGAAAAAATAGAAAACAGAGAAGCGCAGAAAATTTGTACAGCCTATATGATGCATAAAGAAAAACCATACATATGCTTCTATAATATATGATATTCATCTGCTTTTTGTTTTTCCTCTGTTATGATTTAATGCTGGTTCATGATCTCAATGTGACAATGTCAATGCACTGTTATGATGATCAACGTTGCCTTTCAAAAATGTTAACATTTCGAAATGTTTGTCTGAAAGCCGAGCACGTCGTGGTCTCAAAATTTCTTTGCCTAAGAGAACAGTCGTTCGACCGCAGCGCTCGATGGTATTGGCGTGTTAAATTGGATGAACGAAGCGACAAATTCACTTGAAGGAAACATCGCTCAGTGAACATCAAAGTGGCTAGTTCTGTTGATTACTGCCTGTTTCAGCCACTCATTGACTTCTTTCAACGAACTTTTCTTCGTTTTTTCCTTGTCATCCGATATCATTACGACGTTGAAGAAGTCATCTTCGTCATCTACGTCCTCGGCACTGCTTTCCTCAGCTGAAATACTATTTTCCAATCTGTTATTAAGATGGGCGATTATTTTTTTGTTATTAACTCCACTTTTTGTACTTCGTTTAGCCATTTTAGCTTAAAATGTGGATGCAGAGAGGATGCCAAAATAAAATCGTCGTTGTGAAGTACACTGGTAAATCGCAACATCTAGCTATGTAGATTTATGGAATGACACGTAATTTTACACTTACAACTCACATCGTTCCTAATAACATATGTTATATAATGAGTTACATTAAATATGCATACATACTGTAAGCAAATTGTACGTGTATCACTGTATCGCCTAATGCTAATAATGAACAGTTGCCTAAACCGTACTGAACAGTACGGTTTAGTTTTAAACGAGAATGAACCGCGTATTAAACTTTATTGAAGTCATTTTGGAAATTAAATTACCATCGTGATGTTGCGGTTGCGAGTTGCAGCCTGACACGTCGAAAATTGTTGCGATCGCAACAGATTCGCAACTTTCCAAAAATTGTTGCGGCGCAACCGCAACAGAAAAAGTTGCGATCGCAATTGCGGCCGCAACTTGTTGCGACGCAACTGCCCAACACTGCATTTATGACATACAAATATAATGATTCATCAATACCGATTTTTTCAGTTGCTCTGGCGATGAGATAGTTTTTAAATGAATATTAAAGCTCGTGGCCACACTATTTAATGCCACCAAGTTAGCTATTTTTTGTGTCTTTACGTGACAACTATGATATATTGGACGATATTTAGTGTCATTTTCAAAACTTCTTACATAATTAATGAAAAAATCATTCTAAATGTAAGATATTTGCATGTGGTAATATTTATTTGTACATGTGATACATGTTTTCATTATTTGTTATGAATTTAGTTACGATCGCTTTTCAACTTTTCAACTCTACGACATATTTTCAGTTCTTCCCGTGTTCAAATAAAATAGAATTCGCTCAACATTTTTTACTGCAAAAGGACAATCGTTAAAATTCTATGCCTCCGCCAACCTATAAAATGCAACTTTTCGATGCAACTATCATCTTTGCACTGAAAAAGCTAGCCTGCTGGTGATCGTTATTTCTACAGTACAAAATATCGCTCCTATATAGTCGTCTTACAATGAGAATTTTGTGTTTACTATGTCTGCTTCTACTTGAACAATAATTTTTTGTCATTTTCTATCAATGTGACCGTATAAAAATATGATTTACTTCATTTTTCAACCCGAAGGTGGTAATAGTTTCATCGAAACGTTGCATTTTTGAGATTGATAGAGGTCTAAAATTTAATGATTGACATTTTGCAGTAAATAATATCACGATTGCTTTATTGAGCAAACTTCTATACAAACACATCTAAAAACATATGAAAGACGACTTTTTTGAAAGCATTATTGCTTGCTATGAAACACTACTGAATTGCTGAATTTTGCACATTTCTAAATATACATATTAAGTGATAAATTTTTCTTTCGTTTTGCAAGTGCATAACGAACTGCATTGCGGCATCTCGTCACTCATAGTTGGACGATACAACGACTTCTGGCAATGAGTTCAACTCTGGACCAGTGCACATGACGAACCCTACACGCACACGGCCGCTGCAACACACGCACACAGAGTGGAGCAACTTTGACGTGGGTGCGACCCGCCTGCCTTGCCGGACAGTCAGACTAATTTTGTACGACCTTTCGCTACAACAGGAATGGACTTTTCAGCTCATTTCTGGGTATTAGACCCTTTTGGTCATAAGCAAAAGGTATATTTATAATTGTTTACATGTTTCCAAACTCGAGCCATTCATATAGAACTTCTTCCTTCCATGACGCTGGAGGAATTCTGTTTTGCCTTTATTCGCTTCACGAATGAGAAAGGTGTATCTAACACTGTTTATTCAGATAATGCTAAAACTTTCTTAGCCGCTTCTGACCTATTGTCAGAGGTCTTAACTTCATCATTGTATGAAGAACGCTTTCTAACCTTTAACGTAAAATTCAAAACTATCCCGATCTATAGTCCTCAATTTGGTACGATCCGGGAACGCTTATTTAAATCAATAAAGGAAAGTATGTATGAACTCTTTGGCCGGAGCACCTATTCATATTCTTCATTCTTGACTGCAATTTCTGATATCGCTCTAAACCTTAATCGACGTCCTCTCTCCAACAACGAGACGGGGGACGCCATCTTGCCTATCATGCCTATACAATTTCTTCAATTGTATCCTACTTCTGACTTGAAGAAATTGTACCTCCTACTTCTACAACCGAAGACGCCGAGCAGAGAGAGAGTGTTTGCTCCCCGCGCTTAAAAGGCGCGATGTAATGGTGGCCAAGTTCAGGGAACTCTGGTACTCTCAATATAAAATTAGTCTACGAGGTCCATACCCTCTTAAATCTTTACCGCTCAACAATAAATCACTATCAGTAGGCCAGGTTGTCTTATTAAGGGGATCACATCAAACCTAGGCCGTTTTGGACTTTGGTCCGCATCATCGCGCTGTTACCTGGCCGCGATGGTAAGGTCCGGGTTGTTAGAAACATTAAGGCTGATAACTCTGAGTCTGCCGTCAAGATTTCTCTACTTTACCTCCTGGAGTTAGTTGCTTTTGATACTGCTTCAGAGGAGGGGTGGGAAAGAGCAGAAGGACGCTCTGGTGAGGAGTTGCATCCTTACTTTGAAGCTCCTGAGAGTTCCATTCCTAATGCGGGTAGTTCTCTATCTATCGAACACCCAGGAAATCAGCAATCTTCTTCTGAAAATGATTCTTCGGAATCTTCCGAATAATTTGAAACAGAGGCAGCTGCCCGTCCTACACGGCCGGCAGCTCGCCAGCAGCGTAGCAAACTTGCTGACTTAATTAGGAGAAGTCATCTATGATTTCCCTTCCTTCATTTGTCTTGTTACATTAAATGTATGCGCATAAATAATGTGATAGTACTGACCATATTTCCTCTGGAAAGTATTATGAATATAATGAAATGTTTTGTGTATTGATATCTATGTAACGAAACTTTCAAAATGAAAACTCTGTT
The DNA here is from genome assembly GCA_030386875.1 of Morinoia aosen. Lineage (NCBI taxonomy): Eukaryota > Metazoa > Arthropoda > Malacostraca > Amphipoda > Talitridae > Morinoia > Morinoia aosen. The sequence goes on from CM059557.1 coordinate 76,122,371, forward strand.
TTTTTGTTTGCCGGGTTGTGTGGAAACTCTAGCCGTTGCTCTAAGCCGAGATCCTCTGCGGGCTAAGTAAGGCATTATTAATGGCCTTCTGCAGTAAGGGGTCTTATTCTGCTGTCAAGTCAATAGACTTAAGAGGATATAAAACGAATAATAAGCGAATAACAGAGCAATGGGGGGGGGGGGGGGGGGGTTCCTCACAACTTCGGTGGCAAGGGTATTTCCTCGCTACTAAAAATGCGCCTGCACTTTTCTTCCGAGTTCGAAGCCAATGCAACGGATGCGGAGGAAAGCCGATGTGTTCAGTCTTTCCGTCTGCCACGTCCGTGGAGGGAGTATATATGGAGGGAGCATAGCCGTCTGTGAAGAGAACCAGTTTTTGAGATTTCTCCTATGTTTGTGGTAACCAATAGCCGTCTCGCAAGTGTGACGTCAGCACGGAAGCCAGTTACCTACTAACTACGCTAGGGTGCGCACATGCTCGCTGATTGCTCTTCCAGCTGTTGAGTTTATCGTAATCATTAATTTGGGATTCTAAGTCTCCGAAAGATAATAAATTGTGTTTCCTCACTCGAGGACACTTAATAATATCAAAATTACTAGCAAAGATACATTGAGAGTTGAAACTGTAAAGATTACAGGCCCTTTAATATAACAAATTAGAGAGCGACTTGCACGCGCACCTCATCCTTCGATTTGTGGAGCGGTACTAATCTTGCTTTGGCAAATGGACGAGTTGTAGAGGAGGCGAGGAGGAGCCAACTTCAGCCAAGCGTCTGTGGTTGGCTCACGTGTGGGGCCTTGCCAATGTCCCAGTCTCCCAACTTTTGCAGCTAATTTGAACCCGATTGGAATCGGCTATGCTCCCTCCATATATCCTTGCTCCATGGCCACGTCAGACTGCTTCCAACCGCGGCCACGGGTGCACGCAACTTTGTGCCTCGCTGGTCACCGGTCATCTGCCCCGCTACCTTGGAACATTGCGTTCTTGGACAGCCGGCTACAATGAAGAATTTGTGCATCTGAACAAACAAATTTTCGAAAGGTGAGAGCCCTTTTTTCGCCATGCTCTGATTGTTCAAAATTATTAGTTAAAAGTGTTACCGTCCCTTTTTGGGTTTCTGGTGTTCATGTGAGTTCTGTGCCCCTTCCCTTTGGGGACTTTGTTGCCTCCTTGTGGCCGGGAGGCATCACAATCTGTGCGACAGTGAATACACCTATAATTCTCATACCGCGCAGTAGGTCTTCGCTCAAGTCAGAATCGTGTTCTTTTATAACCTTCGTTTTTGCAAACCTTAATACAGTGTCATATAAACAGTGAAGTTTGTTATAGTTTTTTAATGAAGTTTTCAAGATATATTGTTTAGTGCATGTGATGTAGAGCGCGAGATATATATGCTTGTGAGCTACGCGGTTCTCCAAGGCCTAGGCTGGCGGCCATTTTGTGCCCGGTGAATTCTCATTAGGATATTTCTAAATATTTCTAGTTTATCGGGCATAGAGTAGAATAATTGATTTACAAGAACAATAATTAAGTCTACTCAAATACGTTGAAGATGACTAGATTAGGAAATACTGACTCGCCAAAAAACCTTAGCATTCACTCTGGGATACGGACATGATGCAGGACTTGCTTGGTTCTTGGCTATAATGATTGCAACTGGCAGGGTAGAAAGTGAGTTTAGACCAACTAAATTCAAATCAGTCTGGCTTACAGATCTGGGCCTGACTGACTGCCTGATCGGCTGACTTGATGAACCGTTACTACTACGTAAAAATCATCCGCAGATACGTTGGTTACTGCACAGAATTTTCGCTAATTAGAGTTTGAAATATTTTTAGGACGAGTGTGCGCTCGATATGAGAACCTTTCATGATTTTTATTTAGTTGTGAAGGAATTAAATAATTTTTATTGAGTCATAAGGCTATTCTTTCGCTAACACCTGAGGCTCAAAGAGCAGCCCTTGCCACTGCAACTAACTGCAAAAAAAGAAAAACGTTGTGACCTCCAGAGATGCTTCACGCATGAGCATCAGTCGGCAACTAACAAAATACCTCATCAATGTTATTTTACGCTATTTAGCTCGTTTTTGCAGTGCACAACCTTAATGGCCTATGTAATTCTCTCCGTGACCTGTGAGAGCATGTGTTCGTTGATGAAGCTACGCAACGAGAAGACGGTCTGCTAGAGGAGAAGCCAGCCCGCGGGTGGATCGTGGCAGAGTGGCGAAGCTTCGGAGGAGCGGTCGTTTCCCGCAAGCGATGAAGACCTGACACAGGACTACCATCTCGTCACTACGGAGACCCAAGGACTGGATTACTGTTATGGTGGGTTGCAGTGACTGATAGCGCTATGTCTAGTCAATCTTTTCAGTAATTCTTAACTACTTAAACAATTTAAACATTTTTAACAATTCATTTACCATAGGTGGTACAAAGGTAGAATGTTTCTTAAGTCTAGTACAATGGTCAAATATGATAATAGCTACCTGTGGGCCCGAACAAGTTCAATGACTTCTAGGGCATCCTACCATCACGCTATTCTAAGGTGTAAAATAATGTTTAACCTTATTCACTTAACCTGGTTTTGCATTAGACTGATCAATGAGATAATTAACTCAATATTAGATGCTTCATTTTACAATATAGGTCATATAGACTATATTCAACTGTATATTCGATAAACGATTTAAGAGCAGACTGAAGATCGGTCATCTTACCCATGGCAAATAACATTATTAGGACCAGACATGTAGGAGGAAAGATTTGACTTAGTGATCATACATGACTAGTATTCTGATAGGAAGTGAAACTCAAGATTTCTTTTGAATACCTTGTAAGAATTACTTTCACGGATCTCCGCAGGAATTGAGTTCCAAGTTTTAATAAAGTAGCAGGTCCATCACTCTGGCCTAATAAATAAATATGAGAAGATCACGAGGGGTTCTCGCCAACTTAAGCACACTATGAGCAATGTAAGCTATTTTGCTGCCCTAATGCTATTTAGCCACTCTGATTGCTATTACCTTACTGCTAGACTCTGATTGCTATCACCTTACTGCTATGACTCTGATTGCTATTACCTTACTGCTAGGACTCTCATTGCTGGAAGCTATCTACTTCACAAAACGTATAATTGAAAGTTTACTATTTGCTCTTAGTGTTTTTCCGTAAACTTTGTTTTACCGCACCGAACAAACCTAACCTAGTATTTGTTCACAGCCCATGATCTTCCTCCTTGTGGACGTCCATGGGCTGATCGTTGAGCTGCGCTGCCGAGATCCCTCTGTCGGTTACCTCTGCGATGCGGGGATTTTGCTGGGGCTCGGGCTATTAAATTGTTGTTAAACTATCCTCTCAAAAATGTCCTGACGAATTTCAGTATACGTCTAGAGTGTCCAGCTTTTCTTTTCTTGCCTCCATGGTAGTTTTTTCAAGATGGCGCTGTAGACAGGATCCAGAGTGAGGTCGTCGCCCTTGGTGTGTTTGTCGCTTCCTACCCGCCCTCCCCCGCAGGCCATCTCTTCATTGCTGACTATAATTTCTTTAACATTGCTCGTCAAGTGACTGGTGCCGACTAAATATTATCGTGTGTTTTGTATTTTTCAGAGCTGTAATATCTCAATATAGGCCTCGGAGCCGGATGTCCTTATCACACTTGGTTTGGGATATCGCGGTCACCGGCGGAAGCGTCATAAACGCAACCGACGGAAGCCGCCTTTGTCGTGCATTTACCGGAAATGCTTTTTTTAACTTCCGGAGGCACTTTAGTCTTAATGAATGGCTGTACTTTTTTGAGTCAGTACAATACTTGAAGTCCAACAGTGCGTTTCCCTTCCTTCTGCCTGGTATTCAGCTAGGCGAATTGAAGTTAAAGCTTCTGCTTAAACATACCTAATGTCGTACAGTAAATAGCGACATTACAAGAGCTGCAATGGATGTGAAATTTTTGACGCATAATCGCAAATGTAGCGAGCCGAGGTCACTCGGGCTCGTAATGCTATTGATACTAATCTTGATAACTTCTATTATGATGAGAAACGCCATGCCTTAATAAGGTTACAGTCTTAACAGACTGACCTGAAAGCATCTGATCATAAATTGCGAGGGTCTCTTTGCAGAAACAGCAGCGGAGGCGGAGCTGCAATCTGAGTATGACACGTGTGCCGGTTAAGCCCGTGCCACACCTTGCAACTTCGAGTGCTCCATGCCGCACCGACGAGTTGCCCAGAGCTATCTCACCGCTGGGGCAGCCACATGAGCAAAAGTCCAGGCAGCTTGATTCATGTAGCAAGACGACACCGCACAGCAGAGCCAGTGCGAGCCAAGCAGGCACTGAGCACGGTTGTCTCGCTCAAGCGCTCACTGTTGTCTCGCTAGCGCGTTCTGCTATAATCCGAGCGCAGCTGCTTTGCAGAGCACATTGTCGTCTGACGTCCTCCTCCTCTCAAAGCTTCAATGCAACTGACTGCCGCGCGTTGTCACGCGCTCATCCAAAAGCTCGTTAAGCCGCAGCGGTTGTTCTGCGACGCCAATACAGTCACAAGTAGCATTGACATAATGCAAGGTGTGGCACGGGCTTTATTCCCTCAAATGATTGCAGACTTCCTTGAAGGAGGTTACGGCTGCTCAGGTCAGCACTGGAGTTGGGGTTGGTGACTTAAACAAAAGTTAGTTTGGGCTTCCCCAAATACCCTTTCCAGAGTACGGAAATGACAAAGGTGAGGATCTCAATAAGTTTTTTCTTGAGTTCGAGAGTATTATGTCCAAGAACTACGAGAAATTCTTGTTTCTGCAAAAGCAGTTGAGAAATGCTCCTCGAGTGCTTGTTCAATCATTGGAGGTCGGCCAACAAACGAACGATGATGCCTAAGACCTGTTGCAGAGAGCTTTCGCTCTTTCTTTTACTCAAAAATGTGAGGTCACAAAAAGGCTGTCGGAGATTAAACACTGCAATTATGATGATGATCCTTACGCCTATATTGGGCAAATGAGGTAGATTGTCCAGTTTCGAAACACTAGAGGTAGACGTTAAAACTGTGCTTCAGTATTTCTTTTGGAACGGTATGAACAACGAATTTCAGAGGCAGTTCTTTCACATAACTAATAATAATAAACCGTCCTTGAATGAGTTAATGGAGAGCGTGTATGAGGCTACTGATCGGTATCTTTGTAGTCAGGAAACGGCTAAGACCGGAACCAAGAAATACAGTACGAATTTTGCGGTGAATGTGGAGAAGCCAAAAGAGTTTAAGGCTCAGTCTTGTAGTCTTTGCTCTGGTGGGAGTTCTAGAGAAACTCCCCACTCCACCTTTGTCGAGAATTTGTCCGCGACACAATCCTCTAAGGTGACTTATAGTCAGGTTCAAGTCAAAATTTTATTTAATCTTAACGTATAAGGAATAAAGGTTCTCGATACGAGCAACAAAGAACTACGACGCGAACACACGAACGGCAAGCAACGCGAACACACGAACGACTAAAACATCAACGAATAAATTTATCCTGACGAACTAGAAGGATTACGCATAATTAAGAATATACATGGAAGTTAATGAGCAGCATAAGCGACTGCTTCAAATAAATCGACGAACGGTCGCCAGGTTCGAGGAAAGGCAACAACAGACGTCGCCAGGCTCCAGGTAAGGCAACAACAGATGTCGCCAGACTCCAGGTAAGGCAACAACAGACGTCGCCAGACTCCAGGTAAGGCAACAACAGACGTCGCCAGACTCCAGGTAAGGCAACAACAGACGTCGCCAGACTCCAGGTAAGGCAACAACAGACGTCGCCAGACTCCAGGTAAGGCAACAACAGACGTCGCCAGACTCCAGGTAAGGCAACAACAGACGTCGCCAGACTCCAGGTAAGGCAACAACAGACGTCGCCAGACTCCAGGTAAGGCAACAACAGACGTCACCAGACTCCAGGTAAGGCAACAACAGACGTCGCCAAACTCCAGGTAAGGCAACAACAGACGTCGCCAGGCTCCAGGTAAGGCAACAACAGACGTCGCCAGGCTCCAGGTAAGGCAACAACAGACGTCGCCAGGCTACTGATCGTGTTAAAAAGAGCGACGTTGAACGATCAAGATGGAAGACAGATGAATAATTAATATACAAATAAGTATGCAAAAAGGTGGCAAAGAAGCAATTGTTCACAGTATTAATAAGTTGACTACCGTAAGAAATTCATCATTCACCTTCAATATAAAGACGCCCTTAGACATTGCTTGGAAGAACCGCAGTTACAGACACGGAAGACAAGAAGGCGCGCGCTGGCTCGGCTAATACTGTAGAGTGGAAAAAATATTGAACATGAGAATAATTCTTCACAACGACGGGTGTTAAGTTTCAAGTGGGAATCACAGCAATAATAAATCGGCAAAATAGCAAAAAGTAGCGCACCTGAACTTATTAGGTCGTCCAGTGTGCTTCTCACTTTAAGGCGCGAAGTTAATTAAGAGAGGCACCGGAAGAACCGGTAAACGCAAGAAAAGTAAGTGAAAAGGAAGGCTACGTGGGGAGGAATTCAGCCCACTAGTAGAAGGCCCCTTTTCCAGGTTAAGTTTGAAGCATGCAATTTTTTTATAGGGTTAATTCAAGGTTAATTCAAGATTAATTTAGAGGTTTCAAAAAAAATGGAAAGACCAGCTCAAAGTTTAGTAGAGACTATTTTATAGAATTCATTAAGCACACACATTCAACCATTCATTCATGAAAATTTAAGATAAGCATAAGGAGAAGAACTTAGGTGAGCTAAGCGCCAAGGAATTGAGCCAGCACGGTTTGTCTCCACGCAACGACTTCTATCCAGCTCCGCCTTCGTCAATGGTAGCGTTGACCGGAAACTGCAGTTTACGATTGGTAGCAGAGCGCAATGAAGGACTGCACGGTAGCAAGTCTAAGGCCATTCTCACCTCTCAGCTCCAGTGCTCCCGGACTAGCTTATGAATAGGTCACTATAGGTTGCTACTTTATGTGATTAGCAGACGTGCACCAATTTTGTGAGGAAATCCTCACACCTTCAACTATCTTCACTATCCTACACCTGCGGCGAAGTGGGAGATGTTAACAGCTCTTAATGACTGATTGCAATGTGCTAATTTGGCCCACCAAACAAGTTCTTGTCCCTTCCGCTTCGAAAAGAGTTGTTTGCACTGCTCTAAATTTTACTATTCATTTTTTCGTATACCAGATGGGGTTGCTGCTCAGCGGAAGGGACAAGCAACCTCTCTGAAGGCAAGTCCTTCAAAAATCACAGAAGCAGATAAAAATAAATTGTCGGCCGGTGCGGTCTCCGAGAATCAAGTTGTCTCTGCTCTGCCTACGAACTATGGGAACGATTCCATTATTCCCACCTTTCTGTGTAACTTGAGGGAGGCCCGCTCAGGAGAATGAGGGACACCTGGTGTCAACCTAATTTCGTCACAAACGCTTGCACCTGCAGATTAAAACTTGCCTATCCTAGACTCAAACGTTGTTCTAACGATAAATGGGTTCAACAGCAGTCAAGAGTATAATACTTTTTTAGTAGAAGTAAAGTTGTGTCCTAATCATCTCGTTGTAACTGCTATCTGCGTACCTGAAATAAGGACTAGCATAAAAGTACCCGGGCTTCAGCGAATTGCTAATAATGTTTCTTCGCAGGGCTATAAACTGGCGGATAACACCTTGCTCGATGACTCTAATGCTATTAGTAACTAAGATTTTGTGTTGAGTAATTTAGACGCTCAGACTCTGCCTCAGCAGGATCGCTTGTTCGGGACTTTTCCTCAATCATTGATTTCAGAGACTCCCTGGGGTGTTGTCCTTGCCGGGATTGCTAAGCAAATTTTACAAAATTACATTTTTTGCCAGTTTGCTCACACCTGAAGTGCGTTTTCTGCTCCAATGGCGCAGAGCTCTGGTGCAGCTCGTGTTCCAGAGACCTCCGACGATACCTCTTCTCATCACAGTGCACCTGAGATTGTAGCTAGGAAGAGTGGAGCCTGCATCGGGATAGAAGGTAAGGCACCTCTTGTTTCTGCGCTGGTAGATGTCACAAATGATTCCGTTTTGGAGACAGTTTTAGGCAATGTCCTCCGGGAGGAAAATACTAATACTTTGAAGTATGAAAATTTCACGTACGAGGAGAATAATACAGAACAAAATTAGGAATTGATAAAGTTTGTTCTGTCCAATACTACGCGCAGCGAGAATGGGCGGTTGATTATGCCCCTCATGTGGAATTCGAAAGTATCGCACTTGTTGGCGAAAAATTTCAACCTTGCGAAGCTAATTCTTCGATCAAATCTGGTTAAGTTAAAGCTGAATCCCTCGCATTTGAGGATTTACGATGACGTTATCAGTGAACAGGTGGCAGAGGGTATTATTGAAAGAATTGACAGCATTTCCGAACTTATAGAAGTAAATCCGTCGTGTAATTTTTAACCTCATCTGGGGGTTTTTAAGCTGATCTTTGAAGCTGGATGTCGATGTCTTTTTTAAAAATTGCTCTTGGTACTTTTGCCGGTGCCCTGCATGGTCCAGAGCATTCCCGAAAACTCGGCTTGAAAGAAAAGAAGAAAAGAAGAAAAACAGTATATTTCCAATATAGATGGTACAAAAGTACCATCATTGGTTTTTAAAATCTCTTAAAATTAATACACTTAGATGATACACACACACGAGTATTGAGCGTATGAATTGATTATGCTTCATGTTGAGGTGAGAAACGAAGGATCTGATGCCTGGAGGATCATTCTCCTCTGGATTCTCCCTGGATGGGGCTTCATAAAGATCTTCATAAGTCTTTACGATTCAGTCTCAGCTAGTTATAAAGTCTTTTTGGTGCTTCTCTTTGCCATTATAGGTCTCACAGAAATCTCTAAATTTTTATTACGGCAGCTTTGACATTAAAACGAGGGAGAAGGTCGGAAAAATCCACGGATGAGGTGAAGCTTGTCTTAAGTAGCCTTTTATTATAAAGATTAAAAGTTCTGAATGAGTAAGGTCTAATCAGCGCAAGAATCCTTCAAAAATTTTGCAGTTTATAAGGTGTCTCGCTTACCGGCAAGAAGCGACAACTTCCAGTTTAACTGGCACAGAACATAGCCTTTTCTGAAACGCTGCAACTAAGTTTTGACAAGACAGACAATAAGTAAAGAGTGCTCACCTGAAACTTCGAAGAATTTGTTCAGGGAACGATCTTCACTGGAAGCCGGCTGTCCGGGATTAGGATTCCCAGAAGCAGGGCCGGTAGAGGTCGCAGCACGCAAGGCACACGTGCGTACGCCCACGAAGTTCGTCTCTCACTGAAGCTGCAACCCGCGAGAGCTGCCTCTTCAACGACGATTCGAATCCGCAGCAGAGGCTTCGGATTCACTCGCAACAAACAAACGAACACTTTATGGTTGTTCGATATTAATTTTTCTGCCAGGAAGGTGAAGCACTCCAACCATTGCCCGCTTGTCATATTTAATTAGCGTTTTCTCTTTTCGGTCAGTTTGAGGTTAAATAACGACCTAGTCCCCGATTATGCAAGATATTAATTAGCTCGCAAGGGACTTAAAAAGGGAAGAAAGGCTGGAGTTGCGACACAATCCCGGCAAAAGAAAAGGACGGAGTTTTCATAGAAAATTCCGTGAAATACAAACAAGTACATGCAAACGTCCTTCCAGCATAAACTGGAAAGGACTAATAATAAATTTTGCTCATTACATATAGTTTGAAAGGGGTTACAATTGCCCTTTCTTAATTAAATAAGTCAACTTACTACGCTGCTGACGCGCCGCTTGCCTTCTAGGACGGTCAGCAGAAGTAGCTACGGGTTCTTCGGAAAAGGCGGAAGAATCCGTGTCAGAGGAAGATGAAGTAAGAGGCTGACCTCCAGGGTGTTCAAAGGTAGAACTACCCCTTTGAGTTTCAAAACTCTCGGGAGGTTCGAAACGATGGTATAAGTCCTCGCCCGAACTACTCCCTTCTACGCTATCCCCCACCTCCTCTGGAGTAGGATCAGTGACAGCTAACTCCAGTGGGTATAGTAGCGAGACTTTGATGGCGCTTTCAGAGTTATCAGCTCTAATAATTCTCACAACAAGGACCTTGCTATCGCGACCAGGGAGCAAAGCGCTGATGCGAGCCAAGGCCCAAAATGGTCTGGGTCTTATGGGGTGTTTTACAAGTACCACTTGACCCACAGATAATAGTTTATTATTAAAAGGTAAAGATTTCAGAGGGTATGGACCTCGCAAGGAAATTAAATATTGAGTGTACCAGAGCTCCCGGAACTTGGCAACCATGACATCGCGTCTCTCCAAATGCGAGAGCAAATACTCGCGACGTTCAACATCGTCGGTCTCCAAGTCCGGAAGCTCATCAGACAGAATTAAAGAATTAGATGTTGGATATAGTTGAAGGAATTGAATTGGCATTATAGGTAAGATCGTGTCCCCCATCTCAGTGTAAGAGAGAGGACGCCGATTGAGGTTGAGAGAAATATCAGAAATGACAGTAAGGAAAGAAGAATAGGAATAGGTGCTACGGCCAAAAAGTTTATACACGCAGTCCTTTATGGACTTAAACAGACGTTCCCAAATCGCTCCAAATTGAGGACTGTAGATTGGAATAGTTTTGAACTTTATATTGAAAGGGCGAAACCGCTCTTCATACAAAGAGGAAGTTAACACTTCCGATAGAAGATCGGGAGCAGCGGTGAAAGTTCTAGCATTATCAGAATATACAGTGTTAGGAATGCCCTTTTCGTTGGTAAAACGAATAAAGGTAAAACAAAATTCCTCCAGAGTCATGGAAGGAAGAAGTTCGATATGGATAGCTCTAGTTTGGAAGCATGTGAACAATAGTAAATAAACCTTTTGTTTGTGACCAAAAGGGTCTAATACCCAAAAGTGGGCAGAGAAGTCCATGCCTGTTATGGCAAAGGGCCTTACGAAATTTGTACGAGTGTCGGGTAAAGCAGGAGGATCAGGATATGAAAACGCTTTGGCGTTTAGCTTCTTGCACACCGTGCATTTAGCCAACACGCCGCGAACAGTACGCTTGCAGCGCGGCAAGACATAACCGTCCAGCTTAAGCTTTTGAACGGTGATATCGAGCCCTTGATGATTAAGAAGTTTATGAGTGTGTAAAATTAACAAATTGGTCAAGTGAGAAGAACTAGACAGTAAAATGGGGTTTCGAGTGTTATAATCTAATTCTCGAGCGTTTGCAATACGACTGTTAGATCGAATGAGACCGTGCGAATCAAGAAAAAGATTAAAGGTTCTAACTAACAGAGGCGGCCGAGGACTCTTATTTTTTAAGGCCTCGAGCTCGCTTGAAAAGTGTTTACTTTGCATAGAAGAAATTAGAAAAATGAAGGCTCGTAGTTTTGCATTGCCTAAATCTGCACGTCGAAAAATAGCGACAGCTTTAAATACTTTCTCCATCGTACCTAGTAATTTGGGATAGGAGGAGAAGCGTTCAATCTCCAGAATTGGAGCTTCACACGGAGGAACAATATTAGCATTAATACATGCAGCGGAAACAAATTGATGCGGAATGCAACCCAGGTGTCCCTTGGGCCACTGGTCCTTACCTTCTCGGATCCAGGCAGGACCTTCCAACCAAACTGTCTTACCCTCGAGAGACTTTGTTGCTTTAATACCTCGAGTTAATAAGTCAGCCATGTTGAACATGGTGGGAACATATTCATAATGGAAAGAAGCAGAAGTTTTACCTTCCAACGTCTGGCGCATGCTGTCTATATCTTTAATTCTATTACTAACAAACACGTTTTTTCGTGGAGGTTTACCGCTCAATAACCAAGCTAGTGTAACCTGGGCATCGGTGAGAAAAGTTATATTAGAGATTTCATAAGGAAAGTTAACGTCACGCATTAGAGATACAAGACACTGATAAGCAAGGTACACAGCCAGAAGTTCAAGAGAAGGAAGAGTTCTTTGTCTAGGAGGCGAAACTTTAACTTTAGAGAAGATTAGCGAGCTGCGCTCCTTTTGGACGCCGTAAATACAGGCGCCAAAAGCGCTCGCACTAGCGTCACAAAAAATAACTAGGTCAATTTTCTCAGTTTCAACTAGATTCATCCTAAGGAACTCGAATTCATGCAACTCAGAAAACTCTTGACAATAGTTACGCCATTCTTTACATATATCATCTGGAACGTCTTGATCCCAGCCTAGTCTCAACGGTGTCAACTTACGCAAAATGAGTTTACCTCTTACAGAAAATGGTAGTAGAATCCCTAAAGGGTCATACAAAGAAGCAATTTCTGACAGCATACTCCTACGAGTTTTACAGGAAGGATTCAAACTTTTTACAGATATGGAAAGAGAATCAGAAGAAGAATTAAAGTTATAACCCAGAACTCTGGAGTGCACACTGGCACTACAAAGAGCAGGGTCAATCTGAGACAAAAGATCAGAGCTATTTGACTGCCACTGACGCAAAGGAAAGCCGCTCTCTTTAAATGCTTTGTTTGCGCGTTGAAAAGTGTCAAGCGCAAGCACGGGACTATTGGTTGTAAAAATTAGGTTGTCCACGTACAGCTTGTTTGCCATTACGTCCCTAACCACCAAATCACTCAGGGTTTTAGCATGAAGTTCAAGAAGAAAATTGAGAATATATGGGGAAGCGACAAAACCGAATAATAAGGTTGTATAACGGAAATATTGAAATTCACCGTCTTTAAAGAGAACAAAGCTAAATTGATTACGATCAAATGTCCTGGCTAACTTTACCTGAAGGAACGCCTTGAAAATATCAGAAAGCACAACAATGGAGTTGGACCGAAAGTACACTAAAAGACCCAGCAAATCGTTCATGAGATTAGGACCTACATATGAGGCCTCATTCAGACTAGGCAATTTGCCTTGCTTCAGCGAACAATTAAAAACAGGACGTATCTTGGAAGTAGTAACGTTTTCTCGCACAACAGGCCTATGCGGAATCCACTTGTGCTCACGCACATCTAATGTTTCGAGTGCTAGAGGCTCAATTATACCAAGCTCGAGTTGTTCAAGAAAAACATCGTTATACTGTTGCTCTATCCCCCTACGAGAGTTAGAAGCTGCAACCTTTCGAGCGAGATGCTTAGCTAACCCGAAACCATGCGGAACTTTCGATAACAAATTACGGTTCCAAGGCAAGTTGACAGAATAGCTGCCTTCGGCATAAACTACGCTACTTTTGAAATCTTCCAGTTCTTTATCATACTCTGTTTCCTTAGCAGGTACCCCTATTAATTCCAAGTCTAACAGCCTATCTAGACCAGCTTGCACATCACACTCAGCACCATCTAACGCTGAAGAACATACCTTGGGAGGTTCAAAAAAAGCCTCCAACACACCACGGTAACGATTTGCTTTGAATTTACTTTTTTTGGTTTTCTTTTTACGTTTATTTGCAACAGCAGAAGAGGGAGAAATTTCAGGCGGAACAGCAGAAGAGGAAGAAATCTTAGGCGGAACAGCAGAAGAGGAAGAAATTTCACTCGGAACAACAGAAGAAGTCGAGCCACTGTCTCGCTTTTTAGCGGCAGAAGCCACGACGGGAAACAAAGAAGACTTGTAACATTTTAATTCCCTAAAGGGTAAAAAACCGTTAGCTACGCGCATAACTTTATAGTCTGCAACGTGTTGCAACTCAAGCACACGAAAAGCTTGAAGAGCATCGACACCTAAAATGCCGTTGATTTGAATATTATCATCAACAACTTCAGGAAAGGAAGTAGAAATAGGTAGCTTAGTTTTGAGAAGCTCGAGTTTAGATTGCAAACCCTTCATCCCCATCTGCAGGTTCAAATTCTGCATGGCGAAGACATCAAGCTCATGCTTCTCACTGTCAGGAAGCACGAGCTCGACGTTAATTTGCTTGCCCCTTAACGGGACAGAGGCACCTACCGTATTTACGGTAAGTTCCTGCAAATCAGCGGTAGAAAAGTTAGGACTAACCGTAGCCAGGTCAATCAACGTCTGTTGACTCCCGGTGTCTATAACAAAATTTACACGTTTAGATTGATTATTAAACTTAGTGCAAAGAGCTACAACAGGGCACATTCGAAAACGTGCCTTTAACCGTCAGGAAGCGGTGGCGGCAAAGGAGGAAAAACTTACAAATTTTGGACATAACGGACTTACATGAGTATTAGCCTTGCACAACGAACAATTAAAATGTAAGCCTCTGACTTTTGCAGGGCAAGCCTTAGCTAAGTGGTTTTGACTAAGACACACGGAGCATAATTGTAACTCGCCTACTTGTTTCACGCGTTTTGCGTGAGTATCAAATTTACGGCAAGAAAAGGACGTGTGACCCGTCTGATTGCAAAACCGGCACACTTTAACACTAGGAAGTTTAGAGGGCTCAGGAGAGGATCTAGTTTTAATTTCCGCTCGGGTTTTTTCCTCCACCCTATCATTGCGAAGGGAGAGAAATTTCTTAGGTTTTGATTTCGTTTCTAAAAGAGACAGCACATGATGTGCGTTTTCAAACATCTCTAGTGAGAAGAAACTAGCTTTGCAATAGCGAAGAAGTTCCAATAAGAAAAAGTCAGGCAGTTTGGTTTTGATTATGGCAGAAAACAAAAGATTGCCCGACTTCTCGCTACAGAAATCTACACCTAGCTTAGAGAGCTCAAGCAGACGAAACTTGACTTAAGAAAGAAAAGCCCCTATCTCTACTAAGCTTAGGACACTGGGACAGTTAATTAAATCGTCAAGAGCGAGAGAAATGAGTTTGTCAGCGTTTAAGAAATCTTGCTTGAGCAAAGCCCAAGCAGCTCGGAAACTATTCTCCTCATTAGGAAGTCCCTCAACAAGACTAAGAGCCCTTCCCTGTAATTGATTTTTTAAGAATATGAATTTCTGCCCCTCGCTCATATTCGGATAAGCTTGAAGAGCATTTTGAAAAGATTCCTGAAAATGAAGAAAAGAAAAAGGACAGGTTTCATTGTCGCTAAACTTTCTCAAAGTTAGCTGAGGAGCTCTAAAAATATTCAACGGCACATCCGAAATAGAAACCTTACTAGCCTCAGAAGGAGGCTCGGTATCATTTGAGTTTGATACCGGTGCCGAGGAAACAGAAATTTTTAATTCAGCTATTATTTCAACAATTTGTATCTCGTATTCCACGCGTCTAACTAGTTCCTCGTCCGATACCTCCTCAACATCTGAAGGTGGAATAGAGGACAGAAGTCGAAAATCCTTTAGAAGGCCACTCAACTGAGGAATAGCCTCCTTTAGGAGGGAAGGCGCACAGCCGGGAGAGAGAACTCTCTTGCGCAACGCGGTTATACTACACTTTACTCCCCGTATTTTTGAGCTAAGGGCTGAGGCATTATATTTTTCGGTCATAATGGTAAAAAAAGGTAATAAGTAGTAGTCAATAGGCTTATTAGACTAACTTTCAACTAATCATAAAGGTCTACACTTCACAAGTGGACAGGTTACATCCTCATATTACATATGGAAAAAATACTAATGATACACAAAAAGAATACAGAAAATTTTACCTCCCCCACCTATCAATTTTTCTTTCACATTTAGAACGTTACACACTGAGAGTTTCACAAAAAATTTTAAATTTTTGCTGCAATATTATTTATTTTTTTTACACTTACATACTAGCACAAAAATTCAACGAGAAAACGAATGTTTTATGTAAGGTAAACTAAATACTAGCACCTAAAAACACAAGGAGCTAGCAACACGAAAATGTACCTTACACAAAAATACACCTTAAGCTAGTGAGATGAGAGACGTACTGGCGCTGGGGCCCGGACAGCACGGCAGCAGCGTAATTTTCCAAATTACGGAAAATTATTAAAAACCTTTTTTTTATTATTTTATTTTAGTTTTATAATGAAGAACAATTTATTCGAAAAAAGGAAAAATAAATTTGCGAAGAAAAAAAGGATATAGCCACCAGGATTTTCCCTGACGCACTCCAGCCAAGCCTTTGCTAAGCAGCCGGCGAACTAACCTTGTTGGCCAGAACTGCTTTTCGCAGCTTTTTTAAAAATAAGAACAATTTTTTTTTAATCTTCAAAGGAAAGGAAGAATTTAAATGAAGAAATTCTTCGTTTGAAAGAATTTTGAAGATAATTAAACTCAAATTCCTCGAATAAAGTTCGAAGATAATGGAATCCAAATTCTTCGAATAAAAGTTCGAAGATAAGTTGAAAAAAATTCTTCGAATAAAAGTTCGAAGATAAGTTGAAATAAATTCTTCGAATAAAAGTATTATGTCTCGCTTACCGGCAAGAAGCGACAACTTCCAGTTTAACTGGCACAGAACATAGCCTTTTCTGAAACGCTGCAACTAAGTTTTGACAAGACAGACAATAAGTAAAGAGTGCTCACCTGAAACTTCGAAGAATTTGTTCAGGGAACGATCTTCACTGGAAGCCGGCTGTCCGGGATTAGGATTCCCAGAAGCAGGGCCGGTAGAGGTTGCAGCACGCAAGGCACACGTGCGTACGCCCACGAAGTTCGTCTCTCACTGAAGCTGCAACCCGCGAGAGCTGCCTCTTCAACGACGATTCGAATCCGCAGCAGAGGCTTCGGATTCACTCGCAACAAACAAACGATCACTTTATGGTTGTTCGATATTAATTTTTTGCTGCCAGGAAGGTGAAGCACTCCAACCATTGCCCGCTTGTCATATTTAATTAGCGTTTTCTCTTTTCGGTCAGTTTGAGGTTAAATAACGACCTAGTCCCCGATTATGCAAGATATTAATTAGCTTGCAAGGGACTTAAAAAGGGAAGCAAGGCTGGAGTTGCGACAAAGGGTTAACAAATTCAAAGAAAGTACTAGGTGTTGAAATTTTTACAGTAGCACTTTCAATGTGTGTGTATAATATACTAATAATGTTGCCGTGCTCTTGTGTCAGAATGTGTTTACAACGCATTTGCTCATAGAACCGTATTCAAGGTTCTCACCCAGTCCCTGTCCTCATTCCTTCTCCCGCCGTCGCCATGAGAACAACTTACACTGCACTCACAAGTGTGGTGTTCTCCCTAAGACTACTTTACGCTCCAGGCAGACTATGAATATCTAAGGACATAAATGTACGAGGAGTTCGCGAGACTCAAACTCAAGACTAGAAATTACCGCGCCAGCACGCTATCGACCGCGCTATCGATCACCCTAAAAGATGATCGAAGCACAACGAACGCAATGCTTGGCACAGTGAAACAGGCGCGCACTGTCCCGACAGATATATTTTATTCCCTTATGTATCGAGAGTTCAAAGTCTAGTCACCCCAGAAACAGTTAATGAATCTGGTACGGGAAGCTACCGCTTCCACAAGGTTTTTCAAATGAAATAAATGTACGAGGAGTTCGCGAGACTCGAACTCAGGACTAGAAATTACCGCGCCAGCACGCCATCGACCGCGCTATCGATCACCCTAAAAAATGATCGAACTGACTGTTTCTGGGGGTGACTAGACTTTGAACTCTCGATATATAAGGGAATAAAATATATCTGTCGGGACAGTGCGCGCCTGCTTTCACTGTGCCAAGCATTGCTTTCTTTGTGCTTCGATCATCTTTTAGGGTGATCGATAGCGCGGTCGATAGCGTGCTGGCGCTGCAATTTCTAGTCCTGAGTTCGAGTCTCGCGAACTCCTCGTACATTTATTTCATTTGAAAAACCTTGTGGAAGCAGTTGCTTCCCGTACCAGATTCATTAACTGTTTCTGGGGGTGACTAGACTTTGAACTCTCGATATCTAAAAACTTTGAATATCAATGTCCGAAGCATGTGCCTGAGGTACTAACGAACCTGACATGGTAAAAAAATATAACTGGAATAAATGCCGTTCTATTAGGAATATCGCTGACAATTATGGCACACGATAAAAATTTTTCTGTCATGTAGTAATGCACCAAGAGACGTTTTGGAGGACTGTCAGGCGATGTGGAGTGGCATCACGGATGGCGTTGGAGTGACTATTGACTGTGAAGGGGCGGTAGAGGCAGTTGAGACGGTTGCTGGCTGGTCTTCGGTGAGTATTGTGAAGATTGGAGCCGCTGTGAGAAGACTGGCCGAGCTTCTACCACACCCGTTATGTGGGGCCTGGTGAGTGCGGTAACGCGCTAAGCACATGTCCCCATTCGTTGGTGGTTAGGTAGTGTCTCGACGCTCGCCGTTGCGTGGGATGGTGCATCGAACCTGACGTTGCGCGGGGTGGCGCCTCAAAGCCTGCCGTTGCGTGGGGTGACGCTTCGAAGACCGCCGTTGCGTGAGGTGACGGCTGGTCGCTCGAAGCTTGTGTGGTGGTGTATTACCGAACAGCTTGGCTTGTTGAGACCACCACACAATTCCAGCCTGTGCCTCATTGTGCATTCACTGAAATACATTGTGTTCGTGTTATGTTGGTGATTACCCTAACCACACAAATAGGCCAACAAATAAATTCTAGGCGAGTCTTCGTACAATTTTCATGTGTGCATCCCAATGGCACACTCAGATAGTCGTACAAACAGTCAACCTAATGACACACTTATAAAATACTAAGGTCTGGTAGTCTTCTACACTTTGATGTTTGATTCAGGGTAGACGCTAAATTGAAGTTACACGGTGTAATATAGCGAGTAATGTAAGTTCTAGTTAGAGACACCAAAAGTTGGCAACGCTCGAGAGGGCAAGATCGCAGCCAGTCCTTCATTGGTTACAGCCAGTTAAACAGTAAATGCTGAGCTGCGTGTGTGTATATATTATCTAGAAGTGGTTAGTACTACTCTTGGCTATTTCTAACTACCTACTACTAATTCCATTCTACTATCCTATATTTTCAAACTATCTCCGCTCTACTCTTACTGGCCACATGTCTATTTGAGTATATTTATAGCTTAGGGCTATCAAAGAGGTGAGACCCTATTTTGCTTATCTTTAATTATTGATGTGTCAATAATTGCTAGGCAGAGTGGTGCCTATGTGGTTCACAAATATTATCTATGTGATGTTTAACCTATACTGTGGGGAAGTCTTGTGTAGGATGGCTATGTGTGTATTGGCATAGGCTAGCTTAAATGGGATGCTTTGCTACACGGCTAATCCTACATAAGCAATGCTCGGTAACTTGAGTTGTCACTGACTCAACATGTCCAGTCATAAAGGTCTGACAGCTCAGAAACACTATTAAACTTTCATCTACTAATGTCAAAACAATGTGTGAATAGGAGGGCACATCTAGACACATCAGTACAGCTAAATCAATTACCTAAAGGAATGAACATAGTCCTATAGGACACGCAGAATAAGCTAGGAGATTTAATAAGTCCCACAGTCAAGTAAATAGTCCAAAATCTCAGAAAATAAAAAAGGCAAATATATCGCACTATTTAGACTGGGATTCAGTTTTAACTATTTCAACAGAGCAAGTCTGGTGAGGAATTACATAGCTCTAGAGTCTTGAATAACATCAAAAACCACTTCTTAAATCCATCAAAATTAGCTGTAAATGAAAGCAAGGATCTATACAACACAGTGTGCGTAGAAAATTAACAATTGAGCACAATGAATATATAGCTATAGTCAATTAGCACTGATAAACACAGATCAAACAAGACTCAATAGTCTAATCAACCAAATACATATGACTGATTGTTAGCAAGAGAGTTTTACAATACTCCTCAACACTGATCAAAACCAGACTTGACGATATAACTGTGCATATTAGCCAGAGAATTTTACAACACTGACAAGAGGCAGGATAAAATGTAACTAGCATTGAGGGAGTGCACAGTAGAACAGGCTGTGACAGCATATGTTCCTGTTCACTAGTACTTGAAGTTTCTGACAGTTCTCACAAGATCTCACGATTCACTGTCGTTCTCTAGCTGGATACACAATACATCTCTAGACACCATGAAGGCTATTTCACTTAATATTTAAAACTATTTACTCACATTTCCCTCTCAAGAGTCTACACACAATACTCAAACAGATCTCTTGCATGACTGGCGGCATCTTGTTGGGTCGCCGAGTTTTAATACCTAAAGTCCAGAAGCGAGCAGTTCTGGGAAACGAGTGAGCTTGTGGAATGGTTCTATCGCTGTTCGAAAGTATAAATTTTACAAAATTCTCCGAAGGAAGCACAGTTACCCTTCTGCTCTCATCTCTACCTGACCAAATTTCTACTCTGGTAACACCACTGGAAGCTCATGGAAAACTACTGTCATGAGATATAGTGACAGAGCGCCTTCTGAATTAAGAAACAAAACTAAAAAATAAAAAAATGATGAGGTGATCTCTACGAGCCATTCGCTTGTATACCACCACACAAGCTTCGAGCGACCAGCTGCCACCTGATGCAACGGCGGGCTTCGAGGGGGCTTATGAATTGGCCTAAGTGCTACTCAACCCCCAACCAATGGGGATGCGTGCTCAGCGCCTTACCACCTCAACAAGAAAACAGTTTATTTCCAACTTACCACATGAGATACATGCCAACATGTTGGCTTTTAAAAATTTCTTAACATAAGACGTCCTAAAACAAAAGTTCCATACGAGGAGTACTAATTGACAAACCATCCGAGGTGTACAAATAGATAAGCCATACGAGGCATAATAATAGACAAACTATACGAGGTATGCTAATAGACAAACTATCAGAGGTGTACAAATTGATAGACCATACGAGGCATATTAATAGACAGAATATACGAGGCGTACTAAAAGACAAACCATACGTGGCGTGCTTATAGTCTAAATCTGTCAAAGGGTAGTTGAATAAAAAATGAAAAATATCATCTCATGGATATTTTATATTCCAAGAGATTGCTTACAACTTATAAATAATTCGAATACTACTAAAGAATTCTTCGGAACTCCCAAGTTATTAGTTGAAATTATCGAAGTAAGAAAAAAACAAAAAACGCTGTACCGGAGCAGATTGAAACAGCATCGTAAATGACAATCAAGTATTGAGAAGAGGTTAGTCACTAAGTGATTTATAAAGAACATCGCGCAACACAGCACGCACATCTAGAAATGCGTAAACAAACTTACACTCAAAAATGAAATGCATGGCTTGTTCGGCATACAAATATAGAGATAATTTTTGCACGAGCGCTTCATTTCATTTGTCTGTTTATACTTTTTAATTTTTTCTATTCACAGAAATGCCCTTCGGGGCCGTGATAGATCGAATTATGAATCATTAAGCAAGCGCAATCAATTTGTTCATTTCTGGAATTTGGTTCAGTGTTAACTGATCACAGAGGTTTGAGTAAAATATAATGTGTCTTGAGGTTTGGCTTTTTACTCAAAAAATAGAAATAGAAACATACATATGCACATGTGTATATATATAGGTACGAACGAACGTGCGCATGTGCACACAGATACATAGACATTCATATTTGCGTGCGCACACACACACACATGCACACAGTTACACACAGATATTCATATACATAAGTATTGAAAATGAGTATAAGAAAAATGCTAATTAACATAAAAAATAATCTTGCTCTTTCTACATTTAAAATGACAGCCAAAGCTCCGTGTAATTGTGAGAAATAACCTGAGGAAAAATAGGGAATAGAAGAAGGACTTCGAAAAACGTATGAATGAAATGGTTTTTTAATTTCCTAAAAGAAGTTTTAAGAAAACTCAACAAGTCCTATATAAGGCCGGTGACACACTTGGCGTTTTCTTTGCGATCGGATTTTGTACCGTCGCTGCCGTACCAGTATTGGCGCGTAGGATTACATTGTTTCGGACACACTGAGTGGAAAAATGGACGAGCGGATTATTTGACGCCGATGGCAGCAATGCAGCCGCCCACTGCCACTACAATCGACGGTTTTTAATCGTCTCGACAGAAGTGGTGGCATACGTGGCTCAATGCTCAGTTACACACTTGTCGTCCAGTCTACCGCCAACCGCTCTAATGTATGTATTGAGCGCTCTGCATTGGTGTGCTTTGCCACCCCGAAGAGGTTTTAATTAACAATGGATTACTAATTCACATTGTACGAGAAAGGCCCGAGCTTTGGGACAAAACTTCGGACACTTTTAAAGATAGGAATGCAACAAGGAATGTATGGTATGAAGTTTGTCTACGACTTAAGAATGATTTCGATAAACTGGAAGACAGCTAAAAGAATGACTTCGGTAAGTATAAAATAATGAATCACTTGTGTTTGGTGACCCGTGAAAAAATTCATTTTAAATTACTTTTATAATGTATTTACATCCATAAAATCCGAAAAAAGCAATATTTTTTGTTAATTACCCAATTGAAATTTATTTTAAATTTAATGATTTAAACTTTATTAATAAATTTAGGGAAAAAATTAAAATACTGTCGTTATTTAAAATACAATGAATTTAAAATACATTTTTTCACGGGTCACCGAGCACGGTAGATGCTAAATAATATCATATATTTATTTAATGCTACTGAATTGACCTTAACAGCCTTGAACTTATATATTTTCTCTTTGCTACTAAAAATTAACCAAACCACACAAAGAACGAAATTTAAAAAACAGACAACACCGTACAAACTAATTTATACTATTCATTAAAAATAGGAAGACTAATGACACAACGCTTAGACTCATTTTGTACTAATTTTGTACTAATTGGTTGATAAAATCGATAAAAGTGTTTTAACGTGTCTTTTCCGTTCAGGCCCAATTTTGCTGCTTATCAAACTCCAAGCTTTAAACTAGCAAAATTCCTGGTGCCTATTCTTTCTCCATTCACACAAAACTCATACACAGCAGAACATTCTAAATCATTTTTGCAGCAAATTTCCTCTGTTCAAAATGCAAATTCACTTTATATGGCATCATTTGACGTGGAAAACCTGTTCACTAATATCCCATTGCACGAAACTATTTCGATATGTTTGAATTATCTTTTTAGTAACAGCAATTTAGTTTTGGGCCTAACCCGTGAATTGCTTCAGAAATTTCTTGAACTTTCGGTTCTTAATAGTTTTTTCATTTTTAATGGTAAACTTTACAAACAACTGGATGGATTGGGTATGGGCCTCCCGTTGGGTCCCACGTTGGCTAATATTTTTATGTGTCATCACGAGAAATCCTGGATTGAGGAATGTCCTATTGAATTTAAGCCAGCCTTTTACAAGCGTTATATAGACGATACTTTCATTTTGTTCGGGAACAACACCATTGTTCATTATTTTTAGATTACTTGAATACTAAGCACCAGAATATCAAATTTTCCATGGACACAGAAAGAGATAATTGCCTCCCGTTTTTAGATGTCAATGTTCGTAGAATGGGTAATAGTTTTGAATGTGCAGTCTATCGCAAACCAACATTTACTGGTTTAGGATTGAGTTTTTTTAGCTTTTGCTGTTTTCAATTAAAAAAAATTGTATCAAAACATTACTGTATAGGGTTGTAGTGTTTGCAGCACATTTGGTTTCCTCCACGAGGAATTTATGTTCTTAAAGAACTACTTTGTTAAGAATGGGTTCCCTGTTCGCCTAGTAGACGACTCAATTAGAAAATTTCTCTCCTCTGTTCGCACAAACGTTCCATCGGTTGCCTCTGTTGATAGAAAACAATGTTACGTTTCACTATTGTACTTTGGTGCTCAGTCGGAAAAACTAAAATCTGAACTATCCCTCCTTTTATCGAAGTTTTTTACGCAGTGTGATTTCAAATTTATTCTTGTCAATTCCTTGTCAGTTGGATCTTTTTTCAAATTTAAGGATGAACTTCATAAAGGCATGCTTAGCTCGGTTGTATACAAGCATAGTTGTGCACGATGTGGTGCATCTGAATACGTTGGATCTACATCCCGTAGCCTGCGTATTCGTGTGGCTGAGCATGCTGGACGAAATCACCGTACTAATAACCTTTTATCAGCACCTTCTCACTCTGCAATACGCACACATGCAGAAAAATGCGACCTGCCTGTTAGACTATCTGATTTTGAAGTGTTAGGCCGAGGAAGTAACCCAATAGAACTCAAAATATTAGAATCTCTTTTCATTTATAGACTAAAGCCAAATCTCAATGATATGCAGTCTGCCTATCCCCTACAAATAGCTTGTTAGCAAATGTTTCTAATTTCATGTTTGTTTTTACCATTGTGATTTTCTGAATGATGTCTGATTTGTAATCTTTACTTTTACAGTGTTGAGAATGACCACTGCTAGTTGGTCGAAACGTTCACTTATATCGATTTTATCAACCAATTAGTACAAAATTAGTACAAAATGAGTCTAAGCGTTGTGTCATTAGTCTTCCTATTTTTAATTAAGATCTACAAGAATTGGAACTTTGACTTCTTTAACCAAATTTATACTATATTAAATATATTAAAGATATTTAAGATCATTTAAATAACATTCCAAGTAACAATTAATAGGCTTTCAAAACGAATTTTTAATATAATTTTTTTATATGAAATTTTTAAATTTTGTATGAACATAGTACCTGTTATATGCATAATTCTACTAGTCAGTGAGATTAAAGGTTTTTTATGCTAAACAGTATCATATGTATTCACAGTTTATGTAGTTATGACTTTTTTTTTGCTTTCTCCTAAATGGGCCATCAGAACTTTGACATTTGCCACGAAATGCTACAACACTCCACACGAAGTACTTGCAGAGAATGTTTCTCACGTTGTTGGCTTTCAAACCTCCTCTTGTATTGCACTGTACTTGGATGTTTTCAAGTCCCGACATTGACAATGTATCCTCAACTACGTACCCATCTCTATCTCTAACGTAATTATGAATATAGGCCTGTGTTCAACCGGACAATAATACAGGCCTCCACCGGTTGAATACATTTCCTCAGTTGAGTATTTTCCGTCGTACATAATTTTTCAGCACGTTGTGAAGTCCGTCGAATGATGAGATTGACATTATTAAATAATTGAAAAACTTTTCTTCATCGTATCTTAACTCAGGAAACAAAGTGTAGGAGGCTCCAACTTCCTCTCTCCTCTGATTAATCGAATAAACAAGTCTATTTTTTCGCTTTCTCTGTAATCGACTACGATATAGCAATAATGCAAGAAGTTGTTCTCGATTCATGTTACACAGCACTTATGTGCTGCATGGAGGTCAGTGATCAAAGAGTGCCGTCGGCGCGCGGCGGACATTTTACCGCCCAATGTGTAAGCAATACATTATGTTAGAGCGGCGACGGTAAAAATTCCGATCGGAAACAAAACGCCAAGTGTGTCACCGACCTAAGGATGTGCAGAAACTCAGCCAGTCTTCTCACAGCGGCCTCGATATTCACAACGCTCACCGAAGAAGCTCCACGAGCAATAGTCATTATTGCCCCTACCGCCGCTTCGCTCTCAATAGTTAGGGTAGCTGCACACCAAAAGATTTGAGGCGAGAAAACGAGCAAGCTTGAATCTATATACATGTATTCCTATGGGAGTGCGCACACAACAAGCAAGCTAGCGAGCGAGTGAGAAAGATTGAAGATTGGCTGCAGCGAGAAAGCGACTTGAAGATGGATTCACGCTTGTTTACGCCTGAGAGCTGCAGGGTGGAGCCACTGGCAGTGTGCTTTGAGAGATCAACGAGGGAGGTATGTGGCTCATTTCCTTCAGCATGGACGTTGAACTATTGATATCGGAAGTGTTCGCTATGCCTTGCCTTTGGGACTCGAAGGACCCAAAGCACAGCGACAGGTTATATATTTCCAAGCGATGGGATGAAATAGGAATGAGACTCGACGTTACAGGTAAAATTTATTAGGTATAAGGATATCCATTGAATTAGAAAAACTTTGCCAGTGGCGAAATAGTACTTTTAATTAGGTAGTGTTTGGTTGATTCCTGTCTGTTATCGTCAATATTTCATAATTTCCAAGATATACAGGTGTATCATTTGTATTCATCATGACAATTTATGAATTATTCGATCTATATTTTAAACATTTGTCGTAATAATAGATATTTATATTTGCAAATGACTGTTTATTTGACTCAGATAAAGTGCATGCCTATTAAAAAAATTAAATATTCGTTTGTATTTTCACAGCTATTAAGTAATACATCAGCTGATATTTAATGGAATATTTTGCCCTAAGTAAGATTTATTCACGTGTATTTGCAAAAAGACAATGTTGACGAACTATTTGAAAACAACGATAGTTTTGAGTGAACGTTATTTTATTTTCAATAAAGAATGAAGTCAATAATAATTATAAAAAGCAAAAATGTAATGATATGGTGCACTAAAGAGGAACGCACAAAAATTTAGCTAGATGCATTTGGTGAAAAGCTCGTAATGCAATGAGTCATCTGTAAATGTTATGCATTATATTACGTAATTTTGCCATGGCACACTTCCTTCTTCTGGAGTAAAGTAATCTTTGAATTTATTTCTAATAACATGAGCAATCTGTCGTGACTGACTCACATCTCTATCAACGAGTTGAATACTACAGTCATTTTGAATTTCATATGCATCAGTTAAAGAGTGATCAATGCCTTCTTTATCGATAATTGTATTGTGAAGGATGCAAGTAGCTTTCACGATGTGTGTGTAGCCGTTTCTACTTTTGTCTCAATGAGTTTTTGTAATATTCTGAACTTTTGAGTCATAATGCCAAAAGCGCACTTTACACATCGTCTAGCTCGTGAGAGCCTGTAGTTGTAGATTTTTTTTGAATGATCAAGTGAATTTCTAGGAAACGGACGCATCAGATATGTAAGAAGAGGGTAGGCCTCGTCTCCCAAAATAACAAAGGGGGTCTTGATATTCGTATTTGGAATATTTTTATACGTAGGTACATTGAAAGCATTTGATTCCGAACAAACACACAAATCACTGTTCCTAAAAACACCTCCATCACTCTGTTTTCCCATTGCTCCTACATCAATAGCAATAAACTTCGAATGAGCATCTGCGAGTCCCTGGAAGACGGTGGAAAAATACTGCTTATAGTTGTAATATTGTGATCCTGATTTTTCGGGGCACTTGACTCTGCCGTGCTTCCCGTCAATGCAACCGAAACAGTTTGGAAAATTCCATTTAGTTCGAAATGCTTCTTCGGATTTCTTGCATAGTACTTCATTCGGTGTTGGCATATGCTGTGGTTGTAACTTGTAAGACCTCCAATAGCGCTTTGCACGTGTCAAACACAATGGAAGCAACTGTAGAGTCGCCCATTCGAAATTCGAAAGCCAGTCCACGAAAGGATAGTCCTGTTGCTAAGAACCTGCAACACAGAAACTACGTATTAATTTGGAGACACAAAACATAATTTATATTGAACATTTTACGACAAGATTTTCGAGGTTTTATTTATATTAAATTATTATTTTATTTGCAAGTAGCTAATCGGTTCTTTATAATTAATATCTAATATTCTTATTGCAGGAGAGACTGCTAAGAGAAAATTCAAAACTCCGGGACCAGTTTCGAGCTGAATTGAAAAAACTTCCCATCGGCAAATCTGGTGACGCGGGAGTCCCAGTGGAGGAATACTTCTCCACTTGGCCCTACTTTAAGCTGTTGTTTTCCTTAAGAGACGATATTTATGGCCGAAAAACCGTAGGAAACTTGTCGTCATTGGCAGCAAGGATGAGAGAACAACTTAGTTCACCTGTTTCTACTGTAGAGCCAACCAACCAAGAGTTTTCATCAGAGTTACTAGAATTTTTCTCCCTACAAAACATCGAAGTACTTTCCCCACTCCCAAAAATTACTGAGCAGAATCATCCCTCTTCAGCAACTCATTCATTTTCAAGTGCATCGCATTCAAGATGCCAAACCCCTATCCAGCAAACTCCTTCCCATCCCCGCAGTCAAGCACCAACGGAGCCCATTCCAAAAAGAAGAAAAACTGGATCCGCTCAGCAAGATTTTATCAACATTGAAAAAGAGAAGATGGAGTGGCTTAGGAAAGCTGCAGAAAGCGACGATGACCCAGAGAAACATTTTCTTCTCGGCCTTCTACCTCAATTTAGAAGTTTGTCACCACAAAAATTGAGTGAAACAAAGATGAAAATTACTCAATTATTGCACGAGGCTAATTACGGGGGCAATACACAGTAGAAAATAGTTACAGAGAAGAGAAACTGTACTGTGTAGTTTTTCACCTTGCGTAATTCCAGTTTTGTTTCGCCAATTTGTACGCTTATTTTTCTTTTATGGAATAAATATGAACGTCATTGACAGTACAAGTCAAGATTTCAGACTTTAGTTTTGGTATGGTGTACGGTAGTTTCTTGTTAGTGCTGAGTTTTATTTAGACAAATGGATAGAAATTCATAGGAATGCTGTGTTCATGTTTTCGTTCAATTATAGTTATATGATATCTTTATTATAAATAAAAGTGCGGGGAAACGGGTCTATAATGAGATCATTATTATATTAACGATAGTCAATGAATAAAAATATTTTGAGCGTTTCGACCCCCAGATCATTATCACCCTGAAAATTAGATAATTATCAAATTTTCAGGTTGATAATGATCTGGGAGGTTGAAACGTTCAAAATATTTTATTCATCGACTTTCTTTAATATAATAATGATCTAATTAAAAACGAGTTTCCCTGCACTTTTATTTATAACTAGTATATACACGACCAGTCAAAAATGAAGGGATTTGATATTTTCATTTAAATAACCCTCAATATATGGATGGCAAATAAAAGAGATTAATAATGATACTAACCGCTATTAAAATATTCTTGCACTTGTGCACTGTTGAAACTCGTAGCATAGATCCCGTTTTTGAGTATCCTTATCAGCGTCATATAGATAAACGAACCAACTGTGTATTATTATTTAATCACTATTAGCCAGAAACCCCTTTATAAACTTGCTCTGTAAATTAGGATTTCCAATAAGTAACCCACTTATGTCAATGCAATATCTTTATTATTATTTTTAGTCTTAATAAAAGCTTTCATATCGTCAAGAACATTAATTTTGTTCAGAGGGAATTATAATTGGTTAAAACTAACGGAATTTTAACATAATAAAATATGTATGTTGCACGTTACTCGTATCATTCGTCCTGTATTGAATGCAGTATCT
The DNA here is from genome assembly GCA_030386875.1 of Morinoia aosen. Taxonomy (NCBI): domain Eukaryota; kingdom Metazoa; phylum Arthropoda; class Malacostraca; order Amphipoda; family Talitridae; genus Morinoia; species Morinoia aosen. Next base: position 76,151,384 of record CM059557.1, read on the forward strand.
GAATGACTACTTCCATATTTTTTTCCGTTCAAATTGGCGTAAAAATTAATAAAGGCATAAATGAAAAATGCACTTACCTCAGCGTCACACATAGCCTTTTTTCTGGTGAAATGGGTTTCCTGTAATTTGTCGGATTTTTCTCTATCAACGGAGAGACAGCATTCAATATATAATCAAATGTAGCGGGTGACATCCTGAAATAATCTTTAAATTTTTTCGCGTCGCATCTCAATTGAGGAGTTAGGTGATGGTATTCACCAAAGGTAGCTCTTTCTTCATTTATTGGATGAACCCAAAATAGTCGATTGAAGCCGTTCAGCACACTCCATTTAAGAGTAGTGTTTTCTAGCGAGTGAAGTCTTTTCACTAAACTCATGCTTGCACCGCCGGTCTACGAACCCCTCTCTATGACAGTCAGCTGCGAACTGCGGTCGTGGAGGGAGTATATATGGAGGGAGCATAGCCGTCTGTGAAGAGAACCAGTTTTTGAGATTTCTCCCATGTTTGTGGTAACCAATAGCCGTCTCGCAAGTGTGACGTCAGCACGGAAGCCAGTTACCTACTAACTACGCTAGGGTGTGCACAAGCTCGCTGATTGCTCTTCCAGCTGTTGAGTTTATCGTAATCATTAATTTGGGATTCTAAGACTCCGAAAGATAATAAATTGTGTTTCCTCACTCGAGGACACTTAATAATATCAAAATTACTAGCAAAGATACATTAAGAGTTAAAAACTGTAAAGATTACAGGCCCTTGAATATAAAAAATTAGAGAGCGACTTGCACGCGCACCTCACCCTTCGATTTGTGGAGCGGTACTAATCTTGCTTTGGCAAATGAACGAGTTGTAGAGGAGGCGAGGAGGAGCCAACTTCAGCCAAGCGTCTGTGGTTGGCTCACGTGTGGGGCCTTGCCAATGCCCCAGTCTCCCAACTTTTGCAGCTAATTTGAACCCGATTGGAATCGGCTATGCTCCCTCCATATATCCTAGCTCCATGACTGCGGTCTCGAGCAATCTTTTGGTGTGCTCAGGCCTTCCACGCTCGTCAATCTTTGTACCCTAGGCTGGCATGTATTTTACCCTAGAATGCTCCTCGATTACCCTAGAAACTATAAATGAGGGCACTATAATAATTAGCCTTTAGACTTTAGTAAAACTATTGGCTTTGCTCCTAATTTGGTCACATTGACATCTTTTTTAAGTTTCTGGGGATTCATTAATTAATTAATAAATTAATGATCTGATAACCCTGATTATGGAAAGGCGCAAAAAATTATAGCTTTCCGTCAAAATTACGATAGATATCCTCAAATGCGGACCGATGAACAACTCAAACAAATACACGAAGAACTGTGCTCCACAAAATTGAAGTCCAGGCTGACATAACTAGTGTTCAGAATGCATAAATAATATTTGTTATAGAAACTAAACAATGGATTTTTGATGAAAAAAATACAGACGTATGTAATATTTTAACCCTCTCGTTGCATTGAGTCTTTCGATGGATCAAAATTAAATAAAAAATGAATGAACTTTACTTGCGTTGCGAACATTACCTACCCTGTAATCGACTAAATTTTGGAATTTCAGTTTTTTTCATTTCGATTGCAACTATGTAGATGAATAAAAATGCATACGGATATGTAAAATTTAGTTCAGAACGTATTTGCTTTCATAGATATTTTCAATTTTCGCCATAGAAAGAAAAGTTATTGCTCAAACATGAGAAAAACATATAGGGTTGCGCAAATCTCTACTCCTTCTACAATTTTCAACGTAGAAGCGGGATTTATGTCTTTTTCGATGCGGAAAAACTATTGAAACAGCGCAACGAAGAATATTTTTGAATTTTAAATTAAAAAGTTGTTGTTACGTATGTTCAAGAAATTTTTCTTCCTCCCCAAAAATCCTAGTTATTTTGACTAAAAATCTAATTTAGCCTTTAAATAGAATTCCGCTTCGCTACGCTGTTCCCACCATTGCATCACATCAAATGAATCCAAAATCACCTTTCTACGTTGAAAATTGTTGAAGATGTAGGGTTTTGCGCAAATTTATAGAGATATATATGTTCGCACAATAACTCTATCCTATTGCGAAAATAGAAAATTTGTGCTGATATCAGCATATGTGCTGATAATTCAATATTAAACATTGATATGCATTTTCGTTTACTTAGTTGCAATAGAAATGCAAAAGGCTGAAAATAAAATAATTCTAGATTTTTTCTAATGGTAGACCAATATTTTGGGGGATAATTTTTTTTTAATTCGAAACTCAAAAATATCCGTTACGCTGTTCCAACAACCTTTTCAAGTCGAATGATAGTAAAATCACTCCTTTACGTTGAAAATTGTAGAAGGAGTTGGGTTTTGTGCAACCCTATACATTTTTTTATGTTCACGCAATAACTTTTTTCTACGTGAAAATCTAAAATTTTTATAGAAGCAAATGTGTTTGGAATTCAATTTTACACATCCATATGCATTTTCGCTTCCCTAGATGCAATAGAAATGCAAAAAGTGAAAATTAATAAATTAGGTAAATTTGATCATAGGAGGTCCCTTTACGTTATGTATAACCTTAGATCAATCTATTAAAAAATCGAAACACTAACTTGATGCAAATAATTATTAATCTCCAGCAGGCTATACTACTACCTAAAAAAATTAAATTCCAGGAACACATAACACAAAACTACAATTTATATCATAATAATCTTCTTACTAATGTCCCTGTTGACGCATAAATGATGACCGATTAGTCTTAAAAGACGAAATTCTCTGTTGACGAAACCATTAATATTTGCATTAATTCTGTTTTCAGATCTGTCCTCTTCAGTCATTGGTTTAAACTTTGTGCGCAAAATTCCTTTTTTATTTTCGTTGGACGTGTATATACACAGATTGGAAAGGGCTAAGGATGGGTCTCCCAATAGGACCAACTTTCTCAAAATTTTTCATGTGCCACAATGAACAGAAATGGCTCGATCAGTGTCCGACTTCATGCAAACCCTATTGGCGCTACATTGACTCTTCTTTCGTCCTGTTCAAAAAAAAAATTAGATGCCCATTCTTTCCTTCAAATTTAAATTCCAGACATCCCAATATAAAATTCACTTAGATCTAAAAAAAAATCAGTTAATTTATCTTGATATCAATGTTCACCGATCTGATAATAAATTCACAACCCCAGTTTACGGGAAATCAACATTCTTTGGGTTAGGTTTAAGTTACTTTAGCCTGTGTTGAAAGCGATATACACTTAATAACATTCCAATCCTTATAACTCACACCTATAGTATTTGTTCAAACTACACTGCCATTTGCAAAGAATTTACCCTTTTTCAGTCTTATTTTACAACCAATGGTTATCCGCATACAGTTATTTTTCGTGCATCTAACCTCCTGAATGGAAAATTAATTCCAAAATATCATGCTCAAGCTCGGAACTATAGTTACTGAGTGGTTTCATATCTTGAATATCAATCGGAAAAGTTGATAAAAGATCTTTTAAAGCTTTTGGCTAATATTTTCTGGGTATTTCCTTTCATATTATTTAAGTTAACAAACGCACTTTTGAATCATTTTTTAAATTTTAATATTTGCTCCCGACCGGCATGCGATCTTCCCTCATATAAAATTTTAGTTGCTCGCATTGCGCATCACAGTATGTGGGTTCCACCCCCCGAGCATTTTACGTCAGGGTTGCTGAAAATAAATGTCGAAGTCATCGTACAGGTCTCTTGCTTACTTCTCCTACTTATTCTAGTATAAGACGACATTGTAATAATGATTCCAGTGAACAGGTTATTAACATTAGTAAATTTAAAATATTAAATACTTGTACCGCCAACTTAGAGTTTTGGATTTTAGAGTCGTCATTTATTTATAAACTCAAACCTTCTCTTAACGAAATGAAGAGTGCTTACTCTCTGAAAATAGTTAATCGTTAATTTTTTTTGTATTCTGCGATTCTGTAATCTTGACTGTACTGACGTGTCCTATATTTTATTTGCAGGCTTTTTATTGAAAATGAGTCAAGGTTCGAAACGTTCAACGTAAATGTTTTTAAAGTACTTCTTCTCCATTACTTTTATCGTAAATTTGCTTCACGGAAAAGATTTTCCATATTAAAAACGCTATCACGCTTTCCACATTTTATATACCTATCTAAGATATTGGCATTGCTGAAAATTTAACACACGTTTTATTACTTTTAACTTCAATGATAGACTTCAAATGATAGTATTAATTGGATAATTAGATGCAGTGAACCCATATTCTTTAAGGCGCCTACATCAAACCAAGCACGGTTTCATCCATCTAACTGGTACTTTGTGAAGTTTTGGTAAAATTTAATTAGCAGAAGAAAAGTTCACCGAAAGCAATTCAAAATAGGAGGGACAACAAGGTTGAACTTATAATGTTAAAATTTGGATATCGTAGTAGCCTACTGGCATTTTTACGGCTAAACACTGTTTCCCACTAATTAAAGGCTTACATGTCTCGTGTCAATTGTACCAAGTAATATTTTCACTACTCTTCCTCCAGACATTTCTTATCGGCAAACTTATCATATTCATAATTTTGTCTAAATTTTATTTTTTCATAATTTTTGTAAACTGGATTCGAAATTTTGATTTTACCCTAGATTTTCCATTTTTTTCCATTACCCTAAATTGTACCCTAGGAGGGGTCTGATTACCCTAGACTAGGGTAATTACCCTAGGAGTGGAAGCACTGGGTGTGCTGTAGATCTCGCCTAAAGACCCTATTACACGGGGCAACAATTGTTCCAAAAAGCAGTGACGGATGCTTCTGAGAGCAACGGACTGCATTTGCTGGGCGAGTTTTGGTTATCGCGTTTGTTCAAAAATCTCGTGCTGAGTCGTGCACATCAGAGCGACGGAGCAGTGCTCGACTGAGCGTCGTAGTGTGAGGATGTCTGCAACACCGTCTCCGTCTGGTTCACTATGGTCTCGATCCGCCATACAATTGATAAAAGAAGCCTTTCATCAATGTCCTATGCTATGAAACACCGCCTCCCACTGAGCCAACATAAACTTGGTCCACCATTCAATAGAAAGTCGAAGGATTAAACACTTTGACTGCGGCAACTATGTATTAATGAAGTTCACCACCAAACTCAAATTTTTAAGTCAATTATAGAAAACTATTTTGGAAATATCAAACATAAACTGGATCGTGAATGTACTCGTATTTAGTTGTGATTAAATATTTATGAAAATTGAGTTTGCGACTATTGGTCGGTCAGCAGCATTATGAAAATTTCCTCTGTGTACCACCGGTGGCGCACGTCGCAGTCAAAGTGTTAATAAATCGCGCAGTGTTCTATAATATGGAAGCTAATAAGCCTTATATAAGCAATTAAGTGTCATTTTATTCATATAATTAGTCGTAATTTCTGTATAAAATAAAGCGGAATATTACCATTTACCGTCACGTTTCATTCGTGACGTTTCATTTTCAAATGCTGTAACTTTTCCATATATCGGAATGTTTATCAGGTAGAATTTTATGATAAGTAGAGTGGTCAGAAATTTGAAAAAGAATAATCCATAGGTTTATAAGTTTAAACAGTTTAGCTGGTTATGATGTAACTATCGAAGCCACAAAAAATAGAAAAAACATTAAGAAGATTGACTCTATGAAGTCAGGTAACTGAATATGCATTCATTTTTAATTTTCTATGATAAGTAGCGGGTAGAAAAATAGGCAATAATTTATTCAGCTTCTAATGATCAAACCATTTAATATGTTTTTTAGGCTTGAACCTAACTATATCAATATACCAAATGAATGGGGTTAACACTTTGACTGCGACGTGCGCCACCGGTGGTATACGGAGGTAATTTTCATAATGCTGCTCACCGACGCAAACTCAATTTCCATAAATATTTAATCAAAGCGAAATGAAGGCACGATCCAGTTCATGTTTGGGATTTTCAAAATAGTTTACTACAATTGACTTAAAATTTGAGTTTGGTGTTGAACTTTATATTTAGTTGCCGCAGTCAAAGTGTTAATTAATTAAATTACTCTTCGTTTTGTTTATTTCTGTGCGATATGAAAACACAAATTATTATATTTATATGCGAATATGAGCTGTAAAAAAGATGTTAAAAATTTATTACAATATTACGATGTTTATATTGCTGCATTTTATATTGATTCTCATAAATTAGATACTTTCCTAGAAGTCAATAATACATCAAAAGAATTATTTTAAATCAACAGTCGTACGACTCTTCAATCTCATCCATTGTTAGAAAATAAAGACAATAAATTATGCAAGGACATTTAAAAGCGCAAAACAGGATCTAAGTTTTGTATACGTTCTTAATGCATTTCATTTAATGATGAAATGAAGATGTCAAATGCCGCAGTCACTGCGAGCTACAACCTCCCTCTGCAATTGGCAACGCCACACTGGTTGCCTTGTGTGATAGCGCACCCACAAGTTGCGTCATTTCAGTTGCCGTAACCGAGGCAAAGTGTTGCCCCGTGTAATAGGGCCTTAACATCTTTCTCTTTCGCTTTCTTTGTAGCTTGCCGTCTTTTGGTGTGCAGCTACCCTTACTTTACCGCCATCCGTGCTGCAACTCCACGTAGCCTGACGGTCCTTCATAACGTCTCATGGTGCGTTACTACGTGACAGCAATCATTTTCTTGTGTGCCATTACTGTCGGCGATATTCCCAATAGAACAGCATTTATACCAGTTGTGTTTTCTTACCCTGTCGGGTTCGTTCATACCTGTCACTCGCTTCGGGCATTGATATTCAAAGTGTTTAGTCACAGTCTGACCGAAGCGCAAAAGCAGAGAAGCATCGCTTGGAGAGATGTCGGGTTACCCGCCTTTGGAGGTGACATTAAACGGTAGATCCTCCACCGCGATATTTTTCTTGCACAAATCCCAAATCTGGACGACGCTCCTAAGTTCGGGGCGCTCCTCGGAGGGCTACCCACGCACATTGTATCACAGTGCTAGAGGTTCTATTGAACCCCCCAGCAAACAGTAAATACGACGCCCTAAAAGCAGCACTAACGAAATGTTCTGACTCGATTGTGGATTTGACACCTTCACTTTTCTAATCAGATGAACGGGTAGCAGCGGGTACCAAAAAGTGGATGTACTCTTTAGTTCATTCAGAATCCGATGAAACCGTAAACTGCACAATAAGGAAATTTTTAGGTTCAAGAATAAAAATGAAAAATAACTGACCAAAGTACAAAGAACAATTAACTATCACTAGAACTAAGTAAGATATTTCAATGACAATGATAAATTATAAGAAACAAAAACAACATTACACGCATCAATACTGGATGCATTACAAAAGCCAAACAGACCCGGAGATTCACAGAAAATACACACTGAATACATGAAAGTGATCCAGAAAAAGGACATTATACTCCCACATACTGGGTTCATTACAGGAACTGGGCTAAAAAACCAGCGGTTCGCAGAAATTAAGTGCTGTTGTGGGCACAGGTTTACAACCTTCAGGGAGATAGCCTGACAACACCTTACTATAGTTACTTACAAGAAATGGGAGACGGTATGTCACGTTTCCATATAAGTCTTCTGTTTTCAACTTGCAATATATATAACGAGACTACCTTATTTTTACTCTACCTGTGGAAGGAATTTTAAAACTGATTAGGTCTCTGATGCAGAGGTGACACTACAATAGGAACGACAAACTAGCACTTTAACCAATTTCACGGGCATGCACGGCGGCTTATTCAGCTGTAGAACAGTCACAGCCTAAAAATTAATATGCAAAAATGCAGTAAATTAGACATAAGCATTCAATGTCGAAATAACTCTCTCATTGATCAGCCTAATGTTGAACCAGGTCAAATGAGTCAGGTTAAAGTTCCTATGCATCCTATAGGATAACGTTGAATGAATGCCTTAGCTATCTTGCACACTGTGCGTGTTTTCACGCCGCCTCGCAGTGCGGTTCAGACAGAGAGGATTGTAAGTAAAAGTAAGTAAAAGTTTTTTATACTAAAAAAGTTTTATTATTATTATTATTGCAATTATTACAACCTACTTAGCAAGATCTAAATACTTTACCTGAGGGTTAAAGCCAGTTTTTTAATAGCAGGTACAGGGTTCCTCATCTGCGTGTTGTTGTGGGTTGATTTGCCTTGGACGTATGACAGCAATTCGTCAAAACTTTCGGCAGACATACGGAAGTAATTGAAGAATTTAGCTTCATCTTCCCTTAATTTTGCAAATAGTGTGGCAAATTTTCTTTCTTGCGGCCTTAAACTGACTATCTTATGTACCCAGCACCGCCTTCTTCTATTCCTTTGCTGTCTTTTATACAGCAAGTATAAAAGGAGAGCTTTCTTCACTTTAATCTGAGCAGCCATTATTACCCAGTCCACAAACACTCGTGAGCACTCTCGGAGAACAGCAATGCAAACTGATAGAATCAAGCGTAAAAACATGCCTCGTGTAAGCGATTGAGCTTGAAATCCTGCTGTGTGATTTTTACACGCAGCGTGATTTCACGCTCTGTGTGAAAGGACCTATAAGAGTCGCTGAACTCATTCGGGCTTGCAGGTAGCTATACTCAAATTTGACCACTGTACTAGACTTAAGAAACATCCTGCTTCGGTATCACTTGTGTCACTAAACTGCTAAAATTGCCAGATTTAAACCACAAGATGAACTGTTCCCGGACAACAAGTACATAGACGCTGATATCAACCTAGGCACTCAATGGTCACAACCTACGGACATATTCCCAATCTGCTTCAAATTCACTTTAGCTCTAGGCTTTCACCATGCTGATTGGCGAAATTTGCCCAGCCCAGCTCATGGGGGAGAGGCCAACACCATGTTAGACATTCAACATTTTCTTGACAAAAATGAAGGTGAACTAATCCCAATCTGAGCTATACACAATAAATAAGTATAAAGTTATTAGTGCTAACTAGCTACATCCTGCAAGCCGTCAATTTAGCAATTTAAGCTCACTCCTAGCTACATGTTGGTCGCAGCCATTTTTAATAATTATATGCTACAACTTCTCACATTCACCTTCAATTCTACACTGCTGACTACCTTAATTTACATAGCCCAAATCATCACTTGAGTCTCTAGCATCACAATGCAGCATATTAGCTGAAGGAGCACCAGGAATTTATTGCCACTAGCCTGACTCGATATAGGTGGTTCACCGATTGCCACAGCATCATTGAATGCTCTAAGGACCGGTTGTTCACCATTATCAAAGACACAGAAACAAATGTAGCTAATCGAGAACACAAAGAGTCAAAGATTAGTAATTTTCTAACACGCAATCACACTGAGATACCTAGATCTTAAGTTTATCCTGGGAAAACGTCTCAACTCGATCTCTTCAGCCAAAAAAGACGCTGCGTCGGTCTTGCGGACCAGTGCGGAAGGTCCACAGCGATGTTGCCACAAGAAGTTTAGAAATTCGCGTCTTGTAAGACGCGACACTCCCCCCTTAGTTGGGGGACCAACTAATTACTGCTGCCGGTGGGGCGCTGGAGAAGTTTCAGTTCTGTGGCGGGATGCACCACCCAGCGGGGTTTATCACAGTCGCCTCGCCGTGGGGGGTGCGCTGCTGCTGTCTTCCAGCAGGTGGTCGGCCTTCCAACTGCTGCGCTGCTGTAGCCCGAAGACGGAGCCCCATCGCCGCCTCGACCAACGTCCCGCTTTCTCGCATCGCGGGTGGGTGGTAAATCTCTGAAAGGGTTCCTGTATTGCCCTCTGGCCATCTTTGACGCTGCTCCCAGTTCCTCGAATGTCGGCAAGCATGTCGCGCTTGACCCGGTGCGGCGGTGTTTCGGGTTCCGATAGCTGCGTGCCACGACAACGGCATCGAGAGGTTGGCTGAGGGAGGGCGGAGATGGGTGCTTGGCGTTCTCTGGAGAGTCGTGGATTGCGAGGCTGCCTTCCCCTTTGCAGGGCTGCTTCCTCCTCGTCACGACAAAGAGACTAACTACAATGCTATTGTTAAAATAATTCTGGGAGACAGCCAACCATTCGAGTTACTCTAGGAAATGACGCGTCTCAACAACTGCAGACAAGCTTCGTTACCAGCTCCACTCATCCGCTCTATGCATCTTTCGATTTTACCGGCGAAAGCGCAGCTACTAATTGAAGCCTTAAGAACTGGAAAAACGGACGAGGAGTACGGGGAGATGGCAGATCAAGTCACAGCAAGGCCATCTGCGTGCCAGGCCGCAACTGCCGAGCCCGTCACGGTAAACGCGGTCAAGCCACCACAGTCCCCGACGGTATCAAGAGCCGAATTCGACGTAGGTATGAAAGATATAGCTGAATTCAAGGACATGTTAGGAAGGATGTTACTCTCGCAAGAAAACGTCTTCGAAGCTGACAGCTTGCGGAATCAAGTTCCGGTACCAAGAAACTTAAGCAAACAAACGAAGCAGGCTGGACCAAGTATGCTGCTACTACCACCGTACATTTGGCGACCGTGCAAGAAAGTGCACATCCCCATGCAGCTCTGCGGGAAACGACGGTCGCGGAGGATGGTAAGCGTCTCATCTTCCGCGCGGGCAAGTGCAGGCGATTTGTTGTACGTCACCGACTCCAACAATACTAGATATCTGGTCAATACTGGCTTGGTAGTTAGCTTAATTCCACTCAACGAAAACATTCCAACGTTCTACTAGCGGCTAATAACACTCCAATAGTCTCTTACGGGAAGGCGGAAATGAACATTCGGCTAGCCCCCAATTGTTCGTGAGCTGGGATTTTGTAGTGGCAGATGTCGGTCAACCTATCATAGGCATCGATTTCCTGCACGCGAACAAAATAAACGTCGACGCAGCAAACGCAAGAAGGTACAGCCTAATTTCTAAAACAAAAATTTCTTGTGAGCGAGCAAACTTAAGGAGCGAGAAAATTCACCAAATCAATACAATATGCCGTCGATAAATGGCGGCCGCGGGTTAGCACCGGGTTGGGTTGGCGGGTTGGCCATAAATGGCGCCGAGTTTTGTGGCGCATAATTTGTCATAATTTGTGGCGTAATAAATGGAGCATAATTTGTCCATTAGTACACCTAGTATAGTTTGTCTATTAGTAGACCACGTATAGTTTGTCTATTAGTACTCCTCGTATGGTACGTTTGTCTGAGGACGTCTTATATTAAGAAATGTTTAAAAGCCAATATGCTGGCATGTATCTAATGTGTCAACTTTTTTTTAAATAAACGGTTTTTCTTTCTTCCTTTCTTTCTAAACCTTCCTTTTCATCACGGGCAGCATCAACTTCACGAGAATACGGTTCAGTTTTCTAACTTCGAGTCGGAACCTTAGCTTCCTGTAGGTGGGTTGGAGGTTGTTATATTAATTGCACTATTGCTATAGTTTGGTCGTGCATTCAAATTCTTTTTTGCCGTAATCTAACTGTGCCTTTACTACGTGTAGTAGCAAAGTCGCAACGATTCTGTTCCGATTTTATCTTCCTTCGTTTTGGGTCCTCTACTTTAGAAAGCCACAAGTTGCCCTTCGGCGGATTAATGTTTATAATACCCTGAATTTATTTGTTTAATATTTAGTCCCTCATCTATGTTTGTTTCAAAGTTTCACTGGTTGTTTTTTTCCGCAGCATTGGTAGCCGACTATTGTGGTCCTGTGTTTTGACCTCTTCTAGCGCCAGCAACTTCGAAGCGTGCCTGCATTCGTTGATATCACTGGCAGCACGAGCAAGGCTTATTGTGTCGTCTTGCAATCTGGAATAATTCGGGAACGGAATATCTCTTGTCACCCTCGACATTAATTTTCGTTGAACACTGTCATCAACCTACACTGTTTTCTGGGTTCCTCGCAGACTGCGGTCTGTTTTAAATGCAATCTTCTCTTTAGTTCAAGGAACCTAGTACTTTTGTTCGTGAAGGAAGACGGTAAACTTTGTTGGAGGAAATTCTTAAACTTCTAAACTTAACTCAGGCTGTGTTACCTTTCGAAAAAACACTATAACTCGTTTCGCGGGAAATTCTCACTATCGAATCAAAGTATGGCTGTTGATTAGTTGGGCTTTGACCTATTTGTATTCGAAGACCTCAAGTCGCAACTGACCCGGGACCGTACTTTGTACGATTGCTTCTGATCATCACATTGAAACTATTGAAACTATTAATTAAAAATTGAAATTTATATTTCTCGTTATTTTCCTCCCCTGAAAAGGTTAGAGATCAAATTCAGGCATTGAAAAATCTCGATAATTCACTGTCTGCCCGGAGCGTAAAACAGCCTGAGGGAGAACACCACACGGTCGTCCAACGACAGGACCTTGCCAAGAATCACGGTCATGATTCGAGGCGCACACGAGAAGCCGAAGCCTAATCGCGTCGAAGCATAATGCTTCGTTTACATTGACACTCTTTCCAACACTCTGAGTGTCACTCCGACGGGCACATACACTGTTGCCGGGCTAGCACGCGGGCACCGTGAGGTTCATTCGGACATTCTCCCTTGCCAATCTTTGCAGCAGTCTGCCCGTCACTCACTCCGTCTTCACTCTTCAGCCGCTGTCTTGATGTGATAGAGAGAGGTGCTATGTGCCGTGGCCTGCAGCATGTCATCAGAATACGTTTGGACACGCCCAGGTGTTGGAGAGATAGAGTTCTACCGCAACCATGAATGTTTGTGGCGGACCTCCAGTAAGCCATATAAAAACCGTAACATTAAAAAAAGAACTTCCTGACGAGGAGACGAGCGCGGAGCGTAGAACCATCGATCATCGCGTCTGAAAGGCAACTGAGCACTCTTCCGCACGCTTGCAGAGCCCTGCACCATTGCGTTTGAATTGACACTCACATTGGAAGCTCACATCCTTGGGTCGCCGGCAAGTGCACGTTGCGAAAGAGTGGCGAGGGTTTACACTAGAAGAACGTAGTACAGGGCACTGCAGGCGTGCGGAGGAGTGCTCAGTTGCCTTTCAGACGCGATGATGGACGGTGCGACGGCCCGCGCACTTCTCGTCATCAGGAAGCTCTTTCTTCCATGTTCAAGTTTTTATGTGTGTTACTGGAGGTTTGCCACAAACATTCATGGTTGCAGTAGAGCTCTACCAGCCTCTCCAACACCTGGGCGGGTGCAAACGTATTCTGATGACATGCTGCAGGCTGCGGCGCATAGAACCTCTCTCCACCACATCAAGGCAGCGCAAAGAATGGAAAGGGAGAATGTCCAGGTGAACCTCACGGTACCCGCCTGCTAGCACGGCAATAGTGTATGTGCCCGTCGAAGGGACAGTCAGAGTGTTGAAAAGAGTGTCAATGTAAAGGGCCGTTTACACTAGGAGACATTTCGGCTGTGAGGCGCGACACGTGTATACGAGGCTCACCACTCAGGCTCATATTTGTGTGTGTTGATACGAAGTTTTCTATTCGCTCCGATCAAATTCGTAATCCGCGACACTCAAGAGCCACGTAACTACCGTGGCGAACAGGGAACTTCGTATAAACACACATAAATATGAAACTCAGTGATGAGCCTCGTATACACGTGCACGTGTCACGCCTCACCGCCGAAATGTTCCCTAGTGTAAACGACCCTTAACTCGCGACTCTTTCGCAACATGCACTTAGCCGCGACCCAAGTATGTGAGCTTCCAATGTGTGTGTCAATGTAAACGCAGCTTAATAAGACAAACCCTCAAAATTCACGATCTGGTACCTCCACAGGTCCTGTGAAATGTGAATCTGCAGGTTCGAAGACTTAAACGTCAACGACCTAAAGGCCACGACTCACTAGCCAAATTTACTCAGCGCGCTGACAAGCGTGCTCACTAAATGACCAAATTTCGTCAGCACTTGACGTTTTCGTGCTCGGAGGTTGTTCGACAGTACGCTGGCCAGCGTACTCATTTTCAGTGCCACATTGAAAGTTGAGGAGGAAGGTCACCGTCATGTCGAGCTCCGGAGTAGAATGGACGAAAGCGCAACCATTGCGCTTCGTAGACGCTTTTCCAGAACACGAGTGTTTATGGAAAGGGAAATCAGCTGCTTAAAGGAATAAAGTATTGAGGTAACGTGGTATAAAAGCTGTCCAAGAAGTAATGAACATGAACCTTTCATTTAATGACAGTGCAAAGAAAATACAAATACTTTGTGCGCAGTACCGAAGACAATTTATTTTATGCGCGTCAAATAGTTTACCGGGTCGATCTTCGTAGTGATTCAATATTACCTAACATTTAGTAATTTAGTAACTAATTACGAAATGAAGGGATTCAATATTACATTGTAGTTTAGAAAATTAATACTTTCATTTTATAACTACGAGTCCATCCCCTTTCTTGAACTAAGAAAGAAAGCGAAATGAAACAAAGGTCGTAAGAAATAAAAAATTCAATCTCTCGAGAGTTGATGAGGTTGAGTCACGGTAAGAGAAACAAGTTAGGTTGAAACGATTTTTTTTTCGTTGACGGTGTGGTTTTGCTGACGTCAGGGCAACAAACCAATAGCAGCGCTCATATTGCATATGGTAGCACTGCTACCCCCAAATCTGGCTCCACTATTGGCCTAACGACATAACGTTTTGGTGACGTCACAATGTTGGTGTGAAATAAAGTCTTTCTATTGGCTTGCCGAACATGAGGAGGTGCATTTTCTCCCTCAGAAATGATTCCACCTTATTCCCTATACAGTAGGACGAGTGAACAAGGCCCGTAAAAAATGTATAATAATGTTCGACAAAAACATGCAACTATTTCCCAAGAATTCACGTGATATTCATTCCTACTCGAATCTGGTGGATTAATACATTGGAAATTGTGGAGTTAATGAAACCTGTATCACAGATACGCTCATCACACACTTTCGGCTGGCTTCGGACAGTCAGACAGACAGACGGACACACCTCTTATTATAGTGTAGATTTATGTGTTATCTATAATCTAAAAATTAGTTTTACCTATTCGACTATTATTATTACGACAATATATTTCACGCAAGCCCAAGCGAGAAGTGAATGATAATAAGAAACTAAATTTAAAACCACGAAAATATATTTATTCATATTTCAAAAAAAATTTACTCTAAAATTTTTAATTTGATTTTTACTTGCTGTATATATATTGGAAACATTGAACTTTAAAATCCCTATAAATTTATTACTCTAGCATTTGGTACCGCTCACCGAAATGCAAAACCACACGTCCTATCACACGATGTAGTCTTTCCCTTTCTCCTTCAATAACTATGACATTAATTGCAGTCTTTTTTGTTTTAACATCTCATATGATAATGATATATTTATTCATTCCCATTTTCACAGTATTGCCACCGTTATTGGTAATATTGAAAATAATAAGAAGAATGAAATAATTCAATAATTCATGTACAGGAGGTTTCAAAATTCGAGGGACAAACTCATATTGGTTATATAGGAAGGCAAACTAAACTGTTCTACTTTAAGAACGGGTATCCGAAAACGCCACGTTTTCGAGATACAAGATGTACAGAAGTATTACCTGAGGCCAGTTAAAACCCAAGAAGAACCTCAATTATCTATTAATACTATTTTACAGCAGCTGCTCAAAGTGCCTTCCGCCAACTTCGATGCACAACTGACACTGGTGTGCACAGGATTGTCGCACACGTTCGAAGATTCCGGGCATTGCAGCAATATCTGCAGAAGCAACAGCGATTCTAGCAACTAGGTTTCTTCGGAGTCAATTGGCGGTGTCGTACACAAAGCTCTTCTTTTGTCCCCAAAAGAAAAAATCTAACGGAGTCAGATTGGCAGATATTGATGGCCAAAACACAGGACCTCCACGACCGATACATCGATGAGGAAAGCGGCCAGTTAAGTACTCCCTCACTTCGTTCGAGTTGTGCGCAGGCGCTCCATGGTGTTGGAACCATATTCGTTGACGAATGGCCAAAGGAACATTTTCCAGTATCAGTGGCAATTGTTCTTGAAGAAAAATCGTTCAGGCATGATGTATTGACCGATCGCGTAGTCATCAACAATGCCTGCCTAAACATTGACACGGAAGCGTTGTTGAAACCCAGCGGATGTGCGAATTCGCGGCGGATGTGCGAATTAACTTGTCGCCATTCATAGGCGTTGTACAAATTAAACATTCCCTCAAGACTGAATGTTGCTTCATCTTAAAACGATACATTCTTTAAAAAGCTTTCGTTCTCTAACTGCCTATCTACAATCCACTGGGTGAATTGCGCGCGAACAGAATAATCTCGATCTTTCGTCAATCTTTGAACTCTCTCGACGTGGAATGGATGAAGCTGATTCTCATTCAACACTCGCTATACCCTCCTCACATGTTGCTGTCACCCCATAACTCTTGCTACAACACGTGTGCTCGCACGTGGGTTCTGCTCAAAACGTCGTAGGACTTCATTTTCCATTTCCGCATCTCGCAATGAGCGGCCAGCATCCGGTCGAGAAACTAGCGTTCCGCATCCGGTAAAAACCAATGATAGTACTTTTGTACTATCTCTATTGGAAATACAGTGTTTTTCTTTTTTCTTTTCTTTTCTCTTCTAGTGTCACGTCGTCAACCAACGAATGCCCACATCTCAGCCACGCCATTTCCGCATCTCGCAATGAGCGGCCAGCATCCGGTCGAGAAACTAGCGTTCCGCATCCGGTAAAAACCAATGATAGTACTTTTGTACTATCTCTATTGGAAATACAGTGTTTTTCTTTTTTCTTTTCTTTTCTCTTCTAGTGTCACGTCGTCAACCAACGAATGCCCACATCTCAGCCACGTTTCTGCCAGATGTTGCCAAAACGCAGGATCTGTATTCTGTAGATCATGTGGAGTTTTCATAGTTTAACGTGATCATTCATTGAACACCTTGTATCTCGAAAATGTGACATTTTCGGATACCCGTCCATAGAGTAAAGACAGTTTAGTTTGCCTTCCTAAACCACCTATCAAAATTTGTCCCTCGGATTTGAAACACACTGAAATAATTAGTCTTCATTGTTAACGCCAAGTCTTAATTCATGAAAAATTGCAACAAAGCTTTGTCCATCCCTTTTTCCTTCGTTTGATGGTATGCTGGTTTTTAATAACTAAAAGCACAAGAGTGATTCGAATAGGGATTATCTCTCGTGATGTGTATTTCATCGTTCGAGTAGCGCACACCCTCCCTCACATGGAGCTAGAATACACGGGAGGGAGCATAGCCGATTTCGATCGGATTCAAATTGGTTGCAAAAGTTGAGAGACTGGGGCATACCCAAGGCCCCACATGTGACCACCTCTGAGCCAACCACAGAGGATTGGCTGAAGTTGCCTCCTCCTCACCTCATCTGCAACTCCGCCTCCCATTCAGTGCTTCTACTCCTAGGGTAATTACCCTAGTCTAAGGTAATCAGACCTCTCCCAGGGTACAGTCTAGGGTAAAGAAAAAATCCAAAATCTAGGGTACAATCTATATTTCAAATCTAGTTTATAAAAATCTTGAAAAAACATATAAGATTGATCATAACTTCAGTTGAATAACCCAAATAAGAATTAATTTAGCAGAAGACATTAATTCAAAGGAAGAAAGTATCAATATTTGATTCTTAAATAGAGCACAAGCCAACATGTTCCATACAGGTACTGAACAATTTGTAGTTTTTTGCAATGTGTGGCGTGTAGTTTCTTCACAAGTTTGTGTACGGCGATTGCTGCGGCAGTGGAATGCACTCACGCTTTGTTGAGTTGTTCAGCGATCCAACTCAAGCAAATGATGTGATAGCAAATGCTTTAAACTACAAGCTAACACGCGCTTATTTGGAGTTCTTAGGTTATAATTTGGGGAAATTAAACACATGTAATACATCGCTTCCGACTGACTTTCCGAATATCTTCAATCTGAAATCAGAAATTTATAGCCTAATTAGGAGCATTTGTTCAGATTTTATGCTTGTTGCTTTTGTGAAGAATGTGACCATTTATTCTCTGAATCCATCCCATTCAACATTCACTAGTGCTCTAGTGCCAGTAAGTGATATGTATATACATTGGAATGACAGCAACTGAAACGATACCAGAGATAACTGGCATGAGGTCACAAGAGAAAGAGATTTTGTACCTAACTGTAGATGCTTTTGGTTGAAGCAGTTTCACTAGGATAATTGGGGATCCCGGATAATTGGGGGCTGAAATTTCCCGGTTCGGGAAATTTTTTCTTCCCGGAATTCCAGGGAATCTAAATAGTATATATTTTTTAAGATATGGGTGTGAAAATAACTTAAAATCTTGCTGTTTAATATGATTCATCAATTAGAGACCACAGGATAGGACTGTAGTGTAATAATATTATTGCAATTTACATCACGACACAAGTGTAGTCTATAATATCTCTTAATATATATAGTTCAACTAGTGCATCAGAATATATTTTGTGGTTTAATTTTGCAGGTAATAAATAATCGACTGTAATAGATACGACGGCAACGGCCGATGTTGTAGAAACTGAAGTCTTTGTGCAGCGATATTATGTTAAAGATGCAACTGGAGAAAGTGCGAAGCGTATAACGTGCGGCAAGAGTTTACTTTGCAAAGGCTGGTCTACCAGAGGTTTGTCACGTCACCTAAAGAGTAAACATAACATACTGAAGCTTAAAACTGTAGACCCAGATGCTTCAACTAGTAACTCAGAAGACAGAATTCGTATTGTAACATAGCGCCATCATGCAAGGGAGAGCAGTAGGAAAAGCACTAAACCTAAACAAACAGAAATAACAACTTTTGTAAAGGTACCTAAAATTACTCTGGAAGAAAAATTATTAAGTGAGCAAGCTAGTACCAGTTGATGGCGCGTCAGGAAATACAGTTCCAAAAAGTGAATTCATAAAAGAATCCTTCTCAGATAAAGGTTTTTCGCTTCCAAAATCTTCAAATACTGTGATGGGGGTGGGCAACAAATTACAATAACATAAATGTAAAAATATGAAGAAATTTCAGGATCCCGGGAATTCCCGGGATTGTCTTCCTGGAATCCCGGGATTCCGGGATTTATCGTTTTGTCCCGGGACTGCAAACCCTAGCTTCAACACCGACTCCAAATTCTTTGTCATATATATTAGACAAAATTCCTCAAATGAATATATTCGTCGATTAGAAATTTCTTAGGGGAAAGTGGCGAAAACATTACTTGGATTAACAATTGAAAGCAGGCATGTCAGCCGTTAATTACTGGGAAACAGTGCTTAGCCGTAAAAATTCCAGTGGGCTGCCATGTTGTCCAAATCTTAAAATTAGAATTTAAATGTTGTTCCCCCTCCCATTTTCAAGTGCTTCCGTTGAACGTTTCATTAGTCAATTAAATTTTACCAAAACTTTCCAAAGAAACAGTTTGAAGAATGAAATCGTGCGTAGTTTGATCCATGTGGTGGAAAACCTCTTCAAGGTTATCCACTACATGCTCCACGGCATCTAATTTTCCAAATAATACTATTTCGACTAAGGCAATTAATGAAGTAAAAATTAGTGCTCCGTGCGCAGAATCTTCAGCAATGCCAATACCTTAGAAATATAAAATTCGGAAAGCGTAATAACGTTTTTATTATTTTGTGGATTGTAGTTTTGCACAATGTGTTCCCGGAACTTTATTTTTTATGTGAGTAGTATTACTTCCTGGAGAAAAAATTATTTGTATTTCTATTATTTTGAACAAATTATTATTTATGCATCGTGAGCACCAATTACGTAAGCCTGGATTTCTATTTTGTCGACCACAGTGTTTTGTGTATTTGTTGAGTTGTTTATCGATCCAATTTTAGAAATACATTTTGAAATTTTAATAAAAGAATGGCATTTTATGCGCATTTCCTTAATAAAGGTGTTCAGATCATTCATTTATTAATTAACGAATCCCCAGAAACTTTAAAACTGTTGTCAATGGGACGTAATTAAGGACAAAGCCAAAAAACATTATAAAGTATATACGGTAATTATCATATTGCCCACATTTATATTTTCTAGGGTACTGAAGGAGCATTCTAGGGTAAAATACATGCCAGCCTAGGGTACATAGATTGACGAGCATGGAAGGCCTGCTCCAGTGCTTCCACTCCTAGGGTAATTACCCTAGTCTAGGGTAATCAGACCCCTCCTAGGGTACAGTCTAGGGTAATGGAAAAAAATGCAAAATCTAGGGTAAAATCCATATTTCAATTCTAGTTTATTAAAATTTTGAAAAAACATAGAAGATGGACAATAACTTCAATTGAGTAACCCAAATGAGAATTAATTTAGCAAATGACATTAATTCAGAAGTAGAAAGTAAAAAAATTTGATTCATAAATAGAGCACAAATTAACGTGTTCCATACATGTACTGAACAAGTTGCAGTTCTTTTCGCAATGTGTGGCGTGTAGCTCATTTACAAGCTTGTGTATGGCGGTTGCTGGAGCAGTGGGATGCACTCACACTTTACTTTGTTGAGTTGTCGTTTAGTATTCCAATTCATGTAAATGATATGATAGCCAATGCTTTAAATAACAAGATAACACACGTTTATTTGGAGTTCTTAGATTACAATATAGGGGAAATTAAACACATATAATACCTCGTTTCAGTCTGACTTTCCGAATATCTTCAATCTGAGATCAGAAATTTATAGCCTAATTAGGAGCTTTTGTTCAGATTTTATGCTTGTTACTTCTGTGAATAATGCGACCATTTTCTTGCTGAATCCATCCTATCCAACATTCAATAGTGCTTTTGTGCCGGAAGGTGATACATGCATTGGAATGACAGCAACTGTAGCGATGTCAGAGATAACTGGCATAACGTCACAAGAGAAAGAGATTTTGTTACTACTTCTAGATAGATGCATCTTGGTTGAAGCAGTTTGACAAATCCAAAAAAGGTTTTTCGTCGAGGATCTTGCATCCCGTGGTCCCGGATGATTTGGAGCTGAAATTTCCCGGTTCTGGAAATCCTTTTTTCGTTGGAATTACCGGGATTATAAATAGCATATATTTTTCAAGGTATGGGCGGGAAAATAACTTAAAATCGTTCTGTTTAATATGATTCATCAATTAGAGAGCACAAGATAGGACTTTAGTGTAATAATATAATGGCAATTGACATCACTACACAGTGTAGTCTTTACTATGTCATAATATTGTTCAACTATTGCATCAGAATTTTTTTGTGGTTTAGTTTTGCAGGTAATAAATAATAGACTGTAATAGATTTAACGGCAACGGCCGATGTTGTAGAAACTGAAGTCTATGTGCTGCGATATTATGTTAAAGATGCAACTGGAGAAAGCGCGAGTGTATGAGTGCGGCAAGAGTTTACTTTGGAAAGGCTGGTCTACCAGTGGTTTGTTACGTCACTGAAGAGTAAATATAACTTAGTGAAGCCTGAAACTGTAGACCCAGAAGCGTCAACTAGTAGCTCAGAAGACAGAATTCGTACTGGAACAACGCGTCCTCATGCAAGGGAGAGCAGTAGTAAAAGTACTAAACCTAAACAAGCAAAAATAACAAATTTCCTAAAGGTGCATCAAAGTACTCCAGAAGAACAAGTGATCAGGCTTGTACCAGCTTATGGCTTGTCAGTAAATACAGTTACAAAGGGTGAATTCATTAGAGAATCCTTCTCAGATAAAGTTTTTTCGCTCCCTAAATCGTCAAATACTATGATGGATATGGACAATAAATTACACATGCATAAATGTAAAAATATGAAGAAATTCCGGAATTGCAAACCCTAGCTTCAAGCCTTCAACACTGACTCCAAAATCTTTGTCATATATATTAGACGAAATTCCTAAAATGAAAAAGTTTCTGGATAAGAAAAGTCTCAGGGGAGAGTGGCGAAAGAATTACTTCGATGAACAATTAACACCAGACATGTCAGCCGTTAATTACTGGGAAACAACAGCTTTCAGCCGTAAAAATGTCAGTAGGCTGGCATGTTATCCAAATCTTAAAATCATAACTTCAACGTCGTTGTCCCTCTCATTTTCAAGTGCTTTCGTTGAATGTTTCTTTAACCAATTAAATTTTCACAAAATTTTACAAAGAACAAGGTTGAAGAATGAAACCGTGCGTAGTTTAATGCACGTAGTGAATTACTTTGAAGAATCCGGCTTCAGGGCGTCCAATTTTCCAAATTATACTACTTTAATAAAGGCTATTAATTAAGTAAAAAGTCATGCTATGCGTCCAGAATCTTCAGCAATGCCAATTCCTTCAAAATTTAAATACGCAAAGCGTGATAGCGTTTTTATTATGTTGTGGAGTGTAGTTTTGCACAATGTATTCCCAGAACTTGATTTTTTTATGTGAGCAGTACAGCTTCCTGGAGATTAAAAATTATTTCTATTAAGTTAGGGTTCCGCTTATTTTGAACAAATTTATCTAAGGCTATACTTAACAACTCACGTAGAGTTCATTCATTTTGTATTTGTTTTGAATCGGTCAAAAATTCAACACCACAAGCTGAAAAAATACTGCATAGGTATATACAGTATACTTATCATCCAAAATTTTTTGCTTGGCTTCTGTAACAATTATTATTTATGCATTGTGAGCACCAATTACGTAAATCTGGACTTTAATTTTGTCAACCACAGTGCTTTGTGTGTTTGCTTGAGTTGTTTATCGATTCATATTTGGAAATATCTTTTGAAAATTTAATGGAATGATGTCATTTTATACGCATTTCCATAATATAGGTGTTCAGATCATTTATTTATTAATTAATGAATCCCCAGAAACGGCAAAATGTTGTCTATGTGATGTAATTAAGGAAAAAGACAATAGCATTAGTGAAGTCTATACGATAATTTTTGTATTGCTCTCATTTATATTTTCTAGGGTAATCAAGGAGCGTTCTAAGGTAAAATACATACCAGCCTAGGGTACAAAGATTGACGATCGTGGAAGGCCTGGCCTGCTCCCATTTTCCAAGGCAAGACTAGTACCCCACCACAAGTCAAAGGGTAAGGTGTGCGTGCAAATCGCTCTGTAATTTGTTGTTTTATTCAAGGGCCTGTAATCTTTATAGTTGTCAACTCTTAATGTATCTTTGCTAGTAATTCTGATACTATAAAGTGTCCTCAAGTAAGGAAACACAATTTATTATCTTTCGGAATCTAAGAATCCCAAACTAATCATTGTCAGAACTGGGACGTCAAGACCAGCAGGCCACCGCCGAGACGGTTCAAGAAACGGTTTGTGAAAAGTACAGGAATTTCTTGAGTCCGACTCGCGCGACTTTAAGGCCCGAATACACGAACGCTCATCACCGTCATCGATCCTTAAGGCCCTTTTACACTGACGGTGTCTTCGCGCTCCACACCGTCGCTCCATCCCGCCAGCCAAATAAGCTCCGCCCACAGCAGAGCAAAATGACCCTTATTGCCACGCTCTCGGTAAGGAGCGGCAATATTCTGTATGCTAAATATTGGCGGTGTGCACTGCCGGTCAACAGCATTCAGTTTCTCTTGAGACCATAGAGAGCATGTGTAGTCATGGCTTGCATATTATATAGCAAAGAAGAAATTAAAACTCCTATCGAAAAATGTAAAAAATTTCCATGTTTATGGAACGTTAAGCTCGCAGAGTATAAAAACAGAGCGTCCAGAGAAGATGCTTTTAAAAGTATAGCATCTCACTTCCACAATTATAATATTTTAATGGTTAAAATGAAAATTCAAACACTGATAGGCCAAGATAGGAAACAGCTCTCACTATTCAAAAAATCAAAGAAGCACACACAGCGTATGTGAACGTAAAATTAATTACAGTGCAATTAAAATTTGTACAGTGTGCATGGCTCTTAGGAAAAGTACTTCAAGTAGACGAAAAACATTTGGCAGTTGTCATTAGAATATTATTGAAATTAAAGGAGAAGTAAAAAAATACACCTACAAATTAGTAGTTGGTATTTTTTTTTCTTTCTACTTTTAGTGTTTTTGAAGGTAATTGGGTAGTATTAAAGTTTTTTAGAATATTATCTTTTGCTTCTGCAAAATATTCTGTAAATATTCTGCAAATTATTCTGCCAAGTATTCTGTCAGTAGTGCAAGAGCAATACTGACGATCAGGGCTCACACTGAACATGTTTAGATAAACCTAGATTGAACATGAAAAAACCTAGATTCGTTAAAAATAAATGGAGAAGTGTAGTTTTAATAAGAAATAAGTATAAGTTAACATACGTCAGTAGAAACAATGATGGTAATGCTGATTTTTTTCCTGTATTTCATCCTAATTCTTTTCTTCAGCGCAAATTTCAATATTAAGTCGACTTTTCTGTTGTGCAAGGCGCTTTTCATTACGCTGGTGACATGCTCTGTTGATGACATCTCGTGCCAATTTCGGCTTAGGCTTCCAACCGTGACAGGTTTTTCATTCTTTCCATTAACCATTCTTCTTTGAAAGATTGCATTTACCACTTTTTAGGCATCGTTTTCGAAGGGCTAGCCATTTTGAATACTAGTGCGGCAAAAATATGAAAATTGGAATGTTTAAAATAATTTATGTTTAGGCATTTATTTAAAAGACTGCACAACCAGTTTTACGATCAAAATGCGCGTCACCTCACTGCAACGTGCCAAGCAAATCGAAGAAACAGAAGTGGAGCGACGGCTATCCCTGACTTGGGCGGGCTTGCAAGTTCGTAAGATACTCGTTCATTACGCGTTTTTAAGGTCGAGAAACAGATTAAACACGTTCTACCCCATCCGATAGGCGTGGTTTTGAATCAGATATTCATTTGCATACGGTGATGAAACAATAATTCTTAACTGCATTATTAAATTTACTTCAGTTCATGATGAAGTTACTGTCTGACTTGAAAAAATATATATTTAGCAATAGATCAAAAATTAATTAAACCTAGCAACCCAGGAGGGATCGAAAAAACAAGATCTCGGTGGAAAACCCAGGATGGGGAGCCCTGCGTGGCGATTTCTGTCTCTCGGGAAGGAGCGTTGTGTTGAGCGGCAATGTAAAAGCAAGTCGGTGTGCACTGACGCTCAGTCCTCTCGTGGGCGGAGCTATAGCAAGTCCACCGTCGCTCCATACCGTCGCTCCACACCGTAGGTGTAAAATGAGCTTTAGAGAGCCGCTTAGCCCCACCCAATGCAGCTAAGCCCCACCCACTGCAAGCCAAAATGACACTAATTTTGTGAGCGGCACCGATCCTTATGACCGTCACCGGCATATCAAGAATGTTAGATATTTTCCCTAATCAGCGTCAATTACAATGAACGGTGGCGGTGAAGAGCGAGCGTGTATAAGCTCGGCAGTGACCGTTCACGCTCACTGCTTACTGGTGGGCGGGGCTTAATGCCGCTCATGATGATCGGTGACGGTGAAAAAAGCGTGCGTGTATTTTGGCCTTAAGGCCCGAATACACGAGCGCTCATCACCGTCACCGATCCTTATGAGAGTCGCTTAGCCCCACCCAATGCAGCTAAGCCCCACCCACTGCAAGCCAAAATGACCCTAATTTCGTGAGCGGCACCGATCCTTATGACCGTCACCGGCATATCAAACAAGTTAGATATTTTCCCTCACGAGCGTCAGTGACAATGAACGGTGACGGTGAAGAGCGCACGTGTATAAGCTCGGCAGCGATGATTCAGACGTTGCGAAGGGAAATTGTGACAATGCCGCACTCCCGGTGGTCACGTCATGAGGTTTCCATCTTGACTAATAATTAAAAGCAATATCCATGCTTAGGGAATACAAAGCTGGATTCATATGTAAATAGATTGGTAAAAGAAGATGTCTACCAACAGATAGAGAAACAACTACCTAACTCTTCGAATATCAATATTGAAAGGAAAAATACAGACATTGGGGGCAGATTATCGAAAAAAAGCTTCTGTAATGATAAAATCTGCAATATCCGGTACAGGAACTGAGTAAAATTTTGCACACAAGCTTTGATGTTTTGCCACGCTGACATTTTTAAAGGGTATTTGCGACACAGTTTAGCACATGATAACGTACGGAGTTGGCAGTATTTAAATACTTTTGTAGGTTTAAAAAATATTTGTAAAAACTTCGGCCATTTTTAATCAAATGCAGTATTTAAATACTTTTAAAGAAGTTAACTGTATGTTTTATAACTTAATTAAATAAAATTAGAGCAAAATCCGCAAAAAAAAACATGTTAATTGGCCAAAATGATAATATATCTTACAAGAATTATCAACAGAACCAAACTTATTACAACGCGTATAGAAAGTATTATAGGTGTATTGACAGGCACCCTTTATATATGATGAAGTAATATATTTTACGATGTATATGACAAGTTTTTGATATGTATTCAAATACTTATCCGAGTATTTAGTATTTCAATACTTGTATCGAAATGTGTTTGTGTAAATATTTAGTATTGATATACTTGTGGTGGTTCCACCTAGCTGTACGCGCTCACCACCACACAAGCGCAAAAGCGCCACCCCACTGCCACGAAGCGCTCTCGCTGAACGACCAATCAGCGTTCGAGGCTGGCGCTGGGGGGGGGGGCGGTGACAATAGGAAAGAAACGAAGAGAATTAGAGTTTGGCACAGAGTGTGCCAGAAGAGAAATAGGAGGAGAGAAAAGGAAAGGGATAGTGGAAGAAGAAAAAGGCGCTTAACGCATAATTAGGTGATCTTGTGCATCTTGTGTTCTTTATACTGCTAATTAGTTAATATAATAAGGGAAAAGTACCCATCAGGGCTTTTTATGCTAAAAAATGATTCATGTTTTCTATTGTGCTGCGTCTATTTTGCTCTATTGTATTATTAAATACACGGTAGAGGGCGACTTCAGCAATCCGTACATGAAGTGAATTTATATTTAAGCTCAGGCAACTTGTGCTCATCTGCAATACCCTATATACATACACTATATACACAAATACTATATACTAACATCTACATATATAAGAATTTTTTTATTTTCTTATTTTTTTTTTCATATATATGCATATTTACGAATTTACAAATTTTACATACATATACACACATTCATACCCGACACATGCACCCACAGTTTTTTTTTTGTTTACATTGCGCACACACACGACAAATAAACATACATACGAATACATACATTTTTTTTATCGTCCATATATATACATACCACACACAGCACAAGAACACACAAATAGTTATATACATCCCATACTCGAGCACCTACAAACATACACACGCACCCGACGATACTCATGCACACCAATATGCGTATATACATCATTATCATTATTTTTTATTTATTTGTTTTTTTTTTGTTTTTTTTTATATTTTTTTTCTTCATTTTTTTTCTACTTATTTATTCATTTTTTTCTAATTTTTTTTTATTATTTATTATTACTATCAATTTTTTTTTGTATTGTTTTTTTTTTTTACTTACACTACATTATAGCTATCTAAACAGTTACACTTATCTTACCTACACAGTGAGCATTACCTAAAATTTCATTCGTGGTACTGAACTATGACTTAGGCCTATCTTAGTTATTAAGCAGCGGTACAAACAATTTAATATCTACACATGTACATCATCTAGTGCCTATGATTAATGTATGATTTTTTACCTCTACACTATCTTATTTACAAGTTTTATCTATTCTTACGCTAATTTCCACCTACCATACCTACCTACATATATACATACATTTCAAGTTAATTATTGTTCTCAACATATATACAATTATAGCGTCTATGCACATCATACATTATATACACCTAGATACAATTTTACAGCCGTGCACTTAACACTACATACCTTTTTTACAGAAAGGCTATTGAATGGTTAGAGGTGCAAGTAAACAGGAATTTAAGAACTTTTTAAAGTAATGAAAAATAATTAATGAAAAAGAAATTTTTCGTCAGTGCGGTTGAAATGAAGTAAAATGTCTGGGGTTTCGGCTTCCCACCCATGGGGGGGGAAGACCGTCCTACCGCTCGCCTCTACAAGCCGCGCGCACCGAGCAGCCAGGCAACACCTCTGAACACTCGCGTACACTTAGCTCAGCCTCAACTGCTTCAAAAGCGCCACCCCGAGCCGGCTAACCAGAGGCTAGCTCGGTTCAGTGCGGCCACCACCAGCCCTATATAAAGAGCTGCGCGCTAAGCGCAGTTCAGTTCGCACAGCTCACTCAGTGCACTCGCAGGAACCCTGACATTCACACAAGTCTTCCTGCGAGCCTCGTCACTGCAACGGCTCACACAAGCCTTCCAGCGAGCCTCCTCACAGCAGCTCACACAAGACTTCTCCCTGCGACTCTCCGCGCAGTGACTCCGACATTCACTAGTCTCGGCTGCTCAGCAAGCAGTAGCCTCTCGGCCTCCATCGCCACCTCGACGGCACCGCTACGCCATGGCACGCACAACGCGACTTACTGACAACCGTCGGTCCTCCAAGTCGTCCTTGTGTACTATACTACGGCCAGTAATCATTTACCTCGTGTGCTATACTGTCGGCGATCTTCTCAATATAACGGCCTTTATTCCAGTTGTGTATTCCTTATCCTGTCGGGTTCGTTTGCACTTCAGGCACTCACTTCGGGCAAAGATATTTCACAAGTCTATCGATATTCACAAGTCAATAGATATTCACAAGTCTGCCCGGAGTGTAAAGCAGCCTGAGGGAGAACACCACACTGGTGACCCCAGAGTGACCCGGCAGGTGGGAGCATGGCTTGGAAAGATGTTCGCTTACCCGCGTTCGAAAGCGACATGAAAGGATGGCTCCTCCACTGTGAAGTTTATCTCGCGCAAATTCCAAATCTGAACGACGCTTCGAAGTTCGGTGCGCTCCTCGGAGGGCTACCTACGCACATCATCACCGGAGTACAAGAAGTACTGCTGAACCCTCCGGCTAACGGTAAATTCGACGCCCTGAAAGCCGCACTCACAAAACGTTTCGTTCGTCACGACGACGAGACCAACTACGACGCCATTGTCAAACTAACGCTCGGAGACAGCACGCCATCCGAATTACTCTTGGAAATGACGCGTCTCAACAACTGCAGACAAGCTCCGCTACCACCTCCGATCATCCGCTCCATGCATCTCGCAAAATTACCGACTGAAGCGCAGCCACTGATTGAAGCCTTAGTAAAAGGAAAAACAGACGACGAGTACGGAGAGATAGCAGATCAAGTTACTACAAGGCAATCAACGTGCCGGGCGGCAACTACCAAGCCCGTCACCGTAAACGCGATCAAGCCATCGCCTACCCCGACAGTGTCAAGAGCCGAGTTTGACGCAGCTATGAAAGAAATAGCCGAACTCAAGAAAATTTTAGGAAGAATAGTACGCTCGCACGAAGACACCCTCAAAGCCGACAACTGGCGGAATCAAGTTCCGGCACCTAGAAACCTTCAACACTCAAACGAAGGAAGCACGCTCGACCAAGTACACTGCTACTACCATCGTACATTCGGCGACCGTGCAAGAAAGTGCACAACCCCATGTAGCCATGCTCAACGACGGCCGCACAGGATGGTAAGCGCCACATCCTACTCACGGGCAAACGCAGCAGATTTGTTGCACGCCACCGACTCCAACAATACTCGGAATCTCGTCGATACTGGCTCGTCGATCAGCTTAATTTCGCCCGACGAAAAACACCCAACCAGACCTCCGTCCTACGATCTTCTAGTAGCTAACGACACTCCAATAACCTCAGACGAGACGCTGTCTTCACACGAACGCCCTTCTCAACAAAAACAAGGAAGTCAAATATCCACCGAGGTACTCGGAAACTTAAAAAACAACAGGGGGCACCTGTGGTGGTTCCACCTAGCTGTACGCGCTCACCACCATGCAAGCACAAAAGCGCCACCCCACTGCCACGAAGCGCTCTCGCTGAACGACCAATCAGCGCTCGAGGCTGGCGCTGGGGTGGCGGACCGAGCCTCTACAAGCCGCGCGCACCGAGCAGCCAGGCAACACCTCTGAACACTCGCGTACGCTTAGCTCAGCCTCAACTGCTTCAAAAGCGCCACCCCCGAGCCGGCTAACCAGAGGCTAGCTCGGTTCAGTGCGGCCACCACCAGCCCTGTATAAAGAGCTGCGCGCTAAGCGCAGTTCAGTTCGTCACTCCGGTTACCGTGCCGAGTGGATGTGTGCTTCGCTGTGTGCTCTCTGCTTGGAGAAGGTTTTGGTCCCCTTGGGAATTGTACTGTTTCTTAAATAGCCTTACTTTTGTCTTGGGAGTGAGAGGTAAGCTACTATTATTGTAGCCATATAGGGGGTGATTGCCTCGTCTATTATTTCTTGTGATCATTTCTATTTGTTTTCTTCTTTTTTGTGCTTTTTTGGTGATCTTGTTGATTTGTATTACTGTTAATCGGTGTGTTAGCTGCTATGCCCCCCCCTGAGCGGGGGAGGGGGGCTGGGGGTGGTCGTGGAGGACAGGGTAGTCGACCACCCCGTGCCCCTTTTCTCCAGCCTTCGGGCCGTTCCACCTCACGGACTAGATCCGATTCCTTTTCTGGAAAGTCCGGGCCGGCTTCTGCGCCACCGACTATTTTACACCCTCCAGAACCGCTGACAGCCTCCTTTCCGAATCCTCGACCAGCTAAAACACCAACATATCGTGTCCAACTTAAGACCATTGACACCTCTAAACAGACAAACAAAGCAAAAGTCTTCGAAGCCACTTTTAAAGAACTAAATGCCCCCCTCATCCGGCTAACAAGCGCCAAAAATGGATTCTATGCTGTGACTGATGATACCAATTCAGTAGATAAATTAACATCTCCTAAAGCCACCCAAGTATTTGAAAAATTAAACCTGGTTCCTGCAATACCACCTGACTTAAGAGCTAAAAGGACCATATTCGTTCGACAAATTGACTCTGATATTGGTGTGAGACCTACAGACGAAATAAAGAATGAGATCGAAAATCAAAACAATTGGTTAAAAGTAACAGACATAATCAAAATAAAAAATTACACCCACCTGCTTAAAATAGTGACAAAAGACACAGTAACAGCGCAAAGGATACTCAGAGACGGTTTCTATATGTTTCATACAAAAATCACATCCCACCAATGCGAACAGGAAGAGTACACCCACATCTTGATTTGCTACAAATGTTATAAATTCGAAGATCACCCCACCTTTCAATGCACACAAAGTTCCCAGTTCTGTTCTGAGTGCTCATCCCAGGAACACACATATCAAAACTGCACTAACACTTTGAAACAATGCCTAAACTGCCAAGGACCACATAGAACACTCGCAGCCAGCTGTCCGTACAGAAAAAACATCGTCAAACTAAAACGGGAAGAGGAACAATTGAAAAAACAGCAACAAACTAATAGTACCTACGCTGAAATAGCCAAACAAGCAATCCAACAGACAAATCCACCGCAACACACCCTAACCCTCACCAACCATACGCATATTAAACTTACAGCCTTAATACTAGAGGCACACATAGCAGCATTAGACAGAACAAAGAAATTTGGCAATATTCTGTCCCAATCCCACAAATACAACTTTAACATAGATACAACTTTCCCAGACCGAGACTCGACTGCTATTTTCAACTTTTATTATAGAAACAATGAAACACCAACCACACAAGCAACTCCTGAACACCACCTAGTGGAAGAAACCATGGATATTCAAACAGGAACAGAATTTGATACAGAGACCGACCTTAGACACAAGAGGAGGATCAGCGAGGAAACAGAGAATTCAACAATAGTCATAGACAAGAAAAATAGCCCCCCCATTAAACTGTACCACAACTTTCAGGACCGATCAACAATACCAGAAGAACCAGACGCAGACTGGTATATATCTGAGCTAAAGAAAGACAATGGAAGCGGGTTAAAATTCTCAGTGCAGGAAATGAGATCAGCGACACTCCTGGAATACATATTTGCAAAAAGAGTTCAATTCACCCGGATCAAAATAAACATAATACCACACGAACAATTCATAGCGTTGCCCAGACACCAATCAATGATCACAGCAACCAAAAAACCTAAAAATATTCCCCCTTCAAAATGAATCTACGCAAATTGACAGTAGTACAACACAACGTACAGTGCTGGAACACTAACAAAATAGTCCTAACCAACATCTACAACCACATAGATCCTGACATAATTCTAATAAACGCTCACAGCCTAACAGGAGATAAACATATGAAAATTTTCAATTATAATACTTTTTACGCAAACAAGACAAATGAACAACATGCAGGGGCTGCAATTGCAATAAAAAAGAACATTCCATACAGACTTCATGACAATTTCTACTCAGACATGATGGCAGTCACCGTCGAAACACTTCAAGGACCACTTACAATAGGCACAACTTACACCCCACCGAGAGTCGATTACCTTCACTTTGCAGATTTCCATACATTATTCAACAGACCAAACCCGGTATATTTCATAGGCGACATCAATGCATCCCATAGAACCATAGGAAACTCACACAACAACAGAAGAGGAAACCATCTTCACTACCTGATAGAGAGACAAAAATGTATTCACGTAGGTCCATACTTTCCCACAATGATCACCCACAGAAGCACATCTACACCAGACATTGCTCTACAGAACCTATTAGCCTACCATAATATCTTTTTTCAACCAGGACCTGTAACACCTTCTGACCATATCCCTATAATAGCAACCATAACAGCAAACCCGATTCAGATTCCCATCAAACCAAGGAACCAATATCATAGAGCAGATTGGAGGAAGTACAGAGAACAACTAGCCGTGGTATCCCCCGATATGCAAGAAGAACCAACGTTAGAGGAAATAGATGATCATCTGGAGAAGTGGACCGAGCATATTCACAGAGCCACAAAAACTGCCATTCCAAATATAACCCATAGAACTATCCCCGGAATAAAACCTACACCCGAAATACTCCGTACTCAAGTCAGATACCAATATACAATAGATTATATTCACATCAACGGAACAAACAGAGAACTCTATAGACTTCTCATCAATCTCAGACGGCAAATACTAAACCTATACAAACAGGCATATGCACAAACTTGGAATACTCTAGTTCAATCATTAGAATTGCAGGAATATCCTAAGATATTCTGGTCGTCAATTAAGAGAATGATAGGCTACAACAACAAACACACAATCCCATACCTAATTCATAACAAAAAAGAATTACACACTCCGCAAGAAAAGGAAATAGTATTCAGACAGCACTGGAAAAACATTTTTACCGAGACAGATGACGACGAAGAATTTGACTCAGACCACATCAATGCAGTAAAGGAACACATGACCAATATATCAGAGCAAGTAATACCATTTCATACCGGAAATATCAACAGACTTGACCAACTTCATTTCCCCCCTATAACAATAGATGAGTTAAAACAGACATTGAGATCTTTCAAGCAGAAAGCTCCAGGTCCAACTGGCATAACTACCCTTCAAATAAAAAACCTACCGATTAATATGTTACAATACTTGTTAAATATCTTCAATAACTCCATCTCAGCAGGCTACTTCCCAGACAGTCTCAAACACGCCATTATGATTTTTCTCCCAAAACCCCTCACGTCTCAAAAACAGGTGCAGAACTACCGACCAATATCTCTATTAGACATCCATGGCAAACTTTTAGACAAGATACTCAACAATAGACTTGCAGACCATTTGACCATTAACAACTTATACAACAATAGACAGCATGGTTTTAGGAGATGCAGGGGTACCCACACCGCCTTGGCAACGTTTACCGAAACAATAGCAATAAATCTAGCCAATAAATTTACGATAGACACAGTTCTCAGAGACGTAACCAAGGCTTTTGACAAGGTATGGCACTTAGGATTGATATTCATACTCTCACAATCTGGAATTCATCCATTATTTTTACGGACACTGGCCGACTACTTAACAGACAGGAGCGCATCAATAAGAATAGGCAATTTCATAGGTCCATCATTTATACTGCAAACTGGGGTACCACAGGGAGCTTGTTTATCGCCGACATTATATAGTTTCTATACTCATGACATTCCGGAACCAATACCCAATACTGATTACATATGCTTTGCCGACGACATCACCCAAATTTCTGCTGGCCGTTACACTCCGAACTTTGCAGCACAACAAACACAGCATGCCATACAACAAATTAACAATTTCGAAGCCAGATGGAAAATTTCCACCAACGTCAAAAAATTTAAGATAATTCCAATCAGCAGAATCAAAACCGCAGACATCTTCATAGAGGATCAACATTTTCCATACTCCAATAAAGGCAAAATTCTAGGTCTAAACTTTTCAACACATGAATTTTCACCTCAAATAACAATTCGACAGGCAATAGTATTCAGCAACTTGAGCAAACTGTACAGATTTATGCACCTATCACAGATAACAAAACGCAAATTATATCTATCATTCGTCAGATCAGCACTCATCTATCCAGCTATCCCACTCCACATATTGTCTCCAACTGCCATTTCCAAGCTACAAAAAGTCCAAAACAGAGCACTCCGGTTCATCACCAATACATCACGCATGGACCGTATCTCTTCTTTATCACTGCATCATCAAGTCGACTTACCTCCCATAAACCTTCTGCTTCACAATCATGCCAACAGAATATGGGATAATTTACAGCAGTTTGACCAATACCTATTTCAACAGTTGACATTTCCAGAAGATACAGCCAATAGCCAAAATTCACGTTTTAAGAGCTCCAAACTTCCAGCATTAGGACCTCCTCCGGAACCAAGATACTTGTAATAAATTTTCATCAGCAATCAATGGGGAAGACCGTAACGATTTTCAATTACTTATTTACTTTTTTTTTGGGGGTTTTGGCGAGCGGACGGAACGGTCTTCCCCCACGGGCGGGAAGCCAAAACCCCAAACCACAAACTCAATTTTCAACCAACACTAAATAGTCAACCTCCAAATAATCATTGATCATGCCGTCCTTACACACAACATATTCATACCCTTTCAGTAAAATATCAGACGCCAACCTTACATGTTTCTTATGTTCATTTATGAGGTGGAGCGTCCCGGGAGGGACATGTGGTGGATACGCCGGTAACAAGCTACACAGGGGCTTTGTTGTAAATATTGTAATATTAAAAAAAAAAAAATCTCATGAACATATATATGTATATTTTGTATAGTTTAATTGTATATTGATAATTTGGAAATATTCATAGCAATCACACATTTCTATCTGTAAAATATTTCCAAACTTGTATATATGTTATTGAGTGGGATTTGGAAAAAAAAAATTGAAATATTCTACCCAATACATATGCACGTGTATGTATGAGTGTATGTACAGTAGTTATATATGTAAATCATCAATTTGTAAATATTCATAGCAATCATCATACATATCTTTATGTAATATACTCCTAAATTTGTGCACATATTAAAAAAAATGAAAAAAAATAAAAAAAATGATGAGAATCATGAACAAAAAACTAAAAATAAAAAATAAAAAAAAATAAAAAAAACAAAAAAAAATAATAATAATGTTGTATATATGTATATGTGTACATTAATAATGTTAGTTTGGAAATACCCACAACAATCATCATACATACCCTTATGTAAATTATTCCTAAATCTGTGTAAATGTGTAATATAGCTAACTATTTTGTGAATTAGTCGGTTAGGGATGGGTGCATGAGATTACCTTGTAGATATAACTCAGCCATCAATGTAATATAAGAGTAATATGTATATATAGTTACACCTTACCTATAATATTAGGTAATAGCCACATCGGCACCTTAGAACTTGATAATTTGTACATACAAAGCCTTGAAAGGTTCCCTTACCTCATACCCCAGGGAAACCTTATATTTAACTTACGTCATCAGGATCACCAAATTATGCGCTTTTTTCCGCGTCTCTTCCCTCTCCTACTATCCTTTTCCCTTTCGCCTTCTGTTTCTTCTGGCACACTCTGTGCCGAACTCTCTCTTTTTCCTCTCTTTCCTAATGGCATCGCCCCCCCCCCCCCCCCGTTCAGTTCGCACAGCTCACTCAGTGCACTCGCAGGAATCCTGATATTCACACAAGTCTTCTTCCTGCGAGCCTCGTTACTGCAACGGCTCACACAAGCCTTCCAGCGAGCCTCCTCACAGCAGCTCACACAAGACTTCTCC
Source organism: Morinoia aosen (assembly GCA_030386875.1). Lineage (NCBI taxonomy): Eukaryota > Metazoa > Arthropoda > Malacostraca > Amphipoda > Talitridae > Morinoia > Morinoia aosen. The sequence continues at coordinate 76,187,530 of CM059557.1, forward strand.
CTGCGACTCTCCGCGCAGTGACTCCGACATTCACTAGTCTCGGCTGCTCAGCAAGCAGTAGCCTCTCGGCCTCCATCGCCACCTCGACGGCACCGCTACGCCACGGCACGCCAACGCGACTTACTGACAACCGTCGGTCCTCCAAGTCGTCCTTGTGTACTATACTACGGCCAGTAATCATTTACCTCGTGTGCTATACTGTCGGCGATCTTCTCAATATAACGGCCTTTATTCCAGTTGTATATTCCTTATCCTGTCGGGTTCGTTGGCACCTCAGGCACTCACTTCGGGCAAAGATATTTCACAAGTCTATCGATATTCACAAGTCAACAGATATTCACACGTCTGCCCGGAGTGTAAAGCAGCCCGAGGGAGAACACCACATACTATCAATACGTTTTGGCAAGTATTTAAAAACAGTTGAAATAATTTATGCCCGTCTCTGATCATCTTTCAGCCGCTGTGATCGAACCCTTCCGTGTATAAGCTCAGCAGTGACCGTTCACGCTCACTGCTTGCTGTGGGCGGGGCTAAATGCCGCTCATGATGATCGGTGTCGGTGAAAAAAGCGTGCGTGTATTTTGGCCGCCACGGCCAAAATACACGCACGCTTTTTTCACCGTCACCGATCATCATGAGCGGCATTAAGCCCCGCCCATCAGTAATCAGTGAGCGTGAACGGTCACTGCCGAGCTTATACACGCGCGCTCTTCACCGTCACCGTTCATTGTAATTGACGCTGATTAGGGAAAATATCTAACATGCTTGATATGCCGGTGACGGTCATAAGGATAGGTGCCGCTCACGAAATTAGGGTCATTTTGGCTTGCAATGGGTGGAGCATAGCTGCATTGGGTGGGGCTAAGCGGCTCTCATAAGGATCGGTGACGGTGATGAGCGTTCGTGTATTCGGGCCTTTGCTAAGGTAGACTTAAGTTTTCCACTCGTAACTTTTGAAAGAATGCACCAATTGCCTTCAAATTACTCTCAAACACAAGAAAAAAATTTTCTACCTTAATATAAACAAAACCCTATCGGTTGTCTAAAAGTTATGAAAATTTCTCGATAAACATTGCCCACTCGCGCACTGTCAAAACACTTCAGTTTTCCTACCGTAACTTTTGGAAGAATGCAACAATTGTCTTCAAATTACTTTCAAACAGAAGAAAAAAACATTTTCTATCTTCTTATTATAAACAAAACCCTATCGGTTATCTAAAAGTTATAAAAATTTCTCGATAAACATTGCCCACTCGCGCGCAGTCAAAACACTTGAGTTTTCCACACGTAACTTTTGGAAGAATGCACAAATTGCCGTCAAATTTGTCTCAAACAAAAGAAAAAACATTTTCTATCTTATTATAAACAAAACGTTATCGGTTATCTAAAAATTATAAAGATTTCTCGATAAACATTGCCCACTCGCGCGCAGTCAAAACACTTCAGTTTTCCAATCGTAACTTTTGAAAGAATGCACCAATTGCCTTCAAATTACTCCCAAACAAAAGAGCAAAACATTTTCTATCTTCTTATTATAAACAAAACGTTATCGGTTATTTAAAAATTATAAAGATTTCTCGATAAACATTGCCCACTCGCGCGCAGTCAAAACACTTCAGTTTTCCAATCGTAACTTTTGGAAGAATGCACCAATTGCCTTCAAATTACTCTCAAACAAAAGAGCAAAACATATTTTATCTTCTTATTATAAACAACACTCCATCAAATGTGTAAAAGTTATAGAAATTTCTCGATAAACATTGCCCGCTCGCGCGCAGTCAAAACACTTGAGTTTTCCAATCCATTTTGATCATTTCCCCTGTGTCTCTGCTGCAATGAACATGTAACTGCTGTGCAATATTAGCCAGTCTGCTGGTATTCGATATTTTATGGGAACTACTCATATCTAGTCGTCTTACAATGTATTTCTTGTGCTTTTACTGGGACTGCTTGTGCTTGAGCAGTTGATTGACATTTTTATCGATGTGACTATAAAAATATAATCTATTTGTTTTTTTCAGTCTGAAGATAATAGTTTCATCGAAACGTTGTATTTTATAGCATGGCAGAGGTACATAATTTTAACGATTGACATAGTGCAGGAAAAAATTGTGAGATGTTTCCTTTGTATATGAACACGTGAAGAAATTTGAGTATTTCGTAGAGCTGAGAAGTTGGAAAAGAGGATGAGAAAGAAAAAATATTGACCATATGGTCGCCAAATAATTGAGATAATCTTTTTTCTTTCCATTTACTGCGCTAATTTCGCTCGGAAATAATTTCCGAAAAACATTTCTTCACCATTTTTATTTAGACAAGTGATAATTGATTAGAAGAACTCACCTTTGCGCACTTCCCCGAAGATACTACTACGTTTTCTTCGTGAAAATATTCATTCAAACGAACGCCTCCGGTAGACGGTCGTTTGCTTGTGCGCCTTTCAACTGTTGAACGTAAAAGAAAAAACGAACATAGGTGGGGATAAGACCACCTAATTATCGCATCTTGAGATTACTATATGTGTAAAAACTTACATTGAATTTGCAAAAGTCATTAGTTTTCCTTCATTCTTATGTATTTCGATATTAGATTATCCTATTCCAAAACTTTTTTCACAATAGACAATATTATCGTTAAAATTTTGCGCTTAGAGCGTTCATTTTTCATTATAAATAATCTATCTATCTATACTATAATAAGAGCCGCGTCCGTCGTCGGTCGGTCTGTCCGAAGCCAGCCTGCAGTGTGTCATGAGCGTATCTGTGATAGAGGCTCCAGTCCTATATATTTTGACGGGCCGTGTTCACGCGGCCTCATTAACTCTCGAGAGATTGTATTTATTAATTTCTTACGGCCTTTCTCTCATTTCGCCTTTTTTTTAATTTCATATAAAGGGTTTGGATAAGTAAAAATAAAACTTAAGCCGTCCCTTCGCTACCTCGAAAATAGCAGTCGAGCTAAGTATAATCGTATGAAAATACACGAAGAAAATGTAAGTAAAACGAAATTAAGTCTAAGAAAAACGGAAAAATGTACCAGCTTTTTGTTTTCTGCGGAAATTTGAAGGGAAATCAAGTTACAGTCTAGGAACAACAACAAAAACAATCTCAGGCTTCACAGGCTTTCGGTATTCTCTTTAACATTATGCGTACATGGGTACATGTGACCAATTGAAGATACTGTTATATCACATATGTGTAGCAAAAATGCACAAAGTTTTTGCACTTAGGAGTAAAGGGAACAGTGGCCTAGTATGCTAATTTAATTTACTGAAATTTAGAGTTATTGCTGATTGTAAGTTCAGAGCGAACATTGCGCAGAGAAAGAAAGAATAAAAAAACGCACATTTCCCCCATACGAGGAATACAGAAGTACAAACCAAACGAGGCGTACAATGGCCCTGTCAAGGGTTAATTATGTCATTAAGAGGCACCAAAGAAATATGTTATCTGGGATATTTCATGCTTGGTAAGATGATTTAAAACTCATAAAAACTACAAGAAAAAGAATGCCTCGGAAGTCCTCCACTATAAGCGAACAAAATGAAAGAAGAAAAGACACGAGTACGCTCTATCCGAACTCGACTGAAACACCGTCTTAAATTATTTCTAAGTAGTGAGAGAACGTTTTCCAAAAATAATTTATAAAAAATATAGCACATCACTCGCATCTAGGAACATATAGGCTAATATACACACAAAAATGAATTTCAAAACTTTTTCATGTATGGATGGTACATATAAATACAGAGAATAGGAAATAAAAGTGATGATAAAAACGAATTTTGTCCTGCTACGTAGAGCTGACGGCTGTGTTGTACAACAATCCTTTTCATGTCTTTGACTCAGATGAACTCTTTGAGCCAGTACTATTAGCGTAAATAAGAAATAGCATACAAATTTTTTGCGCTGTTATAATGAATATTATTTCTTTCCGAGCTCACCACTTAGTATACTAGATGATGCGTCTGTGTGAAAAATTGTCCCAAATCCCGACTGTAGACCTCATAGTTCTAGACGCAAAATGAATCAAATCTGCTCATTTTACCCCCTAACATCAATCCCTCACTCTCGTATCACTATTTCCTATGTTCTTATGCTCATATTTCAATTCGAGTACGCACTAACGAGAGGGTTTTTCAGCAATGCGTCACATGAATTATGTTTTCTTAGAAGCTTGTATTTGATGCAGTACCAAAATCCGACGACCGCAACAAAGACAAACGCTTTTTTCGTGCTTTTCTCCGAATCATGTTTCGACAATTATCATGGGTATTACGATAACCATGTGTGAATAGCAATTGAGGATCTCAAGGTAAAGGTATTTGAAAGCGTTTTTCGCTTTTATTTCAATACATGTGCGCACTAACCAGAATGTTTTCAACTAAGCGTTACGAGGGTTATGTTTTCTAAGTTACTTTTATTTAAATGCACTCTCGAAAGCAGATTAAGCCACGAGAGGAACTCATTTTTGTTGTGCTTTTCTGTCAGTCACTTTTTGTTTTGACATTTTACATCTGTATTACGATACCAATGAATAATTATCAGTTAAGGATGTTAATGTTAAGATATTTTAAAAACCAATGTACCAACATTTCTTCTATGTACTTTATTGGAAATATACTGTTGTTCTTTTTTTCTTCTTTCGTTTTATTTCAATTTTTTCTGTTAAGGCCGGGCTTGGAATCGGACTTAGGTTTTGCAGGAGTGATCCTCGCACTATTGAGATTATAGTTTAATCTAAGTTTCCAAACATATAATAATCTCGAGGTGCGATATTGGAGTGGTTTTTTATTGAGCTTAGCAACAGAGAGTAATTGTATCTTCTCCGCTTTCGTATGCTATAATCGGGAAGTTCCCTCTCGGGAAGCTCGAGTTCCCTCTCCATTTTCACAGAACAATGCACAAAATAATACACGTACACTTTTCTATAAACAAACAAACAAACAAACATCGGCATCTTTGGGATGCTTTATTTCCAATCAAGCCTGATACATATGATCTTGAGCATTGGTTTTTCAAATGTCTTATAACTAACACTATGTATAGGACACCATGACGGTTCCCCCGTAAAGCCGGTACCCGTTTCCGTCACCTGGGTTGAGTGGGGTATTGTGCTTGAGCTTTCCCTTATACGCAACGGGGAAAACCGCCGCCGGGATACGAACCCTCGTCTCCAACATACAAGGCCGATCCCTTAACCACTGTGCCACGGCGAGCACGGTGGTTAAGCTATAGGCTTAACAGCCACAAGTTTTGATGGTTGATCAGCTGAATTTCCGATTAAGGTCTAATGTGGCCAATGAAAAGAACCACCTTACTTGAAAACGTTTGAAATAGAACTAACGTCGCATGCACAGAGCAAGAATATATCCCCTGCGCAGGTCTGTGTGTCCTAAACAGTGTGAGGGCTACTCAACAGGCGTATGCAGTGTCAGCAAAACCATCCCGGCGCCTAGCTGGGTCAAGTCATTGGTCATGAGTCAGTTTAAGACTCTCACTCTGAATATGAACTAAAAAAAAAGATTCGTTTATTTCTAATAAAACTTTTACAGTTTCATTTGCGAAAGCTGAAATCTGTCACGCATACATTGTTTCTTAAAAAATTTAAAACTACCACGAAACTCATTTATCATTTGCTAAACCTTGTACCTGACTATTTGTCTTATGATCATGGGTATTATCTGAAAATGAGTTTTTGTGTTACCTTGCTTTGCTTATTTTTTTCATTTATATGTTCAACTATTGAAATGCTTATTCGTCCACTTCGGTTGGTTTTGTACCATGCCTCATATTATAATTATTGATATTTACTTTCAGCTATTTATCCTAAGAATTATGTCAGTGTTGCAGATTTGAAAGGCATGTCTAATTTTAACTCTTTTTCCTGCGAAAACAGCTCATTTAGGCGTTGATGCATCTGCCCCCACTGCGATTTCCGCGGTAAGTTTTTCGTACAGGCTAATGTATTCTTCTTGAGATTATGCCATTCTGAAAGTACACTGTATTTCAAATATCTCACATACGAACATTTCACCGGTAGGTGAAATATACTGTAGTTTCCAGAAAACTGTTTAGGATTTTTTCATAATGTGCTAATAGGAACTGTTTCGCTCTTTCGTTTGAAAGCAATTTGAAGGCAATTGGTGCATTCTTCCAAACGTTACGAGTGGAAAACTTAAGTGTTTTGACTGCGCGCGAGTGGGCAATGTTTATCGAGAAATTTTTATAACTTTTATACAACCGATAGGGTGTTGTTTATAATAAGAAGATAGAAAATGTTTTGCTCTTTTGTTTGAGAGTAATTTGAAGGCAATTGGTGCATTCTTCCAAAAGTTACGATTGGAAAACTGAAGTGTTTTGACTGCGCGCGAGTGGGCAATGTTCATCGAGAAATTTTTATAACCTTTAGGCAACCGATAGGGTGTTGTTTATAATGAGAAGATAGAAATTTTAACTTTTGTTTGAAAGTAATTTGAAGACAATTGGTGTATTTTTTCAAAAGTTACGATTGGAAAACTGAAGTGTTTTGACAGCGCGCGAGTGGGCAATGTTTATCGAGAAATTTTCATAACTTTTACACAACCAATAGGGTTTTGTTATTAATAAAAAGATAGAAAATGTTTTTCTCTTTTGTTTGAGAGTAATTTGAAGGCAATTGGTGCATTCCTTGAAAAGTTACGAGTGGAAAACTCAAGTCCAAAGTCGCGCGAGTCGGACTCATGAAATTCTTAAGAAGTTCCTGTACTTTTCACAAACCGTTTCTTGCACCGTTTTGGCGGCGGCCTGCTGAGGCGGTTTTCCAAATTCCAGTCGTAATCTCTAAGTGATCGAGTAACCCTCGGGGTTACGCGGGTTACTCGATCCGTCAAAAACAGTGTTTCCAAAGATGATCCGTTGCCGAGATTGCTTCTAGAAACACAGGTTAGTGTCACCCGAGTAACTTTCTCTGTAACCTCGTTTTGAAAAGGATTATGACCGGGTTGGGTTATGACGTCACAAATGTTTACAAACAAATTTTAGGCGGGCTTTCGCTAATGTGTACTATGTCCGTATATAATTGAAAATTAGCGTTCAAATAGGATGAAATAGTAAGATGTGTGTATAGTGTTTAGTATTTTAGCATATTGTGTAAAGGTTTTAGCATGAAAATGAAAATTTATATGAAATTGACATTGAACACAAGCAGCAAATTTGCTGTAAGGCTAGGGCAGTTAATAGTCATCAAAATACAAGTATTTTTATTTTTTCATAAACTTATCTTGCAAGTAATAGTATTACTTTAATTAATTTTATATTCATTTAAACTTTTTCGTATGAATTAAGTTTGTGAATTGCTTTTTACTTAGTTATTGCTGGCTGAACTAACTATCCTACTGATTTGAATTGTTGTGGTACTAGATATAAGGGTCTTGCTATTATTTATTGTTCATTCTTCTCACACAATTGAAATGATGTCATGTAAGTATACAAGTTTGACTAGTTTTGTGAATATAGTTTTATAGAAATATTTTTGGTAAATGTGAAGCGTTTGCCAGTGATCGATTTTTAAGTTTTGGTGCATTAACGTAATTAATTAGATCAAAATAAACAAGTTTTCTTCTGTGCATTTTCCTTCGGAAATGAGTACTATACGAGTTATAGTAGTAAATGACCTAACGCAACTCCAGTCTTCGAAGCAGAAAGTAATTCATCGAGCGCATCGGATGGCAACACTACAATGGACTCTCCCTTCTGACGCGCTCGAATGATCGAGCGCATTCTCGCCATCTAAGACAAAAGTTAACATACCGCTATAACTCATTATTTATGAAGGATAATTTCTATTGTGTTATTAACTAAAAGATTTTAGAAGTGGGTTCAGGCTCTGCGGGGCCAGCAAATAATAAATTACAAAGTACCGAAACGCACTCTACCCAAACTAAACCTACCGCTATAACTCGTTTAATACTAATTTGCGACGGAAAGTGCGTAGAAGAAAGGTTGTTTATTTCAATCTAATTAGCTATGTTTAGGCACTGAAAAGTGAAAAATTGATTATGGTCCTTCCTCTAACGTTTACTGTCATTCAAGTGTGGGACATCTTTGTTTTATGTTCTTCATCTGTTAATTGATGATCCATTTGAAAGATAACTTCATCAAAGCTCTGTAATTTTATGGATATGTTTTGAAATATCTTTCATCTGATATGTTACTCCATATAATCAAATAGTAGATGATAACATTCATGCTGAGAGTGAATTGACACTATTATCATCTATTGAAAAAATCATCTTGGCTTTAAAAATTTGGCACATTTCTTTGTTAAACTGTCAAAATAAGATGCCTTGCGCATTTATGCTAATTTTTAAGTACATCTTGAAAATTTTACAATTAGATTTCAAAGAGAACATCAATTTTGGAATAAGTATATATCCAAAATTATTCAAATAGTGAGTCAGTTGAATAATTTATTGATGTATTTCATTGTTGCTACTGAACTGTTCTCACAGAGTTTTAATTTAGAAAAACCAAATAACTTATATGTTTAATAACCTAATCAAGCTAACTCAAACTTTTTACTCTATTCAGCCATAATGATGGAGTCTCATCTCCTTGCCTAATAGCAAAAATACTTATAAATGTGTTTGTTAAAAGCATCTAGTATGTTCAGCTGATTTAAAGTATTTGTGCTGTACTCAGAACATAAACTCTCTTAACTTGATATTTACTCAGTTATTTTCAATTCAGTAATAGCTATTTTGCATTATTCTGAACTGTAAAAAACCAATGGCATTCAGTAGTTGCTAGTTTAACCCTATATAAATGAATACTTTTTCAAAGAGATGTTTCTTTCCTACTGATTATTTCTTATAACTTATTTTTGTACTCGTATTACTGTTATTACAACCATCATCACTAAGCTGGTTCTGATATGTGGTTGTCACTAATATCAGGCTAGTAAAAAAGTCCTACTTAATGGTGAACTTTAAATAACACAAAAGGAAAGAAATTCAAGCAGAACTACAATGTATTGATGCTATTTTTGATAGAGGACCACAAAGTCTTGTGGGGTGCTGAAGGGTTAATAAAACCAGCTGTGCTACCTGTGCAATTAGTGTGCAAGCTTTCATTCTCATGTTCTGTTCAAAACTTAAAAGAAAAATTCTTGTTCCTTGTTTCATTGAGATAAAAAGAAACCATAAAGGACATATCGTAAATTTTTAACTTGTCATGGTGTTTTTGGAAGGAGAGCCTATTAAGTATGTATTGTAGACTGTATTCTATCACAACAAGTAATTATTGTCCAAAGCAGCCTGATAAAAATTCATTTTAGGAGACTTCTATGTCGATTGTACGTTTAATGTTAAATTTGCTGAAGCAGAATGACTCTCAGAATTTGAAAAAGACAAACAGAAAAAATAAAGGTATAAGCAAAACTCCATAAAAAGCATTTGTATCCCTTCCTTTTTGAGAAAGTACTATAAAATATTCAAGTGGCCTGAAAAAGTTTGTAAAATGAAGAAACACTCATAGTGAGCCTCATTCTTTTCATCAGATTTGTTCCATTTATCTTCTTGATATACATTGTGTCTTAGTGTATTATTATTCAGGAAAACTAATTTGAGTCAGCTTGCAACAGATGTGTGTTTAAGCAAAGAAAAGGAATTTTTTATTCAGTGATATCAACATTATCATAGTGTTGATGAAAGTGGTAGTAGCATCTTTCATTGCATAAATTTGTTTTTTTATGTGAGTAAAAATTGTAATTAAATCAGCTTGGTATCTGAAGCTATGCTCCTTTCCATTTCAGGCACCATCAGTGTTCAAGTTATGAGTATATATCACAGTCCAGTGAAGAGGTCTGATGCCACCAGTTTAGAGTTTCACAAGGATTCTTAACAAGTTTCAAGTGGATATCTGGAAGTTTATTTGTTAGGTAAGTTATTTATATATATTATGGAAAATTTCATTATTATGTATGTGGAAAACTATTGCACTCCAATTGAAAAACTTGTTAATTTAATGTCAGAAGTGATACAAATCATTTATCATGATAAAAACAATGGCCTTGATATTGAGGTGTGTTACATTTGGGCTGTCATCATCACTTATTTCAGTTAAACATGTTTTTTGAAGACCAGGTGAAGAGAATAATTAAATAATATTAATAGACATATTACCAGTAGCTCAGTAATTATATTAATAATTTGAAGCACTTCAAACCTATCCTTTGTGCTTCATCATTTTGAGAGTTCATTGATTTTGTTAGCATCAACTTCTGAGAAGGAGTCCACTTTTGATGCATGTGCATTGAAGGATGTTGATTATAGAATTAGAGAAAGCAAATGTCATCTTTTAATTTCTCAAAATTTGTATACTATAAAATAATATAAATTAAAGTGAGCTTATATACTTCTCTTTTCTACAGTAGTGCAAGTGAGTAGGTCTTTGTCAGCATCAGCCTAGAAGTATTGATTTATATACGACCTGAGTATTCCTCTTCCTCCTAAATCTCTGTCAATCTAAGTTCAATTATTTCAATTTCCAGAGGAATCTACAGCATGTTCATCTAGTGAACTGAAAGAAACTCTTGCAGCAAAGGGTTGAACACTCTCCACTGCAAAGGAACCGAGAATATCTGGGCAGCTTCAGACTCAGCACTGCAGAGTAAAAGCCTAACATGCTGTACAGCCAAGTGGTTTGTTGCATGGATAGGGCACAGAGTTGATGTGTTCTAGTGTTCATTTATTTTTGCTTGTGTTCATTTTTTGCCATTAGAGATTCAAACTTGATTATGATTTTACCTCATTAATGCATGTATTTAACCTTGGTGTGTTGTGCACTGTTTTTAAAATGACTATGATGGAGGGAAGTGTCATACAGAAAATCATATAAATTTAGCAAGTTTTCAGGATTGATACTATTCCTTTTATATGATTGGATGGATGTGAATTGTGAGTGTAATGATCAGTGTTAAAATAAATAGATGCTTCTCATTTTCAACTCTATCTTAGCGCTTCTAGATTTTATATTACAAAATATAGAGATTTTGTGTGGGTTTCTTGAGGTAAACCATATTTTTTGTTTCTATTAAATGTTTTTTTTCAGTCCAAAGACCTGTACTGTGTGATTGACATTTGCTGGCAATGGAATTGATCTAAATCTTGCAATTCATTCATTAATTTCTTGTTTCATTGGGCTGCTCCCTTCCACTGTTAAGAAAACTGTTTAAATCCGATTGATCATTCAAATTGTGTTATAGCTTTGGATGAATACCTATGGCTGTAAAAGATATTTGAATGATTTACAACATACTATCTCTGAGATGGAAACAGAAAACCTTCATGCTTATTCACATCTCTGTTTCCATGTCACTATATCTCGGTCTCTATAAGGTCAAGCTGCTGATATATGTTTTTTTTTTATCACACTGCGTTTTCCCCTTGACGTCCCAAATGGTCAAGAATTAGGTTCAATTTGCGCATTCAAATGATCTTTCTGAGCCCTTCACTAAACACACATGCTCGTCCAACCTGTTCAAATCAAACCTCTCGTTGGTTCAATTACTTATCATTCTGAGTTGTAGGACATTTTTTATTCAGGTACTTTTTCAATGAAATAATCATGCTTTTTAGATACTTTAGCATTTTGGACTAGATGCCTCGTTTTTGTTAACAAAATGGGAAGAATATGGCTTTCGGAGTGTATTATTACACTTTTCCATGGCATTTTGTACCCTCAAATTCACTTTCGCTGTTGAATTCTCAATTTTTTTATTTATTGTGCGCCAACTTCATGTTATTGGGGACTGATATAACTTAACTTCTTTCTATTGTTTATTTTTTACACAAATGACTATTAAGACATACACCACCAGGAGCTGTTCTACTGCAAGAAAGTCTTCTAGCACATGAGGTCCTGCGAGCATTGCAGGAGCTGCAGTCACAGCCACCATGAGGTCGATTCCCAGCAGTTAGATCGTGATCTTCAGAGCGTTCAATCCTTTAAAGGTGTGTTATTTGTTGTTATGCCTGAGGAAGAGTGGTCTAATTACTCCCACTATGCATGGTATCAATTACTTTTTGGTACTCGATTTTGTTTAATGTAGATACAGGGATATTGATTGATTTGACTCAAGGAATAGAAAGCTATGCTCTTAATTTTGATATACAGGGTGTTGTGTATTTGATGCATGTATTTTAACCAGAGATAGAGCTATGAAAAAACCCCTCTTTGGTGATTTTATTGTTTGTAGAATCAAATTTTTAACAAAGTTACATCCCTTCAAAATCTTTTTACCATAAATACTTTTGGTCGTAAAATTTTATTTTTTGTCTGGTTTTCATGAAAATTTAGTTTAGGGTAATAATTAGCCTACTTTCGAAGTAAATATTTTAAATTACTGCAAAATATTGACCCAAAAAGTAATTACAGAGGTCTAAAGTCAAAGCCAAATACGTTTATGTCCTCAACTGAAAATTTACAAAAAACTCATTTCATCACAAAGTTAACGTCAAGAGCTTTCAAGTGATGCAATAAAATTACTGGTTATCTTCCTATTTCCTACTTTACAATCGATTTTCACAACCAAAACAGTCACTGGTTCTGCGTGTAGCCTCACTATAAGGCTGCTACCGTCACCTTGCACCAGCGTGTAACGTAAATTAAGTGGTTTGCAAATTGAAGTACTATGGGCACATTTTGTTCCCGTGTAAATTACCATCAAATTTATACAAAGCTTGCGCTAGAATTTGATTGAATAAACAAGTTACTTGTTTATTAAAAACACAATTTGAAATACTAACACATTGTACAATCACCACATTAAGTTATTTCAATTCACAAGTCCAACAAGTTGGTTTATGTTACACGCCGGCGTGACGTGACGATGGCAGCCTTGTATTGACGCTACACGTTGAGCCAGGCGGCTGTTTTGATTGTGAAAATCGATTGTAAAGTAGGAAATAGGAAGATAACCAGCAATTTTATTACATCATTTGAAAGCTCTTGACGTAAACTTTGTGACGGAATAAGTTTTTGGTACGTTTTCAATCGAGATTTTAAATGTATTTGGCTTTGACTCTAGATCACTCTTATTACTTTTTGGGTTAATATTTTGATGTTTTTAAATAATTAACCTCAAGAATAGGCAAAGTATTACCCCGAACTAAATTTTATCCAAATCAGCCAAGAAATTTAATTTTTATAACCAAAAGTATTTTTGGGGAACAACTTTGAAGTGATATAACTTTTTCAAATTTGATTTTTTTGAACAATTAAAGCACCACAAAGTGTGCTATTGGTAGCTTTATCTGTGGTTAAAATATGTACATGGAATTACACAACATTCTGTATATGAACGTATTGTGCTTTCTCTACTATTATTAGTCTTACTCATCCAAATACTTTGAGTTGTATTTGTTCAAAGGCGATGCACTTACTGCTGATGTAACATTTCAATTGCATATCTGGGGTCATTGTGGTCCTATAATTATTTTTTGCGATGAAATGAATATATTTTTCGTGCTCTTTACTCATTTTTTCTTGTGAAAAATTTAACCAGGTTTATTCATAATATGGCTTCTTAACATTGCATGTAAAATAATTTTTGCTTTACTTATTATCTCTTATGAGTGCAATTTTGCCTCTTTCTACATAGCGGCTTAGCGTAACCGCGTCAACCACGAATTGAGATGGAGTGCTGTTTGTATTGGTGTCTCACACGTTAAGTAGATGTTTGTCTTTCTGTCCTAAATATTTCATCAAAACTTTTGAGATGTGTCTGCATACAGTCCATCTTACATGTGGTCGTTCAGAAAAAGGAAATCATCAACATGTAATACTCGTAGATGCATTTATTGTTCCGACTTTGTGAAAACAAGCTTTTTTTATTGTAGGCGAAAGATCTTGAAGATAGGTTTGCTTCTTTGAATTTTAATAATCACGTGCACATATGAAATTCCAGAATTTTCCTTGTTGTGGACGAGAGGCCAGATGATAAACCTTCGCATCTCAATACCTTAGCCATGCCAGTGGCATCGACGTCATCTGCCTTTGGCTCAAAGCAGGAGTGCCATCGTCTGCTCCTAAGGAGCTGGTGGAGGTGGAGGTGCTGACGTCGGAGAAAATTGGCTTGAGCAGACCTTAATTGCCTGGGAAGTTTTTAAGAAAGTATTTGCTGTGGTTACTATCATTTATTATACCGGGTGTCCCACAGAAATGCCCCTAACTTTTTAATTGATTATATCATCGCTTTAAATTAACTTATATGAATTGTCTTTTTTTCACAATGTAGTAAATTTTGTTTCCTTTTCGAATAATTCAAGTTTTTGAAAATTTGTTGAATAACCACTTTACAATGATCGATTTACTGAAAGAGGTAGAAAAACTAATTGTTCAAAGGAAAAGTTTTTAAAACAATTTCAATATTCTTCCTTAGTTTTGTACTTCCCAAAAATTTTTTTTCACTCGCAATGTAGTAAATTTTGTTGTTAATGCGTATCCTCCAACATTAATACTTCGTTGACAACGAATTGAAGAAGTGTATCAAGAACTGAAAGGAAACGGTGAAATAATCCACACAACTCTTCATTCAATTGTGGCTAGAAGTTAAGTTTGCCTTGAGAGAAATGGATGGTATGTGGAAGGATTCTGAATAGTTTTATTTATTCAAACGTTATTTAAGGTTATTATTTGTTACTCTTTTAAATTTTTGTTTGTTTGGTTTCTAGGAAAGTACAAAGTAAGGAAGAACCTCAGTATTGTTTTAAAAAATTTCCTTGAAACAATTAGCTATCCTATCCCTTTTAGTAAATCAATCATTGTAAAATGGTTATTCGATCAGTTTTCAAAAACTTGAATTATTAGAAAAGAAAACAAAATTTACTACATTGTGAACAAAAGACAATTCAAATTTGTTAATTTGAAGCGGAGATATAATCGGTTAAAAAGTCGGGAACATTTTTGTGTAGTAGACGTAACAGCTCCTACTGCAATATTTCTTCCATTTCAATGCGATGCATAATAACAATCACCTTCAGTGTGCTTTCATTACAGTAAGCCGTAAACGAAGAATAATTGTGTGATCGCATTTTTACAATGAGTCGTAATGTCAGGAAAGTGAATTTTCTTTGATGCGTAATCATTACAGTGTATTTTGAAATTAGGGCCCGTTGTTAGTAAACCAAGCATTACAGCAAATGTTTATTTGAAAATATTTTAAAGGAACTTGGCTGTGGTTTATTCTGTTCAACAATACTTGGTGTTAATGTAGAGAGAAAGAAATATGCTTTTAGTATTTGCATTCATTCTCCTCCACCAATGCAATAAAAAAATTAATGCAATACTGTAATGCCCAATTTTGAGTAGAGTATTATTGTTCGAAGCAATCGCATTGTATTGAGTGCAAATGTTATAACAAATTTCATGTTCAAAAATTGTCCGTCTTGTAGGTTTAAGCTATGAATTAGTTTAACCTATCATAACGTCAGCTTAGCGGCTTGGCTGTAAATCTATGTGTGCGTTATATTGACCCGTAGTTTAGAACTGAAACATTTTTTGTATCATTTAAACAAAGAATACAACGCATCAGCCAAATTAAGAGGAACTATGCTGTGATAGTTTTCATTCATCATCATGCATTATGATTACATATAAGAGAGGACCGGTGCCGTGATGCTGTCACCCCTCGTGCCGCTCTCGACTGCGCTGCTGTATAAACATACACTTACCCAAGCGTTGGATGGTAACGAGCTAATTTTAGATTTATTCTTTATATTTTTGAGCTAATTTTGATTTGATCATCCATTGCTATAGACCAGCACCCTCAAGTGTCTAGCTCTATTATTCAGGCCTGTCATTTGCGTTCACATTGCTTCCTTTAGTTCTTATGCATACTTAGCAATTTCTTCTTCGCCCTTTTTCAAAATTGCTGTTTCAATACGCAGGGTATCCTGTACTAGAGAACACTTCGTGCGTGGACTGTTTTATGGTCCATACTAGAAATTCCTAGTCCTTCAATCTCGTCAGGTTGCCTTCATTGTGGATTAGAAATTCTTGAATTAATAATAATACTGACAGTGTCGATCATGCCGAGTGTTAATTATTCTGTTCAAATAAGTTTTTCATCCAATTTATAGAGCTTAAAAGGATGTGAAGCGAAAATTGCACCGATTTCCATAGCATTGCCTGTTACAGTCGATCCTCGAGTTATGTATCATCTTACGCGGATCTAAAGTGAATAAATATTAGTCTCAGCTGGACAACTAGCAATGCTCATTCTGAGATGCAAATAATTTGTACCGATTTTCTTCATTAAAGTTGAGGTTTTCATGATATTCATAACTTGAAGATCGACTGCAATGATTGTACTATGTTTCCATTTCTTCTCCATTTTCAATCATTCAATCGATAGCTCTTTACCTACCGTTGTTAATTATCCAATTATTATTACAGTAAATAATGACAAGTCACTACGTTTTCTTTCATTCCTTATTTATACTTCATTTATTTGAACGTAGAATAGCTTGTTACTTCATGAAGTTGATTTCCTTAATCATCTGTATGGTGAAGACCTATATTTTAGCTGGACCATAAAGATAATATACCGTGATGAACTCTTTTATTGATAAGAAAAATGAGGTATCATTCTGTTTGAAAGTATTTATACTCAAAACAAAATACTAAAGCTACCTAATGAAGTTAGCATAATGATTATCATGGATGCTAGCTGAGTATCTTGTTGAGGAATTACATTCAAAACAACAGAAAAGATACTGAAAATTATTAACATTGAATTTCAAAGCTAGAAAACTTATGCATAATTAGAGGAGAAAAGCGAGTAAAGCCTAACGCTGCCCTCACTTCCATACTTAGGAAAGGAAGGAGAGAGGAGTTATTACAGCATAATGACAACCCCCCTTACTGCTGAACGTGTGTAGCTGTCAATATCTTTGCATTAGAGCCTTTGCGTACCTCACTGTTAATTATACAGCCCTGCAACATGCAATTTATTGCCACACCCACACTGATCAACAGTATAACAAGTGATGAGCATGATGTTGCCGATCAAACAGGTGTACTGTACATGTGCTTTATTCCCTTATATTAAAACCTAATGCAAATACATAACAAGGTTCTATCTTTTACATCTGATCTGTATTCCATTCAATTTTTTGAGCTTGAATTATGCATAAAAACGTTAATTTTTTAAAACAATTCAGAGACATTTTGTAACCAAATCATCTGTTCCACTCACTCTAATCTAATATCACAATGACAAATGTAGTAGTTTTAATCTAACCATTGTAACACTCTTGACTTGGCCAGAAGAAACAACACAGTCTCTTTTGAAGTTGTTTTTGAAGCAAGATATCACAACACCATGAGAGCTTCTGAAAATTTCATTTGATGCATAGGACAAAGCTTGCTGGAATAGTCTTCTGTTGGAGAAGGTTTCCGAATATTTTTGAGCTTGGAAAATGCCTGCTAACTGATTCTAATGTCCTTAGAAAATTCTGAGTTATCCATCTGAAGGAATTTATAAGGGAATGAATGATCAAAGTATATCTCATGCCTGCAAAAAAAAAGAAAATTCCTGATTATTTCTCTCATAAACTACTAGCCTAAAAAATTCACATTTGCAATACTTCATTTATATACATTGATGAATTAAAAAATTGTGATAGGGTTGAGAGCTGCCAACTACTTGTAGATTAACTAATAGTTTTCATGAAGGCTCGTAGAGTAACTCTACTCAATTGCTTCAACAAAGAACAAAATTAGGTTTACTCTAAGTAAAGTTATTGCACTAGATTATCTTGACACCAACTGCACAGCTCAGTCAATTTTATGCTACTTGATTTCTCAATCATCAGCTGTAAAAAAGCACTTCATAACCAGGAGCAAAGCTTCATAACTGTGCATTGTAGACCACTACTAAACATTGCCCCAGAACCAGCATTGGCTGAGAATAGATTTTTCAATATTGTTCATGTTATTTCCTAAAGTAGAAATTCAAATTTAAATTTTACAAATAAAATAATTAAATAAATAAAGCACTCAAGTGAGATAAAATTATTGCTATTATATAACAGAGTGTATGAGAATTTAATTATTCGTAACCTTTGGAATAAGATTTACACATCAAACATCACTTTCTCAAAAACACACACAATATATAACAAAGCTACTAATATGGAATTAGGTGTATATATTAATATCTAGCGTGAAGCATTGTCTACAAATCAAATCATTGACGGAGTTAAGCGTCAGTATAAAACATAATTATTATTATCATACTCTGAAATTCAACTTTCGTAATCAACTCCAATAAAAGAGCAAGTTAATCAGCTGATTCAATGTTTGTTTACAAACAAGGCCTAAGTAACCCCAAAATGGCAAAATCGTGTTCACAGTGGCGTTTCCGGATCTTGTTAAGAGTTACTCCAGAGAGAGTTACGCGGGTAACTCTCGGTATCGCGTCTCCTTGCGGATTATGATCTTCGCTACGGCAACGCGGGTTAACGGGCGACGACGGACAAGAAAAGGGCGTGTGACTCTTTCTTTATTTCGGTATCCGTGGCGCCGTAAACTGCACAAACAGGTATAGTTCAGACTCGGACCAGCGATTGCATGACAAGAGAATTCCTAATTTAAGATCATAGTCGACTGTCCAGTTACCATATATAGTACCGCATAACAAGAAAGGAAATTCATACCTCGAAGGTATATGAGAAGTAGCTGAGTGAGACATAAGAGGCTAAATAAAGCTAGAACTAGGTATGATATTCTAATGACAGAAGAGCAATAAGAGTAGTCACGAGGCATTGTCATGGGAACAACATAGCACAATGATAATTCATAACACAATTATTATTATTATATAGGAAAATTTTAGCCTCCCTTAACCACGACAAAGATGTTCCAAGAGAGGAAAGAGGAAGGCACCATTTAGTATGGAGTTGAGGGAACGCGGAATCTATGCACAAGATGCACAGGAGCAGTGAGCTAGGAAAGAAGTCCATGAAACAAGAAAGGGTTTCTGTTGCATTGACAGGGAAGAAAATAAGTCTCTAGTTGAGGAGCACATTGCCAAGAACACCCTGCCAAAGAACACATTGCTGGAAAACACATTTAAAAAAAACACATTTCATTCTCTACATGGAGACTCGTTAACTTGTTGTAATCTTTGGGCTAATCAAGTGCTACAAAGGCAACGGTTGCATCCTCGATAGAACAATCTGACAACGCTTTAGAATACTTACAGACAGTGGGGGAAGGTCCCTCACGCTAGAAAAACTCGGAATAACTTATGTACATCTACATGAAGAATGACTACTTATTTTTCTTTGCTCTACCTGTGGGAAGGGAAATGATTAAAGATTAGGTCTCTGATGCAGGGACAAGCTACTTAGGTTACAGCAGATCAGTCAAGAAATCCTATCATTAAAATTAAAAACGGCTATCTCATTGACCAGCCTAATACTGAAAGGTTTGACACGCTCGCCGATTTTTGAATGGCTCAGTTTAAACACGGGACAACAAGTACACATTGACTAACGTCGCCTTGAACACACAAATCACATGGGCTAGTGGTCTCATAAATTTCTGTGCCTATTCTCAGTCTACCTTTGAGAATGCTTTAACTTTAGGCTTCCACCTTACTGACTGGCGCAACTTGCCCAGCACAGCTCATAGGGGAGGAGCCAACAGATAGACAAATATTTTAATTTATTTTATATCTTTTTCTTAATAAAATTTTTGAGAAGTTACAATACAAAAGAAAGGAAAAAATTAGGTTTCCAAAAAGTTAGTACAAAGTTCAGCACGATGAGCCATTATAAATTTCTCAATATAAAACGACTGATGTCTAATCTATGGAAGAACCACAATAAGTTTTTAATTTCTTTAACAGTGATTTTACCAACTGAGGGCAAAGCAGTAAATATGTCATCCTAGTTTGCTGCACGACAAAAAGGCATGAATAGAGGTTAAACTTTCAACTGACTAGCGAAAAGGAAAAACATTTAGACGTTGATACAGAATCACTTTGAACAATGAAAGAAAAAATAGGAATCAGTTTATCAGTTAAAACCACACATTCACTGAACCTGTCTGATACTCCAGCTCTCCCCATCTTGAGTTGCTAAATCTTAGCATGAGAATGCACATGTTAAGCCTAACCTCAGTCAAATTCATTTGACAGGTAAATCTGTAAAATCACACATTTTGTATTGTTGTGCGCTAGCGGGATTTCTATCTTCGCTTCGGCACACAATGGAACGGAAGGCGCAAGGATTCCAAAAGAATGCGAGGTTTCTTCGGTTTTATTTTTTATCCAGACGACTCCGTAAATCTGCCCAGACAGGTATGATTCAGACTCGGACCAGGAATTGCATGACAAGAAAATCCTAATTTAAGATCATAGTCGAATGATCAATTAATGTATATGGTGCTGCATAACGAGAAAGGAATCTCCTACTTCTTGAGCAAGACACAGAGAACGGCTAAATAATGTTAGAACTAGGTATGATATTCTAGTGACGGAATTCGTAACACAATATTCATTATTACATAAGAAAGTTTTAGCCTCCCTTAACCACGACAAAGATGTTCCAAGAGAGGGAAGAGGAAGGCACCATTTATATAGCACCGCACAACAAGAAAGTAAATTCATACCTCGAGGGTACACGAGAAATAACTGAGTGAGACATAAGAGGCCATAGAATAGTAGCACATAAAAAAGGGAATTCGCCGCCCTGCTAACGACGTAACACAACGACAATTCGCATTAATATTACTAGTATTATTATATAAGAAAGTTTTAGCCTCCTTTAACCACGACAAAGATGTCCCAAGAGAGGAAAGAGGAAGGCACCATCTAGCGTGGAGTTGGGGGAACGCGGAATCTACGCACAAGGTGCACAGGAACAGTAAGCTAGGAAATAAGTTCACAAAACAAGAAAGGTTTCCGTTGCATTGACAGGGAAGAGAACAAGTCTCCACCTCCCCTTTAAAAATTCATGCCGTTTTTAGGTCGACAGGTAGCAGAACACAGTGAAAGATGGCCGTTGAAGGTCAGAACGTTCCTCTGTCGGCCGCTCTCGACCAAAATTTGCCGTTCGACGGCTATCCGCTAGTCTCATTTAGACGGAAACAAGCCGGAAAAATCGAGCCCTTGCCCAAAGGCGGATTCAAGAGGAGAATGTCGCTTGCGTTCGACCTATTTGATTAACAGTCGAGCAACGGTTTTCTGGAAGCTACAGAAAATTCTTTAGAATATCTTAAGTGCAACTTTAGATTTTAGTCTAACACTCGTAACTTTAGAAATAATTCACCTGTTGAGTTCAAATTACTCTCAAATGAAAGATAAAAACATTCTTAAGGGAAAATCGTACATACCAACATTCTTGAGCACTCTCTGACAGCAAAATTCATTTGCCATGAAAATTACAGTCGGTAGCTGCCGAGGAAAACTTGCTAGTCAAAGCTGTCAACTGAAAAATGGTACATTTACCTAAAACTTTACCTTACGGATAGTTATGATGGTATAAGGTATTTAAATGTCAATTTACATTTTGTATAGTGTACATTAAATAGTATTATCCTGTTTTTCATCTGAGCCAAATTTTTATTTCCATTCGAGTTAGAGATGGCAACACTGCTCGCACACGTGACAAGTCTGACTCAAGCTGCTCAAGCAAGCCTTTTCGCGGCAGTAATTCGAACGGTGTTGCGCGTCACAGGTGTTGTGGTGGCTTCTCATTATGCAATAAGTTTTTTCACGCAATGTCAGAATGTATTTCAGTGCGAGTGTGTAGTACGTTGAAGTGTCTCTTATTTCTGAAAAAATTTCTGCTCTAAAAAGGTATGAGGTGTTCGCTCTCACTCGAGTTTCTTATTCCATTGAAGACGTTAAGCCGGTATGGCATGTTGTCAAGTGCCTGATGAGGGATTGACCTTGTCGTCTCAATAATTTTTGAGTGGGAATGAATAGTAATATACATATATTAATGAGAAGGAACAATTACGCACTTAAGGTCAATCAGGAATCAGGATTGCACTACTGTGCGGCCAATGTTGATTTCATATGTGGTAGTGCACAATTGTATATACTTCAAAATTTAAACTGCAGTTTAAAGAAGCAATAAAAGCAAAATATAATAGTGTATGTTTATTCACTATTAATTTCATTCATATTTTACAGTAAGTGTTAACACAATTTAGCTTCAAATTTTCAAGTTGTAGTATAATTCCACTTGAGAAACCTTTGACAAGCAACAATGTGCAATGTTTTCAATTTAGATGTACATATGGTATCGGTATCGGCCTTTTTCTATTATCAGTACATCGCTAGTTTTCAATTTTTGGTAAGAAAAGTAAACTTCAGAAATATCTGACGAGCTGTATTATAAAATTAAGGAATAACAATGATGAGAGAAGAATAGGTCAATAGTTTACTTAAATTCGTTCGCGGAAATTAAGAATTCTGTTTCAAAAAATCTCTAAAGGAACACATTTAAGAACGTTTCAAATGAATGACATTTTGCTCGCTGATGCGTAATTTTTGAGTTTTTAATCTGTGAAGTTATAGGAACTTAGTATATAAAAATGGAGAAACGGACGCGTAAATATGATGTAATACGGCATAACATGATGCTAGGTTAAATTAGGTTAGGTAACGTTAGATTAGCTGAATAAACTAACCTAACATAACTTAACTTAGCCGTACTGACACTGATGGTTACCGCCAAAATACTGGGCGTGTTTCAAGAATGCAGCTACGATGTAGACGATTATATAACGTTATTTTTACCTGAACGTAATTCATGTTATAGCTCGAAAATTACGTATCAGCGAGCAAAATGTCATTCGTGCTCTTTTAGTGATTCTTTAAAACAGAGGTCGTGATTTCCGTGAGCACATTAAAGTAAATACTGACCGAAGAAAAATCCTTAATCACCTGATGAACCTCAGCATTATCGATGAGTTAGGGTTGAATTATGCTTTAAATTGAGGAGCGTCCTACCAGCAAACGTTGTGTGATCGTAGGCTAGTGATGTACAGATATATCGGTAGCGGCAAAATCTGGCCGATATTTCATGGATACTTCCCAATAATACGTATTTTATCGTGAAAATGATGGTCATAAATCATGAAAGCAAAATTAAATAAAGAGCCTATTCATTCATAGTAAATTAGTTAGCTAACTGTTCAATTACAGAGTTTGATCAGGCCCGCTAAGTGAATCTACTACGTTGAATTCCCGATGTCACGAACGGTCTGTAAGTGAAAGCTTCGTCGCCTAAATAGTTAAACACAGAAGGGACGTAAAATTAGTATACTTTTACAACTGAAACCTATATAGTTTGAACCAATTTCCATTTCTTAAAGTATGTGACAGGCTAACAAAAATCAAACAAATTAAATATAGTTGAAGGTGCATTTTAAAGTTTTCATAAATTTAACATAGAAATAACTGAAAATTTTATTTTCATTAAGCTTGTAGATCGTAAAGTATTACAAAGCTAATTATTTTATTTTAATTAAGCATGTAAATCGCCGTTCATTACGAATCTAGCATTTTTCTTCATTTTAATGTTTGAAAAATTCATGAACAATCTTATAATTGGTTGCGTTTGCGCATCTTTCCGGTTTCGGATCCTATCGAATTTTAATGTTTTCTTTTCGTCAAAGTATGTATTTTGGTGTGAAAAACATGAAAATGATAACTATTTTGTGGAGAAATAATTGTTTTGGTTCATGAACAATCTTATAAGATTGTCGTGAATTTTTCAAACGCCTTAAAATAGAAGAAAAATGCAGTATTCCTAAAGTACGGTGATTCACATGCTAAATTCAAATAAAATTATTAGCTTTGTAGTATTTGAAGATTTACGTAAAATTAACACTCCTTAGTCGGACCATCATTAAAAAATTTAAAGACGAAGAATATAGCACGGATAGGTATATTTAATACAATTTAACGAAGCTAAATTTAAACTATGTGAAATAGTCACTTTTAAACGTTTCGGAGACCAGCTCCATCTTCAGTGAGTCTGAAAACATAAAAACCAAAATTGGTTAGTTCATGACAACAATGAGAAAAGTGACAAAGTGATCGGTAAGAAAAAAAATCAATACAAAAATTTCTAACGGATGTGAACTATTAGTATTATTTAAAGATGGCTTCTATTTGGCAATGTGAATGGATTCTAAAATGCGCAAATCTAACTCGTTAGGTGCAGAGCATAAAATAGAAAAATTGTCCTCGGAAATACGGCAGCTACACTGTTCGGTATGAAGGCGGATTGATGAATGAGGAGGTTGAGCCACAGAACATTTACATAATCTGAAGGTTTTCTCTCCTTAACTGCACTCGAAGTTGTAGCTGCATCTGTCAGGTTCACGTCCGGGTGTCCTGTATGGTTTGCCAAAAATCCATAAGTTAGACTTTCCATCTAAATTTCAATTTCGTCCCATTTTTTCTGCAGTGAATATGCCTAATTTTAACTTAGCACGATTTCTATTTCCTGTGTTAAATCCTTTGACTGTAAATGAATATACTCTTGGTAACTCAACTCAATTTTTTAAGGAGATCGTATCGTGTCAAAATGCTGATAAAGTTACTATGGCTTCATTTGATATTGAAAGTTTATTCAAAAATATTCCACTTGCAGAAACCATCGAAATAATTATAAATTCCTTGTTTGCTTAGCCTACTGATACAGTTTTAGGTCTAGGCAAATCTTATTCTAAGACGCTTCTCGAACTGTCTGTTATGAACTCTATATTTGTGTTTGCAGGCAATTTGTATAAACAAATCGAAGGCCTGGGGTCTTCCATTATGACCCACATTTGCAAAAATTTTCATGTGTCACTGGGAACAAAAATGGCTGGCCGATTGTCCTGTGGAATTTAAACCAGAATTTTATCGCCGTTACATTGATGAGACGTTTTTGTTGTTTCGTGATCCAAGTCATGCTCAAATGTTCAGGGAATATTTAAATGAGAAACATTCATCAATAGAATTTACAATCGAAATTGAGAATAATGGCTCGTTATCTTTTTTGGACTGAAATTACTCGAGTAGGTAAAGCTTTCACTTCTTCAGTTTTTCGTAAGGCTACTTTTACTGGATTGGGCATAAGTTTCTACAGTAACTGTAGCTATATACTTAGAATTAATGCGATTAAAACCTTATTGAATCGTGCCTACAACATTTGCTCTAGTTTTGTGGATCTGCATGCTGAATTTAATTTTTTAGTCTCATTTTTTTTTGTAAAACGGATTTCCTTCCTCAATTGTTCATGCTCTTATTAAAAAATTTTTAGCCAAGAAATATTCAGATATTAACGATGTCGCCGATTCGGTACAATAGCTCTACTGTGTATTTCCATATTTTGGTGATTTTACGAGCAAGATGTGCCGGGATATTGAAAACCTTTTTGAACACCATTTTCCTGGGCTAAAATTGAATTTTATTACTGTGAATCTGCTGCGAGTTGGTTCTTTCTTTTGGTACAAAGATAGGATTCCTAAGCGGATGCGGGCATCCCTGGTATATAAATTTAGTTGCGTACAGTGTACGTCTGGCTACGTCGGCATGACGACACTGCTTTTTTACGTAAAGATCGCCCATGGCACCGCGGAGTAAGCTTTCGAACCGGGAGACCTTTAGGTCAACCTCCTCATTCACCAATCGGTCTTCATACTGAACAGTGTAACAGCCTTATTTCCGAGGACAATTTTTCTATTTTATGCTCTGCACCTAACGAGTTAGATTTGCGCATTTTAGAATCCCTTCACATTGCCAAAGAGAAGCCACCTTTAAATAATGCTGATAGTTCATATCCGATAGAAATTTTTTATAGATTTTTTTTTACCTATCACTTTGTCACTTTTCTCATTGTTGTCATGAACTAACCAATTTTGGTTTTTATGTTTTCATACATACTGAAGATGGAGCTGGTCTCCGAAACGTTTAAAATTGACTACTTCTCATATTTTAAATTTAGGATCGTTAAATTGTATTAAATATGATACCTATCCGTGCTGAATTCTTCGTCTCTAAATTTTTATTGAAGATTTACTAGATAAATTAAGATCGAATTTCCAGCTTTTTCTATAATAAATTTCAAAAACTTCAAAATACACCCTCAACTTTATTTATATAATTGGTTGGATTTTTGTTAGCCTGTTTAGTTGTAAAAGTATAATAATTTTAGGTCGCTTCTGTTTTCAACTATTCATGCTACATAGCTTTCACTTACTGAACGTACGTGCCTCATCGGGAAGTCAAAGTATTAAATTCAGTTAGCGGGCCTGATTAAACTCTGTAATTCAACAGTTACCTAACTAATTTGCTAGGTATGAACAGCCTCTTTATTTGATCATGCTTTTACTCTCATGATTTATGACCTTCATTTATATGATAAAATACGTATTATTGGAAAGTATCGGCCGGATTTTACCAATGCCAGTAAAATGACCGATACCGATACATCGGTACATGAATAATTTTATGACAGGATTTTATAAATATTTGTCAACGTTTCGATCTGAATTTCGAATAAAAAAAGTAAACCATTTACATTTTTGGGCCACGGCCAAAAAAAAAGACTGTTTGCTGCATTGGCTACTCTGGCTGAAGCTTCATAAAAACATGACGCTGAAACTCACAAGAGTCGTTTTCTTCTATTTCGCATGGAGTTGAGTTTGGACCCGTAACTTCTGGTGAAGATGGCGATTCTTCAGAAGAAACAAGAGATGGAAGAAATGTAGAATGCTGGTCTGCAGAGGCACCATTTCAAGAGCAAGGGCCCAACTATTAGCTTCACCACATCGGTCAATTGGTATTTATCACGATTTATCTTTGTGGTGGGGCTGGTAGAGACGGCAATGTGAGCAACGTAAACACAACAAAATGTGGAAACCAAGCCTGAATTTTCCCTCGTCAGTCTTCAGCAACCTCTGAATTGAAGGACGTCCTTGAAGGTGATCAACGATGTGTTCAGATACATATTTGTGTGTGTGGGAGGGCGGGTGTGTGTGTGTGTCTGTGTGTCTGTGTGTGAGGGGGGGTTATGGGTGTGTGGGTGCGGGGGGAGGGGTGAGTGTGTGGGGGGGGGGAGGGGTGTGTGTGTGGGGTGGCGGGGGGGGGGATGTGTGTATATGAATAGCCAGTGTAACTAAGTTCGGGCAAGGTCGATCTGCTGCCGCGGGAGGCCGGTACAAAGTCGAGTAAGGTCGGCAGAGAGCCGATACATAGAATGGAGAAGCCGCGGAAGGTCGAATTGGGCCGCGGAAAGTCGATATGTAGTCGATAAAGGTGGGAATTTCCGAACAGCTGCAAAGGTAATTCAATGGTTTTGTAGCCGTTTTTTCCTGCCATAAAAAGGGGACATGGCGACCAAAAATCGGCTGCTTTCCCGAATAAAACACGGCTAGAAGTCTTGCCTGCTGCGGCACATAATCGACTTGAAAACGTCTTATTTTTTTAACTGGGCTACGGAGCACATTGCTAGGAACACATATCTAAAGACACATTTGCAATACCACTGGTTACCACCTTGATATAACAACCTGACAATACTTCTTAGAATACTTACAGACGGTGGGAGAAGGTCCCTCACGCTAGAAAATCTCGTAAAAGCCTATTTACATCTAAAAGAGAAGCGGCTACGTATATTTCTTTGCTCTACCTGTGGGAGGGGAAATGATTAAGATTAGGTCTCTGATGCAGGGATAAGCTACTTAGGTTACAGCAGATCAGTCAGGAATCTTATCAATTTGGATAACAGCGGATATCTCATTGGCTAGCCTAATACTGAAAAGGTCTGACACGCCTCGCCAGTTTTTCTTTTTTAACTGGCTTGATTTTAAATACAGGGCACAAGTACACGTTGACCAACATCGCCCTGAAACACAAATCACCTGGGCTAGTGGTCTCATAAATTTCTGTGAGACAAATATTTTTCCTTATTTTATATCCGTTTCTTAATGAATGTTATGAAGATTGCAATACAAAGACAAGAAAAAACATGTTTCCAAGTTGGTACAAGTTTAGCACGGTGTATCATTGTGAATTTGTCATAATCAACAACTGATGTCTAATCCATGGAAGAACCACAACATAGTTTGTATTTTTAGTACACAAATCTTTCAATAGTGAAGCAGTGGTTGATTTGTATTCTTAATTGAGTGTAAAATCGTGTTAGTTTTGTGTTAAACTATGAATGTAATAAACTTAAAATAAAATCATCTGTGTCAACTCAAATGCATTGAAATGTCAGTCTTTCCATGTTACATTTACTGCCTATGACACTGTTTACAATGTTATATTTACTTTCCATGACAACATGCTTACATAGCTTGACTATTATGCAAATATTGCTGAGCAAAAAAAAACATTTAGACGTTAATACAGAATCACTTTGAACCATGAAAGAAAAATAGGAATCAGGCAAGTCTGTGAAAACCACTCACTCACTGAACCTGTCTGACACTCCAGCTTTCCCCATGCTGAGTTGTTAAAACTCAGCATGAGAATGCACATATTAAACCTAACCTCAGAGTTAAATTATTTAACAGGAAAACCTGTGAAAACCACACACTCACTGAACCTGTCTGATACTCCAGCTTTCTCCATCTTGGGTTGTTAAAACTTAGCATGAGAATTCACATATTAAACCTAGCCTCAGAGTTAAATTATTTAATTGACAAATCTGTAAAATCACAGTGTTCAGCTAAAGTACCGTTAACCTAGATAGAATCTGACTAATTTCCAGCATTACACTGCAGCTGCAGAGCGCACCAGATTCACAACATCACAACGGCTAGTCTGACTCAATGTGGGCGATTCACCGGCCGCCAGAAGCATCATCGAATGCTCTAGAAACCGGCCGTTCACCGCTATCAACACGATACGAGGCCTGTCGAAAAAGTATCCGACCTTTGGCCAGAAAAAATACTTCAACAACCTGACGGGGTTGGGACCCTAATCCCCTTCAAAGTAGGCTCCTTGTGCTTCCACACACTTAGCCCACCGATCCTTCCACTGCCGGAAACACCTCTGGAAGTCTTCTTTTGGAATGGTGTTCAGCTCTGTCGTCGCGTTCCACATTATCTCTTCTCTACTCTCAAAACGGGATCCTTTCAGTGGTGTCTTCAATTTTGGAAACAACCAGAAGTCGCAAGGAGCCAGGTCTGGAGAGTAGGGAGGTTGGCGAACGGTCGTAATTCCATGTTTGGCCAAGAAATTGCGGATCAAATGGGATGAATGTGCGGCCTGCCACAACGCCTGCCACAACGCTGCTCACTCTCCGCTGATGTGCGGCCATCTTTGAATCGGTTGAACCACTCCTTAATTTGTGTTACACCCATAGCATCTTCCCCAAACACCTGCTGAATCTTACGAATTGTTTCAATTTGAGAATCACCAAGCTTTTGACAAAATTTGATGCAGTGTCTTTGCTCAATTCGTTCAGTCATCTTGCAAGAAAACTAAATCCGACAAACACTTAGAACAGCACCTTACTTGGCGACCACCAGCCAGTGACTGGCCCAAGTGAATGCGGTGAAAAAAGTCAAGCATGCGCATTAAGATTCCTCCTTCCACCGTGCACAGTGGCGCCGCCTTAGAATCACTACTTTGCGCGGGAAAAATTAAGGTCGGATACTTTTTCGACAGGCCTCGTATATGCAAAGCAATCGACAAATATAGCTAGTAAAGGAACACGTTCAAGTTAAATAGATTTCTAACACGAATTCACTTTTAAAAGACACAGAAACTTAAGATTATCCGGGAACCTGTTCCTCCCACGCACTTCAAACAAATAGAACGCT
The DNA here is from genome assembly GCA_030386875.1 of Morinoia aosen. NCBI lineage: Eukaryota > Metazoa > Arthropoda > Malacostraca > Amphipoda > Talitridae > Morinoia > Morinoia aosen. The sequence continues at coordinate 76,217,358 of CM059557.1, forward strand.
GGCGTCATTCTTGCGGACCAGCGCGGATCCACAGAATGTTGCCGAAATAAAATTGTCAAAATTCTTTAATTTTTCGTGTCTTGTAAGACGCGACACATTCAGTGTTCTGCTAAAATGCGGTTAATCTAGAATCTGATATTTCTAGCATTACACTGCAGCATACTGGCTCTAGAACGCACTAGATTCACAACATCACAACGGCTAGTCTGTCTCAATGTGGGTGGTTCACCGGCCGCCAGAAGCATCCTCGAATGCTCTAGAAACCGGCTGTTCACCGCTATCAAACACAGGTTGTATGAAGGCAATCGACAAATATAGCTAATTTACAAACACGTTTGGATTAATAAGTATCTGACACAAATTCACATCACCAAAGGACACAAAACTTAAAATTATCCGGGAAGCGTTGTTTCCCTTGTGCGCACTTCGTTCGAAAAACACGCTGCGTCAGTCTTGCGGACCAGCGCGGATCCGCAGAATGATGCCGAAATTAAATTGGCAAAATTCGCGTCTTGTAAGACGCGACACTCCCCCCCTTTGGTGGCTTTGGCCACCAATAACTGCCTTCGGGAGGGGGGGGGGGCGCTGGGTAAGGGCTAGTTCAGTGGTGGGACGCCCCACTCGACGTGCTCATCGCAGTCGTCTCGCCCCGCGAGACGCGTCAGTGTTGTCTTCAGCGACGGGTGGGTGGCCTTCCACCTGCTGCGCGGGCGTGGCTCATAGAGGAGTCCTCTCTGCCTCCCCGACCAACGACGAACTTTCCGTCGCTGGCGGGTGGTGGACCTCTGTAGGGGTCCTGGTGTTGTCTCCTGGTCTTTCTCGACGCTGCCCGGCATTCCTCGTGCGTCGGCGAGTGCGTCATGCTCGTCCCGATGCTTCGGATTCCGACGGCAGCTTGTCGCGTAGACGGTACTGAGAGGCTGGTTAAGGGAAGATGGAGGTGGGTGCTTGGCGTTTCCTGGAGGGTCGGGAGCCGCAGGGCTGCCTCCCCCTTTGCTTAGCCCATTCTGTCGAGCTCTCTTATCAACAGATGTGCGCTCAGCATGGTGCGCGTCGTACTTTCTCTTCAGATCACCAGGGTACGGAAGCTCCCGTTTCAGTCTCTTCTTGGACTTCGGTGATGCGCTGTCTGGATCGCACCGAGCGTCCATTTCATCGTTTGTTGCTGACTGGTTGATAAATCTCGTCGTTGGCGGGGCTTCCGCTTGATTGTCTTCCTCTGCCCTTGTGTTTTTCATCTTTTCAGGGTCTCCGCGATCGTCGGGGGGCCGCGGATGAGAGGTTTCATCGCTGTGCTGCTGGGTAATAGCGTCTACTCCTGAGAACGGTTCAAGGCATGTCTCCGGGCCACAGGTTTTGAGAGCGGCTTCGGCTACGATTCTTGCGACTGTGTAAGAGTGCTCTCCTTCGGGGCTGACGTCGTCGTTCACCTTGCCGACCACTGCCCAGCCTAAGGCCGTGTGGTGGACGAACGGAGCCTTACGGCGTTGTTTGTCGGAGTGGCTGTAGAGTAGGTCTCCACAGTCCGTCCCCAGGAGCACCGCGACTTCTGCGTGTTTGTCCAAGGGCAAGAAATGGTCAGGGAAGTGCGATATCTCCGGGGTTCTTGCGACGCGTTCGTAGGTCGCGACTGCTCTCTTTCTATCGGGGATGGAGTTGCATTTCAACATTGGTGGGAGCTCGAATGTTTGGTCTTCGGACACTCCCTTTATTTTCAGCCCTGACACGCGTCTGCCGTATCGAACGGCGGATTGATCGGTCTGCGTCTCTAGCTTGTAGTGAGTATCAGGGGTTGTCACGCGAAGGGCGTTCAACAACTTGGGAGAGCAAAAGGAGGTTGTACTTATCTCGTCAAGGATTACGTAGGCGCGGCACGACCGACCCGTGTTCTCGTCGATAACGTCTGCCAGAACAACTTTGCTGCATGCACCCTTTTCGGCTGTGGGCAAGCGAGAGGCCAGGGCCACGGCTCTCAAACTCTCACCGAGTTCGCTCTGAGCCCTGTCGTCGCTCGGTTCTCGACTGGGTCTCTCCTGACGAGTGGTTTCACTCGAATTTTCTGCTGCTCGCCTGTTGATGTGAGCAGCCGTGCTGTGACTGCTGGCTCCGCAGTCATCGCACTTCACAACTTCATTGCAGTGCTTTGCCCAGTGAGACCCTAGACAGCGGTAGCATAGCTTATGCTCGCGTATGAAGTCCTTCTTCTTCTGAGATTCCATCTTTCTTACCGCTTGGCACGAGTTTGTCGCATGCTGTGCACTCTGGTGGAGAACGCAGCTGTCGGGTCGATTCTCCGAGGATGTGTAGAGAACTCGTGGGGCTCTTGGACTAGGGCGAGCGGGGGCCGCGGTGTCGCGTCGATTACTCACCCAGTTGAGGTTCGATGCCCCAAAACTGTCGCACTGGGTGTCTGACAGCGTTTTGATGAACTCGCAGAACCTGGCGAAATCAGGTAGCGATCCAAATATTCTTCTGTGCCTACTTCTTTCGTTTCTCCAGGCATCCAGAACGAAGAAAGGCAGTCTCTCTACGATGGGGGATAGCCCTACGTCGGTGTTCAGGAAGGAGAGGCCGTGGTTATGTTGCATTGTGTGATGAATCGCTAGACAGGCATCGCTGAACTTCCGCAGCTTGAGACCGACCGTGCGGTCACCCTTCGACCCTTTGATGTCCGAAGTTTGCGCGAGGCGTTCGAGCAGGCTGTCGGCTACCCTGTCGTCAGAGCCGAAGCGAGTCTTCAATTGTTCGACGATGTGGGTGAGCAGGGCCGCTGTGTCTAGGTACGTTGCGGCCAGTATATCGTTGATCAGGCTCCTCGGCTCTCCGCAGGTATGGTTTGTGAGGATCTCAATGGCGTCGATGGGCTCCACGGCGAGCCTTTCCATCCTTCTCTTGAGGGCATCGAACCATCTGTGGAACAGATGAGCCTCTCCCGCGTAAGGCTGGCTGGCCCCCTTTTTTAAATCTTCGATCATCGAGAGCCTCATAGCTCCGTCGATCACTGGTGGCCTTGTCTCAAAGACCACGGCCGGTGAGCTGGTAGAAGCACTAGGCAGGAATGCTGGTGCGGAGGGATTCATCAGAGGTGCGGCGGCGGTGTCACGGGGTAGAGCGTTCACGACCGCCGTCGCACCACCTGCGGGCTCCACGACGTGGCGTTGGAAAGCTTGGTTGACCCAGACGCCTATGCGAGCGTCTTTGCTCTCGATGTTCTCTTCACCGAAGGGCTGATCATTCTCCGTTCGGCTCCCGTTCCTCAATTTCGACCTCTCGATGGTGATTTGTGCCAACAGCACCGATTGATCTTCCGTGATGTCGATAAGCATCTGCTTATTGCCTTGGCTAGGGGGCTCGCGGCGCTCGGACTCGCCGTCCTTGTGACGAGAGCTGGCGCTGGGAAGGCTCTGGCTATGATCGCTCCCACTGTCTTGACTCTGGCTGTAATAGCTCGAGCTTTGGTGACTCTGACGACGATGACTGGGGCTTGCCTGGTCTTTGCCCCGACGGTTGGAACGGTGTCCGTTCCTGCTCTCAGCCAATAATGATTTTGAGGGCTTGTTCTGATATGCAGCGCCTTGCTGCTGGTTCTTGGACGAGGTCTTCATCGACCTCGAGCTCTTGCGCTGGGAGGATTCCTTTGCCACACTCTGTGACGAGCTCACCCAGAGCTCCTCGTTTCTGTGATCCATTGAGTTCGCTAGTGCTTTTCTGCGAGCTCTATCGCTTGTCAATGAGTCTCAGATTACCGTCGCTTCTGCAGTGGCTTCTGAACTCTCGAGAGCTAGGACTAGCTGGTCTCCGAGCTGCTTGACGGTCTTAGCCTTTGTTCGGATTCCAGAGTAGACTTGGTCCACCTCGCCGGGAGTCTTGAGATCTCGTGGTACTGCAGCATTCAGGAGACTGTTCAAGGCTGCTAGCTCGGTGTTGAATTGTTCTTCTAGCTGTGGAAGTCTAGGCTTGCTCTTTCTTCCGAGAGAATTCATTGTTTATGGTCTCGAATATTCGCCACCGGCTGCTGAGAATCTGCTATGGGCCTCCTCTTTGGAGGACTTCTTCGTGGGGGGCACCTTCCGCTGACGTCTTTTACTATCGCGTCTCTTTGCGGATTATGATCTTCGCTACGGCAACGCGGGTTAACGGGCGACGACGGACAAGAAAAGGGCGTGTGACTCTTTCTTTATTTCGGTATCCGTGGCGCCGTAAACTGCACAAACAGGTATAGTTCAGACTCGGACCAGCGATTGCATGACAAGAGAATTCCTAATTTAAGATCATAGTCGACTGTCCAGTTACCATATATAGTACCGCATAGCAAGGAAGGAAATTCATACCTCGAAGGTATATGAGAAGTAGCTGAGTGAGACATAAGAGGCTAAATAAAGCTAGAACTAGGTATGATATTCTAATGACAGAAGAGCAATAAGAGTAGTCACGAGGCATTGTCATGGGAACAACATAGCACAATGATAATTCATAACACAATTATTATTATTATATAGGAAAATTTTAGCCTCCCTTAACCACGACAAAGATGTTCCAAGAGAGAGGGAACGCGGAATCTATGCACAAGGTGCACAGGAGCAGTGAGCTAGGAAAGAAGTTCATGAAACAAGAAAAGCTTTCTGTTGCATTGACAGGAAAGAAAATAAGTCTCTAGTTGAGGAACACATTGCCAAGAACACCCTGCCAAAGAACACATTGCTGGAAAACGCATTTAAAAAAAACACATTTCATTCTCTACATGGAGACTCGTTAACTTGTTGTAATCTTTGGGCTAATCAAGTGCTACAAAGGCAACGGTTGCATCCTCGATAGAACAATCTGACAACGCTTTAGAATACTTACAGACGGTGGGGGAAGGTCTCTCACGCTAGAAAAACTCGGAATATCTTATGTACATCTACAAGAAGAATGACTACTCATTTTTCTTTGCCCTACCTGTGGGAAGGGAAATGATTAAAGATTAGGTCTCTGATGCAGGGACAAGCTACTTAGGTTACAGCAGATCAGTCAAGAAATCCTATCATTAAAATTAAAAACGGCTATCTCATTGACCAGCCTAATACTGAAAGGTTTGGCACGCTCGCCGATTTTTGAATGGCTCAACTTAAACACGGGGCAACAAGTACACATTGACCAACGTCGCCTTGAAAACACAAATCACATGGGCTAGTGGTCTCATAAATTTCTGTTCCTATTCTCAGTCTACCTTTGAGAATGCTTTAACTTTAGGCTTCCACCTTACTGACTGGCGCAACTTGCCCAGCACAGCTCATAGGGGAGGAGCCAACAGATAGACAAATATTTTACTTTAGTTGTTATCTTTTTCTTAATAAAATTTTTGAGAAGTTACAATACAAAAGAAAGGAAAAAATTATGTTTCCAAAAAGTTAGTACAAAGTTCAGCACGATGAGCCATTATAAATTTCTTAATATAAAACGACTGATGTCTAATCTATGGAAGAACCACAATAAGTTTTTAATTTCTTTAACAGTGATTTTATCAACTGAGGGCAAAGCAGTATGGCGAAAACTGAGGGTTTCACTAAATAAGTCGCCATGAAGAGATCAGGTGTAAATGTCACAACAGGAAAATTAGACCATAATTTTATTCAAGGAACAAAACACGCTTACAATTAGCGCTTCTTAAAACAATGTTAAAATAGCCAAGTCGAAGGAAGGCGATCCTGGCATTCAACACAAAACACGATTTTCAACGTTCAACAACTTCTAAGTTTATGCAATAGGTTTCGTCAAGTTTATTCACTTTCATAGTTTGCAGGACGTTAACAAGTTTAAATTTTTACGATTAACACACAAAAGGGTACGTCAGCGGCACAATGCGGGCCCCGTAGCACCTCGTGCCGACTGCGCAGTAAGTTAAAACCTAAAAGAAGTGTTATTCAAAGGTAGGTCGCTTGCCAACGGCCTTCAACACTTGTAGCTTGAACACCTGCCAGCCCCTCCCAGGTCCGTACAAAACGGACAGCCACGCACGGTTAGCGTCTAGCTGACTAGCAGACGCTATGGCCCCTCTCGTCCTACGACGAACGGACGGACAGTGACGACGGTAACGGACGGTCGTCGTCCTCGCCGTGGTGTAGCCGATCGGAAAACGGCTTGGCACAATTACTCAGCCGGTCCAAGGGAGGCACCACTCGCGAACCACTGGGCGATCGCATGAGTAGCTGGAAAAAAATTATGAAGGTTTATGAAAGCTCGTAATGATGGTAATAATAGTAACGATGAATTTAATTATTGGTCGAATAAAAAATAAGCAAGGTTCAAAGATAAGACATTAGTACCTTTCAAATAGCGGCTGCTGCAACCGTAGACCCAGTTGACCAGCAGAGACAGCTCCCAAACGTATACTATGTGTGCAAAGAGAAAAAACGATTTAGTACATTGAAAGTGGACTAGCCAGCAGTTAAATGTCAACGAAATAAATGCAATTGTGTTCAGTTATCTTTACGTTAGTTATACCCACCTAAGGAAATGGTGCCCTCAGTGTGATAACTTGCAGAACAGAGTGATGGATGACGATGCAATTAGCCAAGAGGTCAAAAAGTCAAGATGTCAAGTAATTCAACGAGATCAAGTGTCCCAAGGTTGAGGACAGTCAAGTCGTCCCCCAGCAAAACCAAGTGCAAACAACACTCTTAAGCAAGAGCTTGGAGAACGAAACAGAGACAAGCTCAAGTAACCTAATTCACAACCAAATACCCCAATTACCAATTCTAAACCAACTTCAATAAATAATGACAATATAAACAAACAAACAAACTCCAGCGACTCCGCAATCAAAGCCACAGCGAAGGAACGTACGTTACGAGGACGAGCAACCACCAGCGCCACATACGAACGCCCTTACAAAGTGAAGGTCTGACGATCAAGCTAGTACGAACAGGAGACTACAGAGGCCAGGAAGCGTCCGTTCTCGGCGATGGCAAGCGAACCCCTTAACCAGGCAAAACACCTCCGAGGAAACACGCACACAGAGACAAAAAAAAACAAGAGTTCAATTTAAATGTTAACCTCACGTACACCGTGTGGGGATTTTTCCCACAGCAGTAAATATGTCATCCTAGTTTGCTGCACGACAAAAAGCATGAATAGAGGTTAAACTTGCAACTGACTAGCGAAAAGGAAAAACATTTAGACGTTGATACAGAATCACTTAATGAAAGAAAAAATAGGAATCAGTTTATCAGTTAAATTAGTGTGCTCTCCGTGGTACAGTGGTTAAGGGATCGGGCTCGTATGTTGGAGTCGCGGTTTCGTATCCCGGCGCTGGCGCGGAGATTTTCCCCGTTGGGTATAAGGGAAAGCGCAAGCACAATACCCCACTCAACCCAGGTGTCGGAAATGGGTACCGGCTTTACGGGGGAACCGTCATGGTGTCCTATATATAGGGTTAGTTATAAGACATTTGAAAAACCAATGCTTAGATCATATGTATCAGGCTTGATTGGAAATAAAGCATCCCAAAGATGCCGATGTTAACCTTAACCTTAACCTTAAAACCACACATTCACTGAACCTGTCTGATACTCCAGCTCTCCCCATCTTGAGTTGCTAAATCTTAGCATGAGAATGCACATGTTAAGCCTAACCTCAGTCAAATTCATTTGACAGGTAAATCTGTAAAATCACACATTCAGTGTTCTGCTAAAATGTGTTTAATCTAGAATCTGACATTTCCAGCATTACACTGCAGCATACTGGCTCTAGAATGCACTAGATTCACAACGTCACAACGGCTAGTCTGTCTCAATGTGGGTGGTTCACCGGCCGCCAGAAGCATCCTCGAATGCTCTAGAAACAGGCTGTTCACCGCTATCAAACACAGGTTGTATGAAGGCAATCGACAAGTATAGCTAATTCACAAACACGTTTGGATTAATAAGTCTCTGACACAAATTCACATCACCAAAGGACACAAAACTTGAAATTATCCGGGAAGCGTTGTTTCCCTTGTGCGCACTTCGTTCGAAAAACATGCTGCGTCAGTCTTGCGGACCAGCGCGGATCCGCAGAATGTTGCCGAAATTAAATTGTCAAAATTCGCGTCTTGTAAGACGCGACACTCGGGGTTATGACTGGAAAACCGCCTCTGGTGACGTCAAGGAAATATTTCGTACCAAATTTAAGGAATATGCAGAAATACATTCCATCACCAGTCTATGTCTTACACTATTATAAAATTATTCATTCAAAATTCGTTGTTCGAAATATAAATTTATAGCGTGAGTATGTTTCATTGGATTAACTTTTTCTAGGGTTAATCCTCAGAATCCTGGGGTTATTTTTTTTCGATCTGAAACGTGACACTGAAATTTATTTATAGACTTTGAACTTTACTGGGACTGTAAAATGCTTTCAATTTCAACAGTCGAATTTTGTTTCTCAAGATATAAGTTTAGGGATTGTGTCCTGAAAAAAATGCCTAATTTGGAAGCCCTACCTTGACGTTAAATCAATACTCAGATATTTCTTGAGAAAAACTAAGATCTGGGTTGCAATGCCGAGGTGCGATTAACTAACAGCTAGAAGAGCATTCAGCAAGCGTGTGCACACTCCATCGTAGTCAGTAGGTAACTGACTTCCGCATGGAGCTAGGATATATGGAGGGAGCATAGCCGATTCCAATCGGGTTCAAATTAGCTGCAAAAGTTAGGAGACTGGGGCATTGGCAAGGCCCCACACGTGAGCCAACCACAGACGCTTGGCTGAAGTTGGCTCCTCCTCGCCTCCTCTACAACTCGTTCATTTGCCAAAGCAAGATTAGTACCGCTCCACAAATCGAAGGATGAGGTGCGCGTGCAAGTCGCTCTCTAATTTGTTATATTCAAGGGCCTGTAATCTTTACAGTTTTCAACTCTTAATGTATCTTTGCTAGTAATTTTGATATTATTAAGTGTCCTCGAGTGAGGAAACACAATTTATTATCTTTCGGAGTCTTAGAATCCCAAATTAATGATTACGATAAACTCAACAGCTGGAAGAGCAATCAGCGAGCATGTGCGCACCCTAGCGTAGTTAGTAGGTAACTGACTTCCGTGCTGACGTCACACTTGCGAGACGGCTATTGGTTACCACAAACACAGGAGAAATCTCAAAAACTGGTTCTCTTCACAGACGGCTATGCTCCCTCCATATATACCATGGTAGACTAAAGGAGGTAAAGTCACTTCTATGGGGACGTCAATGCACATTCGCAAACTCGACTAGCCAATAGAAAGGCTTCATTTCACACAAGCCGGATGACGTCACTAGGGTTACGTGACGTCAGCAGCGGCAGCGTACTACGATGCAGCGTACTCTGCCTTCCAGACGTACGATCAGAAACAGAACCGACAGCCGGTGTTGCTTCCGCACGACGGATTTTAGAAAAATAGAATTCCGTCCGCCTCCGAGCTTTTCCACCAGTACTAAAAGGTTATCGATCTCCGAGTTTATCATACGGACAGCTTCTTAAATTAAAAGCTCAATTGAAACAATAGGAAAATTAGTTTAATTCAGTCATACAGGGTGTTTTGATACTTTTCTATACTGATGAAGCAGACGATTGCGCGCCGTGTTCAATTGTAAAAAGGATCATATAAAATTCAACATAGAGATATCGTTTATTTGTAATAAAAAGTGCGACATAAGAATTCCGCTTATAAGTTCATGAACTAAACAGCGGGAGAATGTATTTCCAAATGTATATTCGTTTCAAGCATTCAAATTTTTCGAGTAATGCCAACACCCTAAAAAATTGCAAAATTTTCTTTCAAGCGCCATTCCTGCTTCAATACCAAAGAAACTCGAACACATTGAGTACTTGAACACACACCCGTTATAAACTATTGCATTTCTTAAAGTTACATAACGAACAGAGGGCGGATTAGATTTGATTAGATGTTAGTTTAAGCCTCTTCATCCGCAACACAGGGGATCTTGAGATCCACAGAGAAGAAGGATTAGATTAGATGATAGTTCTAGCCTCCCAAACCGCTAAAAGAAAGGGTTCCGAAGAGAGGAAGGCACCATTTAGTATGGAGTTGTGGGAACGCGGAATCTATCCACAATGTGCGTAGAAACAGTGAGTTTAGTGAGAAGTTTATGAAATAAGATGAAATTTGAAGAAGAATGTAGTACGTGATGAAAAACAGGACAGCAGTGAACCGTAGAAAAGATGGCCCGTAACAAAATGACAAAAGAAAACTATTCTACTTCAACGAAATGAAGGCTTACCTAACCTTTAGCTCAAGACCTCCTACATTCGCCATTGGAGTGCTAAGAACAGAGAGCATTGATTATTGCTATGCGGGAAAGTTAAAATCACCCGCATTTATGATACATTGTAGTACGGATTATATAAAGAAACGATAAGATAAAGAAAATATAGAAGAATTTGACAACTTTTAGCACCTCTCGCCGCAAAAAAAAAGGAGTTTCACAAACAGGAAGAAAGAAGGCACCATTTGGCAGGGCATTAAGAGATCAGGGAATCTATGTAGAAGGTGTGTTCTTGCAGAAGATATTTTAGATGGAAGCAGCAAGGTAGGAAGTTTATGATAAAAATTATACGTTGAATATGTTAGGTTTCAAAGAACAGGATTGCAATGAACTGAGAAATAGTCGGTTCACACTATACAACATTATGTTAAATAATTAGTAGTAGAAGCCTCTCTAACCACAACAAAGTTCTATCAAATAGATGAAGGAATCATTCAATGTCAACTTGAAAGAACGGGGAATGTATGCACAAGGTTTGTTCCCACACAAGACTCCATGCACGTAAATAATAGCAAATAAAGAGGGCAGTTCATGAAACAAGGTAATAGGTGAAGGTAAACGCCAGGAATGGTGAAAAATTAACAGCAGTGAATCTAAATAGGATGGCCCATAATAAAACAAAAACCTACGCTCTCTCAATAAAAAAAGTAATTTCCTAATTAGAACTCAAAGTCAGGAACCCCAATTAATTTGATACAGATTCGTTGGGAGCGCTACACGCAGGAATACTACACTCGAGAACAGCAAGTCAGAAAATAACGGAGGAGCAGTACAAGATCGTCTCTGTACATATTACTTATTAGGATACAAAAAAATAAACATGCAGAAAATGTGGCTGTAACACCCAGCTTAAGTAACGTACCGAGTATTTTTGTGGAGTGGGAGGGCTCCCTTTAGAATTAAAGTCCATAATTATTATTATAATTATTATTATATAAGAAAGTTTTAGCCTCCCTTTACCACGACAAAGATGCTCAAAGAGAAGAAGGATGAAGGCACCATTTGGTACGGAGTTGAGGGAACGCGGAATCTATGCACAAGGGGCATAGAAACCGTAAGCTAAGAAAGAAGTTCATGAAACAAGAAAAAGTTCAAGAAAAAAGTAGTAGGTGCTGAAAAACAGGACAGCAGAGAACCGAAAAAAGATGGTCCGTAGTAAAACAAAAACCTATTCTATTTCAACAAAAAAAGCCTACCTAACCTTTAGCTCGGGCCCTCACGTAATCCCTCTGTGAGTGCTAATTCCCATAGATACAATAGTTGTATCCCCCTGAGAGGAATCAAAGTCCATTATTTTGTTCATTCTCTGGTGCGTTTCCCTAAAAAAGCTACCACATTCAATATCTATCCGAAGTTATTCCACAACATTTTTCTGTATATAAAATAATAAATATTTAAATTGTAAATAAATACAAATGACAGCAGTGAAGCGAAAGGTGGTCAGCAACGGAATCAAAAACGCATTCTATTTCAACATATGAATGGCTTAAGTTAGTCACTTGCAGGACTTTGCATGTTCTCCCTTAGAACAGCAAATTTTCAATGTAAATACTAAAAAGTTCTGCAGATTAGCTTAGAGTATGACTTGGAATCAGCCTCTCTTACCACAAGATATCTTTTCAAAGAGAGGAAGACACACCTTTAAGTACGGAGTACATACAGTCAATGAGGAATTAATACACAAGGTGAGTTTACACACCAGATACGCAACGCATAGAAACAGAAAGTTGAAGATAAAGGTTATGAAAAAAATCAGAGCTGAAGAAGAAAGCCATAGGTGATGTAAAAACAGCATAGCAGAGCGCCACAAAACGATGGTCCTTAACAAAACGATGGTCCTTGCAATTTTTTAATTGCAACAAAAAAAAGGCCTAGCAAACTCTCAGCTCGATACATTACATCACAAAATTTATAAGAGTGGGGAGCAAAATAAAAGCCAACAACTCATCCCTGCATAAATGAATAAATATTTTCACCACCTAAAAATGTATTTCGCTTCCAAAATCTATACACAACGTAACTTTCGGACGATAATTAATAAAATAAACTATTTTCCTATCAAAAACAATAATTAGAACACCATCGCTCAAAGCTCGTTTCAACATTTTCCGGCTAATAAGTTCTAAAATGTACACACAAGACACAACATAAAACTGAATTCAAATCTACGAAAGAACTAGCAGTAAATAATGACTTAGAAAACATCACAGAGCGCAAAAATGGAAGCACTCTCAATACATTAAGGCATCTTCAAACATCAGTATCAGTGCTCTGCGCACCAGTAAGTAAGGAAATACAAAAGTAGAATGAACATTTTTAATTCTAAAAGGAAAAAAATAATATACTATAAAGACAAACGATAGAATTATCAGTTAGGATTAAAATTACTCTTTGTATGCCAATTCTTCTAACTACCTGCAATTCTGAAGCCTATGACCTATTTTATACCAACTTTGGGAATGATGCTCGAAATTAATTGTTCATAACCGTATCATATTCTTCACAAACAATCGTACGATTATCAATAAGCAGAAGTAAAACCAGAGGGACGTTCAGAAGAGAAGAGCATTGATCAATAACAAAACATTATTGTGCTACAGGTAACTTTTCAAAGAGAACATAAATTCAGGACAGGCTGCTGGGAAGTCTATTCTAACATAAACTTCAGAATGTCAAAACCGGAGAGGTGACCATAACTCAAGCTACGAGAGTATTTTCAAAGCCAGTCTAAAGCTTTTCACAGAATTCATTTTGAAACCAAAACAATGAATTTATCATAGGATTGTAAAGGTTTCCACGAGTAAGTTACAATTAACTTTTTCTGCCGAGTTCCAATTACGAGAAAAAAAACAAGGATTACAAATTGGTATGGCACTTAAATACCAAGGAATGCTAATTTATAACGCTTCAATCTAACAATGCACTCGGCCGAACCAACAAATTAACTTTGCACTACCGTCCGTTATTGTGTTATGCAATGGACAACATTGTACCACATAATAGTTCACAGCCTTAAATTATTAACAGACCAATTTAAAAAGGTTTATCACTAGTTCGATACCATAGACCACCTCACAACCCCATCTCTATCATTTTTTGCTTTTAGTTTATCTAACAGCTGAGTAGAGTGAGTGACACAAAGACTAAAATTAAGCTTTCTAATATTTAATCGGAATGTATGAAGTTCTAGCAGCAACATGAAGTTATAGGTTTTAAAGAAGGAAACAGTAATTCACCCTAACTTGTTTCAAATGAAATACCGGGACACATGGCATAAAATGATTTTGCACACACAAGTGCATTCAAGTAGCAGCTCAAGAAACCATTTAAAATTAACTGAATAATTTGACCTGACACAATTCATCATATTTCACTTTAGAGCATCATGTTGCCAAGGGGTCAGGAGAAATGTGCAGTGGAATCCCTTGTGCACCATTTTATCAAGTTTACCTGTAAAACATGTACTCTGCAGAGGTCTATTGTAAGCTCTGACTGACTGTAATGTTCTACATCTGAAGAAAAACTAAATTAAGTACATTATTATTTAAGAACAGCAGGTGAGAGATTTAGGTCAGTTCTCATGAAATAATTCCCTAACACTTAAGCAGAAGCCTGGTGAGTGACTAATTTTATTGAAAAGATAGAGGAAAACCCTCTCACAACAAGGAATAGCATTTAAGAAAGATTTACTGCAAAATTTCAGTCTCTTGCACTGATCATCAGATTGGAGATACTTTTTAAAAGACCCAAACAGAAGGAAATTGAAATATTTTACACTAAGAATGGAACATATAGTATAGTCAGACAAAGATGTTTTTTTCTTCAGTTGTTGCTGATACACGTCTGTATTCATGGCAATGTAACCGGAGATATAAGTGGCAGCATCTTCCACTTTCACTGAAGCCAAAATTCCTCCAATATCGGTGGGTCCGTTGAATACTACAGCAGCCTTTTGCGCCCCTTCATCCATTTCAATGATGGGTGGAATTATTTCACTTTCTTCATGTACCTGGAAGGCAAAAATAAATATTAGTGAACTTGTCACATCAATAGTTCCTGAATTAGATTTTTGGCTCAATAAGCATGCATTTCAGTTGCATTAGTGAGGGTACAGATTAAAATATGTTAGAGAAAACAAAAGGCAGAGTTAATATAATAAATTGAGGTGCAGCTGGGAGTATTTAATAAATCGGGTCAGTTATACAGAGAGAGAAACACTGAATATAAAGCAGTATTAAAATGCACACATAAGGAAATGGAAACAATGACACACTAGAGTGTAATACAAACTTTAAAAATATCAGTCGCACTGGGAGAAAAGGGAAGGAAAAAGCCGAAGAAAAATCATTGGTGAAAAAAAGGGGAAAAAGAGTAAATTACACTATAATGGGGTAATAGACCGGAAAGTGTGACATACATAGCTTCAGGTACAACCAAATACGTTAATTAATACACTCAAGCTAGTTTTCACAATTTTTCTTCAACAGTTAATGTTGTGTATAATATAAGTAGATTTGTTCATGATATTTAAGAATACAACTAAAATCAACTAATCTAAACTACAAAAGAAAAAGTCTAAAACACACAAGCATCAATTTTATATGACATAAAAAGGTATTTGTAAAGGAGAGGACCATAATCAATTTTTCAATTTTTGCTGCTAAACATAGTTAATTAGATCAAAATGAACAATTTTTCTTCTATGCCCTTTCTGTTGCAAATGAGTATTTAATGAGTTATAGCGGTATGTTAATTTTCGTCTTTGATGGCTGGAATGCGCTCGATCATCTGAGTGCGTCAAAAGGGAGAGTCCATTGTAGTCTTCACGTCCGAACAATTTCTTTCCCTTTCAAGCACTAGAGCTGCGGTCAGTAATTTCCCGCTATAACTTGTTAAATACTCATTCGTGACGGAAAGTGCGTATATGAAAAATAGTTTATTTGGATCTAATTAACTATGTTTAGGCACCGAAAAGTGGAAAATCGATTATGGTCCACTCCTCAACATTAACCCATAAAAAATTAAATGAAGATATGTTCTCAATTTCATTTTTGCACAGATGTTTTCGGTTTTCTACTAAGAAACAGAGAAAAGGAGACTAAGATATAAACAAAACCATAAACAAAAACAGAAAAATCTGCTTCTTCAAATTAAATATGGCTTTGTAGGGTCAATGTGAAGTTTAATGCAATCACAGAAAATAATAATTGCAATCCCAGGAATCACTAAAGAAACCCAGTTAAGAACGTTTTACAAGAATGACATTCAGCTCGCTGATGCGTTATTTTTGAATAATTGAACTTTGAAGTTGCCCTTCATGCCAAAGGAAGCGAAAGCATGAAGGAAGGAAGCGAAGCGAAAGGAATTAATAACGGAAGCTATTACAAACGTAAAGAGGTTGGGTCGTGAGGGGGAGGCACAGTTCTTCTAGTGAAAATTATCAATAAAGCTTCTAACATACCCATTAGGGTGACGACCGCAATCTTGTTTACATGCGCTCCAAGATGGCGACCACCATGGGCGCCGCCATCTTGGAGCGGATGTAAACAAGATTGCGGTCGTCACCCTAATGGGTGGGTTAGAAGCTTTATTGATAATTTTCACTGAAAGGACTGTGCCTCCCCCTCACGACCCCACCTCTTTACGTTTGTAATAGGGGGTTAGCTTCCGTTATTAATTAAATTCCGTTTCGCACGTTCGTTTCCTATGGCGCGCGAAGGCCAACTTCAAAGTTGAATAATTCGAAAATAACGCATCAGCGAGCAGAATGTCATTCATGTAAAACGTTCTTAAATGAGTTCCTTAAGTGATTTTTTAGAATATAATTATTATTTTCCGTAATTGCATTAAACTTCACATTGACCCTTTGTAGCTTCAGATGAGATTTTTGAAGCACTCCCAATAAAACTATAATCAACAGCAAGAATTTGGCACCTTATAGGTATAAAGAAATTATTTAGCAGCAAATGGAACACGATGAATGGTAAGCCTAGAAGAAGTCAGGTACCTTTAAAAATGCATTTCTAAATATTCTTAGAACAGCGTCAGTTTCAAGAAGGTAATTGCCATAAAAAGTAGCACTTACAATAGAAAATCATAGACAAGATTTTGCATCTTGCTTGTAAACACTAGACATTTAGCTATAAGGTAGAAAGTTATTACAAGTTAATCTGAAAATTTCAGATAAGATTGGCTACACAAGATAAATAGGAGCTATTCTAAAGTTGCATCTAACATACAGTAAACAAGTTTTACTATGTGGCAGTCCAAACTAGCTTTCATGTCTGAGCATTGCAGGTTCTAAGCTTACTTCTTGCTAATTTCAATATAATGCATAGATCAAAATTTATAAAATGCCATTGAAATTTTTTACTATAAACCTGGTAAAATTTGACAGCACATCCTACTTACAGATTAATTCACACACAGAAATTCAAATACTATGAAATCTGATAGCACCCTAGTTACCACAAGATATAGGATTTTAGGCTACCTTTCTGGAATGAAAAACTCATGAACAGTATGTCATTAATCAGCATTTAATTGTAGCACATCCTATTCCTATTTACTCGTTTCCATTAAATTTTACATTTCACGCAATTCAACAGCATTTATGAATGGAATTAGCATATCAAATTTGAACTGTACTACTGTATCTGGTGGCAGAGATTTGGTCAAGAGATGCCACTTCATCAAATGCAAAAATCAGTTATAAGCTACTATTTTTCAACTAGTTTCGAATAATATTCCAAATTCAATTTCTTACCTTCCAGTTCCGAACTCCTGTGATCATAAAACAACAGCACAACACCTCTTTCCAATGTAATGTGCGTCTTAAATGCAGAGGGGATTCTTCGGAAGTCGGTCGTTTAGAAATGGCTGCCAGCAAACATAACTTACATAAGTTCGACTTGAGATTATTTAACTAAACCTTTCCACTGGGCAAAATCAATTCTTTAAAATTGAAACCAGACCTTTGAAATATCTTGGGTAGATTTTTAGAATTATTCCGACACCAAATAAAGGAACACTTTTTTTAAAAATTCTACTTGAGGCGCCGACATTGCGATTCACTCGATTCGTCAACACTTCATTAAAACAGAAATGCAACATTGTCGTACGCGTAACGCTAACAGTGATGCCAGATTTCGGGTTAGCAATGTTGCCAGATGCAATTTAAGCGCTGCTATTGGTCGGATGCCTTGACGTCACTGGGGTGACACTCGATTTCATAAAAGACTGGTTTGCAGCTACCTTGTTTCGTCTGCCATGATATATACTCCCTCCACGGACTTCCGTGCTAACGTCATGGACTCATGGTCATGGTAGACGAAACAAGGTAGCTGCAAACCAGTCTTTTATAAAATCGAGTGGTGTGTAGGTGTCGTCATGACATCGCACCAATAGCAACTCTCAGATTGCATCTGGCAACACTGCTAACCCGAAATCTGGAATCACTGTCAGCGTTACTGGTACGACAATCTTGAATCTAGCCCATGGTAGACTAAAGGAGGTACCGTCACTTCTACGGGGACAGCCGCGCACATTCGCTAATTCGATTACCCAATAGGAGGCTTCGTTTCAATCAAGCCAGATGACGTCACCTACACACCGTGACGTCAGCGGCGGCTATGGCAGCGTACTACTACGTAGCGTACTCTTCGTTGCCAGACGTACGATCAACAACATGGCCGACTGCCGGCGTGCCACCGCAGAAAACGGATTTGGATTTATGAAATTTGAATTCCGTCCTGATACGTACAAATCTACCAGAACTAAAAGGTTGTCGATCTTCAATTTTATCATTCCGGCAGCTTCATAAATAGACAGCTCTATCCAAACCATAGGAAAATTTACTTTATTCAATCATACAAAACGTTTTAATACTTTTTCCATGCAGATGAAGCTAACTATTGCGCGCCGTGTTTAATCGTAAAAAAGGATAATATAAGATTCAGTTTCAGATATTTATTTGAAATAAAACCTGCGACATATTCTGCATGTAAGTTCACGAACTGAATGAGCAGGAGTATCGATTTACAGTTTTAAATCCTTTTACAGCATCTAAACTTCTAAGCTAAAAAAAGACTTCCGATAAGAAGGCACCATTTAGTTTTGTAGTTGAGGGAACGCGGAACCTAACCAGAAGGGGAAATAGAAACAGTGAGTTAAGAAAGAAGTTTATAAGATTATAAGATTATAAGTTAGTTTCAGCCTCCCTAACCGCTACAAAAAAAAAGCGTATCGAAGAGAGGAAGGAGGAAGGCACCATTTAGTATGGAGATAAGAGAATGGGGAATCTATGCAGAAAGGGCATAGAAACAGTAAGTAGGGAAAGAAGATTATGAAACAAGATCAAAGTTGAAGAAGAAAGTAGTAGGTGGTGAAAAAACAGGACAGCAGTGAACCGAAAAAGATAGTCCGTAACAAAACAAAACCTATTCTATTTTAACAAAAATAAAGCCTACCTAACCTTTAGCTCGGGCCCTCACATTGCCCTCCTGGGAGCGCTAATTCCCAGAAAGAAGTTTATGAAAAGAGATAGAAGTAGACGAAGAAAGTAATAGGTGCTGAAAAACAGGACAGCAGTGAACCGAAAAAATGGTCAAAAAATCATAAAGCCTACTTTATTTTAACGAGAGGCTTACCTAACCTTTAGCTCAAGAACTTGTACATTTCCCATGGGAGCGCTAAGAACAGAGAGCTTTGGTTATTGTTATCGTTGTGAGGGGAAGTTATAATTACTCACGTTCACATTGTTGCGATGATGATATGAATAAATGATAAAATACCGAAAGTCTAGATGAATACATCATTTCATAACTTCTCCCCACAAAAAATGGTGTTTCATAAACAGGAAGGAATAAGGCACCAATCGGTGTGGAAATAAGAAATCAGGAAATTTATGCACGAGGTGTGTTCCCAAATATGTTTTGGTTGGAAGCATAAAGGTATGAAATTTACAATGAAAAATACACCATGGATATGTAAGGTTGCAGAGAATAGGATGGCATTGGACCGAAAAAAAGTTGGTACAAACGAAACAAAATATTTCAAGGTTAGATTATTGGTAGTACAGGCCTCCCTACCGCAACAAAGTCCAATCAAAGGAAGTTAGAAATCATTCAATCTGAACTTGACACGACGGGGAATGTGTGCACAAGATTTGTTCCTACACAAGACTCCATCAAACACGTAATTGAATGAGATTATTAGTTAGTTTGAACCTCCCTATCCGCAACATAGGCGATCCAAAGAGAGAAAGATAGACTAGATTAGTCGTTAGTTTTAGCCTTCCTACCCGCAGCAACAAATGCGATCCAAAGAGAGGAAGGAGGAAGGAACCATTCAGTATGGAGTTAAGGGAACGCGTAATCTATGCAGAAAGGGCATGAAAACAGTAAGTTATGAAAGAAGATTATGAAACAAGATCAAATTTGAAGAAGTAGTAGGTGCTGAAAAACAGGAGAGCTGTGAACCAAAAAAATATGTTCCTTAACACAAGAAAGACATTTCATTTAAACGAAAGGAAAGCCTACCCAACTCTCAGCTCGGGCCCTCACATTTTCCCCGAGGGAGTGCTAATTCCCATGGATGCAATAGTTGTGTCCCTCTGAGGGAGAAGAGTGAATAAAAATCCGTTACTTTTGTTCATTCCAATCCGTGTTTCCCTTAAAGGGCGACCGCATTCAATATCACTCACGAGTTACGCCACAATATTTTCATGTTGAAAAATAATGAATAGTTCAATCGCTAATTAAAAACAAATAATGACAGCAGTGAATCGAAAGATGATCTGCAACGGAATCAAAAACGTTTTCTATTCTCAATAAATTGATGGCTTACGTAAGTTAGTCGTGGGACTTTGAATCTCCTTCCACAAGACACCCAGTTTTCATAATGAAAACTGACTAGTACTACAGATTAGGTTAAGACATAGATTCAGCCTTCCTTGCTGTTCAAAGCGAGCACAGCTGAAGGACTCAACATATTCTCTCGTAGAACAAGTTTTTATTAAAAATACTGACGAGTTCTATAAATTATGTTGCGACATAGATTCAGGCTTCCTTACCACAACAAAGCTGCTCAAAGCGACACAGTCGCGGGACTTTACATATTCTCACATAGAGCATCAGGTTTTTATTATAAAAACTGACTAGTTCTATAGATTGAATTCCGACTTGGGTTTAGCTTCCATTCCCTTACTACAATACAACCGTTCAAAGAGAGGAAGGACACGCCAAGCACCGGAGTTGAAAGGAAACGCATAATTAATACGCAAGGTGTTTCCACACAAGAGAACCTCAGTATAGGATCAATAAATTGAGGAGTAAGGTTATGAAACAAAATTAAACCTGAAGAAGAAAGTCATAGGTGATGAAAACAGGACACCAATGAACCAAAAAAATTTGGTCTTAACCTAAGGAAACGAAGCATTTTAATTTGAACAAAAAGAAGGCCTACTAAACTCTCAGCTCTGGACTTTACATCACTTGTTCTATAAGGATAGGAACATAATATGAGCCAACAACTCGTCCCTGAATAAATATTCCTATTACTTAAAAATACATTTCGTTTCTAATACCTCGATGTTACGTAAACTTCTGACGATATTGAATTAAATAAACTATTTTTTTTCATCAAAAACAAGAATTGGTACACCACCGACCACTCAAGGCGCGTTTAACATTTTCCGGCTAATAAATTCCGAAATGTACACCCAAGACAACATGAAACTGAGCATTTAAATCTAGGTAAGGAGTAGTCGTACATAATGACTTGCTAAACATCACAGAGCGCAAATGGCAGCCCTCCTAATGCATAAGCGCTATCTTCAAACATCAGGACTAGTGCTCTGCATACCAGTAAGTTATTATTATTATTATTATTATTATTATTATTATTATTATTATTATATAAGAAAGTTTTAGCCTCCCTTAACCACGACAAAGATGTTCCAAGAGAGGAAGGAGGAAGGCACCATTTATTATGGAGTTGATGGAACTCGGAATCTATGCACAAGGTGCACAGAAATAGTAAGCTAAGAAAGAAGTTCATGAAACTAGAAAAAGTTGAAGAAGAAAGTAGTAGGAGCTGAAAAACAAGGCAGCAGTGAATTTAAGAAAAATGGCCCACAACAAAACAAAACCTATTCCATTTCAACAAGAAGGACGCCTACCAAAAGTTTAGCTCGGGCCCTCACATAGTCCCCCTAGGAGCGTTAATTCCCACAGATACAATAGTTGTACCCCCTGAGGGGCATACCAGTAAATAAAGAAGTATTAAAATAAAAAAATGAACTGTTAAAATCAAAAAGGAAAAAATGTAGCATAATAGACTACGGGTTAAATTATTAGTTAGTTTAAGCCTCCATATCCTCAACAAATGAGATCCAAAGGGAGGAAGGAAGAAGGTACCATTTAGTATGGAAATAAGGGAACGCGGAATCTATGCAGAAAGGGCATAGAAACAGTAAGATGAGAAAAAAGTTCATGAAACAAGATCAAAGTTGAAGAAGAAAGTAGTAGGTGCTGAAAAAACAGGACAGCAGTGAACCAAAAAAAGATGGTCCATAACAAAACAAAAACCTATGTTATTTTGGCAAACAGAAAGCCTACCTAACCTTTAGCTTGGGCCCTCACATCGATAATAGACTATATAGATAAACATTAGAAAGACCAGTTCACGTCAAACTTACCATTTGGGTACCGGTTTTTCTAGCTCAGTGTGAGTGGGAAGCCTACGACGCATCTTTCACCAACTATTGGATGCATGCTCCAGATCAATCATTCAAAACGGTAAAAGAGTTCTTACACACAATTCTATGATCATCAATGAGCAGAAGTAAATTCATCGGCACGCTCAGAAGCAAACTGCGTTGTTTAATAACAAGACAACACTCCAGATAACTTTTTAAAAATTACGTTAACTTTGTAGAGACTGCCGGGAAGTGTACCTATTCCAACATAAGCCGTAGAATGCAAAAACTTGAAAGGTTAGCATAACTCTAGTTACGTGTGTATTTTCACAGCCAGTCAAAAGCTTATCAAATAATTCACTTAAAAACCCAAACAATGAATATGTCGTAAGAATGCAAAGGTTTCAATGAGTACATCCAATTTTTGGCAGAGTTCCAATTGCGAGAAGAAAACAAGGATAACAAATGTGTAGCGCGTAGATAGTAATGCTTATTTATAACGCTTGACCCTAGCAATGCACCGAACCAAATCAACAAATAAAGCTTGCACTACCATCCATTATCGTGTTTTAAGAGAGAACAGATGAACGACATAATAGTTCACAGCCTTAAATTATAAACAGACAAAGAAAAAAGGTTTATCACACGCTTGATCCAATATAACACTTCATAGCCTTAAATTCATCTGACACTAACAAAATAAGGCTAGCACAAGTCGAAAACTAAGTGGTTGTTCATTAAGAGTCATTGGGAGTTTAATTAACGCCACTTACTGAGCTGAGAGCGAGTAGTGCGCAGATATTTGTACAAATATAGGTTGTATGGTGCCTCGGGCAGAATGATGAGCCTCAGCATGCCTGACTAAATGTCTCAAGTTTGGCCACAGCAGACAGGAATAGCACCAGGCCACCCAGAAAACAGAAATATAAGTTTACTTTCAAGTCCAAATTTACTGGCTCCACTTGGCTACCAAATGAGAGAGACAAATTAATGTCACACAGAAATTTTGCCTTATCTCAATCATTTTTTTTGGTGTTAATTTGGTTTACAGCTGAGTAGTCGAGTGAGTAACACTACCACTAAAATTAAGCTTTGTTATATTTCAATCGGAATGCATGAAGTGTTGCTGTACATACAGCAACGGGGAAGTTGTGGGTTTTACAGGAAGAAACAGTAACTCCCACGTAATTGATTCTAATGAAATAACTGAACTATAGGCATAAATTAATTGTGCACACAGAAGTACATTCAAACAGCTGCTCTGCCACATATCCGCCCAATGTGTCCGTAACACCATTGCCAACAGCCTACACCCATGTAATTATATTCCAGAAACAATTTAAAATGAACTGAATAATGTGATACAACAAAAATTAATATATTTCACCCTAGAACATGAGAACAAGGACTCGGGAGAAAAGTGCAGTGAATCACTTGTGCATCACAGAAAAAGTACCCTGCAGAGCTCAATTGTGAGCTCTGATTGACTATAATGTTCTACATCTGAAGAAAACTTTCTTTACATTTTTATTTTGGAACAGTAGGTGGGATGTTTAGGGCAGTTATCATGAATTAATTCACAAACATTTTAGCTGAAGCCTAGTAAGTGCCTGATTTGATTCAACAGATACTGCAAGAGCCTCTAATAAAAAATAATAGCACGAAAGATTTACTGCACAATTCAAGTCCCTTCTGCAGATCAACAGACCGAATATACCTTTGAAACGACACAGAAAGATGGAAACAGGAAACTTGCTCACTGAAAATGGAACAACTTATAGTGCAGTGAGTCAAAGAATTTTTTCAGCAGCTGGTGATGCATGTCTGTTTTCATGACGAGGTAACCGGAGCTCTAGAGGCAGCATCTTCCACTTCCCGCAGCAAAAATTCCTCTAATATAGGTGGTTGAGTTGAATACCGCAGCAGCTTTTAGCTCCTTTTCATCCACCTTGATGACGTTGAAATTATTTCAGTTTCATCCGGTACCTGAAAGGCAAATAAAAATGAGGGAATTTCTCAAGTTAGCAGTTTTTGAATTTGTTTTTGGCTCAATAAGCAAACATTTTAGTTGGTATTAAGGGTACAGATTGAAATTTGTCAGTGGAAATATGATAAATCAAGATGCAGGTGAGAGTATTTAATAGAAAGGTTCAGCTGTACAGAGAGATGATGTTAAATATGAAGCAATATTGAAATGCATACACAAGGAAATGGAGGCAATGATAAACTATAGTGTAATACAGAATGTAAAAATACAAGGAGTCAAAAGGGAGAAAGTGATAGGGGAAAAGAGCAAAAAGGAGCAGTGGAAAAATTAAAAAAAATAAGAGAAAAAAGGAAAAACTAAGTGTAATAGGCAGTGAAGTACTGTACATAGCATCAAGTACAACAAATAAGGCAGAGAAGTACTGTACATAGGTTCAAGTACAACCAATTAAGGTAACACACTCACGCTGGTTCTCACAATTTTTCATCAACAGTTATTGTTGGGTGATATTAGTCGTGCAAAAAAACGGTTTTATTTGATGGCAGTTTATTTGCAAAAAAAAACGTGTTTTTGTGGGCTTTTCTTTTTTTTGCGCACACCCCAATTTTGTTAAGTATATGTCTGTTTATTTTTGGTCACATAAAATACATTAATATCCATGTTCTTTAGTCAAGATTTTTTGTAATAAAAACATCAAAAGGAAACCATACTGTAAAAGTGTGGCAGATAACATACAATTACCTAGAGAAGTCTAAGAGGAAAAGCAGGAGCCACAGAACTTATACTGATGAAGTCAAAATTTAGAGCTTACTATCTCTACTATGATTTTACTGTAATGTGACCAAAAGATCAGACATAGTAGAGGTAGTAAGCTCTGAATTTTGGCTCCATCTATTCAAGTTCTGTGGCTCCTGCTGTTCCTCTTAAGACTCCTTTTGGTAATTGTGGGTTATCTGCCACCACTTTTACTGTATGGTTTCCTTTTGATAATTTTATTACAAAAATCACAACTAAAGAAGAACATTGGTATTAATGTATTTCATGTGACCAAAAAACCATGCTGTTTTTTCTAAAATCATGTTTTTTACAAAAAAAAACATGACTAAGAAACTGGATATTAATATATTTCATGTGACCAAAAAATTGAAAATAAAAAAACCATGATATTTACATAAACAGAAACACATTTTAAAACCATTTACATTAATGACATTCTGCTTGCTGATGCATTATTTTTGAGTTATGCAACTTCAAAATTTTTGTCTTTCATGGCAGTCAGTTCCAGTCAGTTGCGCGCTTGAGCTGAAGCTGTTAAAGTAGATTTGGGTACTTGTAATTTATCATCAACCAACCCTGTGGAGCCTGAACCCACTTCTAGGATGTTTTAGTTAATAACACAATAAACGTTTTCACCCAAAAATACTAGCAGGGTTGGGGAAGTGAATACTCGAATCTACAGTATTCACTCCTACGCTTCTGCTAATATTCTACGGTGGCCGCCATATTGAAACTGATGTCAACTGCATATCGATTTTAGTATTCACTACCCCAGTAACCCCAGTCCCGCTAATATTTTGGTGCGGAACTTTTAATTTCCTTGAGTGCATTAACCTGCATATATTGACCATTTTTTTACAAAAAAGCATGTCTAAAAAATATGGATATTAATATACTTAATTTGACCAAAAAAATAATCTTTTTTCAAACAAGTTTTTTTTTGAAGTCATTAACATTTATTTTTTGGTCATGGCTTCTGTGAAGAAAATGGATATAAATATATTTTATGTGACCAAAAACCATGTATTTTTCTAAAAAATGTTTACAAAAAATCATAAACATAAACATGGATATTAATATATTTTATCTAGCCATAAAAAAAACCATACAAAGTATAGAAAAATGTTTTTTTTACAAAAAATTGATATCTATTTTTGGGTATTTTTTTGTAAAAAAAAATTCTACAAAAAGCATGGTTTTTGGTCACATAAAGTACATTCATTTACACGTTTTTAGTCATGATTTATTGTAAAAAAAGATGTTTTAAAAATAAACAGCATGGTTATATATGGTCATATATAATATATTGACATCCATGATTTTTAGTCATGATTTCTCTGTTAAAAAACAATAATTTTTTCAAAAAACCCGCATTGGGTTTTTGATCACATAAAATATATTAATATCCACATATTTTAGTCATGTTTTTTTTTGTGAAAATGATGTTTTTTGAAAAAACAAGCATGTTTTTTTGGTCACATAAATAGTACCCATGTTTTTTAAGTCATAAATTTTTTGGAGAAAAACAAGTATAAAAAACAATATGGTTTTTAAGTTCCATAAAATACATTAATATCCATGTTTTTATAAGACATGATTTCTTTGTAAAAACAGCATTGGTGTTTTTTGTCACAAAAATATATTAATATCCATATTTTTTAGTCATGTTTTTTGGTAAAAATAACATGTTTAAAAAAACCGCATGTTTTCTTGGACACATCTCTATCAATGACCATAAGTAAAGATATATTATTACAACACACCATTTGGGAAGTTGAAAGTGATTCATATGCATTGTAAAATAAATGAAATATCAACACATGAAACCACAGAAAATAAAAAATGCAATCCAATCATAGAAAACCATGAATTAAGAAGTATGTTGTTTTATCGCATAATCTGAAATGAAAACAAATAATGTAGAGTGGTTCTTTTCCTTGCTGAGTTATTTTCAAACAAAATGTAAGCAAAGAATTTCCACGTTTTTTAACCATGTATTTTTTTGTAAAAAAAAACATGTTTTTTCAAAAAACAGCAGGGTTTTTTCTGAGTTGCATCTCAATGTGATATACGTCAATTTATTGGTGTTATTTAATAACAAACCTAATGTCACATAGCCTTAAATATAAAAAACAAGTCTAAAAAAACAAAAACCAATTTAGTAAGACTCATAAAAAATGACAAGTAAAGAAATCAGCCTTCAATTTGGAAAATGTTCTACATTTCATTTTTGCTTGTATGTATTCCTAAGTGGATTACCAGACTCATTTTACTTCTATTAAGAAACATAAAAGGAGAGCAAAATACAAATACAATCATTGACATAAACATAAGACATGCTTTTTTGAAACATGGCTCTCTTGCTTCACATGACATTTTTGAAGCACTCACAATAAAATTATGATAAGCAGAATGAATTTTCACCTCAATCTCAAAAATATTGATAGAAGCTCACCGTGAATGGTAAGCATAGAACAGTTAGATATCTATAAAAATGCATTTCCAAGGATGCTTAGAACAGTGTCATTTTCAAAAAGATGTTTCCCATAAAAAGTAGCACTTTACAATGGAAAATCATGGACAAGATTTTGCATCTCATTGTTATCTTTCACCTTGACATTTAGCTACAAAGTAGAAAGTTATTAAGAGTTAATCTAAAAATTTCAGATTAGATAGGCTACACAAGAAAAAAGAGCTACTCCGAATTATTATTATTATTAATATTATTAAATAAGAAAGTTTTAGCTTCCCATAACCACAACAAAAATTTTCTAAGAAAGGAAGGAGGAGGGCACCATTTAGTATGGAGTTGAGGGAAGGAGGAATTTATGCATAAGGTGCACAAAAACAGTAAGCTAAGAAAGAAGTTCATGAAGCAAGAAAAAGTTGAAGAAGAAAGTAGTAGGTGCTGAAAAACAGGACAGCAGTGAACCAAAAAAAGATGGTCCGTAACAAAACAAAAACGTATTCTATTTCAACAAAACGTAAGCCTACCTAACCTTTAGCTCAGGCCCTCACATAGTCAAGCTATTCTGAAAATGCCTCCAATATACAGTACACAAGTTTTACAGTCTGCAGTCCAAACTAGCTTTCATGCTGAGCACTGCAGATTCTAAGCTTACTACTTGCTAATTTCAACATAAGGGAGAGATCAAAATTTCAACAATGCCAGTGAAGTTTTTTCATTGTAAACCTGGTAAAATTTGTCGTCTCATCTTACGTCCTGAATAATTTACACATAAAAATTCAGATACTATTAGAGATGAAAGCACCCTACCACAAGATTTATGTTACCTTTTTGGAATGAAAAGCTTATAATATTAATTTTTTTTTAAATAAGCAGTATGTCATTGATCAGCATAGAATTTGTGCACATTATATTCTTATTTCTTTATTTCCTTTATACTTCAAATTTCAGGCGAGTCAACAGCATTTTCATATGGAACTAGCATATCGAATTTGAACTGGTCTACTGCATCTGGTTTCAAAGATTTGATAGAGAGATGCAACTTCATCAAGGGAAAAAATCAGTTATGAGCAATCCTTTTTAAATTAAATTTAAATAATATTCAAAGTTCAATTTCTTACCTTCCAGGTCCAAAGTCCTGTAATCATAAAACAACAGCACAACACCAGTTTTCAACACCACTTAGTGCATCTTTAATGCCGATAGGATTCTACGGTAGTCGGTGTTTTTGAAATGGCGGCTGCAAACATGAATTCGACATTAAAATCATTTAACTGGACAATTCCACTCGGCGCAATCAATTCTTTAAAATTGAAACCAGGGCATTGAAATATCTAGGGTAAATTTTTAGAATTATTTTGACACCAAATAACTGAAAACTTTTTAATTTAACTTGAGGCGACGACATTGCACTTCACTCGACTCGTCAACACTTCGTTTGAACGGCACGGCTAGATTCAAGATTGTCGTACCAGTAACGCTGACAGTGATGCCAGATTTCGGGTTAGCAGTGTTGCCAGATGCAATCTGAGCGTTGCTATTGGTGCGATGTGATGACGTCACCTACACACCACTCGATTTTATAAAAGACTGGTTTGCTGCTACCTCTTTTAAGTATACCGTGATCAGCTGTTTGATTGCACTTCTGTATTCACAGTCAATTTATGCCTATAGTTCCGTTATTTCATTAGAATCAATTACGTGCTATTTACCGTTACCTCCTGAAAAAACTCATAACTTCCCCGTTGTTGTATGTACAGCAACACTTCATACATTCCGATTAAAATATAACAAATCTTAATTTTAGTGTAAGTGTTACTCACTCAACTACTCAGCTGTAAGCCAAATTAACACGCAAAAAAAATGATTGAGATGAGGTAAAATTTCTGTGTGATATAATTTGTGTCTCTCATTTGGTAGCCAAGTGGAGCTAGTAAATTTGGACTTAAAAGTAAACTTATGTTTGTGTTTTCTGGATGGCCTGGTGCCATTTGTGTCTGCTGTGGCCAAACTTGAGACAATTAGTCAGGCAAGCTGAGGCTCATCATTCTGTCCGAGGCACCATACAACCTACATTTGTACAAATATCTGCGCACTACTCGCTCTCAGCTCAGTAAGTGGTGTTAATTGAAGTCCCAATGACTGTTAATGAACAACCACTTAGTCTGCGACTTGTGCTAGCCTTATTTTGTTAGTGTCAGATGAATTTAAGGCTATGATGTGTTATATTGTATCAAGCGTGTGATAAACCTTTTTTCTTTGTCTGTTTATAATTTAAGGCTGTGAACTATAATGTCCTTCAATCTTGTCTCGCTTAAAACACATTAACGGATGGTAGTGCAAGGTTTATTTGTTGATTTGGTTCGGTGCATTGCTAGGGTGAAGCGTTATAAATAAGCATTACTATCTACGCGCTACACATATTTGTTATCCTTGTTTTCTTCTCGTAATTGGAACTCAGCAAAAAAAATTGGATGTACTCATTGAAACCTTTGCATTCTTATGACACATTCATTGTTTTGGTTTCGAAATGAATAATTTGATAAACTTTAGACTCGCTGTGAAAATACACACGTAACTAGAGTTAGGCTTATTTTTCAAGTTTTTGCATTCTACGGCTTATGTTGGAATAGATACACTTCCCGGCAGTCTCTACAAGGTTAACATGCATTTTTAAAAGTTATCTGGAGTGTTGTCTTGTTATTAAACAACGCAGTTTGCTTCTGAGCGTGCCGATGAATTTACTTCTGCTTATTGGTGATCATACAATTGTGCGTAAAAACTATTTTACCGTTTTGAATGATTGATCTGGAGCATGCATCCAATAGTTGGTGAAAGATGCGTCGTAGGCTTCCCACTCGAACTGAGCTAGAAGAAACGGTACCCAAATGGTAAGTTTGACGCGAACTGGTCTTTCTTATGTTTATCTCTATAGCCTATTTTCAATGTGAGGGCCCAAGCTCGGTTAGGTAGGCTTTCCTTTTGTCAAAATAACATAGGTTTATGTTTTGTTACGGACCATCTTTTTTTGGTTCACTGCTGTCCTGTTTTTTCAGCACCTACTACTTTCTTCTTCAACTTTGATCTTGCTTCATGAAATTCTTTCTCATCTTACTGTTTCTATGCCCTTTCTGCATAGATTCCGAGTGCCCAAATCCATACTAAGTGGTACCTTCTTTCTTCCTCCCATTGGATCTTATTTGTTGAGGATAGGGAGGCTTAAACTAACTAATAATCTAATCTATAGTCTATTATGCTACATTTTTTCCTTTTTGAATTTAACAGTTCATTATTTTTATTTAATACTTCTTCACTTACTGGTATGCCCCTTACTCAGGGGGTACAACTATTGTATCTGTAGAAATTACCTTTCCTAGGGGGACTATGTGAGGGCCCGAGCTAAACTTTAGGTAGGCTTCCTTTTTGTTGAAATGGAATACGTTTTGTTTTGTTGCGGACCATTTTTTATAGATTCACTCATCCCTTGTTTTTCAGCTCCTACTACTTTCTTCTTCAACTTTTTCTTCTTTCATGAACTTCTTTCTTAGCTTACTATTTCTGTGCACCTTGTGCATAGATTCCGCGTTCCATAAACTCCATAATAAATGGTGCCTTTCTCCTGCCTCTCTTGGAACAGCTTTGTCGTGGTTAATGGAGGCTAAAACTTTTTTATATAATAATGATAATAACTTACTGTTATGCAGAGCACGAGGCCTGATGTTTGAAGATAGCGCTTGTGCATTAGGAGGGCTGCCGTTTGCGCTCTCTGATGTTTAGCAAGTCATTATGTACGACTACTCCTTACCGAGATTTGAATGCTCAGTTTTATGTTGTTTTGGGTGTACATTTCGGAATTTATTAGCCGGAAAATGTTGAACGTGCCTTGAGTGGACAGTGGTGTACCAATTATTGTTTTTGGTGAAAAAAATAGTTTATCTTATTCATTATCGTCAAAAGTTTACGTAACATCGAGATATTAGAAACGAAATATATTTTTAAGTAATAGGAGTATTTATTCAGGGATGAGTTGTTGGCTCATATTTTGTTCCCATCCTTATAGAACAAATGATGTAAAGTCCAGAGATGAGAGTTTAGTAGACCTTCTTTTTGTTCGAATTAAAATGCTTCGTTCCCTTAGGTTAAGACCAATTTTTTTTCGTTCATTAGTGTCCTGTTTTTCATCACCTATGACTTTCTTCTTCAGGTTTAATTTTGTTTCGTAACCTTACTCCTCAACTTATTGTTCCTATACTGAGGTTCTCTTGTGTAGAAACACCCTGCGTATTAATTATGCGTTTCCTTTTATCTCCGGTGCTTGGCGTTTCCTTCCTCTATTTTAACGGTTGTATTGTAGTAAGGGAATGGAGGCTAAACCCAAGTAAGAATTCAATCTACAGAACTAGTCAGTTTTTGTAATAAAAACTTGATGCTCTATGTGAGAATGTGTAAAGTCCCGCGACTGTGTCGCTTTGAGCAGCATTGTTGTAGTAAGGAAGGCTGAATCTATGTCGCAACCTAATTTATAGAACTAGTCAGTATTTATAATAAAAACTTGGTGTTCTACGAGAGAATATGCGAAGTCCTGCAGCTGTGCTCGATTTGAGCAGCAAGGTAGGCTGAATCTATGTCGTAATCTAATCTGTAGAATTAGTCAGTATTCATAATGAAGACTGGGTGTTTTATGGAAGAAGATTTTAAAGTCCCACGACTCACTTATGTCAGCCATCAATTTATTGAGAATAGAAAACGTTTTTGACTCCGTTGCAGATCATCTCTCGATTCACTGCTGTCATTATTTGTTTTTAATTAGCGATTGAACTATTCAAAATTTTAACATGAAAATATTGTGGCGTAACTCGTGAGCGATATTGAATGCGGTAGCCCTTATAGGGAAACACAGAATGGAATGAACAAAATAAACGGATTTTTATTCACTCTTCCCCCTCAGAGGGACACAACTATTGCATCCATGGGAATTAGCACTCCCTCGGGGAAAATGTGAGGGCCCGAGCTGAGAGTTGGGTAGGCTTTCCTTTCGTTAAAATGGAATGTCTTTGTTGTGTTTTTCACCGCTATCCTGTTTTTCAGCACCTACTACTTTCTTCTTCAAATTTGATCTTGTTTCATAATCTTCTTTCACAACTTACTGTTTCCATGCCCTTTCTGCATTGATTCCGCGTTCCCTTAACTCCACACGGAATGGTTCCTTCCTCCATCCTCTCTTTGGATCGCATTTGTTGCTGCGGGTAGGGAGGCTAACACTAACGACTAATCTAATCAATCCTTCCTCTCTTTGGATCGCCTTTGTTGCGGATAGGGAGATTTAAACTAACTAATAATCAAATTTAATTAGGTGTGTGATGGAGTCTTGTGTAGGAACAAATCTTGTGCACACATTCCCCGTTGTGTCAAGTTCATATTGAATGCTTTCTAACTTCTTTTGATTGGACTTTGTTGCGGTAGGGAGGCCTGTACTACCAATAATCTAACCTTGAAATATTTTGTTTAGTTTGTACCGACTTTTTTTCGGTCCATTGCCATCCCATTCTCTGCAACCTTTCATTTCCATGGTAGATTTTTCATTGCAAATTTCGTACCTTGATGCTTCCATCCAAAACATATTTGGGAACACACCTCGTGTATAGATTTCCTGATTTATTTTTTCCACACCGATTGGTGCCTTCTTCGTTCCTGTTCATGAAACACCATTTTTTTGTGGGGAGAAGTTCTGAAATGGTGTCATATTCATCTAGATTTTCTGTATTTTCTCATTTATTCATATAATCATTGCAACAATGTGAACGCGAGTAATTATAACTTCCCCTCACAACGATAACAATAATCAAAGCTCTCTGTTCCTAGCTCTCCCATGGGAAATGTACAAGTTCTTGAGCGAAAGGTTAGGTAAGCCTTTCGTTAAAATAAAGTAGTCTTAATGATTTTTTGACCATTTTTTCGGTTCACTGCTGTCCTGTTTTTTAGCACCTATTACTTTCTTCGTCAACTTCTATCTCTTTTCATAAACTTCTTTCTTAACTCACTGTTTCTATATCCACTTCTGGATAGGTTCCGCGTTCCCTTAACTCCAAACTAAATGGTGCCTTCTTATCGGAAGTCTTTTTTTAGCTTAGAAGTTTAGACGCTGAAAAAGGATATACAACTGTAAATCAATGCTCCTGCTCATTCAGTTCGTGAACTTACAAGCAGAATATATCGCAGGTTTTATTTCAAATAAATATGTGAAACTGAATCTTATATTATCCTTTTTTATGATTAAACACGGCGGGCAATAGTCAGCTTCAGCTGCATGGAAAATGTACTAAAACGCTTTGTACGAATGAATAAAGTACATTCTCCTACAGTTTGGATAGAGCTGTCAATTTATGAAGCTGCCGGAATGATAAAATTGAAGATCGATAACCCTTTAGTTTTGGTAGATTTGTACGTAGCTGGACGGAATTCAATTTTCCAGAAATCCAAATCCGTACCTTGCGGAGGCACACCAGCAGTCGGCCATGTTGTTTATCGTACGTCTGGAAGGGCAGAGTACGCTACGTAGTAGTACGCTGCCGCCGCCGCCGCTGACGTCATGATGTGGAGGGGACGTCATCTGGCTTGATTGAAATGAAGCCTCCTATTGGCTAGTCGAATTAGCGAATGTGCGCGGCTGTCCCCGTAGAAGTGGCGGTACCTCCTTTAGTCTACCATGCTCATGGTAGACGAAACAAGGTAAAGCAGGGTTTACACGGAGGGTGACTTTCCCGGGGCAACGCCCTCTCTCCCTCCCCGCCTCTTCAAAAAAACCCCAATCCCCCTGTCTAACGCCTCCCTCTACTACCCCATGCGTGTCGACGCTGCTGCCCCACATCACGGTATACTAAAGGAGGTAAAGTCACTTCTACGGGTACAGCCGCGCACATTCGCTAATTCGACTGGCCAATAGAAAGCTTCATTACAAACAAGCCGGATGACATCACTCGCACGCAACATGACGTCAGCGGCGGCAGCGTGCGTACTACCACGCAACGTACCTGCTCTTCCAGACGTACGATCAACAACACGACCGACTGCCGGTGTGCCTCCACGTATCCGGATTTGGATTTTTGGAAAATTAAATTCCGTCCGGCTACGTGCAAATTTACCAAACTAAAAGGTCATCGATCTTCTATCTAATCATAACGGCAGCTTCGTAAATTGAAAGCCCTTTCCAAACAAATAAGAAAATTTACTTTAATCAATCATAGAAGACGTTTTATTATCTTTTCATGCGGATGAGGATGACGATTGCGCACCGGATCGTAAGGATAATATAAAACTCTATACTTATATGTTTATTTGAAATAAAACATGCTATATATTTCGCTGCACTGGAAAAGATTATACGCAAGTTTAAGCCTATGCGAACGCTACAGGAAAGAGCGTATCGAAGAAAGAAAGGAAGGCACCATTTAGTATGGATTTGAGAAAATGCGGAATCTATGCACAAGATGCATAGAAATAGTTAGCTATGAAAGAAGTTCATGAAACAAAACGAAGTTGAAAAAGAAAATCGTATGTGGTGAAAAATAGGACACCAGTGAACTGAAAAAAGATGGTCCTTAACAAAACATAATCCTTTTCTATTTCAACAAAAAGGAAGCCTACCCAAACTTCAGCTCAGGCCCTGACATAATCCCTCTGGGAGCACTCGTTCCCATAGATACAATAGTTGCATCCCCCTGAAGGGAAGATACCCTGTACATAGAAATATTAAATTGAGGAGCAAGATTATGATAAAATTAACGCTGAAGAAGAAAATCATAGGTGATGAGAAACGGAACAGCAGTGAATAAAAAGAAAACGAGTTCTTAACTAAGCAAACAGTTCTTAAATTTCTTCAAAAAGAAGCCCTACAAAACTATCACTTAGGGATTTAACATAACTAGTCCTTTAAGACTGGGGACCAAAATACAAGTAACAATTAGTCCCTGAAAAATTTGTTCCTCATGAAAAATGTTTTATCACCTTACTTTATATATATATGTACTTTTTATATATATATATATAACACGTAACTTTTTGACAATAATGAATGAAATAAACTACTTTTCTATCAATACAACATTTGGTACACCACCGCTCTATGCGTGTTTCGACATTTTCCTGTTATAAATTCCAAAATCTACACAAAAGAAACAACATAAAACCAATTGCGTAAATCTAGGGAAGGACTTGAGTAATCACACACGACAAGTGACTAATAAATAATAAGCTGCAGCACTCCCAATGCATTAGCGCTATATTCAAACATCAGGACACTCTCCGTGCCACTGCCACTCCAAGGTTTCAGAAGATTACCGATTGTTACATTGTACGCGTCTCGATCTAGTGACTGGTTTTTGCACTTTTTCCGGGAGGTTTTATTTACGAGATTCTGAATACCAGTAGAAGATTATTACACTGACTTTTGGCAAGTTACAATACTTCACCGTTGCAGCACAAGAGGCAGCAAACGCAAACATAAGCCCGCTAGTGGATCAGCACCTTAGACTACACCGCACCGAAAGTCACACAATTTCAATACCAACCTTCACATCAGTACAGCAGAGTATCATGTTATCGTCCTTACTGCAGCCGTCAAGACCGACATTACAGGACATGGCAACAGCCGCCATGAACTAGGTTTTAAAGGTTATATTATGCCAGGATTAAAACATCTCAATTCCGACTGATCTTTGTAGGATCGTCCACCACACCACGCATCATTCCAATTAATTGGGAAGCCTAACCCCATAGGGGGTTTCAGCTGCCCACCCATTCATGGCCGGGTGCCTTACCCACGCTGAAACCCCCGGGGTATCAACAAAGCGCGCCCGGCCATACTGCACGCTCACCGTCTATATGGCCAAAACTAAGATATCATCCGCTGAAGCAATGAGTATAATTTAAGGAATTAATTGTAACTTAAAATAAGGTTCAAATAATGATCAGCTTACTCTTTAAGGTAATATTACCGGAATTGTAACTTAACATAAGGTTCAAATAATGATCACCTTACTCTTTAAGGTAATATTACCGGTGCTGAAACCGCTTGGGCCATGGGCCCTCGGCATTTACCTACTTATACTGATTTAGCTTCTCCCCTCAGATAATTTTCTCAGGAGAGCCCACAAACCCTTTTACTTGAAATTCCTCTTTTTTTGTATATTTAAGTAAGTAACTTTAGATCAAACCAATCATAAACTGCTGAAAGTACTTGAAAGATTATTATTATATAAGAAAGTTTTAGCCTCCCTTGATTGCACGACAAAGATGTTCTATGAGAGGAAGGAGGAAAACACCATTTAGTATGGAGTTGAGGGAACGCGGAATCTATGCACAAGGTGCACAGAAACAGAAATCTAAGGAAGAAGTTCATGAAACAAGAAAAAGTTGAAGAAGAAGGGTAGTAGGTGCTAAAAAAACAGGACAGCAGTGAACAGTACTTGAAAGATTGACCTACCCAATGGCCAATAAAGAAAAATCCCTGGAGGCCCTGGGTCTAGCAACACCAAGGGAAAAAAAAATGCACCATTATTCGCAACCTATTCTAAGAGAAAATGGAAAGATAAAATCTTCCAAAAAAGGTTATCCGAAAGTCAGGAGTTCAAAAGGTAATCCAAAAGTACTACCCTAACTCAACCATCTCAATCAGAAATGCAAATGCACGAAAGTCTTGACAGATTAGATTAGATTATTAGTTAGTTTAAGCCTCCCTATCCGCAACAAAGGCGATCCAAAGAGAGGAAAGAAGAAGGCACCATTTAGTATGGAGTAAAGGGAACGTGGAATCTATGCAGAAAGGGCACAGAAACATTAAGATGAGAAAGAAGTTCATGAAACAAGATCAAAGTTGAAGAAGAAAGTAGGAGGTGCTGAAAAACAGGACAGCAGTGAACCGAAAAAGATGGTCCGTAACAAAATAAAAACCTATTCTATTTCAACAAAAATAAAGCCTACCTAACCTTTAGCTCAGGCCCTTACATAGTCCCCCTGGGAGCGCTAATTCCCATAGATACAATAGTTGTATCCCCCTGAGGGGGAAAGTCTTGACAACAATGCAATATTAGCAGTTACAAATGAAACTGAAAAGCCCACTAATCCACAAAAACAAACTTTGGATGAAAGCCTTGAACCTGCAGAAAAAGGAGCTCATGGAAAAAAGAAAAGGAACTTAAGCAACAACTTGGAGTTTTGTACAACTGACTTGTCCTTTGAGAGCAATCCATCTGCAGTGATACCTTGTCGCAATTCCAGCCTGCTCCTCTTGTATGTCCCATGCAAGTTAATTAATATCTTGTAATATAAGGGACTGGGTCAAAATCAATTCTTAATTGACCTAAAAGAATTATATTAATTAAATATGACAAGCAGGCAATAATGGATTGCTTCCCCTTCCTGGCAACAAACGCGTATGTCGAACATCCTTAATGTGTTCGTTTATCTTTGCGAGCTGCATCCGAAGTCACAGCGACGGATTCGGAGCGCACGTGACGTCGAGGCCTTCGCCGGCTGACACGTCAGAAGACAACCACCTATGGAGTCGGCAGCACGTGCCTTGTGCGTTACGACTTCTAAACCGGTCCTGCTTTCGGGCATCTGAGAGCCCGGAGAGCCGGCTATCATTGAGGAAGTGTTCCCTGGACAACTTTTCTTCGAAGTTCAGGTGAGCAATCCTTATTTATTGTCTTTGCTTGTCATATTATCATTTAACTTAATGCAGAAGAGACTATGTCAATGCCAGGTTATCTGGAAGTTGGCGCTTAGGTGGTTAGCGCGACAACCTAGGGGTAGGTCTCTAACTACAACTATAGATACCATTACTAACAACCAAGAGCAATGTACAAACAATCAAGCAACTTTCTCACAACCAAGATCTGCTAAAATTGATATGAACCTGCCAGAAAACATAGATAAAATACCTGATTCTTCCAGTCATGTCATAATCTCTGCAACAGATGAACATATCAAACTAACAAAACTGAGTCCATTCAGAGTGCAGAGCCTAATCAATCAAATTTGTGGCCCAGTGGAACAAGTGGAATACAAAAAAAAACAGGAAGCTTAATAATAAAAGTAAAAACCTTTGAACAAACAAAAATATTACTTGAAACCAAATCCTAGGATAAAATCTCTATTAATACTCAAATAGCCTGAGGAGCCTCTACTAAATGTGACAAGATTTAGATTAGATTATTAGTTAGTTTAAGCCTCCCTATCCGCAACAAAGGCGATCCAAAGAGAGGAAAGAAGAAGGCACCATTTAGTATGGAGTTAAGGGACCGTGGAATCTATGCAGAAAGGGCACAGAAACAGTAAGATGAGAAAGAAGTTCATGAAACAAGATCAAAGTTGAAGAAGAAAGTAGGAGGTGCTGAAAAACAGGACAGCAGTGAACCGAAAACAGATGGTCCGTAACC
Source organism: Morinoia aosen (assembly GCA_030386875.1). Taxonomy (NCBI): domain Eukaryota; kingdom Metazoa; phylum Arthropoda; class Malacostraca; order Amphipoda; family Talitridae; genus Morinoia; species Morinoia aosen. The sequence continues at coordinate 76,256,009 of CM059557.1, forward strand.
AAATAAAAACCAATTTCAACAAAAATAAAGCCTACCTAACCTTTAGCTCAGGCCCTTACATAGTCCCCCTGGGAGCACTAATTTCCATAGATACAATAGTTGTATCCCCCTGAGGGGTGTGACAAGATTTATGCACCTGAATTTCCTGGCGAGTCTCTGGATGAACAGCTGCTGCATCTTGCCCCTACAGGAATAGTAGGTATCAGGAAAATGTACATGGACCCAAAGCGAGCTGACTCTCCTATGTTCGTTTTGACTTTTCTAGGAACATAATGCCCTAAGGAGATTAAGGCAGGATATTTCAATTACAAAGTCCATCCTTTCTATCCAAACCCAATCCATTGCACAAAATGTTGGAAATGGGGCATACCGCTTCCATCTGCCGGAGCAAAAAAATTTGCAGAAACTGTTCATTAGCAGAACATGATGAAGCAAGCTGCAAATCAGACAAATACCATTGCCCTAACTGCAAAGGGAATCATTCTGCTAACTCCAAAAACTGTCCAACATATGTCCAAGAACACGAAATTTGCAAAATCAAGGCCAGCAAAAATATTTCTTTTGATGAATCACGTGCCATCTACTCTCAACAACAAAAAAAACAACTATAGATGAACACGGAACAATATATTGCCCTCGAATCACAGCACATATTCCCGGCTCTGACTCAGCCACAAGAGCAAAATTTCTCTCGGAATACATATGCAGCTGCAACCCGATCTTATAGTACACACCCACTTGACAACAGAACCACCTCTCAGAAGAGGTGGTTCAGCTTTTTTGCTAACAAAAAACATAAGCAGATGATAACCAGCCAAAGCTGCAGGAATCAATCTACACCAATACAAGCCACTAGAAGAAGCCAACACGCTTCCCTGGGCTCAAATACATTGCCTGAGACTGATGTAGCCTCTGGTTATCCTCCAGATCACAGGAACATGCCAGAAAGACAATCTCAATTAAGAGATGCAAACAACTCAAATGCAACACCACATCTGCCGAAAATCTCCCAGGAGAAACAAATGGTGGGCTGCTTTAAAAATCTAACCATCCAACTTCTCCCTGCTATTATCAAAATCTTACTAGCAAACACTATAACTGAAAAATAGACAGCCTAAAAGAGATAGAAAATATATTAGAAGCTGGTGAACTAATTTCCGAGTTACTCACAAAATTAAATGTTACCTCTCTCATCAGTCAAGCATGAACTTAACAATCCTACAATGGAATCTAAAAGGATACTTTGCAAAACTACCTTAACTTCACTTGCTTATTGATCAACATCAGCCAGGAATTATATGTATTCAAGAATCATTGTTACAACAGCGCCATAACAAATAATTGAAGAATTACTTCAGCCCTTTCCGATATGAAAGAAGGGAAGGTAGAGGAGGTGGGGGTGATTACTTTCATTCACGCCATCATACCAAACATAACAACACAATTGACTACTCCATTAGAACTTGTGCTCTGCAAAATATTTATCAACAAAAAGCCTATCAATATAATAAATATGTATTTGCCACCCCATTTGGATAGTAATGGTTTAATGCAGAAGTTACAGGACATCAGTTATCAGATTACAGGATAACTGATTACTGCAGCAATTTGCATGCTGCAGAATGCCTCAGATGCAATTCTTGTTTGGCCCTTCAAATCTTGTTTGGGGGCTTCAAATCTCTTCCACTTCCAAAAAAGGAAAACTTCCTCCGATCTCGGTGGCTCCGTTGAACACCACTGCAGCCTTTTGTTCCTCTTCAGACACCTCAATGATAAGTGGAATTACTTCACTTTCTTCCGGCACCTGAAAGACAAGATCAAATGTGAACTCAAGTGGACAATTTTTTTAATGAAGTCTTTCGCTTCATAAGCAAGCATTTCAGTTGCAGTTAAGAGTACAGATTTAAATCTGTTAGAGAAAATGGAGCTAATATGATAAATTGAAACGCAGGTGAGAGCAATTAGAAAATGGGGTCAGTTGTGAAGAACTACGCTGAACAGGAAGTACCTTTGAAAAGTATACGAAGAAATGGAGATGATATTCTTAGTTAGTTTAAGCCTCCCTATCCATAACAAAGGCGACCCAAAGAGAGGAAGGAGGAAGGCACCATTTAGTATGGAGTCAAGGGAACGCAGAATTTTTGCAGAAAAGGCATTAAAACAGTAACATAAGAAATAAGTTCATAAAACAAGATCAAAGTTGAAGAAAGTAGTAGTTGCTGAAAAACAGGACAGCAGATAACCAAAAAAAGATGGCTCTTAACACAACAAAAGCTTTTTATTTCAACAAAAAAGGCTTACCTAACTCTCAGTTTGTGCCCTCACATTGCCCCCTGGGAGCGCTAATTTGCATAGATACAAATGTTGTCTCCCTCTGATGGGAAATGGAGATGATAAACTGTAGCATAATATTAAATTTAAAACTATAAGGAGTCTCAATGGAGAAAGAGAAGAAAAGAGACAAAAAGCTAGGATTAGATTATATGTTAGTTCAAGCCTCCTAAACCGCTAAAAAAAGCAAGTTTAGAGGAGAGGCAGGAGAAAGGCACCATTTAGTGAGTAAATAAAAGAACGCAATGTGGGGTATCATGGAGGAAATAAGATATAAGGGGAAAAAGAAAAAATATTGATAGTAATAGGCAAAGAAGTGTGAAATAAATACATGGCTTAAAACAAAATCTAAGTTTATGCACTATATTTCCCACAATTCCTCTCTAACATTGAATGTTGTCTAATATATTTAGATTTTTGAGACACATTAAATAATAATCCTAGCCCACATTTTTGAAAACTTTTAAAGAAAAAGTATAAAAATGAAAAAATCTATTTAATAAGACTCCTAATAATTGAGTCGAGAAAATCTGTCTATAATCTGGACATCTTAAATTTTATTCTGACATGCATGTATTCCTTAGCGGGTTACCAGACTCATCTCACCTCTGCTAAACAGCCCAAGGTCTCTCTTAATTGCTCGTCAGGAGCTGTCTCACAATTGGCAGCAGGAGGAGCTCGAATGAGAGAAGAGGCAGAGAAGAGCAGTGAGTGATCAGCAGCTTGATTGGATGGCATGTCAATCCCATGTCCTGAAAAATAAAAAAAATTCATATGAAACAGTATGTAGCAACACTTTATGTAAAAATTAAGTCTCTCACTGTAATGAAATCTTGAATGAACATATAAAAACAAAAAAATTGACCCTAAATGATAACACTGAATTTTAATGAATTTTCAAATATACTAAAAAGATGAGATTAGATTATTAATTAGTTTGAGCCTCCCTATCCTCAACAAATGAGATCCAAAGAGAGGAAGGAAGAAGGCACCATTTAGTATGGAGTTAAGGTTACGTGGAATCTATGCAGAAAGGGCACAGAAACAGTAAGATGAGAAAGAAGTTCATGAAACAAGATCAAAGTTGAAGAAGAAAGTAGTAGGTGCTGAAAAAACAGGACAGCAGTGAACCAAAAAAAGTGTTATTTTAACAAAAAGAAAGCCTACATAACCTTTAGCTCGGGCCCTCACATTGTTTCCCTGGGAGCGCTAATTCCCATAGATACAATAGTTGTATCCCCATGAGGGAAAATACTAAAAAGAACTCAATACAATCTAACAAAGCTAATGAAGAATTTAAATTTAAATTTTGAAAAATAATTACCTTGGAAGAGAAAAACTATACCAATAAGAACTTAGAAGAATCTTTAAACACTCTTGATAACAAAAGTTCAATGGATTTAATCTTTTGCTTATGAACATAACATACCTTGTAATGGATTAATTTATTAGATATTTTTACACTACACTTAGAGATGTTGCAATTCTCTATGAAGAAAAAGTTCATCAGAATCAATTAGATAACTAAACACTTACAACACTTACAGTAAAAATGGGCTCTTAAAATGAAGGCCCAGCAAGTCATGACAGATTGAAATTCAATAAAGGAATTTTGTTGTCAACTCTTTGCACTGAATTTATTATGAAGATCAACTACTTTTATGAAGACCCAACTTGCAAAAAGAAATGTTTCATTATGTTTATATCCACTAATATGGATGAGTTAAATTTGAATTATGAAAATATAGATACCAAGAATATGTATGGATGAATCTTGAACAATGGCTGCAGCTGCACCATTTGCAGTGAAAACACAGCTTAATGGAGTACTCTATAAAGTCATTAAGTGTGCAGAACTCATATTTGGCATGAAATTAAAAGGTGCTACCTGTGGATAATAACTGGATATGTATGCACAATATTGCCTTAATTCTAATATCATAACTAACAAGAGTCACCCATGATGAGCTATCATTATGGGGGTACTTACGGATATACTCGTAGATTCTCAAAAACAATACTACCCAATACATGAAAAGAAAAATATGTATAACAGGATGTCTACTGATATATTTCATTTCCAAATTTCAATAGTTTTCTACTATTTTTTTCAACATCCAAGAATTACTACCTATTTTATACATAATGAATGTCGTCAACATGTAAGTAATCGGCTTATAATGAGCAGTTTGAGTCAATAATACACTCAATAACACAGGTTCAAAAAAAGGTTGAAGTTTGTTAATACTTAATACTAAAAGCAGCAACCAACGCATTATTGCCAAAAAGTTACCTAAATTCCTAATATAACCAGTCCAAAATGTACTCTTAACAAATGTTCAGCAAAGACCTTGTCTTAACATCTTCCAACTATAAGAGCAACAGTTCATCACATGAACAAATCAACACACTAGAAACTAGTAGACACCGGTGAATTATCAGATCCACTGACAGACATATTTCCCATAAACTGCAACAAATTCCTGATTATTGGAGAAAGAAATGGGCAAAAGTTTATAAACACTTTAAACATAGGTACATAACTGGCAATTTTTATGGAATTATCATACTGCATAATGAAATTGTCCCACTTATCATACAACCTAGATATTTGTATTCTTCTGTTCTACCTATTCTGATTTCCCCAATATTCCAGAGTCTGTCGCTATCAGTCTCATCTCTGCTTATAACCATAACCCTAATTTTATCAGCACCAAAGTTTATCTTAAAATCTGTACTATATCCATTCACAATGTCAAGCCTCCTTTGTAGTTCATGCCCATGTTCACTAACCACAATATCATCAGCATACAACAAACAGCTCAGTCTCTCCTTACCAACTTTCCATTCTAAGCTTCTCATTTTGAGTCAAACTGAAAATTCGTCTGTGTACAATCCAAACAACAGGGGAGACAGAGTACAGCCCTGCCTAACTCCTTGAACACTCTCCACTTGCCTGTTTCCAAATTTCCTAATCTGTAGATAGCACTTGTGTTCTCCTACAGACTTTGTACAATATTTACTATCTTTTGGCTAAACACAACTTTTCTCAAAATTTCAAAGAGCCTACCACAATCCACTATGTCATACACTTTCTCAATATCCAGGAATGCTAAATATACCTTCTTATCTTCCTTACTCATTTGCTCAATTATTTCACTCACTACAAACAAATTAGCTTTCCCACGGCTATCTTGCGTAACACCATTCTGTTTGGAGTCCTGGGAGAAGTCCCACGACTCCGAATTCCTCAACTAAATGTTTCATTCTCTCATTCAAAATACCACAAAAAAATCTTACATACAGTGTCAGCCAGTGCAATTGGTCTGTAAATTTTAAGTAAAGTAGGCCTACTGTCAGCAAGTTATTTTCAAGAAAAGAAATTTTGGTCAATATGTATTTTAGGTGCCTCACGGAAATTAATAATTCCGTTCCAAGCAATCACTAAAGAAACACATTTATGAACGTTCTTAATATAACCTTTCTTTTGTTTTCAACTAAAACATCCTAGAAGTGGGCTCAGGTCCGGGGGGTTAGCGAATAATAAATTACGCAATATATTGCGAAAACAACTTTTCTCCTGCCTGCCGCGCTCGTTGCGTTTTTGGGACGCACGCTCCTTTAGCGCGAGAAAGACAGTTCATGAGCAACACTCCTATAACTTCAAAGTTGAATAACTCTTAAAAAACGCATCAGCAAGCAGAATGACATTCATGTAAAATGTTTTTAAATGTGTTCCTTTAGTGATTACTTGGAACGGAATTAATCATTTCCGTGAGGCACCTAAAATACATACTGACCATAATTTTTTAGGTAATGTTAAGTAAATACTCGTTTGGGTAAATGTTGAGTTGACCATAATTGATTTTCCACTTTTGGATGCCTAAATATTGTTAATGAAATCAAAATAAACAAGTTTTCTTCAATGCACTTTCCGTTGCAAATGAGTATTTTACAAGTTATAGCAGTAAATGAGTTACCGGAACTCCAGTGTTTGAGGCGGGAAAAAATAAATAAGGGAAGCAAACTCCCTATGACAAACGTAAAGAGGTTGGGTCTTGAGGGGGAGCCACAGTTCTGCTAGTGAATTCTGCTAGTGATTATTATAGTTTTGCTAGTGATTATGTCATTTTAACCTATTGATTACGTTTCCGTTAACGGGCAAGTCCATTCAAGTCTTCCCCCATGTCGTTGAGTCAATTTTGGGGTCTTCCCCTTCTTTTTGGCGCGCTTGCACACACTCGATCATTCGACGTAGTGGGTCGGTTACAACCTTTATTTATAATTTTCACTAGAAGAACTGTGGCTACCCCTCACGACCCAACCTCTTTACGTTTGTAATAGGGTGGTAGCTTCCGTTATTTATTAAATTTGGCGCGATCGCTGCAAAAGGAAACTTCAAAGTTGAATACTTAATTACTTCCCACTCCAAACACTACAGTTGCGGTAAGTAATTCATTCCTATAACTCGTTCAATAATTATTTCCGACGGAAAGTGCATAGAAGAAAAGTTGTTCATTTACACATAATTAACTATGTTTAGGCACCCAAAAGTGGAAAATCATTTATGGTCAACTCCTCAACATTTACCCATTTGCACCAGAAATGGCATAGAAGACAAGTTGTTTAGTTTGATGTGATTACCATGATTCAAGCAAAAAAAAATTGAAAATCGATTAGTGTGTTCTGAAAATTTATCCAAATTTTGAACACTACCAGTGAAGTTCTTTCTTATTGTAAACCTGGTAAAATTTGACATCACATCCTACTTCCAGATTAATTTACACACAGAAATTTAGATACAAATGAAGCTGATAGCACCCTACCACAAGATTTAGGTCACCTTTTTGGAATGAAAAACTCCAAGGTATCCAAAAAATCGAAAATAAGCAGTTATGTTATTTTTCGGCATTGAATTGTAGCACGTCATTTTCTTATTTTTCATTTCCTTTGTATTTTAAATTTCAGGCTAGTCAACAGCATTTTCCCATGAAACTAACATATCAAATTTGAACTGTTTTAATTGTGAATGGTTTCAAAGCTTTTATAAAGAGATGCAACTTCATCCATTGTAAAAAATCAGTTAAGAGTCATCCTTTTAAAATTATTTTAAAATAATATTAAGAGTTTAATTTCTTACCTTCCAGTTCCAAACTCCAGTGATCATATAACAACAGCACAGCACCACTTTTAATTGAAATGTGAGTCTTGAATGCTTATAGGATTTTTTGGTATAGTCGGTCTTTTTGAAATGGCTGCTGCTAACACAAATAAGAGTTATTAACTAAAATTAAAGTGGACGTTTCAACTCGGAAAAATCTATTCTTCAAAATTGAATCCAGGACATTGAAATATCTTGCGTAGATTTTTAGAATTACTCCGACATTAAATTAAGGAACACTTATTTGATTTAACGTGAGGCGGCGACATTTCACTTCACTTGACTCGATCACACTTCGTTTCAACGGCATGCCAGATTGTCGTACCAGTAACGCTTCGCTTACAGTAATGCCAGATTTCGGGTTAGCAGTGTTGCCAGATGCAATGTAACTTTATGTAAGCGGCGCTACTAATGGTGCGATGCCATAACGTCACTCGCACGCAGCACAATTCGATAAAAGACTGGTTTGCTGCTACCTGTTCTTTCGTCTACCATGCCCCACATGCTGGGACTGCCTCAGAGCGCCAGAGCGACAGTGCCATGGAGCTAGGATATATGGAGGGAGCATAGCGCACTCCGATCGGGCTCAATTTGGCTGCAAAAGTTGAAACACTCGGGCAGTGTGAATGCCCGATTCTGAGCCAACCACAGACGCTTGGCTGAAGTTGCTCCACCCACCTTCCCTACAACCCTTCCTCTCAATGGCTCTCATTTTCCAAAGCAAGATTAGTACCTCACCACAAGTCAAAGGGTGAGGTGCGCGTGCAAGTCGCTCTAATTTGTTATAATCAAGGGCCTGTAATCTTTATAGTTTTCAACTCTTAATGTATCTTTGCTGGTAATTTTGATATCATTAAGTGTCTTCAAGTGAGGAAACACAATTTATTATCTTTCGGAGTCGTAGAATCCCAAATTAATCACTACCGACTGAATGATTAACTAAACAGCTGGAAGAGCATTTAGCGAGCGCGTGCGCACTCTAGCGTAGTTGGTAGGTTACTGGCTTCCGTGCTGACGTCACACTCGCGAGACGGCTATTGGTTACCACAGACACAGGAGAAATCTCAAAAACTGGTTCGCTTCACAGACGGCTATGCTCCCTCCATATATACTCCCTCCACGGACAGTGCGCTTCAGACAGTCTCGAAGGCAGGATGTATGTCTTAGCTGCTCTGTCGTCATGTTCTCATGCGTAATCTTAATGCAAAAAGTCTCTCCTGATCTGGAAAAGTGGCTGAAGGCTAAAGTTTTCACATTGATAGATTTATTGAGAGCATAGCGTCAGTCTGATTGTATTTATTGCGGCTGTAAATATATTTTTTTATCATGTACTACCACTGAAATGATTTTCGATTTAATTCAAAAGTAATTACCTCTAACAATAGTAGCACAAATTGTTCGCTATCATGCTATTATTAACACAAGATGGCTCGTGATAGGACTTTAACTGATATAATTTTTTTACTAATTTCTATATCCTGTAATCAGACTCTATCGCGCATATTTCATTCATTTTTATCTCTATATACATTTGCTGGGCAAGCTATATTTTATTATACCTTAGTTTGGGCATTAAGTTCATATAAGAAGCTATATACGCGCTAAGTTTTATTGATTCGCCTCCATTCCTTATTAATCTAATTGACACATTCGTTTCTACCAAGGCACTTGGCCTTCGTTTAAGAAGTAATTCTTGAATTCTTCACGAATACGTTGATCTTATGCCGGCCTCTGTTAAATAGTTTACAGGTTAAAAATAGTATCTTCTTTTCTGCACGTACCTTGAATTACATTTCGACATCCTCACTCAGTCACTGTTATCTCCAGGGTTGCCGATTTTTTTCAGATGATAGTACAAAACCTTCATGAAAACGTACCAAAAATTGTTAGAGCGTACAAAATCTATTTAACTAGCAATAAAACGAAAATTTTAAGGTTTTACCTACTTTTCCTGCTAGAATGAAACTTTTTCCTAATCTTCTTCCTTCGTCTGCCGATGTTTTTTATTTAATTTGTTGACTAAGCTACCGTGGTGGTTCCAATTTTTGCAGTCTGTGTTCTCTAACATAGATTTTGATCTCATTCATGCATTTAGTCTTGCTCTTTTTAACGAAATCCTGTTTTTTGCTATTATGTAGTTAGGGTCGAAAAATTTTTCTAGCTGCTGCAAAATATTGCGGTATTGACAGAAGCTGGATCATGAACTCGGGAAACAGCGAGTAAAAAAGCTGCGTACCAGTATTTTTCAGACACAATTTTTGTCTTGAAAGGAGCATCTTGACCAAACAGTTCTCGCCACTTCATATTGATATTTTCATGCTACTCCTTTTTCGCAAAATTGGAGAAATCATTGAATATGGTATTATTGAATTACATCTATCAAGATCTTTCAGTCAAAACTCTTCTAGTTTTTTGGTACATATTTTGTTGACATTTCTCAGGAGAATGCTTTCTGCAGCAGCACCAAAATAAATCTCATTTATATTGACATAGTTTGAGGGGTTGCCTACATTTATTTTGTAATTAATGTCATTCGAAATCAATAGATCCCTTTTTATGAAGTTACCCATAGTAAAATTCTCACTCCAGAGAAATTAAAATTCATTTTTCTAAGGGAAACTCGTATATTTGCTGAACGCACTAATTTCGGCAGCCCTGGGCATCTCACCCTCCGTCTAAACGCAAGTGGGGAAGCTTGAGCGGGGGGGAGGGGTAGGGTAGGGGCTTCACCCTGGGGAAGACACCCTCCGTGTAAACCCAGCTTAACTGCAAACCAGTCTTTTATGAAATTGAGTCTAACCCCAGTGACGTCAAGGCATCCGACTAATACATGCCCTCCTTTTCAACCAATTCTCAACTTTCCAGTGAGTACGCAGGAACCAAGGAAAGTCAAGCGAATACCGATATTCAAAACTATTTCAAAGAAAATCAAATTATTCGAAAAAAATCTGATGCCTCTGCCGGGCCTCCGTCGAACGACCAAACTAATACTGCTACCGAAAAATCAACATTGAATCAAATTTGCACACGCGTTGCATACACACTGGACGACTTGAAACGATCGCTCAAATTGGAGCCTGCTTACACTGTAGGTGACGGACACTGTCTCCTCCACGCCGTAACGACGCAGCTTGCTTCACAACAAAAATCGAAATGGAATTATATATCTCTGAAAAAAGTCATCAAAACTGAGAGCTCCAGAAACAAAGACCAGTATGCAAAATTCGTTGACAAGAACAGTGGCAGTTTCGAACAACTCATCGATAAATACATCGATAGAAAAGTCTTCGATCACGCAGTTGGAGACCTCATACCCCAAATACTTTCTATTGTAACGAGAACACCAATTCACGTATTTGATGAAAGAGACAATGGGATTTGGAAGACGACAATCTCCCCTACATCAAATGCTCTGATAAACTGTCCTCCGGTAAACATACACCGGAAACAGGACCACTATAGCGCCCTCTTGAAAATGCGTGATGAAAATCGTGTTGCTCCCTCCCCCATTTTGTGACTAAATAACAGTGATCAAATTGAATTTGAAGCTGAAATCACAAACAATGAACGCGGCATTAAAGACCTAGAGACGAATACTAAATGCTCTGCTAGACCTAAAAAATGCAATAACTCCACTAAAGATCTGCCTATTGAGGTAAACAATATCAAAATATTGCACATAAATGCTCGCAGCCTCAATGGTAAAATGGATGACGTACGAGTAATGTTGATCACTAACGATATCGATATTTTATGCGTATCTGAAACATGGTTCGATTCACGAGTCGAAAGCTCGTATCTCAGCATTACCGGGTACAAATTGTACCGTTATGACGGAGTCAAGAGTAAGAGAGGTAGCGGTTCATGCATTTTCATCAAAGATGTCTACTCTACATCCTTAGTTCCGATAAAAGAAAAATGCGAAGACATAGAAATGGTTTGGCTCAATGTTCAAGTAAACAAACACAAGTCTTTCATTATCGGCAGTCTTTACAGACATCCGTCAGCATCTCTTCGTCCAACATTAGATTTCATTGAAAATACGCTTAGATCAATCTCTGCAGCCAAAAAGTCTTTCTATGTTTTCGGAGATTTTAACGTGGATCTGACAAATAAAAACAATCAGCTAAGCAAGATGCTGCACAGACTTAATCCTTCTCAAATGGTCCAAGAACCAACGCGAATTACCAACACTTCTAAAACTCTTCTTGACCTAGCAATTACCAACAATCCCCAAGCAGTACTCAGCACAGAAATCTTACCGTCCTTTTCTGATCACCATTCGGTAGAATGCCAAATCAATATTGCAAAAGAGAAACAGAAATCTAGTTACATTACATATCGCATGAAAAACCACTACTCCCCTGAAATATTTCAAGAAAAGCTATTAGACAGATGGAGTGAATTTCAAGGCATGGAAAACACCGATGATGTCAATCTACAAGTTTCGCTTTTCAACGAAAATTTCGTATCAGCTCTTAACGAATGCGCACCTTTCACTACGAAGAAAGTTAAGCCAAGAATTTCTAAATGGATAACAGATGAGATAAAACATTTGAGCAGAGCTAAAAGAAATTTGCAGCGTGAGTACAAACTGAATAAATCAGACAGTACGCGTCGAAAATTATATAAAGATCATGAGAAGATCCTACGAAGAAAAGTTAAGGAAGCAAAACGGGACTACTTCCACAAAGAACTCTTGGCGGCAAAACAAAACCCTAAAAGAACTTGGGAAATCATTAGAGAAGCTGCTCAGTATAAAAATTCAGACTGCAAAAGCACTTTTGACAACCCCTCAGAAATGGCGAATGATTTTAACACTTTCTTCTCAAAAGTTGGCGAAGATGTTTTCAATGAAGTATCCAGGACAGTTTCAGACACATCTACAGAGGCAAATCTGAGCGATGTTTCATCCCCAAATAGTAGCAACAAGTGGAGACCAAAGCCAGTTAGCGTCATAGAGACACTAAAAATCTTATACTCACTAAAGAGTACTAAAGCGACTGGACATGATGGCATAAGCCTCCAACATGTTAAAGACAGCTTCCCTGTCACAGCACCCTCTATTCGCTTGATAATAAATACATCTATAGTCACAAACAAGTTTCCCGATCAATGGAAACTATCCATAATTGAGCCATTACATAAATCTGGTGATATCGACATAGCGTCAAACTACAGACCAATCAGTCTCCTGCCTGTTATGTCCAAAATATTAGAAAAGTAATAACAAACCAGCTCTCGTCTTACATAGACGAGTCACATCTACTGCATCGCAATCAATATGCTTACAGGATGAATACCAGTACTCAGGACGCCCTGTTAAACATAACAGAAAAAATTTACAATGATATTGACCAAAAAAAAGTAACTCTCTTACTATTGCTTGATCTCTCCAAAGCTTTCGACAGTGTTGAGCATAAGAAACTTCTACAAAAAATTTCAAACCTCAGAATAGACACTCAGTGGTTTGAAAGCTACCTACGAAACCGCTCTCATGCAGTGTGCTTGAATAACAAAATGTCACCATTCATACCAAATAACTTTGGCGTTCCTCAAGGTTCAATCATCGGCCCACTCCTATTTTCAATTTTCATCAACGATTTCCCCACCATGCCGGCAAACACAAAAATCTCAATGTATGCTGATGGCGTACAAATTGCCATGACAAGCTCAACAGCGGATTTAACAGAAACACAAGCCAACGCTGAAAACTTTCTGAGAAATCTGAAATTGTGGTATGACCATAATGGCCTCAAACTTAACGCAAGTAAAACGCAATGCATTATTTTTGGATCACAGAATGCGACTGAAAATTTACCACCATTCAAGCTAACATTTGGAGACGATACAATTAAACCAGTCGATAAGGTTAAAAATCTGGGTGTTTGGTTTGACAAAAATATGACTTTCAATTCACACGTCGAAACAATGTGCAACAAAATTAACGGAACCTTAATGTTCTTTCATCGTATAAAGAACACACTTGACGAAAAATCTAGATTATTAGTGATTCAGTCTTTAGTTTTATCGCGTCTGGACTACTGCAGTCTTGTGTGGGGAGACTTACCTAAATGTCGTCAGGAAGAGTTGCAAAAATGTGTAAACTTCGCCGCCAAAGTGGTATGCAAAGGAAATTTTAATAAATACGATCATGTCACCTCTCTTTTAAGAAAACTCTACTCGATCCCAATACCGAACAGATTCATGATCCAGAAAGCTAGACGAGTATTCTCCTCTCTGTGCCTCCCCCAAAGTAATGCAGAGGTGGTAACATTTTTTCCATCTAATATCCCAAACGAAAGACCAAACCGGAGGAATGATGTTTTAGTCAGTTACCGTTCATCTAACGTGGGACAAAAAGCTCTCTCAGTTTCTGGAGCTTTTTTGTGGAACAAGCTTCCTCAGCATATCAAAAACTCTAAAACTGGAAAAGAATTTAGAGTAAATGTGTCACGTCATTTTGCATCTCTGTCATAGGGCCTGCAGCATCTCGGTGTGAACTTCCCATCTATCAGAAATTTTAATTTTTCCTGAAATTTCTGTTAGAAATTTAGAAACTATTTCATTTTACGTTTGCTAAACGATTCGTATATTCATCTTGCTTATTTCTGTCGACAACAATGAGCACCACAGCCGTCAGTTCAGTGCAGCAGAACGAACGTTCTTTCCATAATTAGGAGTATTTCCTCATCTTTATTTTGTTATTTCTTTCTCTTTTCTGTATTAATATTTAACGTCCGTATGACAAATATACCATGAAATACATTTTGTGTGTACACCAATAAACAGGTTTATAGATGTGAGGGTTGTGCAAAGTTTATAATGAATTAAATTTTTGGCTAACGTTGTCTCGCTATTTCAAAATCATTCTCGAAGATGTTTTCAATCGATTTTCGGCTGAGCTGGAGGGGAAGGGGTAATTTAAGCATTGCATTTAGTCTTTTTATTTTTTTTTCGTGCGTTCAGCGCACACTAGCACTGAACTTTCAGATCGGAAAAAACTCTAAATTTCTGTAATCAAAATTATCATTTTGGATCAAGGCCTAATCTTCCTATATGTGCCAATTTTGTGAATATTCTCCACTCAGATGTGATATCCGGCCACAATGTTACTCCATTTTATCCCACGTACACATGTCCCTATAATGCTGAAGAGTTGTGTTGCTTCTTGACTATAACCTGATTTTTCTTAAAAATTTCTGTGAAGAAATTAAAAAACAGCTCATTTTTGTGTTTTTCGAAGTCTTCTCATCCTTTTAGTTATTTTTTTGCGAAAAATTTCTTAGGATTACAGTGAGCTCAGCTGTCATTTTCTGTGTAGTAGATGGTAGGTTGCTTCTATCTTTTATCTTATATATGTATTTTTTTTCTAATATTTATTTTCAATAAGTATATAAATTAATATGTGTGTGTACGTGTGTAGGTATATATATGTTTCTACATAAATAGATATACATGTTTCTATTTCATTTCTTTACGCAAAAACCATTCGGTTAATAAATTTTATTGCAATAGCGAAATGGTTCAAAAATAGATCTAGCACTTCCCCAGAGGGCGTTTCTGTGAATCGGATTAATGTCATATATAATTAATGAAATAAAGTGCAATTTGAGCATATGAATCGTATTAAAATTATCTTTCTGTCCGTATGTTGTACAAGCTATGAATTTTGATATTCAATATATGTTTGTTTACCCATTTCTACCAATATTTTGTAGATATTTGTCAATCATGAGTGGTAACCGGCTTACACTGTATCTCTATTTTATCCCATGTACCCATGTCCGCATGATGTGGTGAATATCGAGAAGATACGAAATATGTTTTTGGTGGTGATAGGGCTTTGCATATTTTTAGGGCATATTTTTCATTTCTCATTCAACTACCCTTGACAGAGATTGACTATTGCAAGCCACGTGTGGTTTGTCTATTAGTACGCCTCGTACATTTTGTCTATTAATATGCCTCGTATGGTCTATCTATTTTGTACACCTCTGATAGCTTGTCTATTAGTACACCTCGTATAGTTTGCCTATTATTATTATGCCTCGTATGGCTTATCTATTTGTACACCTCGGATGGTTTGTCAATTAGTACTCCTAGTATAGAACTTTTGTTAGACTACTAGCACACCACGAATGGTTTGTCTATTAGTACGCCTCGTATATTTTGTCAATTAATATGCCTCGTATGGTCTATCTACTTGTACACCTCTGACAGTTTGTCTATTAGTACACCTCGTGTTGTTTGTCTATTATTATGCCTCGTATGGCTCATCTACTTGTACACCTCGGATGGTTTGTCAATTAGTACTCCTCGTATGGAACATTTGTTTTAGGATGCCCTATATTTAAGAAACTTTTAAAAGCCAATATGTTGGCACGTATCTCATGTGACAATTTGGAAATAAACATTTTTTCTTTTTTTTTAATAGCAGAGTTTAGATTGCATCCGGCAACACTGCTGGCCTGAAATCTGGCAACACTGTTATTCTGAAGAAAAAGACGGGGTATGACAATGTGGCTGTCTTGTTTAACGAAGTGGTTAACACTAGGATATTGAATGCATCAAAATGTCGCCGCCTCGAGCTAAATTGAAAAAGTGTTCTTTTATTGGGTGTCACAATAATTCTAGAAATCAACCAATAATTCTAGAAATCAACATCCTGGTTCTAATTTCAAAGAATGGATTGCAGCGAGTGGAAATGTCCAGTTGAATGATCTCAATAAGTCGAATTTATGTTCGAATTATTATGTTTGCAGCAATCATTTCAAAAAGACAGACTACCGAAGGATTCCCTCGCCATTTAAGACCCACGTTCCATTGAAAAAGGTGCTGTGCCGTTGCCATATAATCAAGGGAGTTTGTACGTGGAAGGTAAGAAATTGAACTTTGAATTGTATTCGAATGTAATTTTGGAAATATGGCTTCTGGGCCTTAACTGATTTTTCCATTTTGTGAAGTTCCCTTTTTTATCATATTTTTGAAACCAGATACAGTAAAACAGTTCAACTTTGAAATGCCGTTTCCATCGGTAAATACTATTAACTTGCTGCTTATTTAAAATATTGAGTAAGAAAAATAAGGTTCAGGTTAAGGAGATGCAACTAATTAATTTCCGAAGTTTTGTTGCCTGTATCATGGTAATTGCATCGAAATAAAGAACTTTTTTCTATGCATTTTTTGGGGCAAGAGAGTATTTAACGAGTTATAGCGGTAAATCACTTACCCCAACTCTAGTGTTTGAAGCGGGAAGAAATTGTTTTGAATGGAAGACTGCAATGGACTCTCCCTTCCGACACGCTCGAATGATCCAGCGCATTCCTACCATCAAAGACGAAAATTAAAATACCGCTATAACCCATTTAATACTCATTTGTCCCAAAAATTGCATAGAAGAAAAGTTGTTTTTGATGTAATCACCATGATTCAAGCAACAAAAATTGGTAAATGTCCAGGAGATGACCATAATCAATTTTGCACTTTTTGGTGCCTATACATAGCTAATTAGATGTAAATGAATAATTTTTCGTCTAAGCACTTTCCGTCGCAAATGAGTATTTAATTAGTTATAGCAGTAGGTTTAGTTTTGTCTTTGATGACGAATGCGCTCGAATAAACAGCTTCTAATCGATTTTTGAGTTTCGTTGCTTGAATCACGGTAATAACATCAAAATAAACTACTTTTCTTCTATACACTTTTTGCGGTAAATGAAGATTTGACAAGTTAGAGCGGTAGGGTTAGTTGTTGCGCGATTGAGCTGTTAGAATATGTTTGGGTACTTTGTAATATATTATTAGCCAACTCCGCAGAGCCTGAACCCACTTCTAGGATCTTTTAGTTAATACCACAATAAAGGATATCATCCAAAAAAAACGAATTATAGCGGCATGTTCATTTATGTCTTAGACGGTGGGAATGCGCTCTATCATTCAAGCGCGTTAGAAGGGAGAGCCCATTGTAGTGTTGCCATCCGATGCACTAGATGAATTCATTCTATGCTTAAAACACTAGAGTTGAGATAACTAATTTACCGCTACAACTCGATAAATACTCATTTGCGACGGAAAGTGCATAGAAGAAAAATTGTTTATTTACATCTAACTAGCTATGTTTACGCACTGAAAATTGGGAATTCAATTACGTTCCTCTCCTGGAAATTTACCCAAAAATTCAAAAATTGATTAGTAGCTTTTCATTCGAGCGCTTTCCAGCCATCAATGACGAAAATTAACATACCGCTATAACTCGTTCAATACTCGTTTGCCCCAAAAAGAACATGGAAGAAAAGTTGTTTATTTTGATGTAATTACCATGATACAGGCAACAAATTTTTGAAATTTTGAAAATTAGTTGCATGTCCTTAACATTTACCATAAATAATTATGTAAATAAGACGTAAAACAGTTCATTGCTGATTAATGACGTACTGTTTTTTTCAATTTTTTTTGTCGTAACTGTTGAACTATTACTTTCAAAAAGATAACCAAAATATAGTGGTAAAGTGCTTTCAACTTTAATAGTATCTCAATATCTGTCTATAAATTAATCAAAAACTAAGATATGACAAATTTTAACAGTCTCATAACAACCCAATTTTATTGGCACTGTAAAGAAATTATTTATATTATTGGGTCAGAATTAGCAAGGAATAGGCTTGGAACCAACAGTGCACTGCATGAAAGCTTGTTGGATTGCCACGCTAGTCGCTGTATAACTTGTGTACAGTATGCTTAATGTATCTTTACAATAGCTTTTTGGTTTGGTAACCTATCTTATCTGAAATTATAAGAATAACTTATAATAATAACTTCCCACCTTGTAGCAAAAAGTTTAGTTATCATGAGAGGTACAAAATTTTGTCATAATTATTGCTTGGGAAGTGCTTCTTTTTATGTCAATCGTTTACTTTTGCAAATGACTTCTAAGCGCCATTGAATATGCATTTTCAGAGATACCTGACTGTTCTTTCATGGGTGACATTTATGGTGTACTATTTCCTGTTGTCAATGTCTTTGACTTATAAGGTGCAAATTCATGTTCCTCATCTTAATTTCATTAATGTGTGAGTACTTTAACCCTTTGGGTACTGACTACTGATGGCTACTCCAGTGCCAAGAGGGCTAGTGCTTCCAGTTGAGAGCATCTAACCTAATTCTAAAGTAATTAAAATAGAGGAGGAAATTACAAGCATTCATGAAACTAGTTTTAGACATTCCAGAAGCCTGCACGCATAAATTATCATATGTTATCTCTAACTTCATGCCACAGGGTCTGTTTTGTGCAACGAATTTAACGCGTTAAGTGCGCGGGTCAAACTGAAGTTCAATGTCCAGCTCAAATTTAGAGTCAATTGTAGGAAGAAATTTTGAAAATAGCAAACATTGACTTGATCATGCCTTCATTTAAAATTCTTTTAGTATTTACAAAAATTGAGTCAGTGACTGCTTGTCGGCCAGCAGCATTATGAAAATCACCTAAATGACCACCGGTGGGTCACGCCGCACTTAACGTGTTAATAACCTTTTTGTTTAGCTTGAGCAAGTATTTTTCTGAGCTTTGTTTATTTCTGATACATTTGAGCAAAAAGTAATGAACAATTTCTTCGTCAATTCAGAAACTTTATTATCAACGTCAAAAATTGCTGTCGCCAAGCATAGAGCTTTAAAGCTTCGAATTTTATAAAATTAAAACAAAAAAACTAGGCACTTGTTTAAGCTAAAAGCACCCAGACCAGAACAATTTCACTGACAATTCAGGATAATGACCAATTTTTCCTCTGGAAATATTACCCTAAACCATTTGAATTGTTGTACCCAAATGGTTAAAAAGCTCATATAAAGAAACAAAGCCTGTTTGAAAAACGCAAGTCCAATGTCTATTTCAATGATTGTATTTTTCATTTTCTCTTATGTGTCATATTGGTTTTTGAAATCTATTTCCATTGCTATCTATTTGATGTTAGTTCAGCATGAGTGAGTTTGCTTAGTTGTTCTATTGGAATTGAGATAATATTGCTCATGCTTATATCCACACTGTAGTGCAGTTTAATTTAATAACAAATTTAAGTTTTACTTGTTAAATATTCTTGAAATGTACAAAATGGAACTGTTTTGGGTGCAAGCTGTGATGCTGTAGCCATTATTCAAGACACACCCATACCCATGCCTGGTATTTATGCTTTCACAGTTCAAATTGGACAAATCCTGTTTGGTGGGTATGAATGAATAATAGCAAAAATTTGCTATACTTGCAAGTTGGTATTTTACACCACCTAGTTGGCTTCAGTATACAAATTCAGTAGGAAGGGTTAGCAAAAGACTTTCTGTTTAAATTTCAACCTGTCAATGATTTACTGAGCCTTTTATTCATACAGTCCACTTATGCCAAACATATGTTGTATGTTATTGGGTTATCTAATTGTACCTGATTAACGTGCTTTTCACAGTTAGTTGTGACACCTTTTTTGTTAAACAAAAATATATCTAATACATTTATCTATAAGCAGGCGGCATTTCGACTATTTATTAGCTGAAGATCAAGTCAATTGAACTTTTTTTTAGGGAGGACTAAATGGTTCCTGGAAGCTTTAATTGGTCTATTTGCTTTCTACAAATGTTATCGGTTTGTGGGCATTTAAACTTTTACTATTCAGTAACTTTGTTACTGTATTGGGCTCTTTCCACTATCTTGGACCAAGTCTTGAATAAAAAATTTGTTGTCATATAGGGTCAAAATATTTTGATGCTCTCATGTGTGTACAGTTAATCAGGATTTCATTATGGCAAACTAATTGTTTCCATAACATTTATTGTTGAGTATTGTGTGTCAAATGGAATTATTTTTTCTTTTATCTTCCAGGACATGGAAGTGATATGCAACCAAAACAAGCTCCTGATCTCTCACTGCCTTTAGAAGATGATTCACCTTCACTGGTTGCTATTGCTTCATCCCAACCTACCCAACGTATTTCAAAAATAAGGCTCACAATTTCACCATCTTCTCAGCAACTTCCAACTCTTCATTTGATCTGTGATCAACCCTGTACAACCCCCCCAATCAGCCATGAAGGGAGCCTGTTCCAGTTCTCAAACAGGCACCAAGAGAGTGCATTCAAGTTGTTCAAGCCCCCAATCAGCCACCAAGAGAGTGCATTCAAGTTGTTCAAGTCCTCAATCAGCCACCAAGAGAGTGCATTCAAGTTGTTCAAGCCCTCAATCAGCCACCAAGAGAGTGCATTCAAGTTGTTCAAGTCCTCAAACAGCCACCAAAAGAGGCTGTTCAACTCCTCAATCAGCCACCAAAAAAGATCGTTCAACTGCTCAATCAGCCACCAAAAAAGATCGTTCAACTCCTCAATCAGCCACCAAAAAAGATCGTTCAAGTCCTCAATCAGCCACCAAAAGAGACTGTTCAACTCCTCAGTCAGCCACCAAAAAAGATCGTTCAACTCAATCAGCCACCAAAAAAGATCGTTCAACTCGATCAGCCCCCAAAAAAGATCGTTCAACTCCTCAGTCAGCCACCAAAAGAGACTGTACAACTCCTCAATCAGCCATCAAAAAAGCCCGTTCAAGTCCTCAATCAGCCATCAAAAAAGTCCGTTCAAGTCTTCAATCAGCCTTTGAGGGAGCCCATTCAAGTCTTCAATCAGCCTCTGGGAGAGCCTGTTCAAGTCCTCAGAAAACCACAGAAATTGCTCATTCAACTCCATCAGCTACTAAGAGAGTCCGTTCTATTTCTGTTTCATCCACTGAAAGAGCTTGTTCACCTCCTCAATTAGCCATCAAAAGAGCCAAAAAGACTGTTCAACTCCTCAATCATCCACCAAAAGAGACCGTTCAATTCCTCAATCCACCACCAGAAGAGACTGTTCAACTCCTCAATCAGCCACCAAAAAAGATTCTTCAACTCCTCAATCAGCCACCAAAAGAGACTGCTCAACTCCTCAATCAGCCACTGAAAGAGACTGTTCAACTCCTCAATCTGCCACCAAAAGAGACTGTACAACTCCTCAATCAGCCATCATAAAACCCGTTCAAGTCCTCAATCAGCCACCAAAAAAGTCCGTTCAAGTCTTCTATCAGCCTTTGAGGGAGCCCATTCAAGTCTTCAATCAGCCTCTGTGAGAGCCTGTTCAAGTCCTCAAAAAACCACAGAAATTGCCCATTCAACTCCATCAGCTACTAAAAGAGCCCGTTATAATTCTGTATAATCCACTGAAAATAACTATTCAAGTCCTCAATCTGCCACCAAAAGAGCTTGCTCAAGTTTTCCATCAGGCTCCAAGCAGGCTTTTTCAAGTCCCCAATTATCCAACAAGCAAGCCTGTTCAACTCCTGAATTCATTGCTCAACAGCAGAAAAAACCTTACCAGCTTCCCAATCATTCACTGAAGGAGCTACTTTGACTCATTCTCTAGCTAAGACTTCTCAATCTGCAACTGAAATGCCCTCTTCAATTCATGAGCCAGAAGCTTCGGTTAAGCTAATTTAGCACTCAAGTTCAACTGTGTCTTGTCAGCGGGAATTATTTCCTTGTCCCATTAAGGTGGAAAGTTCAGCAAACTCAAAGGAACGCAAGAAAAGGCGCTTTAATGACAGGAAAAGGAAACCTGTTCAGTATAAGCGTTTCAACATAGACACGCAGCTAACTCCAGTGTACCCAAAGCTGGGACCATGCTTGAGTGAATTCAATTTAAACAATTTAAACAATTTATTTACCACAGGAGATACAGAGGCAGAATGTTTCTTAAGTCTAATACAATGGTCAGAGTTGAGTATAGCTACCTGTGGGCCCGAATAAGTTCAGCGACTTCTAGGGCATCCTACCATTACATTATTCTAGGGCGTACAATAATGTTTAACCTAATTCACTTAGCCTAGTTTCGCATTAGACTGATCAAAAGGATAATGAACTCGATATTGATGTTTAATTTTACAATATAGGTCATATGGACAATATTTAACAGTATATTCGATAACGATTTGGGAGCAGACTGAAAATCGGCGATATTACTCATGGCAAATTGCATTATTAGGACCAGACATGTAGGAGGCAGGATTTGACTTGGTGATCTTACACGACTAGTATTCTAATAAGAAGTGAGACTCAAGATTTCTTTTAAATACCTTGTAAGAATTACTTTCACGGATCTCCGCAAGTATTGAGTTCCAGGTTTTAGTTCCAACGAATAGTATACTATGTTGCGAGCGGGCCTTTGAATAATAAGGAAGCATGAATTTACTTTTATTTCGTGTTAAATGGTCGTGATGACCAGTTTGCGCAGTTAATAACTGTTGAAGGCTATTGTCGCCATCATTAGCTAATGTTTTGTAGATGAAATTGCAGATGGAGAATTTGTAGAGATCCGAGAGTTTAAGTATTTGTAAATTTTTGAATGAATCATTTGTGTGAGCATTATATTCTAGGTTCTTTACCGCTCTGATGGCTCTTTTTTGCAGAGTAAAAATTATATTGGTTTTATTTTTATCAGTTCCATGCCATGCTTCTATTCCGTATTGCAGGTATGGTGAAATGAGCGTTCGATAAAGCATTAGTAAGGCTGTTTCAGGCAGGAAATTTTTAACTTTATTCAGGATTCCGATGGATTTTGATAATTTAGAACTAATATGAGTGATGTGCTCTTTGAAGGTCAGATGTTTATCTATTATGATGCCCAGAAATTTACATGAGTTGGTTTCTTTGATTTCACCTTCGCCAATTTTAATGGATGGGAGAGATATATTTTTCTTGTATGAGAACGTAATATAATTTGTTTTATCGATATTGAGGCTTATTTTATTAGCTTTAAGCCACAGTGAAACCTTATGGAGTTCATTATTTATACTCTCCGCAATCGTAGTGGGATTTTCGTTTGGAAGGACCGCAGAAAGCGTACTGTCATCGGCAAAAAGTATGAATTTAAAAAATGATGTAGATTTAATCATATCATTGATAAAAATCAGAAAAAGGAGAGGCCCAAGAACAGATCCTTGTGGAACTCCATGGCTAATTTTCTGTGGGTCCGATTTTGCGTCGTCAATGACAACGTATTGCTTCCGATTTGTTAGGTATGATCTGAACCAATCATGGGCAACCCCACGAATGCCATAACAATGAAGTTTCGAGAGTAAATGTTATGGTCCACACAATCGAAAGCCTTTCGAAAGTCAAGAAATACAGAGAAGACAGTCTTTCCGTTATCTATATTAGAATAAAGGAATTGTAAATGATTTAATATTGCCTGTGTTGTTGATTTTTTACAGCGAGAGCCGTATTGTTTATCATAGAGAAATGATTTTTGTTCAAAATAAGAGTACACTTTTTATACACAATTTTCTCGAATACCTTGCTAATAATTGGTAACATGGAGATAGGTCGATAATTGTTTACACAGGTTTTTTCACCATTTTTAAAGATAGGGGTTACTCTAGCAACTTTGAGGGAGTTCGGGAAAGTGCCTAGTAAGAGAGACTGGTTAATAATATTGGATATCAGCGGGGCCACAATATCAGCAATTATTTTAAGTATTTTGGTTGGAAACGTTTGTAACCCACTTGATTTATTTTTCATGTTGTTTATGCACGCAATTACATCGGAGGAGTTTGTAGGCGTAAAGAAAAAGGAGTTGTGTTCTCGAATATGATCCATAAATTCCAGGTGATCAGTAGGTTCACTTGGAATACCATTGGCTATAGTTTTCCCTACGTTTACAAAGAAGTTGTTGAAGAGATTAGCAATTTCATTCTTCTCATGGTATTTTACATTATCTTGAGTGATATATCCAATTTTCTTTTTTTCGGCGTTATTCTGTTTATAACAAGAGTTAAGGAGGCGCCAAGTCTTTTTAACGTCAGCTTTGAATTGAGTAAACTTGAGGGTAAAGTAGCTCTTTTTTGATGTTCTTATCTGGTTTGTCACATAGTTTCTGAATCGGTTATATGTTTCTCTAGGTATTCGCCCTTCGCACAGGAGGGCTAGGTACGCTTGGCGTTTCTTTATATTTATCACGATGTCTCTAGTAATCCAGGGCTTTTGTTTATTTTTCGGGGTAACTGTACGAGTTACAATTGGGCAACACTGGTTGTATGCGTTCATTATAGTTTCAGTCAACTTTACTACTGATTCATCAATGCTCCTTGCATTATTGTTTTGTTGGGTGATGTGCAATGTTGGCATTAAATCTTCTAGAACGGTGCGCATTTCTTCTAAATTTGATTCGTATATTTTACGATATGAGTAAGTTTCAGCCCGTGCTTTGGTGCACGCAAGATAGACATTTTTCTTAATAAGAAAAACTGGAAAATGATCTGATAAGTCAGAAGTAATTATTCCAGCAAGAAAATCACTTGGGTCTGTCATAAAGATATTTTCAAGCAGCGTGGCACATTCTGAGGTTATTCGTGTTGGCTTTGTGATGATCGGAAGGAAAGATTTAGAATGAAATGCATTTAAGAAATTAGAGATTGGTTCATAGCTTTCATGTTTCAGCAAATCATAGTTGAAGTCACCGCATATTATTATGTCATTGTAGAAGGACCTGTTGAACTGAGAAATAATTCGATTAAGCTCATTAAGGAAGGATATAGGACAGGAATTCGTTAAAATGAAACTGAAAGACAAAAGAAGGTACACGCTCTTTCAAAAATGGTTGGCTGTCAATCTCATTGTGAGCTGCAGCATATCAGGATACAAAACGTTGAGGATAATGCTGCCATTGCCTTCACTATCTACTATTCAACGATTGCTGAAAACTTGAAAATGTCTAATGGAGTCGCAAAAAGAAATATTCAAATGATGAAGTTGAAAGTCGTCCCTCAAACTAATGCTGATAAGCTGGCATTCATTCTTTTAGATGAAATGTCTTTGAGAAAGGGTCTTGCTTATAATGAGAGCAATGATCTTATTATTGGATATGAGGATGACGGCGAAACTCGTTCAAGAAAGTTGGCATCATCTGCTCTGTGTGTAATGGCAGTTGGTGTGAAAAATCATTGGAAATTTCCCATAGGTTATTATTTCTCTGTCGATGCTATGAAGTCTGCGGATGTTGCTGCAATAATTACAAATGCTATCAAGTTATTGGAAAATGAAGAATTTGTAGTTCTGGGCATAACTACTGATCAAGGCTCAAATTTTGCAACAGCTTTGAAGACCCTTGGATCCACACCACTCAACCCAAAGATAACAATTAAGCACAAGAGCTACTTTGCTTTCCGAGATCCTCCACACTTACTAAAAAGTGCTCGGAACTTTCTGCTGAATGGAGATGTTAATGTTCCATCGTTCTCAGCCCCAGCTAGTTGGAAAGATGTTGAAACTGTCTTCCAATTAGATCAGGACAAGAGCCTTCGAAGAATGCCACGTGTTACCCACAAACACGTCTATAACTTGAGATTTGGTGCCAAAATGAAAGTGAAATTGACTGCTCAAGTTTTCTCTAATTCATGCTCTGCTGCTATTGATACCTGCATTGCTAAGGGTAAAATAGGCTCTTCTGCTGCAGCAACAAGCACTTACTTGAAAAAAATGAATGACATATTTGATGTCTTGAATTCAATACCAGGAGACTAAGTGCCACTTCGAAAACCAATCCATTCTCGATCACCATCCATTCAATATTTGGTGCCAAGATGAGCTTGAGCTCTTCTTTGGCAAGGTTCGCCTACTGCAGAAGTTCTTAGATGCCCAAACGGTCACACAGAACTATTCCAAAATTGCTGCCTCTTCTCTCATTCGAGCTCCTCTCGCTTCCAACTGTGAGACCACCCCTGATGAGCAATTAGGAATAGATACGTGTCAAAATCAAACGTTCTCGAGATTATGGACTGAATTTCTCAACTTAATTTTGAGGAGTCTTATTAAATTGGTATTTGTATTTTGTACACTAATTTTTTCGAAGTTCATTAGTTGACTTTGGGATTATTAAATGATATCACGCATAAATCTACATATATTAAACATTATTAATTGTTGAAGAAAAATTATGGGAAGCAGCTTGAGGGTACAAACTTATTAGGTTTTGCTCGAGGCTATATACCTCACACTTCTCTGCCTATTACTTACCATCTCTTTTTTCCCCCATAGTTTTTATTTGTTATATACTTTTCTCTTTCCTATATTTTTCTCTTCTTCCTGTCCTTTATCCTCTCTTTCTCCTCTCTTACCTTTTCTCAATCTACTTTGAGACTTATATTTTTGCGTGTTTAATTATGCTCTAGTTTTTCATCGTCTCCCCTCTCAGGGTGACACAACTATTGTATCTATGGGAATAGCACTCCCAGGGGGAAAATGTGAGGGCCTGACCTGAGAGTTAGGTAGGTTTTCTTTTTTTAAATAAAATGTTTTGTTACGTTAATCTTTTTTCGGTTCACTGCTGTCCTGTTTTTCAGCACCTACTACTTTCTCCTTCAACTTTGATCTTGTTTCATAATCTTCTTTCTCAACTTACTGTTTCCATGCCCTTTCTGTACAGATTCCACATTCTTTCAAGTCCATACTAAATGGTGCCTTCCTCCTTCCTCTCTTTGGATCACCATTGTGGCGGAGAGGAAGGCTTAAACTAATATTCTAATCTATGTCATCGTTACAATGTCCTTGTGTATACTTCTCAATGCGTGCTTCCCGTTCAACGTTATCACTCTCTATAAGTGACCCCTGTTTCTAGTTACTCCCACCTGCATTTCAATTGATCATATAAGCTCTGTCTTCCATTTCCTCTAATAGATTGTAATCTGTACCCTCACAAACAGAATCAAAATGCACGTTTAAGAAGCCAAAGACTAATGTAAAAAATGTCAACTTGACGAGTTTACTAATTTTTTCGCCTTTCAGGTCCCGGAAGAAAGTGAAATAATTCCACCAATCATTGCGTTGTCTGAAGAAGAGCAAAAGGCTGCCGTGGTGTTCAACGGAACCGCCGAGATCGGAGGAATTTTTGCCTCTGTGGATGTGGAAGACGCTGCCACTTACATCTCCGGTTAACTTGCCATGAAAACAGATGTGTATCACCAGCAACTTAATAAAACTTCTTTGGCTGACTGCACTACATGTTGTTCCATTCTTAGTCCCCGTTGGGTATAAGGGAAAGCGCAAGCACAATACCCCACTCAACCCAGGTGTCGGAAATGGGTACCGGCTTTACGGGGGAACCGTCATGGTGTCCTATATATAGGGTTAGTTATAAGACATTTGAAAAACCAATGCTAAGATCATATGTATCAGGCTTGATTGGAAATAAAGCATCCCAAAGATGCCGATGTTAACCCTAGTGTGAAAGATTTCAGTTTACATCTATTTGTGTCATTTAAAGAGTATATTCAGTCCGATGATCCTCGCAGGGGACTGAAATATTGCAGTAAGTCTTTTTTACATGCTATCATTTGTTATGAGAGGGTTTTCCTGTATCTTTTCAGCAAAATTAGTCACTTGCCAGGCTTCTGCAAATATGTTTGTGAAGTCATCCATAATAACTGCCCTAAACCTGACACCTGCTGTTCTCAAATAACAGTGTATTTAATAAAGTTTTTTGTCTTATGTAGAACTCTGCAGTCAATCAGAGCTTACAATAGATCTTTGCGGACAGCCTCTTCTAAAGATAAACTGGACAAAATGATCCACAAGTGATTCACTTCACTTTCTTCCTGAGCCCTTCTCATAACGTTCTCGAGTAAAATTTCATAACTTTTGTCACTTTAAATCATTGAGTTTATTTTAAATGCAAACATTAATTTGCTTTCTCGGGACGGCCTGACTGTGGCCGAACTCGAGACATCTGTTTTTTGAAATGCTGAGGCTCACTATTCGGTCACAGGCGCCATGCTACCTGAAACTTTGCTACCATACCTGCGCCCTACTCGCTCTCTGCTCTGTAAGTGAAAGTGTTTATAAGTTTTGCCAAGACTGCCAATGTATAACCACTTAGTTTTGGACTCATGCCAGTCTTATTTCGTTAGTCTGAGATGAATTTAAGGCTGTGAAGCGTTCTATTGTATCAAACTGGTGATAAACATTAGTGCGTATAGAATTTGAGGCTGTGAAGTGTAATGTTGTACAATGTGGTCTATTTTATGACGCATTGAAGGAGGGTGTGTATGTATGGTTTGTTTTTTGATTTGGCTCAGTGCACAGTTAGATTAAAGTGTTATAAAATAGCATTACTATGTACGCGCTTTTCGTCTTTGTTATTCCTTAATTTCTCCCTCTATTAATTTAAACTGTTGTGCAGAAAGTTTTTTTTTGTAATTTGCCTAGGGAAACCTTTGCGAAACTTTTACATATTTATTGCTTCATGCAGAATTGCCGTGTTAGAAAAATTGGTACCCAAATAGTGTATTTACCTGTACGGGTCTTTTATACATTAATCTTAAATCTTCCATTGCGTTAAATTTTTGCCTCTGTTGAATGATATAACCACTCATTGCCTTTTATCTCACATTTCTTTACTTATTGGTACGCTGAACACTGGTCCTTATGTTTAAAGATGCGCTCATTCATTAGGAGTGCTTCCCTTTTTGCGCTGTGATGTTTGCTAAGTCATTATGTACGACTAGTTCTTTCCTAGATTTGAATACTCAGTTTTATGTTGTGTCTTGTGTGTACATTTTATAATTTATTAGCCGGAAAATGTTGAAGCGCGCCTTGAGCGGTGGTGTACGAATTATTATTTTTTATGGAAAAATAGTTTATTTAATTAAATACCGTTTGAAAGTAAATTAATGTCGAGATAATAGAAACGAAATATATTTTTAAGTGATAGAAATATTTTTTTGGGGACGAGTTGTTGGCTTATATTTTGCTTCCCATTCTTATAGAGTAAGTAATGTAAAGTCACGAGGTGAGAGTTTGGTAGGCCGTTTTGTTGTTTAATTTAAATGCCTAGTTTTTTTTGTTAAGGACCATCGTTTTTTTGGCTCTCTGCTGTCCTGTTTTTCCATCACCTATGATTTTCTTCTTCAGCTTTATTTTTGTAACATAACCTTTTCCCTCAACTTACTAATTCTATGCACAGGGTATCCTGTGTGTTAAGTCAGCGTTCCTTTAACTCTGTACTTAAGGGTGTCTCCTTCCTCTCTCTGGACAAGTTTTTCTATCAGGTTGAAAATGTGCTGGCCCGAGGTGAGAGTTAGGTAGGCCTTCTTTTAGTTGAAATAAAATGTTTGTGTTATGTTAAGGAACATTACTTTTTGGTTTACTGCTATCCTGTTTTTCAGCACCTACTACTTTCTTTTTCTACTTTGACCTTGTTTCATGAACTTCTTTCTCAACTTACGGTTTCTATGCCCTTTCTGCATAGTTTCCGCGTTCTATTCACTCCATACTAAATGGTGCTTTCCTCTTTCCTCTCTTTGGATCGCATTTGTTACTGCGCATAGGGAGGCTAGAACTAACGACTAACCAAATCTTGAACAGGTTTGATGTGATATGGGAGGCTGATTCCAAGTCTTAATTTAATCTGTAGAACTAGTCAGTTTTTAAAATAAAAATTTGGTGTTTTATGGGAGAAAGTAAGTCCTTTCACCGACTTAAATATGCCATCAATTTGTTGAAAATAAAATGCATTTCTTATTCGGTCGCAGACCATCTTTTGCTTCACTGCTGTCATTTGTGTTTAATTTACGATTGAAATATTTTTAATTTTCATACATAAAAATGTTGTGGAGTAGCTTAGGAGAGATTTTGAATGCGCTAGCATTTTTAGGGAAACGCACCATGGAATGAGCAAATAAATGGATTTTGATTTACTTCCACCAGCTCATCCACCCCATGTTAAAGGGAGCCCTCCCATTCCCCATAAGTACACGGTTCGTTAATCAATATTTAGGTAGGCGTTAAAGCTGTATTTTCAGTGTGTTTTTTATGACAAGTATGTTTAAAGATAGTCTTGTATTGCTATTCCGTTATTTCCTGACTTGCTGATCTCGAGTGCATTATTCCTGTGTGCAATACTCCCGACGAATCTGTTTCGAAATAATTGGGATTCCAGTTCTAATTAGGAAACTAAAATTTTTTTTGGATGAGTTCAGGTTTTGTTTTATAATGGGCCATCCTTTTCCGATTAACTGTTGTCAATTTTTCACCAATTCTGACGTTTTCCATAAATTCAAGAATTGCCCTCTATTTGCTATTAATTACATGCATGGAGTCTTCTGTGGGAACAGACCTTGTCCACACATTCCCCGTTCTTCCAAGTCCATATAGAATGATTCCTTAATTTCTTTGATAGAACTTTTCGTTGTTTTGGAAGCTTCTACTACTAATGATCCAACCTAAAATTTTTTGTTTACTTTGTACCGAGTATTCTTTAGTTCATTGCTATCCTGTTCTTCGAAACCTAACATATCCAAAGTAGTTTTTCTTAATTAACTTCTTACTTTCGTGCCCCCTCAGGGGGATACAACTATTGTATCTATTGAAATTAGCGCTCACAGGGGGACAATGTGAGGGCCCGAGCTAAAGGTTAGGTAGGCTTTCTTTTTGTTGAAATAACATAGATTTTTGGCTTGTTACGGACCAACTTTTTTTTCGGTTCGCTGCCGTCCTGTTCTTCAGCACTACTACTTTCCTCTCTAACTTTGATCTTGTTTCATGAACTTTTTCTCATCTTACTGTTTCTATGCCATTTCTGCATAGATTCCACGTTGCCTTAACTCCATACTAGATGGTGCCTTCTTCCTTCCTCTCTTTGGACCTCATTTGTTGAGGATAGGGAGGCTTAAACTAACTAATAATCTAATCTTACTTTCCTGCTTACATGTATCACATCTTATATGGGAACACACCATGTGCATAGAATCCCTCATCTCTTGTTTCCATACCAAATGGTGCCATCTTCCTTCCAATTTATGAAACAATTTTTTTTGTGCCGGAAGGTGCTAAACGATCTCATTTTCTTCTATATTTGCTGCATCTTATCGTTTCTTTATATAATTCCCCTAATAATGTGAACGCGTGTAATTTTAACTTTCCATAACAATAATCAATGCTTTCGGTTCTTAGCGCTCCCATGGGGAATGTACGAGGTCTTGTGCTGAAGGTTAGGTGAGCCTTCCTTTCGTTGAAATAGAATATTTATATGATTTTGTTACGGGCCATTCTTTTTTCGGTGCACTGCTGTCCTCTTTTTCATCACCTTCTACATTATTCTTTAACTTTTATCTCGTTTCATGAACTTCTTATTAAATTCACTGTTTCTATGCACCTTGTGGATAGATTCCGCGTTTCCTTTAACTCCATACTAAATGGTGCCTTCCTCTCTTCGGATCTCCTGTGTTGCGGATAAGGAGCCTTAAACAAAGATCTTATCAAATCTAATCTGCTCTCTGTTCGTTGTGTAACAACAAATGCATTAGTTTATAACGGGTGTCTGCTCTAGTAATCGATATTTTCGAGTTCCTTTGGTATTGAAAGTTGAATGTCGCTTGAAAGAGGATTTTTCTTTATATTTCATTAGTGTTCTTGTTTCCGGTTTATGAGAGATTCGGAGAGTATTTTATTAGTGTTAACTTTACTCGAAAAATTGAGATGATGGAGACGTATATACACATGAAAATCAATTCTCCTGCCGTTCAGTTTATAAACTCATAAGCGGAATTCATGTATCGCACTTTTTATTACAAATAAATGGTATATTAATATGGAACTTTATATGATCCTTTTTACAATTAAACACGGCGTGCAATCGTCAGCTTCATCGGTGTAGAAAAAATATTGAAACACCCTGTATAACTGAATAAAATAAATTTTCGTACTGGTTCGATTGAGCTTTCAATTTATGAAGATGTCCATATCATAAAATCGGAGATCGATAACCTTTCAGTACTGGTAGATTTGCACGGAGGCGGACGGAATTCTATTTTTCTAAAATCCGTCGTGCGGAAGCAACACCGGCTGCCGGTCATGTTTCTGATCGTACGTCTGGAAGAGCAGAGTACGCTGCATCGTAGTACGCTGCCGCCGCTGACGTCATGTAATCCTAGTGACGTCATCCGGCTTGTTTCAAATGAAGCCTTTCTATTGGCTAGTCGAGCTGGTAAATGTGCACTGCCGTCCCCATAGAAATGACTTTACCTCATTTCGTCTACCGTGGCTATCGTCACAGTAGCGAGAACGCTATTGGTTACCCCAGACATAGGAGAACTATCAAATTCTGGTTCTCTTTACAGACGACTATGCTCCCTCCACTATACACTCCCTCCACGCTCCCTCACGACAGTTGAACATCGACTGCAGCTCGAGCAGCGGTCTACCAGCACGCTCGAAGGCGTTTCTAGTGGAGCATTAAACTCAGCGCGCATGCCAGCATTCTCGCGAGTATACTGGCGAAATGCTCACCCCGCAGCTGCCGCCATTTCCAAATTTTGTCGCCACACAAAGCGACCATGTCATCAACAGTATGAAATTCGACAAATCCGTTCAACTCACTGTAATCCATGACCGGACAGTCTTTGTCCTTCGTTTGTTGCACGACGGCCAACAACAGAATGATGCCCTGGATAGGACCATCCCACTGCCTCAACCAACCCTTCGAGATCCAACTTTGAATCTCTGCGTCATAACGCCCACGCACATGAGGCGCCCGAGTTCACCCGTACTCCGTAATCCAAGTCTGCAACCCTCTAGAAGGCTACTTGGACCACCAACAACTGACGGTCCAACGACCATCAGCGAACCTAGCAACAGAGTCAGGGTCGCTAATTTCAATCGGTACCGGCGCACATCTCGAATCCACCGACCCCGCCTTCCTCACCAGGCTGCCTACCAGCTTGGTCCTACAGCATCCGGCCGGCCGAGGTCTCCCCCAGCCAACCGCATACTTCGAGTCAGAGTCTTCCCTGACGGTGACGCCTTCAATGTGCTCATTAACATAACTACCCAGGAAACAATCAACGCCAAAATTCACCAACTCCGGCATGACGGGCGCAGAGACACCAAAACAATGCCCCTGCAACCCGACTACCGCACGGCAGTGCTTCCAATAACAGCATGCCCTGCCGTCCGCTGTTACCAAGAAAGAAAGAAAAACCGTTTATTTCCAAAAAATTGACACATTGGATGCATGACAACATATTGGATTTTAAAAATTTCACAATGCAAGACGTCCTTAGACAAACGTACCATACTAGGCGTTCTAATAGACAAACTATACGTGGTGTACTAATAAACAAACTAACCGAGATGTACAAATAGATAAACCGTTCGAGGCGTACTAATAGATTAACCATGTCAAGGTCTAATTTAATAAAAAATGTCATTTTTTTGATATTTTATACTCCAACAGATGACTGACAACTTAGAAATAATTTAAATACCACTAGAGAATTCTTCGGATTTCCTAAATTATTAGCTAAAACGAAGTAAAAGACCTTTCACATTGACGGTTTCTTCGCGCTCTACACCGTCGCTCCATCCCACCAGTCAAAAAAGCTCCGCCCACAGCAATGCAAAATGACCTTTATTGCAACGCTCACGGTAAGCAGCAGCAACATTCTGCGTGCTAAATATTGGTGGTGTGCACTGCCGGTCAACTGCGTTCAGTTGCACTTGAGACATAGAGAGCATGTGTAGTCATGGATTACATATAATAGAGCAAGGAAAAAATTAAAAGTCCTATCGAAAAATATGAAGAATTTTCATGTTTATGGAACGTGAAGCTCGCAGAGTATAAAAACAGAGTCCAGAGTAGATGCTTTTAAAAGTATAGCATCTCACTTCCCAAATTATGATATTGCAATAGTTAAATGAAAATTCAAACGCTGTAAGGCCAAGGTAGGAAACAGCTGTCACTATTAAAAAATCGAAGACATAAACGCTGCGTATGTAAAGGTAAAATTAATTGCAGTGTAATTAAAATTGCACAATGTACATTGCTCTCATGAAAAGTACTTCATACACACGGAAAGCATTCGGCTGGTATCATTGGAAGATAATTCAAATTAAAGGAAAAAGTGAAAAAAGTATACCCACAAATTAGTAATTCGGATTTATTTTTTCTTTCAATTTTCAGTGTTTTTTGAAGGTAATTGGGTATTATTGAAGTTTTTCAGTGTATTAGCATTTTACTTCGACAAATTATTCTGCCAGTATTCTGCAAATGGTTCTGCAAATTATTCTGTCTGTATTGCAAGAGCAATACTGACGATTGCTGTCTCTGGGGAAGGAGCGTCGTATTGAGCGGCAATGTAAAAGCAAGTCAGTGTGCACTGACGCTCAATCCTCTCGTGGGAGGAGCTATAGCAAGTTCACCGTCGCTCCACACCGACGCTCCATACCGCTGGTGTAAAATGAGCTTAAGAAAAGACAAAAAACGCTTTACCAAAGCTGATTGAAACACCGTCGAAAATTATTATCAAGTGTTGAGAAGTTAGTCACAAAGTTATTTTTAGAGAACATCAAGAACATCGCGCAACACAACACGCACATCTATAGAAACGCTCCAAGAAACTCACACGTGAAATGAAATTAACAAACTTACACGCAAAATGAAATTCATAGCTTGTTCAACACACCGACAGAAAGAGAATTTTTTTCACGAGTCACATGCTCAAATTGCGCTTTATTTAATTACTCTGCTTGTATTTTTCATTTTTTCATTCAGAGAAACGCCCTCTGGGGTAATGATAGATCTATTTTTGAATCGTAAAGCAGGTGTAATAAATGAATTGTATTCATGAAATATGGTTCAGTGTTACCTGGTCACAAAGCTATATATAAAATGTAATGCATCTTGAGATTTTTCTTTTACGCAAAAATAGTAATAGAAACAAATATATTCATATGTGTGCATATATATGAACGTGTACATGTGCACACACACATACACGCACACACTTGCATACACATATTCAGAAATATATATATATATATAGGTATCTATATATTAATACGCTTAAAACTAAGTTCGTGTGTAACGCTCTCATCCGAGTTTGCGGTATCATGGAGACCGAATTCCTGAGTGCTACATTAAAAGATCGCCTCTACATGCATTGATACGTTTGACATTTTATTAGGATAGGATAGATAGAATAGGTTAAATTAGGTTAGGGTATGATAATTATTATAATTTTCATCATAAATTAAATTTTTTTTGTTTTTACAAATTTTTAATATAAATTTTTTTATATATCAAATTTTTAAGTTTTATTTGTCAATTTTTTAATTTTTTTATCTTTTATTTTTAAATTTTTACTTTTTTTATTTTTTATTATTCATTTTGTATATATATTTTATTTTTAATTTTTTCATATTTTTCAATTTAATTTTTTTTTTCATTCTCTTATTTACTTACTTCTGTTTTTTTTCAATTTTTTTATTTTTTCATTTGTCATTTGTTTGTTTTCAATTTTTCATTTTTTCAATTTTTTATTTTTTTTTATTTTTCATTTTTTTAATTATCTGTGGTTTGTTTATTTTTCATTTTTTTATTCATTAATTGTTTTGGTTCTATTTTTTATTTTTTCTTCTTATTTTTTATTCATTTTTATTTACTTCGTTTATTTATATATTTTATTTATTTGTAATTTTTCTTTTAATTTGTTTCCTTTTATTTTTCTTTCATTTTTTAAAATTTGCGTTGCATAAAAATTTGACTTTAAATTATAATTATTATTTCAGGAATCTTCCAAATCAAAGAGTGTCAATGAAATACGTTTCCTTCACACTTTTATCATATATGCTTGGAAGTGAGTTAATTATTGAAACCGAGTAATCAACACGGGTTTCTTCTCATTATTATGAAGGCACCGTGACTCGCGGTATCGTGTCTACGAAGATACTATAAATAAGGAAACAATTAAAATGAATAGGATAGGTTGGTATATGTTAGGTTAGCATGGGTTATGTTAGAATATGTCAATTTAGAATCACTTGGGTAATGTTTAGTGAATTTTTCACGAGTCCACCTAGCTCAACAATGACATTGGTTAAGTTGAGTTAGGGTAGATAGGGTTAGGATAGGTTAAGTTAGGTTAGGTTAGGATAGGATAGGTTAGGTCAGGATAGGTTAGGCCAGGATAGGTTAGGATAGGATAGGGGTTACGTCAGGATAGGTTAGGATATTAAGGTTAGGTCAAGATATGTTGGGTTAGGATAGTTAGCAAAACATTTATTCACGGGTCAACGGTTTTTTATATATGACAAATTATCAGGAAAGCTTCGGTTAGGATAGGATAGGTTAGTGAATGTTATATTTGGATGAGTTAGGACAGAATATGTTATGTAGGAATTTGTTAGGGTAATGTTGACCGAATTTTTTTCACGGGTTCACCTAGCCTAAGGATGGAATTGGTCAAAGTTAGGTTAGGATGGGATGGGATAGGTTAGGTTAGGTTAGAATAGGATAAGAGGATAATCTCAAGCCCCTGCCAGGCCCCTGTCGGTCCGGTGAGCTTTTTTGTTTTGTTGTTGGGAAAGGACCTTTAGGTGGTGGACTATTCGGTCCTAAAATTTTATGGCGCTAAGGACACTAGATCCCCCCTGGGGGGGGAATAAGAGGACTAAAAATCCTGAATTTTCGACCCCATTTCGACCCCATATAAAAAAAAAAGTTTACTTCACACGAGTAAAAGAAAACTGTAAAAAGAAAAAGTTACACGAGTATAAAAAGTTTACTTTCAACAAATACATATACTGGCCAAATTTCAAACCAATCGAATGAAAACAGTCAAAATCATGGAATGATCCCCTTAGGAAATGTTAGGTTAGGATAGATTTGGTTAGCATAGGTTAGGACGATATGGGTTAGAATATGTTATGTTTAAATTTGTTAAGGAATGTTGGCAGAATTTTCTCACGGGTCCCCAAATCTTATTGATGACATTGTCCGGGGAATTTTCACGGGTCCTGCTAGTTGGAAATGAATATAAGAAAAATAATAATAAGCATGAAAAACAATCTCACTCTTGCTACATCTAAAATGACAGTCAAGCTCAGAATAATAGTAAGAAATAACCAGAAGAAAAAATAATGAAAGGAAAAAAGAATTAGAAAAACAAAAAAAGTGAAATGGTTTTTAATTTCCTAACAGAAATTTTAGGAAAACTCAAGGTACTTTTGAGGACCAACAACAACA
This sequence comes from Morinoia aosen, assembly GCA_030386875.1. Lineage (NCBI taxonomy): Eukaryota > Metazoa > Arthropoda > Malacostraca > Amphipoda > Talitridae > Morinoia > Morinoia aosen. The sequence goes on from CM059557.1 coordinate 76,293,575, forward strand.
AAATAAAATCATTTCGTATCCTCTCGGTATTTTCTGCAACATCGTGCGGACATGGTTACATGAGAAAAAATAAAGATACAGTGTAAGTCGGATATCACTTATAAATAGCAAATATCTACAAAATTTTGGCAAATCCGCGTAAACAAATATATACTCAAAATGAACATTCATAGCTTGTTCAACATACGGACAGAAAGAGAATTTTTCCACGATGCATATGCTCAACTGGCGCTTTATTTCATTTATCTAATTGCATTTTTCATTTTTCCTATTCACAGAAACGTACTCTGGGATAGTGATATTTCTATTTTTGAATCATTTCGCAACTGCAATAAAATTAATTATCCGGATTGTTTGCACGTAAAAATAATTGAAAAAGAAGCATGCATATGTATGTTATGTCCCTAGTACGAACCGTTAAATTCTACCACAAAAAAAGAGTAAGGACGGTTGAACGTGGACCTGCGCCTGGTCAGCTATCGGAAGACAATCGCAAGTTCAGCATAACATGGCACGCCAGAAGGCGAAGCATACGCTTACGCAGCGACAACTTGGCGGTTATAAAAAAAGGAGTACTCTCAACAACAGAGCGGCCTCAAGCTTACAGCAGGAGCAGGGTATTGGCGGTGGCGACAGCAACAGGGAACAGCGACAACAACAGCGATCAGCAGCAGTACGCGACAACATGGGCAGCTGGGCGATGGCACAGCACAGGTTATAACGGCTTTCTGAAGCTGCGGCTATCCCAGCAGCACGAGAGCTATTTAAAGAGTACGACGGTAGTTAGAGGCATCATTCCCGCCTGAGAAATCGCCGCTGAGAGGTCTCCTAGTGCCACTTCTTTAACTTGTTAAATTTGCATACGGCTGGCACACCGTATTAGGCTCTGATTTTGTGTTAACTTCACGTAATAACTTAACGTAAAATACGAGACCCTACTATCGTACTTCGTCATCGCTGCATACTTCAAGTTACGTGAGATTGTAATGATTGTTATCCCTGTATTTGCTAGTTCCATCGATCTCTTGTCATGTGTTCATCCTTCATTAAAACAAGAAAATGTGTGGCCACATTGAAAGAAATGTGTTTTCTTTCTGAAAATAACTCCTTTGATTTGAAGATCCGACTTAAATGATTGAAAATTTGAAACGACGATAAACCTGGATATGAAAAGAAAAGTAGGGTATAACAAGTGGTGGCAGCGAAAGTGAGATCATAACCCATTAAAGCTTAAAGCTCTTAACGCCTTTGTAAAGAGACCGCTTATCACCACGCTACCTATTTCAAATAATAACTTAACGTATAACGTAAATGGCCAAATGATTGTTTATTGGGAAATTTATTTCACTCATCATTGTACCCATTCTATTCATAAAATTTATGTCATTGTATTGATTTATTTGTGTATTTCCTGTGTGAATTAGTTTCGTTATTTGAATTTTGCGTCGGTGTATTGATTTATTTCTAAAAATTTTGTGTGAACTTATGGCATACTTACCATTTTGATGTTTATACCCATTTATTATCTTATTTGCATTACCCAATTTAACCCATTTTACCTTTCTAATAAGATTATTATGCCTATTCAAACCCTATTTTGTGCCTATTATGACCCTATTTTGCATTGCTGTTGTTGATGTTATTGCTGACTCATTTATTTCTGCGTATTTGGAAACTTATTGTACAAAATATTGCATTTAAACTTCTAATTTGAAACTCTAATTGCTATCAGTGTTCATTGTGAATCTATTTTTGCTTCGCCAATTTTGCCCTAATTATCTGTTGAAATCATGGCAGGGAACGATAATGAAAATAACCAAAATAACAACGGTGAGAATAGTCAAAATAACTTTGTCACTTTAAATCATGCAATTGATCTGCCTAAATTTAACGGCAAAGGCTGTGTAACTTCATTTTTGAAGCACTTCCAGACTCGAGTTGATATTTACACTAACGATGTAGACCTGCAATGTCGTTATTTGAAAAATACACTCACTGGTAAGGCTTGGGATTCATATGTTGTTAAATCTGATCAACTAATATCACTGGACGATGTCAAAACTTGGCTTATTTCTGTATACAAGGGGGCCGTGAATTATAGAAAAACCGTTCATAAAATCCTATTTAGTCTGCGTCAAGAGAATGACGAGACTGTAAATGCTTTTGCTACACGCGTTCTAGCTAGCTGGAAGGACGCATTCGGCCAAGAATGGCACTACGAGGAGGACAAAGCACAAAAGATCCTCATCCCTACTATCATTAAGAATATGAATCCCAAGATCAGTGAAAAATTACCGCATGATTTCGACCCGGAAGATGTTACCAAACTCTTAGATAAAGCGAGGTCAATTGAGGAATCTCTTATTGAAGAGAGAGCTATGTGGAACAGAAAGAGGCGAACCCACGAAAGTGATGTAGTAGTGGAGAAATGCCAATGCCGTCCACCACAAAAGCGAGCTTACTAGCCTAAAAACCCATACAAATGGCCAAGTGCATCGCTTAAGAACTCCCGTCCCTTCAATAACTATCAACGTAAATTCAATGAACATCCAAGCCAGAATAGTAACATCGCCGCGGTAAAGTCAAAAAACTTCCAAGGCAACAGGGATGCTTACCCCCCATAATTATCTTGGATGTCGAACAAAGGAAATGTTCTACTTTCGTGGACTCTGGTTCTTCTGTTACCCTCATAAAATCTAGTGTTGTGAACAGGTTATTTCCTGATCCCCCTCGAATCAAACGTTGTACGAAAGTTCTTTGTTCTGTAAACGGAGACAAAATTCACACCCTTGGCACAATCGATCTTAAATTTAATTTAGGCAACATAAACTGCTCTCACGCCGCCATCATAGTTGAAGATACCTTTTTCCCCGGTGCTGTGCTTCTAGGGCGCGATTTCCTTAAGAGGTTCAATGTTGAAATTAAATACGGTAAACGTGAAAGCGGCCATGTAAAAATTAACGATAGAACTTATCATTTTCAAAACGTTGGCGCCTCTAATTCAATTAACTTTGTAAAACAATCCGAGGGCGCGTCTTTCAGTGTAGCTAGGGTGTCAAATGATCTAACCGTTGAAGGAGGCACGTTGTGTCATTCTTTTTTAAGAGTTCCCCGGCACATGAATGGCAAACAGTCGTTCTAAAACAGAGTGTTACATGTAAAGGAATAGCAGTGCCTCGTACGTTAGCCACAGTCCGTGATGGTACCGTGCCTGTAGTCTTTGTAAATTATAATGATAAGAATGTTCTTGTACCTAGGAATAAGATTTGTGCCACATTAGATGTTGCTGTTGAGGAGCCGCCAGAGTCAGACCCAAATGAGAGTGAGAGTGCCGCCCGTGTTATGACTACGCTTGAGAGCACTAGGGATGTAGGCGTGGCGACAGTGTGCGAGGCTAGACGGGCGCCTGTTCAGAGCCAGTGCGGTCGTGAGCTACTGCTTAACAGTGGATTGTTGCCAGCCGCGGAGAAACGCAATGAACCTTAATTCAACCAAATGATTGACAATGTCGACTTATCTCATTTAAAGCATGATGAGAAAACGACCCTTGTAAATTTGATTAACAATCATAGGAATGCGTTCGCAGTGGGAGACGAGATTGGTCATGCGCGAAATGCTGAACATAGGTTAGATATTCAGGGTCATGAGCCAATAAATTCGCCTCAATATCGTGTTCCCCATGCCACTAAGCGATTGGTTGAGGAGCACGTCCAAGAGATGCTGAAACAGGGAGTTATAGAGCCAGCTTACTCCCTATGGTCGTCACCTATTTTGACAGTCAGAAAAAACGATGGGACTCATAGGATAGTTGTCGATTTTCGTCTTATCAATAAGATTTGTAAGAAGGACACGTTCCCAATCCCGAACATGACTGATACTCTCGAAAGTCTAAAGGGCTCAAACTTGTTCACCAGTCTAGACATGAGAAGCTCTTACCATCAGATTGAATTGTCTCCCGAGAGCAGGGATATCACCGCTTTCAAAACGTCGACGGGCAGTTATAGATATTTGCGTTCACCTCAGGGTCTCATAACATCGGCGGCTGCACTTCAAAGAGCAGTTAATATGGCTTTCTCTCCATTCATTTGAAAGTTTCTGTTCTGTTACGTTGACGGCATCATCATTTATTCTAAAGATTTCGAGACACATGTCGAGCATTTGGATAAGGCGTTGCTTCAAACAGCTGCTTCAGGCTTCAAACTTAGTCTAAAGAAATGTCAATTGGCAGCAAGCAGCGTGACTTTCCTTGGTATCAAAGTCAGTTCAGAAGGACTAACCCCCCGACCTGATAAAGTGCGAACTTTGGCAGATGCTTTGAGACCCAGAAGTATAAAGGAGGTGAAAAGATTTCTTGGCGCTACCGGGTTCTTTAGGAAATTCATTAAAAATTATGCTCATATCGCTGCGCCCCTTACAGAGTTATGTCACGATACAATGCTGGTCTAGCACGTAACGTAGGAGGAGTCTCAACCCCCACAAGTAAATATAATGTACACCTTTGTGCTCGCGTGAATACTACATAAAAGCATGGACAATGAAAGATTCAAGATTAAAATTGGTTTATTTTTACGATCACGTGGATTAAAATACGAGCACTCAAAATATTTCAATGCAATGATTAAAGCACAGGGAAATGTTAAAGCAACATGAGCATAAAATGAGCGGGTTAACATGAGCAACATAATGAGACACACAAAAAAAAACGAGAAGTTTGCTCTCCTTATCACAATGAACGCTAGCCCAACAATTTCAGGATTACGACAAAAATAACTTTCCGCACTGTGCAAAAATCAGGAAACATAGTCGATGAATGGGCTAGCATGAACACGAAACATTCGGAAATAATGCAATATAAAATCAAAGAACTTTGCTTACCACAAGGTGTTCAAAAATTAGTAAACACTTCGCATCATGTATCATCTGAACTCTTGCTTTGTGACCGAAACACATCCTCCTGCTAAGTGCACAACATCATAGCAAACACAATTTAATCCCATAATAAGCACGCCCAACAATAACTCGACACCTAATACAGAAAAGGGGCCATTTACGAAATTTAGCGCGTTGAATTTGAACACACTGCTTTCTCCTATTACTTGACTGGCAATTCACTGCATGGATAATTTTCAGAGTCCTATAAACCAATTATTCCGTGCAACACTTTCTTGCAGCATGTAGATTTCGATGACCTAATATGTTTCCAATACGGCCTGAAGAATACACGGAGAGTTGATCCGATGCCGACCATCTTCACCGGTCTGCTGCCTCAGTGTTGTTACTCCCGCCCAGCGCTCTAAATTGAGTACCGCCTGCCGCCTCAGTGGTGTTGCTCTCGTCCAGCGCTCCAAATCGAGCACCTCTCGTTTGAGGGCCAAAGAAGATTGAACTCTGAAGATCTCGTTGCTGCGTAGCATCGTTGCAAACTTCGTCATTGAGCAGTTATTGCTTGCATGTGGGAGTTATTACGATCTTGGTGTTGAATTCGAAACATTTCTTGAATGTCCCTCCGTAGAATCGTTGTTGAGCGGTCGTTAACGAACATCGCCGAGACGCTAATATGCTTCAAGGAGATTATTTGTTCTGGAAACTTCGACGTTAACTTTACTCTGATGTAAATTTGCTGTTTGTGTGAAATGCATGTCGGCGACGGGCCGACACGCCACGTTCGCCTGCCCTCAGATCACGTGTACTTCTCTCGCGACCTCGAAACAAAAAGACCTCACCAATGTACTTGTACGCCGCTTATATCTTCTCGCTTGGTTTCTTTTCCAGAGCCTTCGCGACTGTTCCTTTGCAAAGATCACGTGTTTCACTTATGATTGGTGGAAATCTTGCCTGCTTCGGGGTGCCGAAATGTGACTGGTGCGTTCTCTGACACACCCATGCGCCTGATTCGTTCCAGAGCGCTGATTGGCCGACGGGATGTGTTCCCCTTCGAAGCTGCCTCGTGCGGGCGTTCCCACGCAACGCATGTGTATTGTGCGCTTGTGTTGAGTGTGTGTGTCTTGTGTTGTGTTGCCTGAATGTGTTTTGTGTGTTTATGTGTTCGCCTGTGCCAGCCCTCTCGTCGAAACGCTACCCACTCGAGCTCGACATATTTATAGCCCGACTCATGTCGAAACCTGAGAACAACGCCGTTCTTGTAGAGTTCTGCGGTTACGACATCCTGTCCACTGTCCCTAGCTCAACAAGATATTGCATTTCCCCAAGTAAAGTATTTCCCAACAAAGGTGAATTATCTCCTGAAATAAAGTATTTCCCAAATTTTCATACTTCCTCGAATAAAGTATTTCCCAAATCTCCCCGAGTGAAGTATTTCCCCACAGTTAACCAAGAAGACGAATGCTTTTAGGTGGACGGACGTTCATCAACGAGCATTCGACGACTTGAAGGATAAACTGGTGTCAGCGCCTATACTTAAATTTCCTGACTTTCAGAGAGAGTTTGTTCTGCACACTGATGCCTCGGGCATTGCAATCGGTGGAGCATTACTTCAGATGCATAATGGTGTCGAATTGCCAGTAGCATACTATAGTCGAAAACTAAAAGGAAACGAACTTAAATACTCTGCAACAGAACTCGAAGCGCTTGCCATTCATGATTCAATCAAACATTATGATGCGTATCTGTACTTAAATGAGTTCGTCGTGGTGACGGACCACCGCCCCTTAACGTTTATCTTTGCTAATAAGACAGGTAATCACCGTATTTCAAGATGGGCTTCGCTTCTGCAAGAATATAACTTCTCTGTCAGATATAAGCCTGGAGCGCAACATCACTTGCCAGACTACCTGTCTAGATCTGAGATAACCGTCAATGCTGTTGTTGACACTGCTGAATCAAACTGTAGTAATAAGAGTGATCCTAAAAATAATGCTAATGTTCCTTCTAGAATTAAGCATTGTTCTGATAATAATGTGACAGGTGCTTCTGCCAGCGACGTGTGTCCTCGACTCACGTCTAGTGAGCAGACAGGTGCTGCTATTGAGGCCGCTCAGCCACCGAGTTTGGATGATATCGCCTTAGAGCAGAGTGTGGACCCTTTTTGGTCTACCGTTAGGGATGTGATAAATAATGATGATAAAGGTAACTGTAAGATCTCAAACATTGACGAATACTTTATTGATTATAACAATGTCCTGTGTAGGTTGTTGAGAAAGAAACGCAGAAACGGTAGAAGTAATGTACAGATAGTTATTCCTAAGTCTCTAATTAAGGTTGCTTTAAAACTCAGCCACGACAATGATTTGTCAGCTCACACGGGCTTCCTGAGAACTCTTGAACGTGCCAGAGATAAATTCTTCTGGATTAATCAGATCCGTGATGTCAAAGACCATGTGAAGAAATGTTTGTCGTGCCAACGAAGGAAATGGCAGGGTCAATTTAAAGTTCCCTTGGGCAAATTCCCCGAGACTTCTTACCCCCTTGAAAGAGTTGCTGTTGACCTTGTTGAATTACCTGTCAGTTATGACGGTAACAAATACCTCTTGACTATAGTTGATCATTTCACGAGGTATGTTGATGCTTATCCACTCCCCGACAAATCTGCCGATACCGTCACCAGAGCTTTTGTCCAGTACGTCGGAAAATTTTCAGCCCCGAATACGATCGTCAGTGACAGAGGTGGTGAGTTCACAAATAGACTGTTTCAAGAGGTGTGTAAGAACTTGAACACTAAATCTCAAACCACGACTGCATATCATGCAATGTCGAACGGTTGCTGCGAGAGAATGAACGGTATCCTGAAAACTGCAATCTCTCATCTAGCTGCCGAAGATAAGTTCAGCTGGGACGAGAGCGTGGCCTTCGTGACTCTAGCTGTAAATACCTCCTATCAGACGGCAATTAAAGACACGCCGTTCTTCTTGTTCTACGGCAGAGATGCAAACCTCCCCTACCATGACATATTTAAGGAACAGCCAATCAACTATGCCTGTGACAAGGAGTATTCAGTCGAAGTTTCACTCAGGCTCTTCAAAGCATTTGCGGCAGTTCGAAAAAACTCTGAAGCCGCGAGGCAAGCCGCAGCTAACATTTATAATCGAACGGCCAAAGAATGTGATCTCAAACCCGGGGATCTTGTCATGCTTCGGAATGAGTCAGGATATGCCGAGGACAGGGCCTTCCCAACGCGCTTCAGGGGCCCTTTCAGAATAATTTCTCGACTCGGAAATAACATCACCATCAGGGGTGTATATTCAGACCGAAAGGAGCAGAATGTACACTTGAACCGTGTGAAGCGTGCTTATCTAGACGACGCCTTAGCCTTTCCTTTCAACAACGATGAAGAAGAAGATGAACCTCGAGAAGCAGAAACGAGCGACGTTCCAGTCGTGCCGAACACGAGCCAGAGAAATGAAGAAATGATCCCTAGGTATTCTTTGAGGAACCGGGCCAGACGTCCGAACTATGTGTAATTGCTTGTGTCTTGCAAGGACGTCACAAAACTTCGATAATGATTACCTCATTTCATTCTCAAATGTACTATGTTTAATATTTAGAATGTTTCCTAATCATTTCCCTCGTGTTTAACATTTCTTTCATATTACAAATTTAGGATAAGTGCTTCGACTTAGAATTAACTGATTTCTCCAGCGAAATGCGAGTAGCATGCTTTTACCCTCTTGTATTACATGTTTAAGAAACCAATTTATGTATTTACCTTGATGATGCTCATTAATTAGATAGAAATTTTACTTGATGTCAAATATGTATCCCGTTCATGTGTCTTTTCATAACTCCTCTACAGGAATGCGTGCTAACGCGTAGAAATTTTCCTTTACAGCCCACTAGCTATCTGAATATTGTATGATGTATTGTGTATTTCTAATCCGTTTCCTTTACTTTGCATTTATTTCATTTCGTGTTAGTTATAATGTTCTCTAATGGATTTCTTTGAGCTTATTGCGCGTTAGATTACTTTGATCTAGTTATGTACTGATTGAAGGATGATACACCGGGTTGTAAATGGCAAGAGAGAGATGGGATGAGTAGATGGATAGCAATTTATTGCAATACTCAAAGAAATCCAAAAGGGAAATATTTTGTCAAGCCCTGAAATTAACATCGAACAATTGTTCCAGCAACACAGTCGCCTGCTGTGGCACGCAAGCAAGCGACTGACTGAGACGAAGCGCAGCGCAGTGGCCGTGAGCAGCACACACACACGACACACGAGAGCAGCGACCAGGAGGCAGTGCTCATGCTGAGTGCCCATTGACGCGTTGGCAACACCGCTCTGTCTGCCAGCTGTCCTGCTACGCTTTGCTACGACCTTGCGGTTAAAGGGCCCGTCGCAGCTGTCTGGGTATGCTACGACCGCAGCTGTGCGTGGTGCAATCGGCGGGCGAGTGAACTTCCATCTGCAGCGACGGTGCACGCACTCGTACAAGGAATGGACTTTTCTCCTGAACATCTATATTTTCGCCGGACATGGATTCAACAACGGCGAAGGAAAATAAAGAAGGTACCGATGGACATCAATACGTCCATAATAACTACACGCAGGAGGTTGAGTATGGACTGATCGAGTAAACACTCGATGTTTATATTAATAGGGTGGTTTTAACCCCTAGACGTCTCCAGAAGGCCTCTGGTAGAACGTCGACAGGCGCGGGAGAAGATCTTCGGTAGTAAACTGGAACAGGGCGTCCCGACGACGACAGTAAGGTACTGTTAATTTAGGATCTTCGATTCAGAATTGCGTCAGAAGCACAAATCTCAAGGCTTGTCTAATTTCACCCCTGCAATGAAGTACGAATCTCAGATACGTATCTTCAGTAGACGGAAGCTTCCAGTTCGCATCAAGGAGGATGCTGAGAAATATAAAATGGGGGGATTTTGTTATGTCCCTAGTACGAACCGTTAAATTCTACCACGAAAAAGAGTTAGGACGGTTGAACGTGGACCTGCGCCTGGTCAGCTATCGGAAGAAAATCGCAAGTTCAGCATAACACGGCACGCCAGAAGGCGAAGCATACGCTTACGCAGCGACAACTTGGCGGTTATAAAAAAAGGAGTACTCTCAACAACAGAGCGGCCTCAAGCTTACAGCAGGAGCAGAGTATTGGCGGTGGCGACAGCAACAGGGAACAGCGACAACAACAGCGATCAGCAGCAGTACGCGACAACATGGGCAGCTGGGCGATGGCACAGCACAGGTTATAACGGCTTTCTGAAGCTGCGGCTATCCCAGCAGCACGAGAGCTATTTAAAGAGTACGACGGTAGTTAGAGGCATCATTCTCGCCTGAGAAATCGCCGCTGAGAAGTCTCCTAGTGCCACTTCTTTAACTTGTTAAATTTGCATACGGCTGGCACACCGTATTAGGCTCTGATTTTGTGTTAACTTCACGTAATAACTTAACGTAAAATACGAGACCCTACTATCGTACTTCGTCATCGCCGCATACTTCAAGTTACGTGAGATTGTAATGATTGTTATCCCTGTATTTGCTAGTTCCATCGATCTCTTGTCATGTGTTCATCCTTCATTAAAACAAGAAAATGTGTGGCCACATTGAAAGAAATGTGTTTTCTTTCTGAAAATAACTCCTTTGATTTGAAGATCCGACTTAAATGATTGAAAATTTGAAACGACGATAAACCTGGATATGAAAAGAAAAGTAGGGTATAACGTGTATTTATCTCGATATACATATACCTACAAACGTACGCACAGATATATCCATGCATTTGCTTGAGTACATATGTATGATCACACACACACACGTAAACATATTAATATACATACACGTGTTAAAAATAAATATGAGAAAAAAATACACATTAAAGATATAAAAAGATAAAAACAACCTACCTCCAACCACATCAAAAGTGAAAGTCGAGCTCACTGTAATCGTTAGAAATTATTTAGCAAAAACAATAACTAACAAGAAAACGATTTCGAAAACGTAAAAAGGAACTGTTTTTCAATTTCCTAATATACATTTTTAAGAAAACTCAGGTTACAGTCAAGGAACAACAATAAAGAAAATATCTCGGGTTTCACATCCCATCTATATTTTCTTTAGTATTGTACGGATATGGGTATATGGGAGAAAATGGAATACTATTGTGGCCGGATGTAACTCCTGAGTGGCAAATATTTACAAAATTTCGCACGCAGAAGTAGATTAAACAGTGGTCTAGAGTAATAATTTTTTTCATAAAATTTTTGAGTTAATTCTGATTAGAAATTTCAGCGCTTATGTGCGCTGAACGCACAAAAAAATTAAAAAAAATAACAAATGCCAAATTATTCTCCCTTCTACCCAGCTCAACCAAAATCGATTTAAACATCTTTCTGAATGATTTCGAAGTAGTGAGACAACGTTAGCTAAAATTTGTTTACTAAAAACATAGCACAACCCTCACATTTGTAAACCTATATACCGATGTACACACAAAAATGCATTTCAGAGTTTGTTTATCATACGGATGTTAAATATAAATGCAGAAAATAGAAAATAAAAAAGGCGAGAAAAGATGGGAATATACTGCTAATAATGGAAAAAACTACTTTCATTCCGCTGCATTCAGCTGACGGCTTTGTTGTTCATTACAATCGACAGAAATAATTAAGATCAATACTAAAATGACTTAGCGAACGTAAAAAGAAATAATTACTCATTTTTTAACAGAAATTAAAAGAAAATCAAAATTTTAGGTATGTGGGAAATTCACACCAAAGTGCTGCAGGCTCTATATATCACATATGCAAAATAACGTGACATGCATTTACTTCAATTTCTTTTACCATTTTAGAGTTTTTGATTAGCTGTGGAAGCTTGTTCCACAAGAGAGCTCCAGAAACTGAGAGAGCTTTTTGCCCCACGTCAGATGAACGGTAACTGACAAAGACAGCGTTTTTCCGATTTGGTTTTTTGTTTGGGATATTGTATGGAATTTTTTTACCATATCTGCATTACTCTTAGGGAGGTACAGAGATGAGAACACTCGTCGAGTTTTCGGATCATGAATCTGTTTCAGTCGAGTTTCTTTAAAAGACGGATGGCATGATCGTGTTCCTTGAAATTTCTTCTGCGTACAACTTTGGCTGCGAAGTTAATACATTTTTGAAACTCTTTTTGACGATATTGAGGTAAATCTCCCCAGGTTAGGTTGTAGTAGTCCAGACGCGATAAAACTAAAGACCGAATCACTAATAACCTAGGTTTTTTGTCAAGTGTGTTCTTAATGCGATGAAAGAACATTAAGGTTAATTTTGTTGCACAGTGTGTCTACGTGTGATTTGAAAGTCATGTTTTTGTCGAGCCAAACACCAAGATTGTTTACCATATCTACTAATTCAATTTTATCGTCTCGAAATGTTAGCGTAAATGGTGGTAAATTTCTGGTCGCATACTGTGATCCAAAAATAATGCCTTGCATTTTACTTGCGTTAAGTTTGAGGCTGTTATGGTCATACCAAAATTTCAGATTTCTAAGAAGGTTTTCAGAGTTGGCTTGTGTTTCTTTCAAATCCGCTGTCGAACTTGTCATGGTAATTTGTACGTTATCAGCATACATTGAGATTTTTGTGTTTGCCGGCATGGTGGGGAAATCATTGATGAAAACTGAAAACAGAACCGTGCCGAGGATTTAACCTTGGAGAATGCCAAAGTTATTATGTATGATGGGGAACGCCAAATTTATTAGGTATAAATGATGACAATTTGTAATTCAAGCACACTTCATAAGAGCGGTTTAGTAGGTAGCTTTCAAACCACTGAGTGTCTATTCTGTGGTCTGGGATTTTTTGTAGCAGTTTTCATCCTCAACACTGTCGAAAGCTTTGGAGAGATCAAGCGATAGAAGAAAAATTAATTTTTTTGGTCAATCTCATTGTATATTTTTTCTAATTATGTTTGAGTACTGGTGTTTTTTATGTAAGCATATTGATTGGGGTGAAGTAGATGTGACTCGTTATGTAAGACGAGAGCTGGGCTGTAATTACTCTTTCTATTATTTTGGACATAATAGGCAGGAGACTGATTGGTCTATGGTTTGGAGCTTTATCGATATCACAAGAATTATGTAATGGCTTATGAATGGATAGTAGGGTGTCCCAAGTGTATTTAGGTAGAAATTCAAAGTAATGATATCAAACCCAGCACATGCTGCTCTGGTTCCTTGTCAAATGAAAATGATTCCACCAAATTTTCATGAACTTAGGGCAATATTTAATGGTCGCGCCAAACGAACGTTTTTTTAGCTCCTGTGGGATTCGACCTGAATTTCCATCAAATAATAAAATTTTTGGCTTTTTCTGCTATTCCGTATAGACCGACTACTAATGGCTGCAGTAATTTTGATATTCATTGAAACTATTTTAAACACTATTGAAAGGAAATAGATATAAACTCCACCAAATTTCCCTTTTCAATTTATTGATAATATAACCATCATTAGGCAAAATATTTTAACATAACAACAATTACAATTAAAACAATTTTAAAAATTTATTTGCCCCAGGTGATACAGAGGTAGAAGGTTTCTTAAGTCTAGTACAATGGCCAAATTTGGGTATAGCTACCTGTGGGCCCGAATAAGTTCAGCGACTTCTAGGGCATCTGTGGTGTTCTCCCTCAAGCTGCTTTACACTCCGGGCAGACTTCGTAAACCTTTAGACTTTGTAAGCCTTTAGACTTTGTAAACCTTTAGACTTTGTAAACCTTTAGACTTTGTACATCTATGCTCGGAGCGAGTGCCTGAGGTGCAAACGAACCCGACAGGACAAGGAAAACAACTGGAATTAATGCCGTATTATTGAGAAGATCGCCGACAATGGTGGCACACGACGAAATATTACAGCCGGGTAATACAGCAACCGAGGACGTCTTGGCGGGCCGACGGTTGTCGGGGAGGCGCAGCATGGTTGTAGGACGAGAGCAGACCGGTGAGGCGGCTACTGACCGAGAGTCTCCGACCAAGGAGTATCAGAGGCGCTAGCAGGGAACTGGCTCGAATCGAGGGAGCGACGAGGAGTGGCGGCTGGCAGTCGAGGCGGCGGTGACAGTGGCAGAGGGGGTGCTTGCGGAGCGTCGAGACTTTGTTGTAAACATCAGGGACGCTGCGAGTGTACTGAGGCTGCGCTGGCTGCGCGGCTGTTTATATAGGCCTCGCTGGAGCCTAACTCTGGCCGTCCAGGTCTCCGATTGGTCAAGACGAGGTGCCCGCTTATCGCCGTCCAGGCTTGTGTTAAACTTACGGAGGCTTCTATCGACGTTGCCTGACTGTTCGAGGCAGGTTGCTTATAAAGCTTGGTCCGGCACCCCAGCGCCAAACCGTGGCTCTGATTTTGGTCGTTTAGTACTGGCGCTTCGAGGTGTGAGGTGGAGCTTTCAAGCTTGTGTGGTGGTGTGTGTTCATACCACCACACATCCTACTACTATCAACGTTATTCTAAGGTGTACAATAATGTTTAACCTAATTCACTTGACCTAGTTTCTCATTAGACTGATCAATGAGATAATTAACTCGATATTTGATGCTGCATTTTACAATCTAGGTCAAATCGGCTACATTCAACAGTACTAGTACACGCGTGCTGGTCTGCATTAATCTGAAGAATTTCATCCCATCTTTCTTGAGTTAAATTCGATTGTGCAAGTCGATGCTGTTAGGCATTAGCTTGAAGAAATTCACCCCATCTTTTTTGAGTTGAATTCTCTCATGCCACTCGATGTTGTCGAGCGCTATGCCGAAGAATTTCCCCGCTTCTTTCATGTGTTCAGCTCTCTGTAGCTACTCGGTGTTGCTCTGCATTATTCCGTAGAATTTCCAAACGCCGGTCATGTGTAAATTTAGCTCTAGCTTCTCGTTGGCGAGCAGCATTGCTTCGTCTTGCCATTTCGCGTTGTTCATCCGATCGTCTTCGGCGTTTTTCTTGCTGTCGAAGTCTTGCTACTTTTCTCTTGCGGTTGGACACATACCTATCCATGGTGGCCTCTTTTGCCGGAATTTTATTCTGAAATGTCGTCTATTATCTCTTTGAAGCTTTTCAAGAAAATTACGAATTCGAAAACAATAACTCAAGTTCCAAAATCTTGGGCCTTATACCAAGTGGTAGCCAGGTTAGTGGTCAAACGAATTTAAAACATTTTTTTCGCATTATCAATTTAAAATATCAAAGCGACATGATGAATTTTAATAGAGAAAGCTCAATAGAAAATTTCTATTTGTAAAAATAAGCCGATTGCGTAATCTGGATACCATAATCAAGAGGGGGTCACACAGGCGGACGGAAGGACGGGGCTCCTTTTATAATAATGATATTCGATAAACGATTTAAGAGCAGAATGAAGATCGGTGATGTTATCCATGGCAAATTACATTATTATGACCAGACATGTAAGAGGCAAGATTTAACTTGATAATCTTTCACGACTAGTGTTCTGATAGGAAGTGAGACCCAAGATGTCTTTTGAACACCTTGTAAGAATTACTTTCACGGATTTCCGTAGGTATAGTTCCAAGTTTTAGTTCCAGCGAAGAAGATACTGCGTTGCGACCGGGCTTTTAAATAATAAGGGAGCATGAATTTACTTCTATTTCGGGTTAAATGGCCGTGATGACCATTTTGCGCAGTTAATAATTGTTTTAGGCTATTGTCGCCATCATTTGTCAATGTTTTCTAAATGAAATTACAAATGGAGATTTTGTAGTGGTCCGAAAGTTTAAGTATTTGTAAATTTTTGAATGAATCATTTGTGTGATCATTAATATTCTAGGTTCTTTACCGCTCTAATGGCTCTTTTTTGCAGAATAAAAATGTTATTGGTTATATTTTTATTAGTTCCGTGCCATGCTACAATTCGTAATTCCAAGTATGGAGAAATGAGCGTTCGGTAGAGCATTTGTAAAGCTGCTTCCGGCAGGAAATTGTTAACTTTATTTAGGATTCCGATGAATTTTTATTATTTGGAGCTAATATGAGCGATGTGCTCTTCGAAGGTCAGATGTTTATCTATTATGATGCCCAGAAACTTACATGAGTTGGTTTCTTCGATTTCACCTTCGCAAATTTTAATGCGTGGGAGAGAAACAATTTTTTTGTATGAGAATGTAATATATTTTTTTAATCGATATCAAGGCTTATTTTATTAGCTTTAAGTCACAATGAAACCTTATGAAGTTCATTATTTATATTTTCCGCGATCATAGCGGGATTTCGGTTCGGAAGGACCGCAGAAAGCGTACTGTCATTGGCAAAAAATATGAATTTGAAGAATAATGTAGATTTACTGATATCATTGATAAAAATCTGAAATAGGAGAGGCCCAAGAACAGATCTTTGCGGAACTCCATGGCTAATTGTCTGTCGGTCCGATTTTTTGTCGTCAATGACAACGTATTGCTTCCGATTTGTTAGGTATGATCTGAACCAATCATAGGCAACCCCTCGGATGCCATTACAGTGTAGTTTCGAGAGTAATATTTTATGGTCCACACAATCGAATGCTTTTCGAAGTTCAAGAAATACAGAAAAGACAGGATTTTCTTAATCTATAATAGAATAAAGGAATTGTAAATGATTTAATATAGACTGTGTTTTTTATTTTTAGAGCGAAAGCCGTATTGTTTATCATAGAGAAATATTTTTTGTTCAAAATAAGGGTACACTTTTTATACGTATTTTTCTCGAATACCTTGATATTTGGTAGCACGGAGACAGGTCGATAACTGTTTACAAAGGTTTTTTTTACCTTTTTTAAAGATAGGGCCTACTCCAGCAACTTTGAGGGAGTTCAGGAAAGTGCCTAGGTAGAGAGATTGGTTAATAAGATTGGATATCAGCGGGGCTACAATATCAGCAATAACTTTAAGTACTTTAGTCGAAAATGCTTGTAACCCACTCAATTTACTTTCAGATTGTTTATGCACGCAATTACATCGGAAGAGTTGGTAGGCGTAAAGAAGAAAGAGTTGTGTTCTCGAATATGATCCATGTACTCCAGGTGATCAGTAGGTTCACTTGGAATACCATCAGCTGTAGTTTCCCCGACGTTTACGAAGAAATTGTTAAAGAGATTAGCGATCTCTTTCTTCTCATGGTATTTTACATTATCTTGAACAAAATATTCAATTTTCTTTTTATCGGCTCAATTCGGTTAAAGAAGCGCCCAGTCTATTTTACGTTTGGTTTAAATTAAGTAAACTTGAGCGTCAAGGAGCTTTTTTTGATGTCCTTATCTGGTTTGTCACCTAGTTTCTGAATCTGTTATATATTTCTCTAGATATTCACCCTTCGCAAAGGAGGGCTTGGTACGGTTGACGTTTTTTTACATTTATCACGTCTTCAGTAATCCAGGGTTTGTGATGATTTTACGGTGTAACTGAATGAGTTACAATTGGGCAACACTGATTGTGTGTGGTCATTATAGTTTCAGTCAACTTTACTACTGTTTCATCAATGCTCGTTGCAATATTGTTTTGTTGAGAGATATGCAACGTTGGCATTGATTCTTCTAGAACGGTGCGCATTTCTTTTAAATTTGATTCGTTTACTTTACGATGTGAGTAAGTTTCAGGCCGCGGCTTTGTGCAAGCAATATAGACATTTTTCCTAATAAAAAACTGGAAAATGATCTAATAAGTCAGAAGTAATGATTCCAGCAAGAAAATCAGTTTGGTCTGTAATAAAGATATTGTCAATCATCGTAGCAGATTCTGAGGATATTCGTGTAGGCTTTGTGATGATCGGAAGGAAAGATTTAGACTGAAAGGTATTTAGGAAATTAGAGATTGGTTCACAGCTTCCATGTGTCAGTAGATCATAATTGAAGTCACCGCATATTATTATGTCATTGTATAAGGACCTGTTGAACTGAGAAATAATACGATTGAGCTCATTCAGTAGGGATACAGGATAGGCTATAGGAGGCTTATACACCGTTCAAAGCACAATTCGCTTACCATCTCTAGTTAGTTCTACGAATAGTAACTCTATATGGTCCTGATTCATTGTTGCACTTGCTTTGACTCTCGAGTATATAAGTGCTTGGATATGTACGCACTGATGTGTGGTGGTCTCCACAAGCTGTGCGCCAGCACCACCATACAAGATTGGACGCGTTACCTCGCACGCCACCTCACAGCCTCAAAGCACCCCTACTGGGTGTACAGAAATTTCCGCTATTTAGAATTAAAAATACTTTTAGGACAAATGTGGGCTCAAAATGAGACTCTTTCGTGATTTTTCTATTTACTTCAAGGAATGACTCAATTTTATTCAGTCATAGCGCTATTCTTTCGCTAGCACCTGAGGCTCAAAGAGCAGCCCTGGTTACTCCAACTGGGCCGAAAGAATGAAAACGTTCTAAACTCCAGACATGCTTCACGCATGAGCATCAGTCTGTCCCCAACCAATTACCTCATCAGTTCTATTTTAAGCCGTTCAGCTCGTTTTCGCAGTGTACAAAGTTTTGTAACTCTCGCCGTGACCTGTGAGAGCATGTGTCCGTCCATGAAGCTAAGCAACGTAGAGATGGCCTGCTGAAAGGGCAGCTGGCCCGTGGGCGGATGGGGCCAGGACGGCGACGCTTCGGAGGAGCAGTCGTTTCCCGTAAGCGATGAAGGCCTGACACAGGATTACCTTCTCGTCACTACGGAGACCCAAGGACCGGATTACTGTTATGGTTGGATGCGGTGCGGTGATTCATAGCGCTATGTCCAGTCAACCTGTTCAGTAATTCTTAACTACCTAACAAGTAGAAGGTCCATCACTCTGGTCTAATAAATAAATGAGGAGATCACGAAGGGTTCTCGCACACTTAAGTACACTATGAGCGATGTAGGCTATTTAGCCATCTTATATGGTATTTAGCCATCTTATATGCTATTTAGCCATCCTATATGCTGTTTAGCCATCCTAAATGCTACTTTCTGAATGCTATTTAAGAGCTAGCTACTTCACAAGAGGTAGAAGAGAAAGCTTACTATTAGCTCTTAGTGTTCTTTCGTAAAACTTTGTTTTACCTTACCAAACAAACCTAACTTAAATATTTGTTCACAGCCCTTGACCTTCCTCCTTGTGGATGCCCATGGGCTAGCCGTTGAGCCGCGCTGCCCGCGTCACTCCGTCGGTTACCTCTGCGATGCGGGGATAATTGCTGGGGCTCTGGCTATTAAATTGCTCATAAACTGTCTGTCAAGAATGTACTGACGATTTTCAGTATACGTCCAGAGTGTTCAGCATTTCTTTCCTTGCCCGTATAGTAGTTTTTCATGACTGGACGACCAATCAGCGCTCAAGTTTGGTGCTGGGGTGCCGGACCGAGCCTCTACAAGCTGCAGACTCCGAGCAACCAGGCGACATCTGAGGACACCAACGTACGTTTAGCTCAGTCTTGACCGCTTCAAAAGCGCCACCGCGAGCTGCCTCACCAGAGAGCTACCTTGGTTCAGTGAGGCTGCAGCAAGCACTACATGAAGAGCTACGCGACAAGCGCAGTTCAGTCAAAACCCCAAAACACAATAACTCCATCCATCATAATATTACACAATACTCAACTACCAGGCTCACAAATACTCTATCAATTCACGTTCTTTCCTCATATTTTTCATCTCATCGTCCACCTTACCTCCAGTCACATCATCAGAACTCGTAATAAGTAACAGAATGCGACATTAATAAGTGGATCCTTTTGAGTAGGCGAGTAATTGGCCACTCAGGCGTTTCCCTTGTTTATTGTGTACAAATAAATAATAATAATAATAACAATAATTAATAATTACAACGTTCTGCACACCGAGATGAAGGAAAAGATCAGGAAAGAGTACTTCAGCAGAGTAAGGTTAATTTTGAAATCTAATCTCAACGGCGGCAACATCATCAAAGCCATCAACACCTGGGCAGTACCGGTCATTAGGTACACCGCCGGAATGGTAAAATGGACGAAGTTCGAACAAAAGCAGCTAGATACGAAGACCAGAAAGCTGATGACCATCTTCAGGGCATTGCATCCCCGATCATGCTCTGACAGGCTTTACATCAAGAGAAAGGAAGGAGGAAGAGGTCTGCTTGAAGTAGAAGAGGGCATCCAAAGTGAAATCAGAACACTCGGCCAGTACACGAGAGAGCACCAGGACTCATGGATGCAACTGGTGTGGACATCGAGGATCCTGAAAGAGGAAGAGACCTCAGACAGTTTCAAGGAAAGGAGGTGAAGAGAGCGACTCCAAAAGTGGAAGGAAATGGCGCTCGCCGGCCGATACCTCCGACAAACTCAAGAAGCAAAACCCGAGCTCACTTGGAACTGGCTGAATCAAGGCGAACTCAAGAAAGAAACTGAGGGCATGATCCTTGCCGCGCAAGAACAAGCCCTCAACACCAAAAATAGAGCAGCTAAAATCACACACACCAGCAACGACCCAAAATGCCGGATGTGCAAAATCAAAGACGAAACCGTCAACCACGTGATCAGTGAGTGCTCGGCGCTGGCGCAGAGGGAATACAAGAGGAGGCACGACAAGGTTGCAACAACCCTACATTGGAACCTGTGCAAGACCCACAACTTCCTCTTCGCTGACCGCTGGTACCAGCACGAGCCCAAGACTGTGATGGAAAACGACGACGTCAAGCTGCTCTACGACGTGCTCCGCCAAACTGACAGGGCCATAACAGCCAGATGACCGGACATCGTCGTCATCAACACGACCCAGAAACAGATCAAGATCATCGACGTGGCAGTTCCGTACGACTCAAGAATCGTCGAAAAGGAAGCTGAAAAAATCCTCAAGTACCAAGACCTCCGGGTCGAGCTCGCCTCAACCCACGGCTGCCGCGCCGAGGTGGTTCCCATCATGATTGGGGCACTTGGGGCCGCAACAAACAATCTTGAAAGACATCTGGGTAGCATCGGCTGTGATAAAATCCATCCTGGCCTGCTACAAAAGTCAGCTCTCCTGGGAACTGCCCACATCCTTCGCAAGGTGCTCGGATAAAACCCACATACGGGCACTGAGCTGAACGGCAAACCAGACCCGAATCAACCCTGCAATCCCAACACGAAGCAGGAAAAGTCGGGATTTTGGGGATGCGGAAGGGGAAAGAGGGGAGAGGGTAACTGCGTGACGTTCACGTGGACCTCCCTTCCTCTGAAGCCTGAAGCATCCTCAAATGTGGACAATCACGTACCCAGGAGTGATTGGAGAACCTCAATTTGACTCTAGGATCCGACGGGTTCAACCCAAAACCCCGGAGATCCTAAACCGGACTTGACTTTGACGAGGGAGATTTTTCTCCCGAATACTTATCTATTCACCCGACGAGAGGGACCGCAAGGTGGATGGGAGGGGAGCAAAGTGCCGTGACGTTCACGCCGCGGAGAACCCCTCTTCTGAAACCTCGAGGGAACTCGAATATAGAGAAAAAAGAAGGCTGTGATCCTCAGGGTGCGAGATGCACCCCGGAACGCTACGCCTAAAGGGACCGAAGGCTGCGAAGGAAGGAAGAAGATCGTAAAACCCTCGATGCACCACTTCCAACTGGAACATCCCGAGGACAGCCCTACACCAGCCTTAACAACTCGGCTGCGGATCTATTTCAATAATAATAATAATAATAATAATAATATAATTTAGGCTTGAGAATAGTATAAGTATATGATTAATGTACATAGTATTTAGAAGTACGTACAAGTATGTAGCGGTCTGTGGATCTTGGGGATGTTGTACATATACAAAAGTATACGCGAGATGCGTAGCTTGAGTATGTATAGCGTTTCGGGTGAATAGAGTGCTAACGTATGTACAATGTACATAGTAATCTGTGCATCATATAAAAAAATGAAAATGATAAAAGCCAATTTTTTATGCATAATAGTGTATAGAAGTGTATATATGCGTATTAAAAACTAATAGGTAAACTCATTATTGATGAGTTACATATATTACAGTATCATATTCTACATACCGCTGTCCATAGCACCTTGTTGAAGAAAATAGTAGTCATATGAATTCTGATCTAGAGCAGGCTAATTCAACTATATATAATGGTAAATAGTTAGCTTACAAGTCAGTATTCTTGGAGACTATGTATATAGTCTTAATTACAAAGCCCTGATGGGTTTCCCCTACCCAACCCTTGGAACACATAATTACAGTTAACTGTGATCACCAATTTATGCGTTTTCCGACTGTTTCTCTCCTACTATCCTCTTCCTTTTCCTACTTCTGTTCTTTCGGCACGCCCTGTGTCAAACTCTTCGTTTTTTCCTCTCTTTCCTTATGGCATCGACTCTCCCCTCCCGCAGTTCAGTTCACTCGCACGGGCCCTAATATTCACACAAGTCTTCCAGCGAGCCTCCTCCCAACATCGGCTCACACAAGTCTTCCAGCGAGCCTCCTCACAGCCGCGGCTCACACAAGTCTTCCAGCAAGCCTCCTTACTGCAGCGGCTCACACAAGTCTTATCCCTGCGACTCTCCTTGCAACACTCTCCTCGCAGCAGTTCGCTCCCAGCAACTCTGATATTCACAATAAGTCTCGGCCGCTCCGCAAACAGTAGCCTCACTGCCTTCATCGCCATCTCGACAGCAAGCCGCGATGCCACATCACTCCCGCTGTGATTATCCGACAACTGTCGGTCCTTCAAGTCGTCCTCGGGTACTGTACTACCTGCCTGTAAATATTTACCTCACGTGCCATACTGTCGACGATCTCCACTATAATACGACTATTATTCCAGTTGTGTTTTCCTTACCCTGCCGGGTTCGTTTGTACCTCAGGCACTCGCTCGGGCATTGATATTCAAAGTCTAAAGATATTCAGAGTCTTTCCGGAGTGTAAAGCAGCCTGAGGGAGAACACTACAGATGCTTCCGGCTCGCTTGTTTTTTCGTAGCGAATGGTAACTATGGTAATTTTCCAATCTAATCATGTCTTAGGTTGAGTCATCTAGCCAGCTTTTGTTGAAGCTAATCACGTCTAGGTTATACTTAAATTCAGTAATGGTTCATTGTATCTCTTCCAATTTTGGATAGAATGATCTACAGTTCCGACACAGGAGCGATAAATCATTAAGGGGATCTACAACCCTGGACTCGACCTCTTCGTTCAAACTTCACTGTACACATTTCTATTGCACCGATGGGAACGAAAATTTACACGTGGATGTAAAATTCAATTGCAAACACATTTGCATCTATAAAATTTTTTGATTTTCGCGAAAAAAAATTATTTCGCGATTTTTAGAAAAATTGAGATAGTTGCGCAAAACCCTACTCACTCTTTAATTTTCAACGTAGAAGCGTGATTTTGGTCTCATATGATGCGGAAGGACTGTACCAAGACCGTAACGTCAGATTTTTTTTAATTTCGGATTAGAAAGAATTTATGGTTACATATGTCAAAAAAGTGAAAATACACCTGAAGAACTAGACAAGTACTTGTTGCAACATGTCGGCAAGTCCTCAGAGGAAATTATTCGTGATTAGTATTTTTTTGGACTGACGTATTGAGTTTAATATTATTTTGATATCTGTCCACATGTTTTCTTCTTAATTTTTGATTGAATTACGTTTACCTCTTCAAGGCATCGACGTCGACCTTGCAGCCTTGTTTTGCTGCTTACTAAATTGTTTTTCAATTTCTTTCTTTTCTCCTTTTTATCGAATGCTCATACCGAACTTGCTGCTCAGACTTAACTCGTGTATATGTTTCTAAATCTGGAAACAATTTAGATAGTCAAGATTTTTAAATTCCATAAATAACTTTACTGTCACTTCGTTTTTAAATCCATTTCGTCCTTGCTACTTCTTATAAGTGTTATATGCGGAAACCACTGGTACGACAGCTTTGTAACTACATTATTTGCCATTTATGATCCCTAATGTTCCTGCTCATGGACTGAATTTGCGCTCTCCTTATGAAATCATACTAGGTTTAAGACAATTTAGACTAATATTCTCTGTGTGTTTTTAGTTTCTCTTTTTTTAATTTAATTATAAGTAGGAATGTCCTTATTTTTACCTTGATCCTGTAGTTTTTACCATTTTTATTTTTACGTTACATTTTACTTACTGTCTCCTAATTCTAATGACTGACCATGTTGACATATTCGACAATATTGATCCAGATCTCAATCATTTGAATAGACTGCACCCAAACCTAAATGAAACTGGAAACTGTAAATACCTATATATATATTAAAAATATTCAATGAATCGATGAGGAAGACCTGTAACGATTTTTCTCTATTATGTTGGAACTGTAGATCCATTTATCCGAAAATAGATGAAATATCTTGTACTATCTCTGAGCTGAACAGCAATTTTGATGTTTTCAGTTTCACCGAAAGTTGGCTAGACGCCTCATCTAAAGACCTGATTCAAATTTAAAACTATTATTGCCATCATTCACTCCGTAGTAACAAACGTGGTGGTGGCATCAGTACGTACATATCTAAACATATATCTTCGAAAGTCATTTTAAGTGCAACTATGAATCGTGAACATATTGAGACTTTATTTATAGAACTAACGAAAAATGATAAACGGATTGTGCTTGGGACAGTATATAGGCCCCCCAACAGCTTGTAACGTCTCTTTCCTGAACGAGCTTCAAAGCATAATATCTCAGTTCAACAAGTCTCTATATAATGACATAAAAATCTGCGGGGTTTTCAACTACGATCTTCTACAATATGATAGCTGTGAGCAAATCTCAAACTTCATAAATGTTTTTCAGTCTAGCTCCTTCCTTCCAATCATCACGAAACCTACACGTGTTGCTTCTGAATCGGCTACGTTACTCGATAATATTTTATGTTAGATCCGACTGATTTTCTTACCGGAATAATAATTTCTGACTTATCTGACCATTTCCCGGTGTTTCTCATCAAGAAAAATGTCTATAATC
Organism: Morinoia aosen; assembly: GCA_030386875.1. NCBI lineage: Eukaryota > Metazoa > Arthropoda > Malacostraca > Amphipoda > Talitridae > Morinoia > Morinoia aosen. The sequence continues at coordinate 76,318,437 of CM059557.1, forward strand.
CTTGTCCCAGCCCACAGGCTGATACTTATTCATTTCGTTGTGCAAAAGAATACAACTTGGGAACAATGCGAACTGTTCTAGAAGAATTAATGCCCTCATTAGACATCTATGAACGGGACAATAATGCGATAAACATTGATGAAGCAATAATAAATTTAACTGAAATTATAACGACCGCATATAACCAGTGTTGTCCAATAATCACCCGCACAATTACGCCGAAAAATAGACAAAAGCCCTGGATTACTGAAGATATCGTGATCAATATAAAGAAACGTCAAGCGTACCTAGCCTTACTATACGAAGGGCGAATATCTAAAGTAACGTATAACAGATTCAGGAATCATGTGACAAATCAAATACGAACCTCAAAACGAGACTACTTCAAGCGCAAATTTACTGAATACAAAACTGATATCAAAAAAACTTGGCGCCTGCTTAATTCATGCTATAAACCGAATAATAATACTACGAAAACAATTGAGTCCGGCGTTCACGAAAATGTAAAATACCACGAGAAAAAAGATATTGCAACTGTGTTTAACAACTTTTTTGTAAACATAGGAAAAAATATAGCCGATAGTGTCTTCAGTGAACCCAGAGACCACTTGCAATACATGGACCATGTTCGTGAACCTAACTCTTTCTTTTTCACGCCAACTAATCCCTCCGATGTAATTACGTGCATAAACAACTTGAAAAATACATCAAGTGGATTAAAAAATTTTTCGGCTAAAGTTCGTAAGGCTATAGCTGATATAATAGCACCGTGCATATCTTATATTATCAACCAATCCCTTTCTCAATGTATCTTCCCCAACTCTTTCAAAATTGCGAGATCAGGGATTTTTAAAAATGGTGATAAAAACTGCATTAACACTTATAGACCTATCTCTTTACTACCAATTATTAGCAAAATATTCGAGAAAATTGTGTATAAAAAAGTGCATTCGTATTTTGAACAAAAAACTTTCCTCTACGACAAACAATACGGTTTTCGTTCTAAGAAATCTACGACACAAGCTGTATTAAATCATTTGCAATACCTTTATTCTAATATAGATGGAGGAAAGCTTGTTTTCTCCGTATTTCTTGTCTTTCGAAAAGAATTCGATTGTGTGGACCATAACGTATTACTCTCGAAACTACATTGTTATGGCATTCGAGGGGCTGCCCATGATTCGTTCAGATCATACTTAGCAAATCGGAAACAATACGTTGTCATTGATGACGCAAAATCAGACCCACAGACAATTAGTCATGGAGTTCCACAAGGATCTGTCCTTGGGCCTCTCCTATTTCTAATTTTTATCAATGATATCATTAAATCTATATCATTCTTCAAATTCATACTTTTTGCCGATGACAGTACCCTTTCTGCGGTCCTTCCAGACCAAAATCCCGCTAGGATAGCGGAGCGTATAAATAATGAACTTCATAAGGTTTCATTGTGGCTTAAAGCTAATAAAATGCATTTTTGTTCACCTAGTTGCGATAGAAATTGGAAAAAAGATATTTGTAAAATTTGGTAGTCAAAGGGTAGTCCAGGGTAGTAGATCCCCTTAAGAGTTATTCGTATAGTTGTGTTGAATTTTAATATATACCAGTATATATGCAGTTTTCAGAGCCGTTTGAGCTTGGATATATTCTGTTCAAATAGTTGAGATTTGGGTTAATTTTCTCGAATACATCTGCTTGAACAGTCATTGAGAATCAGTAAGCAGTAAGCAGTTAGTAATATGTCGTGAAATAAAAGCAAAAACCTTAAGGCAGGTTTTAATCATCTAAAATTAACATTACCATTGAAAATACAGATTGCTTCGTAAATCTATCCTAAACGCCGGTAGACAGGATACACAACGATGTTTTGATATTTCAATCTTAATATGTCATTCTTCCCCTCCGACGTTAATCCCATCTGACATTTTAATCACCACCCATGACGTTGAGGCTCTCGTCTCTCTCGAGTAGAGCGTCGCAAAACCGGGGTGCTCCTTTCGGTATGGTCAGAATTTTTCATACCCGGCTGGTCCTCCACAACAACCAATCGCGGGGTTTCCTTGTCCACTTCGGGTGCCTCAACGGGCGAGTAGTTAGGTGCCTCATTTTGGCGATTTGGCTATAAGGAACAGACCGCTAAGTCTTTCAGGGATACGGTGTTTTCACGACCGTTCGGATACTTGATGTGGGCGTACGCAGGATTCGCCTACACAAGTTCTACTTCGTCCTCCGAAGGCTCTTCTTTGTGAGTCCGACCGAAGCGGCGCAGTAGTACTGGACCTGGGGTCATGTGAGGCTGGTAAACGTGGTCGTGGTAAGGAAACTCACGAGACGTTTTCACAGGTGTTTACTTGAGAAGAGGACGCGGTCGATAGCGACATGCCTGAGAGATCGACTGCTTATAAAGCTTCCGAGGAGCAAGGGGTTGGGGCGTGTATGTGTATGGTGCACACACATGCCTCCCCCACCAATTAATGGAAGTGAAGTACTCAGCACCGAAATCGCTAAAATAATTTAATATTTAAAAAAAAATTCCTGCTAATCAACTGAGTAAATTGATTACCATGGGTGCCGTGCCTCAAGCGGGTAATTATTCAAAATAAAATATCTGAAACCATATTATCACAATAATCAAAACATTTTTTTCATAGTACCACTCGTTTTAGTTAAGCAACAGCATCAAGAACGAAAATGCAAAACAATGAAACGCATTAACGTGAGCAGGAAGAAGGGAAGCAGCGAAGCTGGTTGTAAAGCCTTCTTCTTTAGTACTATAAAATTAAAACACGAGTTGCTAAAGTACTCGATATATGCTACGAACGAAATACACACGTCATCAATGTATGGTTATGGGATAAATAAACTCCAGATAAACATAATTCTAAACATAATTAACAGAAAACCAATTTCGATTCTTGGAACGCAATATTAAGTAATAAACAAGTTACACAATAGGTAATTACATCAATAATTTCGAAACCGTGAACATCGCCAAATTACGCGAACACCATTTCTTAATATTCGTAGATAAACAATCGAAAAATTTTACCTCGTAGGTTACGATTAATGAGTACGTAGTATTTATTATAATGAGTACGCAACTGTAATAAATTAAAATAATGATTCAGTTCACTAGTTATCAAGTGAATAGTTACTTCCGCAGAATTAGCGAAGGAAAAAATGATAACGGATCCAGAGAGTTCAATAGAGGTAAATGAATATAAATGAATATCCCTCCCATAGCGCCGGGCTCGTAATGATAGACCAGAAAAAGTTTTTGAAACATTAGTAAAATCAATTGACAGGCAGTACGCAAATGACCAAGTACCTTAGAACTCGTTATTATCGTAATTTTAATTCAATCGTAATGAAATAGAAACAGATTCTATAATTCTTGAACGATTCTGAATTTATAATGACCACATTTCAAGTTTCTAAATATACTTAAGCCACGGTTGGACACTACGTTTCTGGTAAACGTAACACCGTAAAAAGTAAACATTCATTTTCAAGTTAACACCAATTTAAATCTTCAAAGTAAGTTACTTTATTGGCATCAATTCTTTAGCGTCGTTATCCTTCCCTCGCACGAAGGTGATTTACCACTGATTAGTTGAACTGATGGCGCGCGGAGGTTAAACTGCTGTCAAGATGTTGTCTGAGCGCCGAGGTTAAACTGCCGTCAAGGCCGTCTCTGTTGTTGACAGGCGCTCGGGCACCAGGCCATCTGGGCCGGACACCGCACAGTACAGTGCGTGAACACATCACGTGTTTAATACGTGACTTGCCCGTATTCGCTGTGCTCCTTTGCTCGCACAGCAACATGAAGCTGAAATGGAAACGAAAATAAAGAAATGATTAGCATGGCCATGTATGAAAAAACAGTGTCATCAAGAAATAATGATCTAACTAAATTGAAATACAATCATAAATAAAATCAATGGATAAACGTTACTCGTCCTCTAAACTTGAGAGTCAACAACGTAATACTGTTTCCGAATCTAACAACTGCAAGTGAAAAACAATTAAGCTAATTGTTAATTGACAAATTGACAACAGTAGCCAATAGCAAACACACCCGCAACTTGAGTTGCGTACAGGAAATTTGATTATAGCTCCCACGATGTATTTCGTCTCATCAACGTTAAGGCCTTGTCAGCGATTGCATTTCGCAATTGCGGAAGTCACTCACCATTTTTAAATTGGCTATTTAGCATCAAGATTCGAGTCAACGTAGTGTCGACTGGCATGAAAAATACAAATTAAAAAATGCAACTGCACAGATCGTGAGAACATACGTTGAAGGTCGTGATCTATGATATTTGTTAACCTTGAAATTTAAAGTACAAAACTCGAGCTTAACATAAGTTAACCCGTTCAGAAGGTTATTGCATATTTTTCTAGCAATGAAAATACCAATACTAGAGCACAGGCACACACGAGATTATTATAATGCAAAGCAAGTAACACAAAGAATATTCTTATACCTAGTTAACATATTACATTGAGTAATTCAGTCATAACTTTTAACAAAATCGTAACCTGTCACGTCTTAAGTGTTAAAGTCGCAAATATAGTTATAGGTAAAACGGTAAACGTTGTCATTTCGTTTTACGTATAGGTAGCAAATGGTTCATGTTACTTTTATGTATTTTGTCTCTGATTTCAATCTCAACCCAATGTCCTTTGACTTTGGTAATAATTCCTGGCCCATGCCATGACTGATCTAATTTGTTTATTTTGAAATGGTTCTTTAACATCACTCTGTCACCGATGACAAATTTTATATCTTTACGTCTCAAATTATGGAACATAGTGCGTTCCGTCGTATTATTTATAATTAAAAACCAATAATAATAATTTTTTTATATAATGAAGGCATCTACGGATGCTTTATTTGCAATTTCAAGCCTGATACATTTCACCTTGTACATTAGATTTTCAAATGCCTTATAACTAACGCCAGGACGCCAGGACGCTTTCCCCCTGTCAAGACCGGTACCCATTTGGTACCCATGGTACCCATGTATTTCCATACCGGTACCCATGGTATCTTCATTGCTGAACAATCTCCCCCAATCATTGTCTTGAAATTCAAGACATCACACACCAGTTTTGAAGTATGCGTAGGTATTATGATTTGATTGCCTATACGCTGCTTTTTGCGAACATGCTTACTTGTATATGTGTGTATGTACACCTGTGTGCACTAGAGTAGATAAACCAGTCGAAGGTGGCATTTTATGTCATCCCTCTCCGTTTCTTTGCAAGCATTAAACTAGACCGTCATGGTACCTATATGTGTGTGTTTATCAATTGCAGACATTCTGCACCATATTACAAAGATAATGTGATTTTTTCTCTAATATGAAATTGTGAAGCATCCATGTAAAAATAAAACAATAAATTCGTTTTGTGATCATCCATTTATACTGCAGTGATATGCTTTGTATTTTTATAGTTATATGCTTATAATAATGTGACACCCATGTACATCTGTATGTTTATCAATTGCAGACAATTTGCGCCATATTTCAAAGATAATGTGATTTTTTTCTAATATGAAACCCTTATAGGACATTAATGTTTTCTTTCTTATTCACGTCCCACAATCGTTTTAATGTTCCTGACTTAGGTAGACTGTTTTGTGCCACCAATTTCAGTACGGAAATTTTATAAAATTCATGCCATAATAAAAGATATTTTTTCCGTTTCCCCCGATTGGAATGCTGGTTTATACTGATTACATTACGCTGATATTTGCGCACATGCTTACTTGTGTATATGTGTACGGTGTATATGTGTACGTGTGCACGCTATGCGTATGACACTTTATAGAATTCGTATGTATTGTAATTGCCTCGATGAATAGAAATGCATTTGTGTATGCTTACGAGTTTGGTGTAAGTATGTGCGTGGGTATGTGTGTGCATGTGTATGTGTATATATTTGCATGTATGTGTGCACATATGTGTGTACTAGACTGACAACTAGCATTTTAATAGAGATAATTTTTTTTTGTTCGCTCTCAACTTGTAACATTACCTAACTCGTCATCTCTTTATTATTGTAAAGCATTCATGTACAAACTATACATTTGTTGTGCGATCATCCATTTATATTTAAATAATATGCTTATTAACCAACGACCATTATTTTTAAATTATTGAATTAGAAATACCATACTTATAATCTTCTTGGTCCTCATGCTTATGTGTACATATATATATATATGTGTGTGTTTGTGTGTATGTAGAATACATATATATGTATATGTACGTATAAATATATATGTATATGGATATGTATTTATATATTTTTTTCATGCTTCCTTAAAATGACACTTATGAACATTGGCCGAAACAAGCGATTCATATATTATTTCCTGGCATCAATAATAGCGAAGTTTTGTGTCATGTACATGTAAACTGTCAAAAGTGTTTTGCATCCCACAATGTTTTCACCCCACATAATGTTTTCACCCTACCCCCACGTCCATGAAATTGTGCTATCTCCTATAATTATCATTACATGTATTATCAAATGTAGATTAAGCAAGATTAGGAGTACATTGCCCTCAATCATTTCTTTTCGACTAGTGAAATGGGTATTACAAGACTCATGTGTGTGTATCATCTAAGTGTATTAACTTTAAGATATTTAAAAACCAATGGTTGTAATATTGTACAATCTCTATTGGAAATAAAGTTTTTTCTTTCTTTCTTTTTCTTTTCATTTCAGACACCTGGGTAAAGTGGGGTATTGTTCTTGGAATTTTTCTCCTATACCCAACAGAGAAAATCGACACATCTAAATTAATAACGTTCTCAACAATTCGAACTGCTTCTTTTGCACGAAAATTTACTAAGTCTATTTCGTCGTCGTAACTGTATGAAATATCAAATGTTTCCCCCTGAAAATAGGGACACGTACTTCTTCCGAAAACAACATAACTGGGAGCATCTCCCAATGTCGTATTCAAAGCGTTGTTTATGGCGTTTTCTACCATTTTCAAACACTGATCCCACTCCGTATGAGCTAGAGAATGTATATACAATTTTATTAAATATGTTATTTTTCTATTGTTTCGTTCAACAATTGCGTTCGAATGAGGGCTAAAAGCTAGAAATTCTTTCTTTGCAATAGCATGTATTTTGGCAAATTGTTTTACTGCTACCGATTTAAATTCAAAGGCGTTATCACTTATCGGCGTTTTCGGGTCCCCGAAAGTGCTAAAGCAACTTCCTAAACATGATATGACTGTCTGTTCGACGGTTACTGGTTGGGTACAATTTACAGTATCGTGAAAACAAAACAATTAGAACATGTATGTTTTATTCTCATTATCGGTCACTTTGAGGGGACCAACATAGTCCATTGAAACTAATTCAAAAGTTTTTTTCGCTATAGGAGCCGTTAAAATTTTTATGGGTATGGAAGGGTGTGCTTTAAGAAGTTAGCAAACTTCACAATTTTGTACGAATTTTCGTACGATCGTTTTTTCTAGACTATTAGAATATTCGACTTTGAATTTAAATAGAGCGTGCAAAGCATCCGTATGGTACAAGGAATGTATTGCTAGAATTGCCTTCTTCACGAGAGAAGTTGGCACTACTGATGTTAATATAGTGCTAGGACGTGAGTCAATGCGTCGCCGTCGATACAATATGTCATTTACAATTAAATAACTCGGTAAGTCAGGAATTGTAGACATACTTCTATGAAGTAACGCTTCTCAAACTTCAATACAAAAGGGATCTTGCTTTTGCTCGTCAATGAACTCTTTAAAAGTCCAGGAAATTTCTTTTTCTGTCGGCATATAGTCAACTAATTTAGGTGTCAACACGTCACCACCATGTGATTGCATCGTCGAGTCAGTGGGAACGTCTTGTTTTGCTTTAGCTCGCGTCAGCACTAAGGGCACCTCAGATTCAGGCTCAGGCATCAATGGTTCACAGCATTCTAATTCTTTAATAGTTAGTTGATCATTGTTTTTCGGTAGTCTTTTTAAGGGAACCGTCTAGTCAGAATCAAGAAAATGGCCGTCCCGTTTTTTGTAAGGTATCTAGATCTATGAAATTTGGCAGACGTATGTATTTTGGAAAATTAATAGGGGCTGCATCAAACACGTTTTTCCATTTTCGCCATAATGGCGGAGATATTAGGAAGAAAGTGGGCAGAAAAACTTAAATTTTTCAAGCCCCTTCTTCTCAAAAAGTCGTTAACAAAGGGTAATGATCTAAGTATCTCATTGGATGCACAAAGGGTGGCTGGATAAGGAGACAGAGTATTATTTTGAAATTTATAATAGTTTAGTTTTCATGGTGTTTTAATTTTTTTCAAAGAGTCATTCATTTTTGCGTAGATTTTTTAAAGTAACTACAATACAATCATGAAATTCAATGAGATTCTCTGACTCTTTATGCAGCAACTCTTTGCGCATCCAATGATACCAACAGCATTGCTCGATAATTACTAGTTTCTGAGAAGAAGTGGCTTGAATATTGACATTTGAGTTGTTCAAAAAACTCATTTTAGTACAGAAAACAGGTTTTTCCATATGCAAGCTATATTACTCTGAGAAATCGGCGCAGTTGAGGTTATGAAGGCTATTCTAAAATATTATCTTGACTTTGGCAATCTTTCATCGTAGTATTTTGAGGTTCCTTGTCGAAACTGGTACCACAAGTGGTACCAGAGGCCAGGTACCAAGCATGAGGATCAGGGGGAACGCATAGCTCAGGTGCACCTGAGGAGCGGTTCGATCCTGAATTCCTAACTAAACTTAGCAGATGCAGTCAAAGTGTCTAACTACTGAGCTTGACAGGCAGATTCAGCTGGTTGTTTGGCATCATGCTCGCGTCAGCATTCATGTGACACTGAACAGCTGCGCGGCCAGCAGTCCTATTTATGTCTACAGCACAGGAGGGGGAGGAGGAGGTCTGTTGGAGGTACCGAGATCAACGTTGCCAAATCTTAAAAGTTCTGGAAGAGATGAGTGATACATACATATGTCTTTAGAAATGAACAGTCGGTGAGCAATATCTTGGTGAAATGATTTGGCACATAAGCGCTGACACACCATGCGACCCTCCCTCACCCCTTCTTCTCCCTCCGTTTTCTCGCCTCAGGTGCTTCAGATGCTTTCAAATTTGTTACTGCGTATTAAGTGTGCATTGCTCTGCAGAATAAATAATAAAAAAAAATTCTGCCAATTTTGGACTTCTGACTAGACGGTCCCCTTAGTAGTCGGCTACGACGTTTTGCCTACCTGGTAAATAATTTACGATAGGTTAGTGTGAGTGAACGTTAATGCACCATCGAGCCATTGCTGTATCCTCTGGTATTTTTTTCGTAAATAGAGGAGCAAGTGGCCGGTGATCTGTGAACACATGGATAGGATATCCAATAATTGGGTATTTAAAAGCTTTAAGAGCACTCCAGATGGCGAAAAACTCCTTTTTGGTAGTGCTGTAACGTTTTTGGCTGGAATTCAAACTTTTACTGACATATGCAACTGGACGCATTTATTTGTCACCTGAATCTTTGGGCTGCATCGGGACGGATCCTATGACAAAATTTGAGGCATCAGTAGATATGTGAAACGTCTTGGTAAAATCAGGGTATCGTAAAACAGTGTCAGAAGTCAGGGCTGATTTTATATTGTCGAAACTTTTCTGACAGTTATTACTCCAGTTAAAATTAACATTTTTCTTTAATAATATGTACAGGGGGTTTGCAATTGTTGCAAACTGCGCTATGTAGTTGCGGAAATAAGTGGCTGCACCAAGAACTGTTGCAATTCTTTTACATTTATTGATGCCGGACAATTTTGCAACTTCTCGGAATACTTACATCGTATTCCATTGGCCGAGATAATATGACCTAGGTACTCTATTTTTTCTTGAAAAATTGACATTTTTCGAGTTTAATGGATAATTTACCGGTGCGAAGCGTCATAAGGACAGTTCTAATATCGCGCAAATTTTGCTCATTGGTTTTTGAGTAAATTAATATATCATCTAAAAACATAAAACAAAGGCGTCCTAAACTAGGCGCACGAACAGGTGACATGACGCGTTCGAAATCGCTTTGGCTTGAACTAAGTCCAAAGGGAATTCTACAGAATTGATATTATTGGGAACCTACACTAAAGGCTGTAAATTTCCGACTTTCCTGTTATAATTCTACTTGATGGTATGCGGACTTTAGATCCAGAGTGGAAAAGACGAAATTGACACCTAATGTTAACAATATTTTGTCAATTCGTGGTATAGTATACGACTCTTTGACCATGATTTTGTTTAATGATCTAAAATCAATCACTGGTCGAATCTCACCATTCTTTTTCTTGAAAATAATTACAGGGAAATTATAATCCGATATGGAGTTCTCAAATATGCCCTGTGAGAGCATTTCTCTGTTGACCTTAGCCAACTCCTCCTGATATATATGAGGTATGCGATCGGGTGGTATATTTCAAACTGGTGCGTCAGGTTTAAGCACAATTTTGTGTTTCATTACATCCGTAACACCTACAGTTTCGCCTTCTAACGTGATCACGTCACGAAAACTATTCAAAAATTTCAGTAACTTTAGTTTTACGTCAACTTCGTCGCATGATATATCATTATTTGGTAACGGACCGCGTACGTCCTTCTGTACATTAGACACACTTTCGACTTGTGCATCAATTCCTAGTTCCTTACTACCAGGAAATTCACAATTATTGCCGCGAACGTCAACCTTCGACTCAAGTTTCTCCTTGGCCATGGTCTTCATTTCACCACGACCTGAGATGACTTCAAGTGAATCCGACGTATCCTCAGAGCTCATCTCTACATTATTCGCTTCTTTCAGCGCTTCCTCTACATTCGTGAGATGAAGCTCAGTTTCTACTTCTTCCTCGGCCAATGCTTCCATGTTACACAACATTGTGTTTTCGCGAAAAATGAATAGCATCATCAGTCGGGTTTAGTATTATTAAGGGTACATTACCATCTTCTCTGATTGTAACTATTGATTCTGCTATTAGCGCTCCACTATTTAATCCTCTTTTTAATACTACATATTCACTACTATATATACTTAGCCTTTTTGACAAAGGCATTAATCAGCTTGATGCAATTACCAGGCACTTCTATTGCATCACAGTAAGCCCCCAGCGGTCTTTGCTTTTTCAAATCTGGTCTTGGCTGCTCCGCTACACGCTCGAGCGCAGCATCTTTTTTTTCCTCACGTATTTCTCTCTCGCGGGCACTAACTTTGCCGCTGTATCTACTCTGCTTAGCAACAAGGAGACCGTCTAGTCAGATGTCCAAAATTGGCAGAATTTTTTATTACTTAAATCGGTAGAGCAATGCACAATTAATAAGCAGTAACAAATTTGAAAGCTTCTGAAGCACCTGAGGCGAGTAAACGGAGGGAGAAGGGGCGGGGGAGGGTCACATGGTGTGTCAGCACTTAAGTGCCAAATCATTTCACCAAGATATTGCTCACCCACTGTTCATTTCTAAAGACATATGTATGTATCACTCATCTCTTCAAGAACTTTTACGATTTGGCAACGTTGATCTCGGTACCTCCCACAGACTTCCCCCCTCCCCCTTCTGTGCTGTAGACATAAATAGGACTGCTGGCCGCGCAGCTGTTCAGTGTCACATGAATGCTGACGCGAGCATGATGTCAAACGACCAGCTGAATCTGCCTGTCAAGCTCAGTAGTTAGACACTTTGACTGCATCTGCTATGTTTAGTTAGGAATTTAGGATCGAAGCGCTCCTCAGGTGCACCTGAGTTATGCGTCCCCCCTGATCCTCATGCTTGGTACCTTGCCCCTGGTACCACTTGTGGTACCAGTTTCGACAAGGAACCTCAAAATACTACGATGAAAGATTGTCAAAGTCAAGATAATATTTTAGAATAGCTTTCATAACCTCAACTGCGCCTATTTCTCATAATAATATAGCTTGAATATGAAAAAACCTGTTTTCTGTACTAAAATGAGATTTTTGAGCAACTCAAATGTCAATATTCAAGCCACTTCTTCTCAAAAACTCGTAATTGTAGAGCAATGCTGTTGGTATCATTGGATGCGCAAAGAGTTGCTGCATAAAGAGTCAGAGAATCTCATTGAATATCATGGTAGTATTGTAGTTACATTAAAAAATCTACGGAGAAATGAATGACTCTTTGAAAAATAATTTAAAACACCATGAAAACTAAACTATTATAAATTTCAAAATAATCCTCTGATTCCTTATGCAGCAACCCTTTGTGCATCCAATGAAATACTTAGATCATTACCCTTTGTTAACGACTTTTTGAGAAGAAGTGGCTTGAAAAATTTCAGTTTTCCTGCCCACTTTCTTCCCAATATCTCCACCATTATGGCGAAAATGGAAAAAAGTGTTTGATGCAGCCCCTATTAATTTTCCAAAATACATACGTATGCCAAATTTCATAGATCTAGATACCATACAAAAAACAAGACGGCCATTTTCTTGATTCTGACTAGACGGTCCCCTTAGCAACATCTGAGAGCAGACAGTCGCTGTTTACAATATCCATTAATATGACTTCTCTACTTATCGTAGGGATATTTTCTGTTTCGCTGAAAGGCACTCTTGTTCCTTCCCACGTGAGGGAAGCATCTTTCAAATTAATCACTGCATTGTTCAAAACCTCTCGTCCTAAAATCAAATCATATTTGGATTTAGCATCTTCAATAACTAACACACTATTTTCAAGTACTTTGTCAGGTATAGACATATTTAAGTCAACCTCACCGCTAACGTTGCTCTTGGCGTTTATTCCTCTAACGCTCAAAAAACTCGGTTTTAACTCTTCCTTTGGGTACTTGATGTTACTGTAACTAATGAGGCATTTTTCGCTACCACTCGGTCGCGGGACTCGGTCGCGGTCGGACGTGCATGAAAAATGGTGGAGTAATTGTTGAAAATGCAAGGGGGAAAAACCTAACCATGCATAAAAATCATACTATCAGTGAATGTGTTTGCTACCTGTGGAACTGCGAAAAGAAAAAAATAACTTTTGTCTTATTTCTGCTTAAATCAGTGCAGTTTAAATACGAAGCTAACAAAGCAGTGCTACCAAGACGAGGGAAAGGGTGTGCTCAGCCCAGTCTCGACTGAAGTGTCCTTGTTCCCTCAGTCACCCCTCGCCGAGCCCGTACCCCCCAACCCTCAGTGACGTTTTTATTCACTTCCCACGAGGCCGAGACGGCAAATGTGCGCGAAAGAATTATTGTGTTTCGTAACTCCGTTTCCCTACTGACACCGAATAGTTTAAAGACACCGATAGTTAAAGTGAGCTACCAGTAAGAACAACCGGTGAACGAGAAGTTGAAAAACATTCACAATTACCAGTGAAAATGGGATAAAAAGTGCAACTAACTTTGAATTGTAATTCAAATATGTTCTCACTAAAAGCGTTAGTCATCCTACAGACAATGTTTTTCTTGATCCTACGAAATTTCTTGCAAAATTACCGCAGAGAAAGGAAGCCCATCTGAACGTATGAAAAGACTGAAGATGAGGCTGCACACTAAGATACGCTCCCCTTTTCAATCAATGAGACTAAAATGTAAAAATTGTGCTGTCCCTCAATATCATCATATCACATTTTGTACCAGATCTCATTCTGTTGAATAATTAAAGCGTCCCTCAAATAGGAAGAAACGCTAGGTCAACTAAAAAAAAATAAAAAATAAAAATCGCGACTCATATCGGAGACTGACCTGGTCGTACAAAATGCAAAATTACGTACAGCAAATTTCGAGAAACAGACATCTCGAACTCAGAGCACCACTGAGCGTAACCAACCTTCATCATGAAGACGTCATTGTTCACGGCCGACCCTAATCCCCTCCCTGTTCCACGCCTCGTTCCTCCAGCATTAAGAAGACCATCCCAGGCCCCTGCCAGGCCCCTGTCACTCCGATGGTCATTTTTCATGTTTTTGTTGGAAAAAGACCCTTAGTTGGTGGACTATTCGGTCCTAAAACTTTATGGCGCTACGGACAATAGATCCCCCCAGGGGGGTAAGGGGACCAAAATCTTTCACTGGTATTGATATTTCAAGATGTATCTCCTCATTCAGTTTTGATGCTAGAACAAAAAAAAAGACAGCTGTTTTAGAATCCTTGGAACATTCCTAACAAACTCAAATGTTTTCTTTTCATTTCCCATTTGTTCTCTTCTTATATGGGGTTGAAATGGGGTCGAAAATTAAAAATTAAACTCCCCTTCATTTTTCAACCCCATATAAAAAGAGAACAAAAGGGAAATGAAAAAAGTCCATTTAAGTTTGTTAGAAATGTTCCAAGGATTCTAAAACTGTCTTTGTTTTTGTTCTAGCATCAAAACAGAATGAGGAGATACATCTTGAAATATCAATACGAATGAAATATCAATACCTAAAAACCAATATGTCAATTTTTCCAAAAACTAAGGCCTAAACCAAAAACATGAAAGGAGTAAATTGTGTTTCTTTTCAAAGGTTACATATCATAGTCAAATTTCATAATAATCAGACTGAAAATAGAAAATTTCACGTATGTGAAAAAAAATTTTTTTTGGAAATCACAATTCCCGGTGTGGATATGAAGTTATGTATGGAAATTATTGAAATAAAAATAAAACTGCATCCAATTGCATAAATTATTGATTATATTACACTTCAACAAAAATTTTGTTATGGCTTATACCCATAAAAAATAACTTTCAACATTCAAAATGGGACTCCTCATTGAGTTTTGATGCTAGAACAAAATCAAAGACAGTTTTAGAATCCTTGTAACATTTCTAACAAACTCAAATGGACTTTTTTCAAATTCGAATTCTTCGAAAAAATATATAGCTCTAAACCCAAAATATTTTTGTCGTTTTTAGAAATTGCAAATGAGTTGAATAAATTGAAAAATTTTGAATTCGACAAAATCTCATTTGAGTTTGTTAGAAATGTTCCAAGGATTCTAAAACTGTCTTTGGTTTTGTTCTAGCATCAAAACTCGAGGACGAGTCCCATTTTAAATCATCAATAAAAATATACCAAAAAACTCATTCTCGTCAAAAAAACTAAGGCCTAAATCGAAAAATGACACGAGTAAAAAAGGTATATTTTCACAAAATACATACACTGGCCAATTTTCAAACGAATTGGACGAAAAAAGTTGAAAAACCGGGATGTTCTCCTTGAGGGGCAACCCCTCTTCTCTCAGCTGTAAGCTTCAATACTTCGATGAACGGCTTGGATTTACCTCACTTTCCATGTAATACCTGCTGAGCGAGGTAAAATTTAGCAAATCAGTATCAGCGATATATATACAAAAGCTACTTCGTCCTCAAAATCCAGTCATAGCTATGCAAACATAACGCACGATGCATCATTACGAGACTCGCTTCGCAGGCCGGAAAGTGGCTTTCTCTGAACAAATGTGACCCTCCACAACATCCCGAAAAAATGGTTCTTGCAGATGCAAAAATACGGCATTAGCAAGAAAAATGCCTGCCAGTAGGAGACCTGCAGCCTCTCACTCACAAGATTCTAATGCTCAAATGACAGGAGACTTGCTAACAGCTGCCAGTAACCCCGTCAGAGAATGTGTGTCACCTTCCGAAGTAACGTCAGTGAAGACTATGCAACCAATATCGCCGGATGAGGGAAAACACATCTGCCAAACCTCTAGCAATCATTTGAAGGTTCGAAGCTGTCAAGTCTTAGCCGCAGCACCACAACCGCCTACCCACCCACAACCGCCTGCTGCGCCTCATCCCAACAAGCAAAACAGTGCGCACGCTCCCCAGCTCTCCGTCAACAACAACGCTCCGAACTGTTCGCCAGCGACGGGGACACAAACATCATCCTCATCAGTGGTACAAGACAGAATAGTTGTTATTAATAAGGACATTTCAAGCGTGGTAGACTCTCCTCATTCTCCAGATTTTATGTTCGCTAATATTCGCGCACAAACCGATTCCGGCAGTAAATTACCCCAGAACGTAAGCTGCGAAAACAAAATCAAATTTCCAGTACAGAGCAATAGAAAAAACACTGTTGCTTCTTTTAATGGCTACTTGCACCCGCTTCAAATAACAAGCTCTCAAAAAATTCATGGAAATATTCACAATTTGTCTCTAACAGCAGCGTTTTTCAATAAACCCTAAGACAACGTGAGCCTCCTAGCCCGTCATCGATTTTCTCTACAGGATCAAACATTCAGAACTTAACCGAGCAACTTTTTGAGCTAAATTCACATATAAGTTCTCAAGACCTTGTACCTGTGGTACCTGCTAGTATCTCTTGTGAAGTCGACTCCAATTGTCGAGAACCTTACGATACTTTGCTGCCAGGTGACAATATCCTATGCACGATCAGAAGGAAGGACATCGATCGCTCGTGCTGGATCAAACTGTTCCATCTGGGCGCTTCGATGACCTTCTCCCCGCTATAAATTGCATGCCTAGATTTAAAAATTATATACTAAGTTTTGATGGAATCTGCGACTCGCCCTCAGACCTTGCTCGAATCAAACAACTAATAGTAAGGAAGTACGCACTTTCTCGAGTTGATATTGCCAATGCTTGCAGTGCGAAAGAATTCAACAAAGCGATGAATCTCTGCAAAAACCTGGGTTTAAACTTGATTCAAATTCAAATTTACCAAGATAATGAAAATGGTGTCGTACTCAATAACTTTCAATGGCCTCGCACCCAGGAAGAAAAAATTTTTTTCTTGGACAACTTGCATTGTAATCAACATGGCGAATCACCGTGCCATATTGTCCTCTTTTCAACAAATGTCAAACAATAAATGGAATTGTAGATCATTCCAATGAATCGAAAACTTCACGGAATGAGACAAATCGTCTCACTTTAAACTTTGAAAACGAAAATAAGTCTATGCACATCATTGCACATGGTTCACCATATCCTTCAAAATTGATTGTATCATCAAGCAGAGCTCTGAGTAACTCACCCACCCACAGCATGAGGAACGTGAATAAGCCTGAGCCTTTCCCTGACTCGATCTCAGACAAATATAATGTCAGTACGAAAAATAAATTTGCGTTACTTGCAACAGACACAAATAGTTACAGTGACATGCCCTCCTTTTCAACCAATTCTCAACTTTCCAGTAAGTACGCAGGAATTAACCGAGAAAAGTCAAGCGAATAACGATATTCAAAACCATTCCAAAGAAAATCGAATTATTCGAAAAAATTTATCGCCCAACAAGCTTATTTTCGGAAATCAAAATCCCTTGCGTAGTCACGTTGAGAATCACTTCAGTGGAAAACAACCCCTGAAAAAATCTGATGCCTCTGCCTGGCCTCCATCGAACGACCAAACCGATACTGCTACCGCAAAATTAAGAGTGAATCAAATTTGCACACGCGTTGCAGACACACTAGACGAGTTGAAACGATCGCTCAAAATGGAGCCTGCTTACACTTCAGGTGACGGCAACTGTCTCCTCCACGCAGTTACGACACAGCTTGCTTTACAACAAATAGTGAAATGGAATTATATATCTCTGAAAAAAACCTTCAAATTCAGAGCTCCAGAAACAAGAACAAGTATGCAAAATTCGTTGACAAAAACAGTGGCAGTTTCGAACAACTCATCGATAAATACATCGATAGAAAAGTCTTCGATCACGAAGTTGGAGACCTCATACCCCAAATACTTTCTAATGTGACGAGAACACCAATTCACATATTTGATGAAAGAGACATTGGGATCTGGAAGACGACAATCTCCCCTACATTAAATGTTCTGATAAACTGTCCTCCGGTAAGCATACACCGGAAACAGGACCACTATAGCGCCCTCTTGAAAATGCGTGATGAAAATCATGTTGCTCCCGCCCCCTTTTTGTGACTAAATAACAGTGATCAAATTGAATTTGAAGCCGAAATCACAAACAGTGAACGCGGCTATAAAGACCTAGAGACGAATACTAAATGCCCTGCCAGACCTAACAAATGCAATAAATCCACTAAAGGTCTGCCTATTGAGATAAATAATATCAAGATATTTCACATAAGTGCTCGCTGTCTCAATGTTAACATGGATGACATACGAGTAATGTTGATCACTAACGATATCGATATTTTATGCGTATCTGAAACAGGGTTCGATTCATGAATTGAAAACTCATATCTCAGCATTCCCGGGCACACATAGTACCGTTATGACAGAGTCAAGAGTAAGAAAGGTAGCGGTTCATGCATTTGCATCAAAGATGTCTACTCTACATCCATATTTCCGATAAAAGAAAAATGCGAAGACATAGAAATGGTTTGGCTCAATGTTCAAGTAAACAAACACAAGTATTTCATTATCTTCAGTCTTTACAGACATCCGTCAGCATCTCTACGTCCAACATTAGACTTCATTAACAATACGCTTAAATTTATCTCTGCAGCCAAAAAGTCTTTTTTTCAGATTTTACGTAGATCTGACCAATAAAAACAATCAGCTAAGCAAGATGCTGCACAGTCCTAATCTTTTTCAAATGGTCCAAGAACCAACGCGAATTACCAACACTTCCAAAACTCTTCTTGACCAAGCAATTACAAACAATCCCCAAGCAGTACTCAGCACAGAAATCTTACCGTCCTTTTCTGATCACCATTCCGTAGAATGCCGAATCAATATTGCAAAAGAGAAACAGAAATCTAGTTACATTACATATCGCATGAAAAACCACTACTCCCCTGAATTATTTCAAGAGAAGCTATTCGACAGATGGAGTGAATTTCAAGGCAAGGAAAACACCGATGATGCCAATCTAAAAGTTTCGCTTTTCAACGAAAATTTCGTATCAGCCATTAACGAATGCACACTTTTCATTACGAAGAAAGTTAATCCAAAAAATTCTAAATGAATAACAGATGAGATAAAACAGTTGAGCAGAGTTAAAAGAAATTTCCAGCGTGAGTACAAACTAAATAAATCAGACAGTACGCGTCGAAAATTAAATAAAGATTATGAGAAGATCCTACGAAGAAAAGTTAAGGAAGCAAAACGGGACTACTGCCACAAAGAACTCTTGGCGGCAAAAAAACGAAAAGAACTTGGGGAATCATTAGAGAAGTTGCTCAGTATAAAAATTCAGACTGCAAAAGCACTTATGACAACCCCTCAAAAATGGCGAATTACTTTAACACTTTTTTCTCAAAAGTTGGCGATGATGTTTTCAATGAAGTATCCAGGTCAGTTTCAGACAAATCTACAGAGGCAAATCTGAGCGATGTTTCATCCCCAAATAGTAGAAACAAATGGAGACCAAAGCCGGTTAGCGTCATAGAGATACGAAAAATCTTATACTCTCTAAAGAATACTAAAGCGACTGGACATGATGGCATAAGCCTCTAACGTATAAAAGACAGCTTTTCTGTCACAGAACCCTTTATTCGCTTGATAATAAATACATCTATAGCCACAAACAAGTTTCCCGACCAATGGAAACTATCTATTATTAAGCCATTACATAAATCTGGTGATATCGACATAGCGTCAAACTACAGACCAATCAGTCTCCTGCCTGTTATGTCTAAAATATTAGAAAAAGTAACAACAAACCAGCTCTCGTCGTACATAGACGATTCACATCTACTGCATCGCAATCAAGATGCTTACAGAAGGAATACCAGTACTCAGGACGCCCTGTTAAACATAATTAAAAAAATATACAATGATATTGGTGAAAAAATAACTCTCTTACTATTGCTTGATCTCTCCAAAGTTTTCGACAGTGTTGAGCATAAGAAAATTCTACAAAAAAATTCAAACCTCAGAATAGACACTCAGTGGTTTGAAAGCTACTTACTAAACCACTCTCGTGCAGTGTGCGTGAATAACAAAATATCATCATTCATACCAAATAATTTTGGCGTTCCTCAAGGTTCAATCATCGGCCCGCTCCTATTTTCAATTTTCATCAATGATTTCCCCACCATGCCGGAAAACACAAAAATCTCATTGTATGCTGATGACGTACAAATTGACATGACAAGCTCAACAGCGGATTCAAAAGAAACAAAAGCCAACGCTGAAAACCTGAGAAATCTGAAATTGTGGTATGACCATAATGGCCTCAAACTTAACGCAAGTAAAACGCAATGCTTTATTTTTGGATCACAGAAAGCGACTAAAAATTTACCACCATTCACGCTAATATTTGGAGACGATACAATTAAACCAGCAGATAAGGTAAAAAATCTGGGTGTTTGGTTTGACAAAAATATGACTTTCAATTCACACGTAGAAACAATGTGCATCAAAATTAACGGAACCTTAATGTTCTTCAATCGCATTAAGAACACACTCGACGAAAAATCAAGATTATTAGTGATTCAGTCTTTAGTTTTATCGCGTTTGGACTACTGCAGTCCTGTGTGGGGAGATTTACGTCAATGTCGTCAGAAAAAGTTGCAAAAATGTGTAAACTTCACCGCCAAAATGGTATGCAAAGGAAATTTCAATAAATACGATCATGTCACCCCTCTTATAAGAAAACTCGACTGGATCCCAATACCAAACAGATTCATGATCCAAAAAGCTCGACGAGTGTTCTCCTCTCTGTACCTCCCCCAAAGTAATGCAGAGGTAGTAAAATTTTTTCCATCTAATATCTCGAACAAAAACCAAATCGGAAGAATGATGTTTTAGTCAGTTACCGTTCATCTAACGTGGGATAAAAAGCTCTCTCAGTTTCTGGATCTGTTTTTGTGGAACACGCTTCCCCAGCATATCAAAAACTCTATAACTGTAAAATAATTTAGAGTAGATGTGTCACGTCATTTTGCATCTCTGTCATAGGGCCTGCACATTTCGGTGTGAATTCCAATCTACCAGGAATTTTAATTTTCCTGAAATTTCTGTTAGAAAATTAGAAACTATTTCATTTTACGTTCGCTAAGCCATTCATATATTTATCTTACTTATTTATGTCGACAATAATGAGCACCACAGCCGTCAGTTCAATGCAGCAGAATAAACGTTTTTTTCTATAAATAGGAGTATTTCCTCATCTTTATTTTGTTATTTTTCTCTTTTCTGTAATGATATTTAACGTCCGTATGACAAACATACCCTGAAATACATTTTGTGTGTACACTAATATACAGGTTTATAGATGTGAGGGTTGCGCAAAGTTTTTATTGAATTAAATTTTTGGCTAACGTTGTCTCGCTATTTCAAAATCATTCTCGAAGATGTTGTCAATCGATTTCGACTGAGCTGGGAGGAGGGGGTAATTTTAACATTTCAATTGGTCTTTTCATATTTTTCCGTGCGTTCACCGCACACTAGCACTGAGCTTTCTAATCGGGAAAAACTTTAAATTTCCGTAATTAAAGTTATCACTTTGGACCATTATTTAATCTACCTATATGTGCCAAATTTTTGTAAATATTCGCCACTCAGATGTGATATCCGGCCACAATGCTACTCCATTTTATCCCATGCACACATGTCCGTATAATGCTGAAGAGTTGTGTTGTTTCTTGACTGTAACCTGAATTTTCGTAAAAATTTATATGAAGAAATTTATAACCAGTTCATTTTTACGTTTTTCGAAGTCGTCTTTTCCTTTTAGTTATATTTCTCTGAATAATTTCTTAGGATTACAGTGAGCTCAACTGTCATTTTCGGTGTAGTAGGTGAAAGGTTTTTTCACGTGTATTTTTTTTCTCTTATATTCATTTTCAATAGGTATATATATATTAATATGTGTGTGTACGTATGTAGGTATGTATGTATCTACATAAATAGATATACATGTTTCTATTCCATTTCTTTACGCGAAAACCATCCGGTTAATGAATTTTATTGCACCAGCAAAATGATTTCAAAAATAGATCTATCACTTCTCCAGAAGGCGTTTCTTTGAATCGGATAATGACAAATAAAATGAATGAAATGAAGCGCAATTTGAGCAAATGAATCGTGGTAAAATTATCTTTCTGTCCGTATGTTGTACAAGCTATGAATTTTGATGTTGAGTATATGTTTGTTAACGCATTTTTGCCAAAATTTTGTAGATATTTGTCAATCATGAGTGGTAACCGGCTTACAGCGTATCTCCATTTTATCCCATGTACCCATGTTCGCATGATATTGCAGAGAATATCGAGAAGATATGAAATATGTTTTTTTTGTTGTTGTTCCTCGACGGTAACTTCAGTTTTCTTAAAATTTCTTTTAGGAAATTAAAAACCATTCCATTTATACGTTTTTCGAAGTCCTTTTTCTATTCCTTATCTTTCCTCAGGTTATTTCTTACGATTCCTCACAGCTTTGACTGTCATTTTAAATGTAGAAAGAGCAAGATTATTTTCTATGTTCATTAACATTTTTCTTATATTCATTTTCAATACGTATATATATGAATATGTGAATTAGTGTGTGCATGGGTGTGTATGTGTGCGTACGCAAACATAAATGTCTATGTATCAGTGTACACATGCACACGTTCGCACATATATATACGCACATGTACATACATAGGTGTCAGGCCGCACAGGGGTTGTCGAGCCTTTTGTGTTAGTTACCCATAATCTTAAGTATTTTCTTCATGTGTCCAGCTCTCTGAACGCCGACTTGTCTATTTCTCCGGGCTGATGTTGCGTTTGCGCATTTACTTTAGTTAGCCCTTAAATATCACTTGTATTACATCTCGATATTCTAATGTTTCTTGTGTTATCTAGCTAAATACGACTAATATTTTAAATGCAATTTTGAGTGTTGTACCCTTTTATGCAGTAGCTCAGGTCTCTACGCACTATTTTTGCAATAGTAAACAAATCACTGTCTTTGTTAAAATACATCAGTGTATGTAATAGGGACTTCAAAGAGATTCAGCATTAAAGAAGTAAAACCCTGAGGTCAAAAGAGTTTCCTTTCTCCTTATTGACACAGGCTTTAGTATCACACGACACCTCGCCTAATAAGGGGTTTAAGGAGCCACCTCGGAAGGACGAACTATTTCGCATAGTTGGTCGATTAGGAAGACGCTGTCGCAGTTCGGCACTAACAGAATTCACTTCTGTTGCCCTAGCGGTCTCATACGGCGCAGACAGTTGCTCGTCTTCCTAACGGTACCGCCGTAGTTCGGCACAAAGCGGAATTTACTTCTGTTGCCCTACCGGACTGAATACGGCGTAGGCGGTACCCACACACACACCTCACCCTAGCGGTACCACCGTAGTTCGGCACATAACAGAATTTACTTCTGTTGCCCTAGCGGACTGAATACGGCGCAGGTGGTACCCACACTAACCTCACCCCCACACACAACGGTACCGCCGTAGTTCGGCACTAACAGAATTTACTTCTGTTGCCCTAGCGGACTGATTACGGCGTAGGCGGTACCCACACGAACCTCAGCAAGGGCAGCTGCGAAGAAAAGCTAGCGCCCCGGAAAAAGTTAGCTGCACAGAAGACAGCCCCCTTTTCCACGAACCCTCACGTCGACCGCACGACGGTATCGACATATTCTGGCGTCCGAACAGGGACCCAGAAGCTTTGCGCAACTACCAACGTTGCCTTGGATTTCTGGGTTCTAATCAACTACGCGGACACCGCATCACTAAAACAAGATGAACCTCGTCGCTCAAGCTCGAGAATACGTCGAAGCCCTCGGCCTCACTCCCACCGATGCGGAGTACCGGGAAGAATTTACCAGCCGCCTGAGGCATTCGGAAGAAGCCGCAGAACGAGCAGCAGAACGAGAAGCCGCAGAACGAGCAGCGGAACGAGAAGCCGCAGAACGAGCAGCGGAACGAGAAGCAGCACAACGAGACCACGCGCTCAGACTCCGACAACTCGATGCTCAAATCGCTCCTCAAAATGCTAGAGTGAAGATACCTCCACCGGCTCCATTCGATCCCACGAAAGAAAGGATGGACGAATTTTTGCAACGCTTCTGTACTCACACTACAGCGATGGGATTTACTGAAGTCGATGCTGTTGTCATGCTCCATAATTTGATCACACCGAAGGAACGTCGACTCATCGATACCCTGCCCGCAGCAGATCGCTTCAAGCTTCCTGAAATTTAATTGCTCTTACTAGATGCTCATAAAGTTACTCCGGCAAAACTACGTGCCAACTACTACGAATTGAAGTCAGAAGAAGGCGACAATATGTCACGTTACCTACGGCGACTCGAACAAGCCTTTGACGCTTGGTTAAAAGGATGCAACATCGAGGCCAACTACAAGACCCTTCATGACTTCCTTATTGTTGACCGAGCTTATTCAAGCTTGCCGCCCTTCCTCGCTACTCAATTGCGTGACAGGGGTGGTAACACAGTCGCAAGCCTAGGAGAGCAAGGTGATAGCTTCTTACAAGCAAGACCTCATACATCGCTCCATCAGCTTTGTAAGGGTCGCACACTGACATCAACGACGGATGTGGGCCCTCCAGCACTCAAAGCATCAGTAGCACCAGAGCGACGCTCGACATTTCCTGTCCGAGCCCCGAGCACTCCAGCAAGATCACCCAACTCCAGCAACAACTCTCGAGGAACGCCGCCAAGAACTTCTAGCACACGTGGTGGTCACACCAGCTCAGGATCGGTCAACACTCCGCAGCGCGAACAACGAGGACCTTCCAATGGATTTTACTGTACTTTTCATGGCCCCAACCGATCGAATTCCAGTGATGAGTGCCGCCAATTGCAGAGGAGGCAAGGTGATGGTCACAGTAATGGAGCAGCCCATGCAAGTTCACCTATTTCCAGTACTACTGCTCGAGTAAACAATCTAGCAACGCATGAAGAAGCAGATGAATACGACGATATTCCCCCAGTAGCATGCAATCACATCGCCTCGAACAAGCTGATCGAATTTGGACAGCTGAAAACATGCTCCGGCACCGTGAACCAACAACCCGTTCAAGTACTACTCGATGGAGGAGCAACAGCGGTCTTCGTCACGAAGGCTCTCGTCCCAGCTGACGCCATTTTGAAGAAAGAAATTACCGTTCGGCTGGCCAACAATCATTCCTTCGAGGCGCCTCTTGCCCGGGTCTCTCTCGTTTGCCCCTATTACCACGGAGAGGTGACAGCCGTAGCCATGGAAGAGCTCTCCCATGATGTCATCCTCGGCCGAGTCCCCGGAACCACCTCCTTCGAAGAACATATGACCGACTATGAAGAGCAACCAGTTGCTGCAGAAGTCTCTCACGTTCTCACAAGGGCAGCAGCAAAAGCGATCGAAGATCCCCCTGCCGCACCAAGCACTGTCGATATATTGCAACACAACAAAGAAGACTTCAAGAAATTACAGCGGTAGTGCAAAACATTGCAGCTTTTATTCAAGAAAGTTGACACCGGCAAAGAGGAAACGCACAAGGATGGCAGAGTCATTACATTTGAACTCCATGACGGCGTTCTCCATCGGAAAACGTTACGAGACGGTCAGGAAACCCATCAACTCGTAGCCCCTGCAAGCGTGCGCCCACAAATCTTGGAAATGGCTCACGACAATCCACTTGCTGGCCATTATTCCCAAAAGAAGACTCAGGCTCGACTAGAACGAGATTTTTATTGGCCGTCCCTGGCAAAAGATGTGGCCCAATACTGTCACTCCTGTCATACCTGCCAGACGCACGCTCCATCTCGACCAAGAAAGGCACCTATCTCAACCCCACCGATCACCGCTCCATTCTCCGCGCTAAGTGTTGATTTGGTAGGCCCATTACAACCAGCTTCGGCACGTGGCCACCGATACATTCTCACCGTGGTGGACCAAGCAACTCAGTACGCAGACGCAGCCCCGCTCAGACATATAGATGCAGAAACAGTCGCCCAGGAGCTACTCGAAATCTGCAGCAGAGTTGGTTTCCCTCACACGCTAACAAGCGACAACGGCCCTCAGTTCACAGCTGCAACCTTCGAAGCTTTCCTGAAACTCGTCGGTATCCAGCACCGATTGACGCCATTATACCATGCCCAATCGCACGGCATAGTCGAACGCTTCAATGGTACGCTCAAAGTCATGTTGCGGAAGTTAGCCGTAGAACAGCCGCGAGATTGGGACCTGTATCTGCCTTCACTCCTTTTTACTTATCGAGACGCTCCTCAGGCCTCAACCGGGTATTCTCCTTCCGAACTCATCTACGGCCATCGCGTCCGTGGACCTTTAACCGTGCTCAAGGAATGCTGGACGGATGGTAGCTTGCAAGACGACATGAGCACTGCTCAGTATTTAATGGAAATGAAGCACCGATTGAAAGAAACATGTAAAATCGCTCGCGAGAATCTAAACAGGAGCCAAGAGAAAAGCGCCAAGTTCTTCAACAGACGTACCAAGATGCGAACTCTAAAGCAAGGAGATAAAGTCCTAGTATTTCTGCCCGATTCTCGAAAGAAGCTACTTATGACTTGGAAAGGTCCCTATACAGTGAAATCACGCCTGGGAACCTATACCTATACATTGGACGTGGATGGAAACTACAAAGTTTATCACATCAACCTCCTCCGCCAGTACCACGACCGGGAGCAGCAAAGTTCCGCCTCACCAAGCGAGACAGATCGCGAGGAGGACGACGAGAGAGTAGAGGAAGCATTTGCAGCGGTTGGCCTCGCCCTAGAACCTACCTGCGAAGAAGAAGAACTCGACCGGAAAGAACCAGAGATACCGACACCCGTCGGAGAAACCATTGAAGACTGTCTCATCTCCTCTACGTTGACTACAACACAACGCTCAGAACTCCAGGAACTTCTTGAAGAATATCGCGATCTTTTCACAGATACTCCCAGAAGAACCAGCACGGCAGTTCATGAAATAAAATTGAAGGATCCTTCCAGTTTTCGACTTCAACATTCGTATCCACTTCCCTTAGCGCTGGAGCCTGAACTGCGGTCAAGTTTAGAGAAGTGGATGATGATTGGAATCGTGACGCCATCCACATCACCTTACTATTCACCGCTCCTTGCCGTCCGGAAGAAAGACGGAACCCACCGATTTTGTCTGGACTGCAGGCACCTCAACAGCCAGACAGTATTTGATGCCGAGCCAATAGCAGACACCACTGCTATCTTCACGAATTTAGCTGGCAAAACTATCTTCAGCAAAATGGATCTAACCAGTGGATATTGGCAGGTACCTCTACACCCTGAGTCCCGCCAATACATCGCCTTCAAAACTAGGTCTGGCCTCTATGAATTCAACGTACTGCCTTTCGGCCTAGCAAATGCTCCAGCCACTTTTTCCCGCCTTATACGTCAAGTCACTGCAGGACTGCAAGATACCGAGGTCTACATGAACGACATCTTAATCGCCTCGACAACCTGGGAAGATCATTGCAGAGCATTAGCTAAACTGTTCGAAGCTCTCTCTCGACATGGCCTTAAAGCGAAGCCGTCCAAATGCGAATTCGGATTTGACAGCCTCCAGTATTTGGGTCATCAACTGAGCAGTAATCAGATCCAGCCTCTGGAGAACCGAGTCGAAGCCTTGAAATCGGCTCCACTCACAAAAACCAAACGGGAGCTCCGAAGTTTTCTCGTTACAGTTGGGTACTACCAACAGTACATTCCTAACTACTCTCAATTGACATCTAAACTCCATGATTTCCTAAAGAAGAACTCCCCAGAACAAATACCTTGGACCGATACAACAGAAGATCTGTTCGAAAGTTTGAAGATAGCGTTAGTCAAGAGACCGGTCTTACAGTTACCAGACCCCAGATGTCCTTTCATTCTGAGCACAGATGCCTCCCAAACTGGACTTGGAGCAGCTCTCCTCCAGCCAAGCAAACGAGACTTCCGTCACTACGCGCCGGTAGCATATGCTTCACGTCGACTGAGAGGAGCAGAAATAAACTATCCTACCATTGAAAAAGAAGCGTTAAGCATCTACTGGGCTCTACAGAAGTTTGAGGTCTACCTGTATGGACGAGAATTTGTGTTACAAACCGACCATCGACTGCTCCTTTATTTGCAACAGGCAGACAAGTTGAACCCACGATTGAAACGCTGGGCTTTGTATTTCAGCCTTTTCAGGTTCCGAGCAGAACACCTTCCGGAAGTCGACAACCACCTTGCAGATTTCCTGTCTTGGCTATCGTAGCAGAGACACCCTCCCCCGGGCGTGTCAGGCCGCACAGGGGTTGTCGAGCCTTTTGTGTTAGTTACCCATTATCTTAAGTATTTTCTTCATGTGTCCAGCTCTCTGAACGCCGACTTGTCTATTTCTCCGCGCTGATGTTGCGCTTGTGCATTTACATTAGCCCTTAAATATCATTTGTATTACATCTCGATATTCCAATGTTTCTTGTGTTATCTAGCTAAATACGACTAATATTTTAAATGCAATTTTGAATGTTGTACCCTGTTATGCAGTAGCTCACGTCTCTACGCACTATTTTTGCAATAGAAAACAAATCACTGTCTTTGTTAAAATATATCAGTGTATGTAATAGGGACTTCAAAGAGATTCAGCAATAAAGAATTCACACCCTGAGGTCAAAAGAGTTTCCTTTCTCCTTATTGACACAGGCTTTAGTCTCATACGACACCTCGCCTAATTAGGGGTTTAAGGAGCCACCTCGGAAGGATGAACTATTTCGCATAGTTGGTCGATTAGGAAGACGCTGTCGCAGTTCGGCACTAACAGAATTCACTTCTGTTGCCCTAGCGGTCTCATACGGCGCAGACAGTTGCTCGTCTTCCTAACGGTACCGCCGTAGTTCGGCACAAAACGGAATTTACTTCTGTTGCCCTAGCGGACTGAATACGGCGTAGGCGGTACCCACACACACACCTCACCCTAGCGGTACCACCGTAGTTCGGCACATAACAGAATTTACTTCTGTTGCCCTAGCGGGCTGAATACGGCGCAGGTGGTACCCACACAAACCTCACACTCAACGATACCGCCGTAGTTCGGCACTAACAGAATTTACTTCTGTTGCCCTAGCGGACTGATTACGGCGTAGGCGGAACCCACACGAACCTCAGGAAGGGCAGCTGCGAAGAAAAGCTAGCGCCCCGGAAAAAGGTAGCTGCACAGAAGACAGCCCCCTTTTCCATGAACCCTCACGTCGACCGCACGACGGTATCGACAATAGGTATGTTTCTATTTCTATTTTTGCGTAAAAAGCAAAACCTCAAGACACATTACATTCTACCTAAAGTTCTGCGATCAGCTAACACTGAAACAAATTCCAGAAATAAACGAATTGATTGCACTTGCCTAATGATTTATAAATCGATATATCACGGCTCCGAAGGGCATTCTGTGAATATAAGAAATTGAATGCATAAACAGACAAATGAAATAAAGCGCTCGCGCAAAAATTATCTCTATATTTGTATGCCGAACAAGCCATGCATTTAATTTTTGAGTCTAAGTTTGTTTACGCATTTCTAAATGTGCGTGCTGTGTTGCGCGATGTTCTTTATAAATTACTTCGTGACTAACCTGTTCTCAATGCTTGACTGTCATTTACGATGGTGTTTCAATCTGCTCGGTATAGCGTTTTTTGTTTTTTTCTTACATCGATAATTTCAACTAATAACTTGGGAGTTCCGAAGAATACTTTAGTAGTATTCGAATTATTTATAAGTTGTCAGCCATCTCTTGGAATATAAAATATCCATGACATGATATTTTTCATTTCTCATTCAAATACCCCTTGACAGAGTTAGACTATTAGCACGCCACTTATGTTTGTCTATTAGTACGCCTCGTATATTCTGTCTATTAATATGCCTCGTATGGTCTATCTATTTGTACACCTCTGATAGTTTGTCAATTAGTACACCTCGTATATTTTAGCTATTATTATGCCTCGTATGGCTTATCTATTTGTACACCTCGGATGGTTTGTCAATCAGTACTCCTCGAATGAAACTTTGTTTTAGGACGTCTCATATTAAGAAATTTTAAAAGCCAATATGTTGGCATGTATCTCATGTGGCAACTTGTAATATAAACGTTTTTCTTTCTATCTAGCAGCGCGCTTAAATACTTATCTTGATTAGAGAGGATGGTTGTGAGCTTACTGGATTTTCTAAACGTAACAAGATCGGCGCCTTCTTTCCTAAGGCGTCCCGCTCCTACAACCGTAGTGTTAAAATAAACCTCCATTGCTTTTTTTGGGGTATCTCATAGGCCATTTCTTCATCTTTCAAATCTTCAAACCTATTTCTACATTTAAATAATGGATCAATATATGATTCACTCTGATCATGATTACACTCAGTCATCTCAGTCGTATCTGGATTCGTTCCGATCACAACTTTAGGATTAACGAGAGTCTTGCGGTGACTCTCGGGCATCGACTCGCTCCTACCTTCACCTCCTTCGTCTCTTCCTGTAAAAAATCTCAACTGTCTCTTTCGTAATCCTTAGCATAGTGCACCTCGTGCCTACCGCGGCTATTTCCGCCTCTATTTGCACTGTGCCTACGCATGTATGCTTTATACAGCCTGAGTTTATTTTCTGACGCTCTACAGTTTCGAACGAAATGTTCCCCCCCCCCCTTCGCAATCAAAGCAGGGGCCAACGGCTCTAGGTCTGCTCTGACTTCCTTGAGTTCGACAGTTGGTTTCAACATGACCTGAAACGCTGCATAAACTGCAGTAAGGAGAGCCTCTCGTTCTAGCTGCAAAGTGCACTGGGGCATGACTCGAGCTTGCTGCCCGCAAAGTGTTACATTCAAGGGAATCTATTCTTCTATCACCTACCTATCCACTAACATTCTTTCCTACTCTAGGATTTCTGAGCCAAGATCGGGGAAATGACCTACGTCCCGGGAAACGCCCTCTATGGTAATTTCCGTAAAAAATTTCACTTTCCTGAGGGGAATCTTGCACATCAACATTCTCTTCCGACTCGTTAGCAACATCTGCTACTCTATTGTACTGCGTCTGGTACTGGGTCGCTATTATTGGTCTATTTTCGTGGTGATTTCTAACAGCGGCAACTACTCGTGCCAATTGTTCTTCCAAAATATTGAATGGTGCATCGAAAAATTTTTCGAGAAAAACTCATCAAACAAATGTGCTAACACTGTAATAGCTAAGCTTAGATCTATACTGTCTCCTGCAAACCATTTTAATTCTGCTTGACTTGCACTAGCCCTGAAAATAGGGTGTCTCGACCACGCTATTGAGGCCGAGTTTAAAAAATATTCCGACAACTTCCTAATGTTAGCACATGCGGTTACCAACTGGGCCGGAAGTGCGTCATTTCTAACGAAGCGTTACTGATTTAAATCGCACGCTAACGCGTGGATAGACTTTTCACCTCTAGCTACGTAGATGTTGTATAAGATTTTTACGACATCTTCAAATGAGTAGTGAAGGTTGGAATTGACCAACTTGGTCACTATGGAATTGAAATCTACTACCTGTTTATTAGCTGATCGAACTAACAATTCTTTTTTGGCACTATCGGAGTTCACATCCGGTAATAATGTCATATAAGCACGCAAATTTCCTATATGCGTCCTAAATGCTTTATTTTCAATGAAATCGGGATCTTCCCGACGCTTTCGACCGATAAACAGTGGCAACTCTGCGGCATGTCCCTGTTCTCGGCATGTTCGCTGCTATTTTTCTTGCTAAACTGTTTGGTGTGCTAGTATTGTTATTTGGGCCAACTGCCACGCTAGCTGCTGGTTCTGTCATTGCTGGATTACTCTTAGCATGAAATCTAGGTACACTAACACGACTTCTACTAGTTTTCGTCGATGTTGATCGAATAAATTCGTCCGAATCGAACGTATCAGACATGCAGTGGGCAATCAATTTTTACACAATCCTAACACTTAGAAATCAACATTTGCAAAAAGATCAATTTTACACACCACTTCAACAAAATCAATAAACACAAATAGTAACACAATGTACGAAATAAACAACTCATCAATAAAAATATCACTCACTTCTACACGCTATAGCTCTCTTGCACTGTATCATTCTACTACTGTCATCTCTGCGCTGCCATTACCTATGCAAGCTTGCTGCCTATTCTCTGAGCTTAGAGCAATGCCGCGGCCTTGAGCCGAATGCAAAAAAAAATAAGCTGCCTCCTGTATATACGCACACATAGCGTGCACTCGTACACGTATATACAAGTAAGCATGTGCTAAAATACCAGCATTAACTACTCGGTATAAACCAGCATTCCAATCGAGGGACTCGGAGAAAATTTCTTTTATCATGCCATGAATTTTATGATGTTCCTTCCGTACTAATAATAGTGGCACAAAACAGTCTACCTAAGTCAGAAACATGAAAACGATTGCTCTACAACGGTTCCCAAGTACAGCATAATTGCAGAAATACGTGAGATCAACCGCCTAGGTACAGTTGTTATAATATATTCTAGAGCGTAGGAGATGAAATGATAATTTGCGCTACACAAGCCTAACAAAAACATTTCTTGACGTGAATAAGAAAGAATACATGAATGTCCTTTTAGGGTTTCAAATTAGAAAAAAATCACATTATCTTAGAAATATGGTGCAGAATGTCGGCAATTGATAAACATACATATGTACCATGACGGTCTAGTTTGATGCTCGCACAAAAACGAAGCGGAAAATGTATCCTGTGGCTGCTTTATTTAGGTTGAATAGAGCTTGTTAATTAATTCATAGAAACAATAAAGATACTAAACTTTGAGGGTTGAAAACATGACATTTTACATGTGCATGACATAAAAGCATTGTATTTCTTTATAATGATAAAATGAAATGACATGTTGGGTAGTGTTAGAAGTTGGAAGTGAAAAAAGGGCGGTATTTATAGTTTATATGATAGTTGCCAGTCCAGTGCTCGCAGGTATATGTGCACATATGCAGATTTTCTTTTCCTTTGACAATAAAACCATCAGGTTAAACTAGGTGAAGTTCTTCACTCAAGTCTCCATTTAGGAAGGCTGTTGTAACGTCCATATGATGGACTTCTAGTTGGTGTTTGGCAGCAAGAGCTAGAACCATTCTGACAGACTCAAACCTAACCACAGGAATAAAAGTTTCATCATAGTCCCTACCATTATTTGTGAGTAGCCCTCAGCCACAAGGCGAGCTTTGTAAGAGCAAATGCTTCCATCAGGACCGGTTTTTCTCTTATAAATCAATTTTAATTAAGTAGGTTTTTTATCATTAGGACACTCTACAAGAGACCATCCTATATTTTGATTTATAGACTGCATCTCATTCTCCAATGTTGTCTCCCATAGTTTTGCTTCTGGTCCATAGAGTGCTTCTTGTACACAAGATAGTACATCAAGCTTATTTTTGGTTAAATACACCCGTTCACCAAGCCTATCAGGAGCCCGTCGATACATGGCTGATAGTCTAGGCACCACCCATTTCTCAGAGTCTTCTGGTTCTGGTTCCTGAGGAAGAAGGATACAATTACTATGATTTCCTTCTGAAGACTCCTTCTCAATT
Organism: Morinoia aosen; assembly: GCA_030386875.1. Taxonomy (NCBI): domain Eukaryota; kingdom Metazoa; phylum Arthropoda; class Malacostraca; order Amphipoda; family Talitridae; genus Morinoia; species Morinoia aosen. Next base: position 76,351,882 of record CM059557.1, read on the forward strand.
GACATCTGCCGAGATTCATCAAACACAACATCTCTACTCAAAAATATATTTTTGGTGCTTATGTCATAAAGGCGATATCCTTTGGATCCGCTTCCATATCCTACAAGAACCAACGGTTTAGATTTTAGATCAAGTTTCTCTCTCTCATCTTTGGGGACATGAGCGTACGCACTGCATCCAAAAGTTCTGATGTGAAATTAAATGCTGTGACACAGCCTGACCGTTTTCCCATCCCTTATTTGCACGATTTTAGTGCAAATTTGGAGGGAGCCACAATTTTCTCGAAGATCGACCTCCAACACGCCTTTCATCAAATTCCACTTGAGGAAAGTGCTATACCTAAGACTGCGGTAATCACGCCGTTTGGTCTTTTTAAATTCCTGAAAATGCCATATGGGTTGAGGAATGCGCCACAAACCTTCCAACGACACATGTCTGAGATATTTTCGGACCTCACCTTTGCCTATGTGTATCTTGATGACATTTTGGTAGCATCCGCAACAACGGAGCTACACAGAGATCATTTGCGTGTCGTGTTTGAGAGATTATCCAACCATGGACTCCTTGTCAATCCCGCTAAATGTGAGCTCGGAAGTCATCACTAATTTACTTAGGCCATGAAATCTCTAGCCTAGGTCTAAAACCTCTGCCTAGCAAGGTAGAAGTTATCAAAAGCTTCCCACTTCCACAGACCCAGAAGGAACTTAGAAGGTTCCTAGGTTCTGTTAATTTCTACCACCGCTTCATCAAAAATTGTGCTCAAACCTTAGCCCCTTTGTCAGATTTGCTGGAACCAAAGAAAAAAGGTAAATCTACTGTTGTCAAATGGACGGATGATGCACTTAAAGCTTTTGAAGAGATCAAAAATAAGCTAGCTACTGCGACAGAACTATCCTATCCGATTGCTAACGCTGACTTCAGCCTCGTGGTTGATGCCTCCAGTACTGCTGTAGGTGCGGGGCTGCAACAAAGTGTAGGGACAAATATTTCTCCTATTGCCTTCTTTTCCAAAAAGCCATCGCCCACTGAGCGTGCTTACAGCGCGTTCGGTAGGGAACTTCTTGCTATCTACTTATGTGTGAGGCACTTTCGTTACGCTTTAGAGGCGAGACAGTTTGTGATCTACACGGATCACAAACCCTGACCTCAGCGATCAAAATGCCATCTGAGCGTCACTCACCAAGAGACGCTCGATATCTGTCTTTCATTAGTCAGTTCACCACGGAGATCCGGTATATTAAGGGTTTTGAAAATACAGTTGCTGATTGTCTTTCTAGAATCAATTCTGTCAAAATCAGTGGTGAAATCAGTTTCGGTAACATTGTAAATGCTCAGAAGGAGGATCCTGAACTCCAGGACTTTCTCAAACCCACCAACAACACCTCTTTGAAATTAACTTGTGTGGATGGAGTGTACCGTGACGCTGAGCGATTCTCTCGTTTGTATCTGCCTGCGACCCTCCGCAGATTAGCCATTCTTCACTATCATACTGTCTCTCATCCAGGCGTTAACCGTACATTGCGCTTGATTTCCGATCGTTTCGTCTGGCCAGCGATGCGTAAAGAGGTCAAGCAAATTGTGCAAAACTGCCATGCATGTCAGAGCAGCAAAGTTGTGAAACATAACCGCGCAGCGTTACAGAGTTGTGCGTTCTCTGGTCAGAAGTTCGATGCTGTCCACCTAGATTTGGTGGGTCCTTTGCCCTTATCGCGCGGTCATTCCTATTTGTTAACTATTATTGACAGATTCACAAGATGGGTTGAGGCCGTGCCTCTCCCTGATATGCAAACAGATACTGTAGCTCGTGCGTTTGTGAGTAATTGGTTTTCCAGATCTGGGGTTCCCGTGAGTGTCACTCAAGACCGGGGATCCCAATTCACCTCCAAATTCTGGAGTGAGCTTAGAGCCGCTTTCGGTTGTTCCAACGCAAGTACCACGGCGTATCATCCGCAGTCGAACGGACTCATTGAGAGAGTCCATCGCGATCTCAAAAGCGCGCTGCGTTGCCTTGACTGCAGTCACGACTGGACCGACAGACTTCCAGTAGTATGATTGGGCATTCGAAATTTCTATAGGCAAGACTAACAGAGCACGGCAGCAGAAATGTTGTATGAAAAGACCCTTCGCCTTCCTGGCGACATTGTAAACCCAAAACCGTTACCTTCATTTTTACCTGCTGATCAGTCCGCGTATGTAACATGTCTAAAGGCCCCCTCACACGTACAAATATGCTGGCAGACAATCTGAACTGAATTTGGTTTGTCGGTCTCAAGGCCCCTCACACGATGCAAACAACGCACTGCAAATTTGACAAAGACTGGCGCACGCTTCAGTATACCAGTAGCAGCTAGGTAGAGAGTACGCACAAGAATAGTGACTTCAGACGGCGAGTTCGTACAATTGATAGGATTCGCTATAAATGCAAGGAATAAGAAATAAAAGAGATGTAACAGCTCGCTCAAAATGGGCTAAAGAATAGTTCCTTAAAAGTAGTGAACATACAAATAAGAAATTGCTTATTGAAGTGCATAAGGAGGAAGAGAGGCAGAGTACAGTCGTGCACCACACACGAAGGCTGGCGTGACACTGCAGTGGTGTCAAGGTTTGCAACCGGTCGCTCCAAAATTATCAAGCATGGCTCATCGGACTCATACAGTCTGTGCCAACCTGTGAGCGTACAAACGCACGAATTCAGCACCAGTTCAGATATGTCTGCATAAATATTTGCGCGTGTGAGGGGGCCTTAAAAGATTGCATGCGTCAGATCAAGTATGTAGCTCCACGAATGCCGCACTCGGAAGATAAATTAGACCCTGCCTTACAACATTGCACCCATGTGTACGTACGAGTAGATGCAATTAAACAAACCCTCACCCGCCCTTATGATGGCTCATTCAAAGTGCTAAAGAAAACGCCCAAATATTTTATTCTTGAAAAATCTGGTTCCTCCGATTCTGTAAGCATAGACCGACTCAAGGCCGCTTACATCTCTGATAATAGTGTGATTACTAATTCTTCATCCTCTCCACGGAACCTTCCTTTCCAGTCTCGATCATATCGTCCATCTCAGTTTCCTCATTTGGCTACATTGTTGCCTAGTCAACTTGAGTGTAATCCTTTCTCTTTGCCTGTATCCTCTAACCCTATCGCAGACTCTAATTCTAGTACTCTTAGTGAAACAGCGACAAGACTGGAGAGTCCAGACGAGCCCGCTGCAGTAACCTCAGTTCCTAGAACCCTCTCAGACCTCAATTTGCAGACCCGTTTGGTCAAACTTCCCCGCTCAGTAACATTTTCCGACCGCCAGACTCGGCATGGACGTGTAGTTCGCACTCCTTCCCGCTACAAATAACTGTATCGGGTGGACCTTTCGGTCTGCGCCTTGGGGGGTAATGTAGCAGTCGCTACAAAAATGTCTCATATCATTAAAAATTCTCATTAACATTTAAACAACATAGTTATTTGCATAAACTATCTTACTGTAAATTATTACTAATAATTTTCTAATTCTAATTAATAATCTTTATGTTTTGTGCGAATCACACCAACATTAAGTAATACCAAACAACCGCTTGAGTTAGACCTAGGCGTTGTGGCAACATCCCAGTCACGCGTCTCCTATAGCGTCATTTCGTGCCTTGGTTTTGTGTCGTGAAGAGCTCGTCGCGTAAGTATAAATAAGTGCTTTTATTTCAGTGTTAGATTTAAACTCACAATGGTGAATGTGCTTTCCCTGTGTTCTCAGCAGTTTCCTAAGTATTTTTTATGTGTCGTAGTATTTTACCCCCATACGGTGTGGAATGAAAAGATCGTGAAATCGACCCGAACGCCTCTCGTTAGTGGCGTTGGCGTGTTGATTAATGTGTTCAGTATTTCCGTTATAGTCAGCACAGTGTACAGTGTTATTGCTACCTGGGGGTTTCTTGAAATAGTGTGAGACTCCTTGTGCCAGAAACATTGGTTATGGCACCGTATGGACGTATTATATATTTACCAAGATTGATTTGATGATCGCTGGCTAAAAATTATACGCTCGATCGCGTACAAAATGGCGCATGTAGTTTCTCCTGATATGTCTAACCATTTTACGACTTTTGATGCGAATTAACTTCTCTATCCTGTCCGGCTTATATTGAAGTTGGTAGATTAGTAAGAGTGTATTTTGCCGGCATGTTTCGTCTGTCCTTATTCTATTGTTTGAGCTTAAAAAAGAAATCAAACTCTGACGGGATCATTAGAAAGAACTCAGGGTTTCCCCGTGATGTGAACTTAAAAAAACTTAATGGGAACAGTTGTTTGTGGTTTCCTTGTGTGTCTTTCCGTGGATATTGTCATCCAGCGTCTTTGAATATTTCCAGATTCTCCGACGCCGCCAAACACCACACTTACCATAAACACAATTCCCTGGGCCTTGAGCTTAAATAACTATACCGATTAAGGTCTATAACCGCCTCCAGTCACGGCACCAGTGATTAAACTCACCTGCTCAAATTCAGCAGGCTTTGCCCACATATAGAGACGCACCGATTTTTGTGCCCGGTTTAAATTGTCCCTCAGTGAACTGAATACCCTAAATACAAATACACGTACGACATCGTCAACCTGCCGGAGCAGCTGCCTCCAGGACTGCGAAGCCTCTTCAGCCAAGATCTTCAGGAGCAAGACTCTGCGATTCTTCCGGCTCCTCGTAATAAAAAACACCACCAAAAAGCTGAGTCCACGTGTCTTCATTATCCTTCTCGCACGTTAATCGAAAACACATTCTCGAGTCTTTGTGTTTGAGTTGGTATTCCGCTAAATCCAGACCACCAAACATAAAAAGATCAACAGAGCAAAGGGATGTGCAACATTGTTAGGTTTGTCGAACCGATATTACTTGTGGGAAATCGGAGATCAAGCGTTACATGCTATCAGCGACACGAGCAACGATCCATGGTGGCAAGAAAACATTAATTGCCAGATCCGTGCTATCCAATGATCCTCTCGAAAATCGTTCTCGTAAAGTGGAACTGCAACTTTGTGCATTTTTATCTTAGCACCCCCTATCTCACTGTGTGAGCCTTTTTTAGTTTGATGAAAACAATGTTCCCAGATCAGGAGTCGCAGAAAAAAGGGTGCCTTGGAAAACAGCGTGCATCAAACGTAATTCGAAGTATTTGGCAAACATCTTGTACGTGATATCGACTGGACATCAAACCAGCATTCTAACGTCGTTCGACTGGATTTCCCTCCTGACGCTCATGCAGTATGTAACACAGGGCTTATTCATACTGACGGAGCTCTGGAAACCAGTCCATTTACCTTTTAGTTAATTTATAGATCATAGGCCAGGATTAGCTGTTTTAGGGTAATCTGGGGTAATCCACACCCTTTAGCTAGGGTAATTAGAGTCACCCCCTCGCATGGAAACCCTGATCACTAAAGCTATCAGAAACAACAGAAAAAGATATTGTACTTGCTTTCCCTCCGACGAAATTCGGCTCGATACCATTACCCATGTTTCATATACTGCAGAGAAGCGAAACCGATGTAAAAACGGCTCTTGATCAGCAAAAACACAAGTGGAATACAAAAATCTAATTATAAACCTTTTCTTTGGTAAGCACAGAAATTGTTTTGCTTCATGTCATAGATACGAAACTATCGTAAACAGAAACTGTAGTGAAAAGGTCTTCACACTAAGATCTTTAATAATAAGCATCAATTTTACGTTGCTTTCATTTTCGTATTACCAGCAAGGCAAATAACATGGACAAGGTTTATTGGTTTAATTTCTCAGTTTTTCACTATTGAAACTCATTTAAATTTCGCCAAAATGTATAAATATATATTTTGCTATATGTTTGAAAAGTTCTAGAAAGAAAATGCTTGAGTTATTGTTACAGTTGCTCTAATAACAATGAAAAACCGACCCACTCTGTAACATGTGAAGTTGTGTTGCTAGTGACGATTGTACCGAATTTGGAACAAAATTTGTTTCCATTATTTTTGAAAAAATACAAAATTCCGCATATGTGCCTTTTATTTCACTCTATGTTCAGTTATAAAACGTGTTTTAAAAAAATTGTCTCGGGAAAAATAATTCAGGCAGTAAAGGGATAAAAATATCTGTGGAAATAAATAATGAAGGCATCTACGGATGCTTTATTTCTAATCAAGCCTGATACATATCACCTTGTAGATTGGATTTTCAAATGCCTTATAACTAACGCCAGGACGCCATGACGCTTTCTCCCGGTCAAGACCGGTACCCATTTCAGACACCTGGGTAGAGTGGGGTATTGTGCTTGGAATTTTTCTCCTATACCCAACAGAGAAAATCGCCACCGCCAGCGCCGAGTTTCGAACCCGGGTCCCGGCTGCACGGCGGCAGAACCTCTAGCACATGGCTATCGCGAGGAAACCTACAAAAATGGATTGCATTTGAAAGGGCTCAAGCTATTTTTAGAAAGGCAGTGCTCGAAGCAAAAATGGAAAGTTGGAAAAGTTATGTAGCCTGTCTAAATGATAAAAGCTTTTCAACAGAGGTGTGGAGAAAAATCAGAGCAATAAATGGGAAACAAAACAGAAGTCAAATAACATTGAAAATCTGTAATGAGGTGGTCACATGTCCTAAAGATGTGGCTGACATTCTAGTAGAACAATATAAATCTTACAGCACAATTGAGACTCATGATCCTTTATTTTTTGAACATAAGGTTACCAATGAAAATTTGCCCATACATTTCACTCCTGCTCCTCATCATCAATATAACCAACCAATTACCTATGCTGAACTTTGAAAGGGCACTGAAAAGCTCCAAGGCCAAAACACCAGGCCCTGATGCGATTCCAATAGATTTCATAAAAAATATGGATGAAAGCCAAACAAATACAGTTTCACAGCTATTCAAAATATATGGTTTGAAACTCAGAAATTCCCATGCCTTGGAAAGAAGCAGTTTTTTGTCCAGTTTTGAAACCTGGCAAAGATCCTACAGACCCAAAGTCATATAGGCCAGTTGCCCTCACAAATACATTATGCAAAATATTTGAAAAAATCATTAATTGGAGACTCCTCATTTATCTGGAGAGTAATAATTTAATTGATAAAAACCAAAGTGGCTTCAGAGCCAGTCACTCCACTCTAGATGGAATGTCTCGCCTAGAAAATTCAATTCGTAAAGCCCTCATACTTCAGGACTATTGCATGGTCATATTTATTGATATAAAGCGTGCTTTTGATACGGTATGGCATCATGGACTGCTAAAAAAGTTGGAAATTATGGGTCTTCAGGGAAATCTATCTAAAACGATTGCATCCTTTATAAAAAAATCGCAACATCACACTGATGATAAATAATGTTTTATCTAGGGAATGCACATTAAATACTGGTGTTCCTCAAGGATCAGTCATAAGCCCTAATCTATTCAATGTTATGATCAATGAATTAATGATCAATTCCTCCAGTGCTAGAAACATCTCTTTATGCAGAAGATAGAACATTCTGGATAACTGATCCAAACATGGCTCAGGCTCTCAGTATCTTGCAGGAAGCTCTGGACATTCTTCTAAGTTGGTCGCAATGCTGGCGCTTTCAAATATCTGCTGAAAAAACCAAGTGCATGGTGTTTACTCATAAACATTCAAAACCTTCCTTCCAACTAAAATACAACAACACAAATATAAAGTTTGTAAAGAAGTTCAAGTTCTTGGGACTCAACCCTGATCCACAACTAAGATGGGGCTTGCACATCAAGGAGGAAGTCACACCTAAATGCCAAAAAGACCTGAGGCTTCTGCGCATTTTATCCAATCTGAAATGGTCAGCAGAATACAAAATACTAAAAATTATCTACCATACCATTATATTGCCAAAACTAGAATATGGAAGTTTTCTGTTTGACACTGCCTGTGCAACCCACCTGTTGTCCTTGGACAGAGTTCAGTATGCTGCTGCTCGCTTGATGCACAAAAGTTAGTAATGTGGAAGCAGAAGCAAATTTACTACCACTTAAATATGCAAGGAAAACCCAATTGTGTCAATATGCATTGAGAGTACTCAGTGTTCCTAACCATCCAGTTTGAGCAATATGTTTAGACTATTACCCATACCAGCTTTTATAAAACAGTAACAACCCTCTCCCAGTCACTGGTCGCATATATAACCTCTTTCCGGAGATACAAGTTAAAATGGAAGATATTTTGGCCTCATCCCAAACAAATGCAAATACCAAACAATCAGTGGAAATTGTCAAGTCAGTCTGGGGTGCTTTCAAAAAAATTGCATATCAGAAGGCAACTGGAAACAGCTATACAACCAACTGCACGAAGAATACAAAGATAGAGCGGCATTGTTCACTGGCGGTTCAGTTCAAGGACCTAAAGCTGGAGCAGGAGTTTGGTCTCAACCAGTTAGTATGCTGGCTAGAATCCCAGATAAGTCTACAACTCTAACAACAGAGCTTACTGCTATTTACTGTGCATTGAAATTTGCAGAAACCCAAATAGAAGACTTCATTTTGTACACAGACTCACTCTGCGCTATTCATGCTATAAATCAACTGCATCCATCTGAACACCATCTAGTTGTCAAAATGAAACATTTGCTTCAACACCTTCCTCCTAGAAAACTAATCATTGAATGGATCTTAAGCCATGTAGGAATAATGGGAAATGACACGGCAGTTCAGTTGGCAAGAACAGCTTGTCTTCTTAATACCAATAGTTCTAATCTAATTCAATACACAGATCTGGGAGTAAATAACACTTGCACTGTAGAGGACAATGGCAAAAAGAATGGGATAGGGAACAATCCCCGTATCACAAAATAAAACCTACATATATTGAAACCCACCGTGAACACTAAGGTATCAAGGAAAGATCAGATGATACTAACCAGGCTAAGGCTACTTACTGCTCAAATAACGCATAAACACATATTTACCAGAGAAATGAAACCCAAATGCAGCCACTGTAGGTGTAACTTGAACATTTGTCATATATTGATAGATTGCCCTGCGTTTGAACGTCAGCGGACAACAATAAGAGAACTTGCCAGAGGCCAAAAAGCAACCTTTGATACAAGTAGCGTGCTTGGCGAAGGATTCAGTGCTGAGCTGATCCTTGAATTCATTGCCAATATTGGGATGATGAACCAAATCTAAATGCCCCACGTTCTAGTTGCTGTGACATCTGGCACTCTTAATTGTGACTGGTGATGTGCCTCATTCGACCAAAGTAACCTAAGTAAGTAAAAACAGGCGTGAGAAATCGCGGGATTCGTGGGTTTATGGTGTACATCACTAAAGAAAAGTGGGATTAACCGCAAGTTTTCACTCACAATTGATATTGTGGAAGACTTGAGTCTCTTTGTCTTTTCTTTTTTTTTTGCTTTTTTGCTTCTTACCTTCATTTTTAGACTTAAAAAATCTAAGCATAAAGCCAAGGGAGGTTCTTCTACCGCCCCGTATCACAAACCCCCTACCAAAACTCATCGCACAGCCACTGAATTTCTAAAGCAGCTTTCTTTGCCAGCAACCGCAAATGAGCAACCAGCAATTACTTGTGCATCTTCTGGCAACATTTCTGAGGGAGTTCAAGGTGAGAACATTTCTAATAATTTTGACAACCAATCTTGGCTTAAGTCTCGCTGAGCGGCGAAGCCGCTCAGCGAGAACGAAAATATCGATTATTACTGGAATTTGATGCTGATTCCGAATATGCAATTTGTTTTGACCGCTCTCGATTTTTTCGATTTTTTTATTTTTATTTTTTGGAAAGGCGGCTAGCAACAACTGAGGTGGTGCCCAAAGAATGCCATGTCCGTACAGGTTGGGTGGAACCCGGCCCTATCCGGTACTCAGGTCTTCAAGGCACGGTCTGACCATGTTGGGTCGAGAATGGCAGAGTTCGGATTATGAGGTGGTGCAGGCCAAAGTATGCCAAGTCCGACCAGGTTGGGTCGAGAATGACAGAGTTCGGATCATGAGGTGGTGCAAGCCAAAGTATGCCAAGTCCGACCAGGTTGGGTCGAGAATGGCAGAGTTCGGATCATGAGGTGGTGCAGGCCAAAAAAAAAAACATTAAAAATGTATAACAATTTAAAATTCAAAAAAATCACAAAAAATCGAAAAAACCGAGAGCGGTCAAAACAAATTGCATATTCGGAATCAGCGTCAAATTCCAGTTATAATAGATATTTTCATTCTCGCTGAGCAAGTCTCGCTGAGCGGCGAAGCCGCTCAGCAAGACTTGTTCCCCAACCTTTATTTCAAGGAAATGCATTTGAACAAAACTCACTCCAATGTTAAAAAGAACCTACTTGACTTGCCAAGCGGCCTAGAAACCTGTCTCAGTTCTCCGTAGTGTCTGATTTATCACTTGATTCTGACCCAAATTTTGCAGGCTTTCAAACTTGCGTGTCAATATTGAGTTTAGGTAATCCACCGAAATTAAACATTCCGTTCCCAACAATCAGTAAAGGAGCCCATTTAAAAACGTTTTACATGAATGACATTCAAAGTGCTGATGCGTTATTTTCGAATTATTCAACTTCGAAGTTGGCTTTCGTGCGCCAAAAGAAGCGAACGCGCCAAGCGGAATTGAAGTAATAACGGAAGCTAACCCCCTATAACAAATGTAAACAGGTTGGGTCGTGAGGGGGAGCCACAGTTCTTGTAGTGAAAATTATAAATAGAGGTTCTCACCCACCCATTAGAGTGACATCCGCGGTAAATTAGTTACCGAAACTCAAGTTTTTGAAGTGGGAGCACGCGTATGGCAACACTGCCATGGACGCTCACTTCCGGAGCCAGTGCGCCAAACAGCGTACCGGAAGGCCGCCATTTTAGAGCTGATGGAAACACAATTGCGGACGTCACCCTAATGGGTGGGTATGATAGCCTAGTAAACCTACACTAGAGCACAGTATAGGTTGAACAACACCGGCACAATATCTGGGTTCCACATAGACACAACACAGTAATAGTGTTGACATAAATAGACAAATACAATGACACATCACTTAAGGTAAATAATTCACTCACCTCTTAGATACCTTACAACTTAAATACCCAACTACCAGACATGTGGCCAGCAAGAGTAGAGCGGAGATAGGTGGGAATATGTAGAAAAGAGTAGAGTAGAATTAAGTACACAAGTTTAGAAATTAGAGGGTTGATACTTAACCACAATAGGTAATTATATACACACACACTCGGCCAACATCTACTGTTGTTGGGCCCGAGACCAATAGAAGACTGACTGCGAGTGTTGCTCTCACGAGCGTTGCCAACTTTAGGTCTCTCTAACTAGAACTTACACTACTCGCTATATTACACCCCTCCCTCCTTAATTAGAAATCCCCCCTTGTATCCCAAGTCCCCTTATTTAATATAGTCAATCCTAAAGGTCCATTCTCACCACAGGCTTCCGAGCCCGAGTAGACCTGCGTGAGATGCTAGCACTTGGAGGCTCGTGCATCCTTGCCTCCTGGGTGGGAATCGGGTAATCAGGTGTTTGGGGGTCAGGTTCATTGGTCGGAGGTGGTGGGTATGAATCTCGAGCAGGTTGTGGAATCAACACGGTTTCCTCCGTAGGTTGTTCCCTGGGTCTAGGGATGGTGTTCGAGCACGTAATGACTTGGTCCTGGTGTAGGCGAACGACCTCTCCCCCCTGCAGTTGGCACTTGTAGGACACCGGGCCCATTTTCTCGACGGTAGTAGTAGGGGTCAATTTTGGGGAACCCGGTGTGTATTGACGGACCATCACAGGTGACTCCGGCGGAATGTCAACCGCGCGAGACTCCGAGTGGTATCTTTTCTGAGCGTCCTGGCGTTGAGTAACTTTAGACGCGATGGCTTCTGACGGCCAAAGTAGATCAAGACGAGAGCGAACTTTCCTGCCTAACATCAGTTCGGCGGGCGTAACACCTGTTGTCGTGTGGGGTGTTAGCCGATAGTTGAACAGGAACCTGTCTAGTGCTAGGCGTAGGGGTTCCGTTGACTTTCGTATATTTTTCTTGAAAGTTTGTACCATGCGCTCTGCCAGTCCATTAGTTGAAGGATGGTATGGTGCGCTCGTAATATGTCGCATACCACATGCCTTCACAAATTCTTGGAATTCAGCCGATGTGAAACACGTTGCGTTTTCCGAAACAATTGTTACTGGAAATCCAAATGTGGCAAAAGTGTGTTTCAGGCACGAGATCGTTTCGCTAGAGGTTGTGGTAGATGTGGGAAAAATTTCAACCCACTTAGAGTGTGCGTCCACGATCACTAGATAGTATCTTCCATCCATTGGGCCCGCGTAGTCATTGTGTATGCGATGCCAAGGCTTCGCAGGCCATTCCCACGGATGGAGTTCAGCTTTCGTTGGTGCAGCTCGAGTGCTCAGGCACTCGCTGCATGACTTAGTCGTTTCTTCTAGATCTTTGTCCAGCAGCGACCACCATACATAGCTGCAAGCTAACTCCTTCATCCTGGATGATCCAGCATGGCCAGAGTGAAGTTCATCCACAATGGCTTGTCTGAGAGCTTGAGGTACAATAATTCTTGCTCCCCAGAGCACACAACCATTTTGCGTGGACAATTCGTCTCGCCTCCTAGTATACGGAGCGAGATCAGGGTCACCAACTACCGTCGAAGGCCAGCCTACTTGGCAGTATTTGTATACCTTTGAAAGTACTGGGTCCCTTAGGGTGCCGTCGCGAATGTGGGTGCTGGTGACTGGAGCTGACTCGAGGAAGTTTACTAAGGACGTCCATTCCGCAGGAATGGGTGTGGCTTCCTCGGGAGTTGTCAAGGGTAGACGACTGAGGGCATCAGCCGTGCCCAACAGCACGCCAGACCGGTGACGCAAGGTGAACTTGTAGGATTGCAGCAGAAGAGCCCACCTTTGAATGCGCCCGGATGCCATCGGAGGAATGCTTCTACCCGGATTAAATTGTCCTACCAAAGGTTTGTGGTCAGTAACTACAGTGAAGTCCTGTCCCCACAGGTAGCAATGGAATTTTCTGAGTGCAAACACCATAGCCAGAGCTTCTTTCTCAGTCTGGGAGTAGTTGCGTTCTGTTGCTGTTAGAGTTCGGGAGGCAAAATAGGCAGGGCGTTCAATTCCATCAATAAGGTGACACAGCACCGCTCCCACACCATACGCACTACTGTCAGCCACTACCACTATGGGTTTCTGAGGGTCGAAGTGGACTAGGGTCTGGGAGTCCAGGAGGGCTTGTTTAGACTTCTGGAATGCCCTCTCCTGACCTGCATCCTATTTCGAAGGAGTTTTATCCCTCAGTAAGGTATTTAGGGGCTCCAGCATAGTTGCAGATGATTTTAGAAATTTCCTGTAGAAGTTTAGGAGCCCAAGGTAGGCTCTCAGTTGAGTTACATTAGTAGGAGCTGGTGCATTCTGGATTGCTGCTACCTTCTCTGCAGTGGGGTGCAATCCATTCTTGTCGATTTGGTACCCAAGGTAGGATACCTGTGGCACTCCAATTTGGCATTTATCCATTTCCAGTTTTAGCCCTTCCTCGTGTAGTTTAGATAAGACTTGATGGAGACGCTTGTTGTGCTCTTGCTCATTAGTGGCACTCACCAGGACGTCATCCAGGTAGCAATACACTCATGGGAGGTCCTGCAATAGTCCTTCCATGGCACGCTGAAAGATTCCAGGTGCTGAGGCTATGCCGAAGCTTAGCCTATTATAAGCAAACAGACCTCTATGGGTGTTGATCACTGTCAGCTCCTTGGATTCATCATCCAACGGAAGTTGGGTGTACGCTTGAGACATGTCTAGCTTGGAGTTTATAACTCCTCCGGCTAACCCGTTAAATAAATCTTCCACTCTGGGTATGGGGTAGGTAACAAGCCTAGTGGCTCTGTTGACGGTTAGTTTGTAGTCACCACAGCTGCGGATGCTTTGATCAGCCTTGAGCACAGGAACAATAGCCGCTGCCCACCTAGAGTACTGTACAGGGGTGAGAATACCTTCCTGTACCAGTCTATTTAGTTCTGCCTCCACCTTAGGTCTGAGTGAGTATGGAACATTCCGGGCTTTGCAAAACTTAGGTACTACAGTTGGATCAATCTCAAGTCTAAACTTCCTGCCCTTAAAGCAACCTAGACCTGGTTGGAAAAGGTTGGGAAATTTTTGTACTAGCCCTTCTGCCTGGGTAACTAATTTATGTACCCTATTAGCAACTATAGTTAATCCTAGGGAGTTAACCAGGTCCCTACCCAACAAGGCTGGCCCATCCCTGTCTACAACTACAATAGTTGCTAGCTGTGGAGCCCTACCACTAGCTTCATGCTGGATGCTAGCCCTAATCTCTCCACAAACTAAAAGTTCCGTTCCCCCATAAGTCCTAAGCTTAACATAAGAAGGTCTCAGCTCGGGTCTTGTCTTAGTTGGTATTTTAGAGTAGGTGGCCATTGAAAAGATAGACCTGGCAGCACTTGTATCTACCTCCATCTCTAATGGCACACCATTTAGTAACAAATTTATTCTGATTGGGGGTTTCATTTCCTCGGCTCATGAAAATATTTTCCCATAACACCCATGATTGGGGGCTGGGTAGTCTGCACTGGTTCCATTGCTAGTTCCATTAGGGTTAGGGTGGTGTTCCCTCCCCTTTTTTCATGCATAGCATGCACAAAATTATTTTTGTTGCATTTAGCAGATTTCTGCCCTTTGAGTTGGAAACAACATTTTTTAGATGACCTTTTTGGCCACAACCATGACAATTACTGTCTTTATAGGGGCAATCTCTACGCCAGTGCAAACCACCACAGCCGCTGCATGCTGATTTGGGGCTAGCTTGTGCCTGAGTCTTGCCCTGAGGCTTGTACGCAGTTTGCTGAACTCTACTCTGACCTACATTGAGAATAGAATTTGATTGCCTCAACCCCACTGTTTCTCTCAGTGTGGTTTCTTTAGCAGTAGCTAGATCCATGGCCTTTTGCCATGTCAGGCCAGCTTCATTCAGCAAGCAATTTTGAATTTCATTACTGGACACACCCAAAATGAATCTGTCCAGCAGAGTCTCTTCTAGAACTTCCTGTTTAAAATTACAGGTATGTGAAAGGGCCTTCAAGCTAGCAACAAAATAAGCGATGCTTTCTCCTTGTTTCTGGTTCCGCTTATGGAACCGGAACATTTCGAAGATTTGATTGCGTGTAGGCTTAAAATGCCGTCTCAAAGCTTCCACAATCTCGTCATAAGTAGCATCAAGGGTTCTTTTAGGAGACACTAGGTCTTTTATTAGCCTAGCAACTTTTGGACCCACTAGTGAAATTAGTGTGGGGGCTTTTTCCTTGTCTCCTATTATGTTTATTAAAAAATAGCCGTGTAATCTAGTTTCATAGTCTCCAAATTCTTCCTCTAAAGGATTAAATTCTCACACTGAATCTATCAATGGCATATTGAATTTTTAGTAAGTTTAACACACCGTGAAAAGTAGAAAAAAATCCCAGCACAAATAGTACAATCACTTGATCAATTCTGAGTTTCTTCACTAGTCTAGCCCGTCTAGCAACACCAGTGAGCAGAACAAAAAAAAAATTCACTGGGCAAATTCTATGTTCCCTCACTAGTCACTACAACTTAGCCACTCCCAGTAGTTCTACCAGCACCTCGTCGCCAATATGATAGACCTAGTAATCCTACACTAGAGCACAGTATAGGTTAAAAAACACCGGCACATTATCTGGGTTCCACATAGACACAACACAGTAATAGTGTTGACATAAATAGACAAATGCAATGACACATCACATAAAGTAAATTATTCACTCACCTCTTAGATACCTTACAACTTAAATACCCAACTACCAGACATGTGGCCAGCAAGAGTAGAGCGGAGTTAGGTGGGAATATAAAGAAAAGAGTAGAGTAGAATTAAGTACACAAGTTTAGAAATTAGAAGGTAGATACTTAACCACAATAGGTAATTATATACACACACTCGGCCAACATCTACTGTTGTTGGGCCCGAGACCAATAGAAGACTGACTGCGAGTGTTGCTCCTGTAGTGAACGCTTCCAGCCTCTTACCAGCCAAAATTTACGAATTATTAAAACGTCCACCTAAAAATCCAAGTATCGCATAATAATCACTCCCATTATTTTTAGAGCAAGAAATTTACTCGACATTACCCATAATAAATTAAAAAGGTGTACCAAAAAATTATGTCTCTGAAAAATTCAGTTCAACAAATTAAGAGACTTCTCAGAGACGCACCGTGGCAACACCAGTCGCCAACAAGCTCACTTTTACAATTCAGTCGGTGTGTGTGCGTCACCTGTCCTTGTCTCCTCGGGTGAGATTCTTAATTATATTATTCTGTGTCTCGTGTGCTCTACGGTTAAATATTGAGTACATTTGTTCCGTGAGTATGCCAGGTTGTCAAAAACTTTAGTCATGTCACCCTTATGTCACGAGCATTGTGTTCGTTTTTGCTCCTTAGGTTTGGCGTCATTTTTCCCGCCTCAACTTCTCGTAAGCCAAAATCCTAATGTCAATAACGCCTTGTGCTTAGGAGCGAGAAGATAGGATTGTTATCCCATGTGCCTAGTATTATTAGTTTAGATAGCGTAAGAAGTATTGAGCAAACTTAGGTGCTGAGTCATTTATGGTGAGGGGTCGATTTTATTGTGCATTTGTTTAATCTCTTCACTAAGTTATCCGATTCTCCCTTGTCTCTAATTAATTTTGACAGTTAAATTTGCTGGTAATTTGATTGGATTTTTGCCACTAGGCAGTGATTTTCAGCGTGAAGAATGGTTAGGGAATCCATGTTAAGTCAAGTTATTAGGAACATCTTCTCTTTTATGTTATTCTATGCAAGCGCTTAGGCGGGCACAAGTTGTTCAAGCTTACTGCCCCATTTTGTCATTGTTGTTTTCCTTTTTTTGTGTTCCCAGCCTCTGATTAATCTTTGTGCTCTCAATTATTGCATTTTTCAATTAAGTTTAGGTATTGAAATAATTATAAAATTTTGATAGTTGCACAATCAACGATTAAAGTCCAAATTTAAAAAGCTTTGATAGGTTATCGCAGCTAACAGAGTTTCATTGTTTTAGCTGCTCATTTCTAATCAATTGACATAAATAATTATTTCTGAAATCTTGCTCAGAACTATCCCAGTAGAGACCTGATTACATGTGACAACATATTTTTATAAATAGAACCTGTAATCTTAATATAAATACTTTAGAAACATTCTCCATACTATTGATGTTTGGAAGGCTGGTTAGGTAGCTAGTAATTTGAGTTGATTTTGGACACTATGCGTCGTTTTTCAGCGGGAATAAATTGTTGAGGTATTCATGTTAAATTCAAGTCAAGTAGGACTCAATTCATGTATTAACTTAGTAACATTTTCTATTCAATTATTGTTTAGCAAATAAATTGTCTGATGTGTTGGAGAAGCAGTTATGCTTGGAAGCCAGAATTAAGCTATCACAACTCTTTTGTTTTTCTTGAAAGTAGTTAAGTGTTAAGCTGGAATAGTTGTAGTCTTGCTCCTAGGAACTTCATATTTAGAGGTTTCACCTTTTTCTCATACTTGCTGTTTAGAAACTCCTTATTTTCGCATCATCTCAGTGCTGTAGATATTTTACTTCTAGTTGTTAATTCATTGTGATTACATGCTCAGTTTGTCTCTGTTTGTGTCACCTTTAGTCTTGTTCCTTCATGTTTCTGCAAATTAATAGGAAAGGTGCCTCAAGTAATTCAATTTTCTTAAATATTTTGGAGCAATTCTGGCTCACATGAATATTGGGCAATGAGAAACCTGTCCTTATTTCATCATACCTCTTGTGCCAAAAATCCTAAGAGTTTTGCGCTCTGAGTCTTACTGATGTTGTTACTCACCAATTCCTCATAAGTGTTTGTCCTAAAATTATGATTATTTTAGTACTCTTACAGTCTAGTCTATAGTGCAGACAGTCCTTGACTGTTTTCTTAGTGTAAATTGTTCTAATATAGCAACTGCCAATCCTAAGGCACTTGTGTATTCTATTAAGTGTACCCTAGAGTATTTGGCTGCAACCTCCTTATTTAAAATCAGCCAAACTTTCTTACGTCGTCTTATCCAGTAACGACCCTGTATCTCGTAGACTGACCTTGCACTCCATGCAAGAGACAGTCAAAAGTTATGCCCCGCTCACTTCTAGTAGTACTCTGAGCATAGTCTTGGGTTAGAGAAATGGGAAAAATTGCACCTGGGAATTTCAAGATTGTCCATGCGATTTACTCTATTGTGCGATTGCCGTCGGCCGTATTCGGGCGCCAGAATACGGTTGAGGTACCTGCATAGAGACTCCTCGATCCGAGGCAATCTTGTTAATCGGCAGTAGCTCGCAGCCTGGCTTGTGCAGCGACTGTTCTCCCTCTTTAACTGTGCTTGAACCAGTGACCCAACTTCTCTCTCTCATACAGAAGAACCTACGAAGCCAACACACAACACAACCACCTAAGCCTCAATTCAAGCCATTGAGCCCAAAATTCTGGACCTTCTTCAGACCCACTTGAGAAGTCCCTCACTTTCACTCAGCCACACGGCTCCACAAGCAGTAACCCTACAAGGTACTGCCTCTTTTGAGACATCCAAATTAAGCCATACGTATCACCCGCATCTGTGGTTAACTACACGAACATACACTTCTTCGCCTGGACCCACAACGGATTCCCGCGAGCCACGGCACGCGGCTGGATTACGTCACCTTACTGGACCCGGACCTCCTTTCTCAAGAAGCGGATCCATCCCGCGATTGGCCGTAGTCACGGCACCCATAGGCGACCCAATAAACCAGGCGAGAGACGTCGTGTATCACTGACCTCCAGAGGGTAATTTAGCGCAAGTGATATGAAAACCACGGTGCCAGTAGAGCATCCGATTACCCACTCCTTCTGAGTCAAAGGGCCATATCAATTCATTCAAATTATTGATGCCTTCCCCGGCATATGGTGACCCTGTCAAACGTAATAACATAATTACCTATAACTTGATAATACCAGCACGTCAAACTGGTATTCTTAAAACAAATAATTAAAAGTTTGAATTGCGCCCATCAAACAAAACTTCATACTCTCACGAGCGTTGCCAACTTTAGGTCTCTCAAACTAGAACTTACACTACTCGCTATATTACAGTGGGTTAGAACCTTTATTTATAATTTTCACTAGAAGAACTGTGGCTCCCCCTCACGACCCAACCTGTTTACGTTTGTAATAGGGGTTAGCTTCCGTTATTAATTTAATTCTGATACGAAAAATATAATATACGACCCCGTAAAAGCCAACTTCAAAGTTGAATAACTCAAAAATAACGCATCAGTGCCGAGAATGCCATTCGTGTAAATCGTTTTTAAATGAGCTTCTTCAGTGACTGCTGGAAATGGAATAATTAATTTCGGTGGATCACCTAAACTCAATATTGAACAGCTTGCCAGTTGGAGGAAAACCAAGAATTTGAGGGCCCACCCCAAGATTTCCATTTTTTCATCCGATTCGTTTGATATTTGGCCAGTATAAGTATTTGTTGAAAGTAAACTTTTTTACTCATGTAACTTTTTCGATTTAGGCCTAATTTTTTTGATAAATGCAAAAAATTAGTTATTGGTACATTTTATGGATATTTCAAAGAATAGAAGTCATTGAGTTTTTATGCAAGAACAAAACCAAAGACAGTTTTAGAATTCTTGAAGCATTGCAAGCAAAGTTGCGAGAACAAATTTTCCATTTGACTCTTTTCGTTTTTTATATGCGATTTTTGATCACTAATAACGTATACATTTTTGAACTTATTATTGCATATGAAAAAAGAAAAGTTTAAAATCAAATATATTTTCATGTCCCTTTGTTTGTGTTGGCTTACCTCACCGATGCTGCGTGCCTTCCCGTTAACAGCAACCCAAAACAGCTGCCTCAGCTGTTTCACCTTCCTGTTCTCCCAAAAGAACGGAAGCAAGGCACTTGCTGGCGTCACACAGGTACCGATCGCAGCGAAGATAACACGAACGAAGGACGAAAGCACGCGCGTGTGCACTCAACCACTGCAATTCTCAAACTGCCCAGGCAGCGCATCAGCCACCTGGGGCGGTTGCGGCAGGGTACGACAACCGGACTGCCCACGTAACTCGTGGGCGGCGACAAAAACCACACATCTCCCCCAGTTTCTCAGGAAACTAGCGTTGCGGGGTGCCTAGCACTCGTACTCGTCTAGGTACGAGGAATGCCGTCGCTCACGGCGTGACCGCCTCAATGGCGCAGGCTGCCCCTGTTGCTGCTCCGCATCTCTGTCGATAGTGGCGGGCTCCTCGCCCTCTTCTTCAGGGGAGTCTTCACTCGACGCGCTATCTGCCGCCGGCACCACTGGCACCGCGTGTAGTGCGTCAACAACCACTCTCTCGGGCAGCGCAAGAGGAGCTGCACCGCCGCCGGCACCTCCACCGAAGCTCACTGCTTCGGGCTCCGCGGCGCCATCAACGCCCCTATGGTTCTCGGGAACACGGCCCCGTTCACCACCCATCCGCCGTCTCCTGACGTGGCACACATGCCTAGGCATGCCGTCTACGCAGACTACGTACTTAGACACGACGCTGGTGACCTCACCAGACGTCCATTGCTTCGTGCATGAAGGCAGTCGGGGTTTCACCCACACCTCATCACCAACAGAAAAACTCTTGCGCGCAGCCATCACTCACCCGACGATTGATAACGAATGGCACTCGCCAGCGATATCGGAACATACCGCTCGAAGGGACTGAGCCAGCCTCAGTGTCCCTCCGGGGCGTCCCATTGTACCAAAATTTAGCCTCTTCAGGACTGATACCTCCCCTGGCGGCGATCCTCTTGATCGTCCGGTGATTTCTCTCAATGATCCCGTTGCCGCTCGGGGCGTAGGCAGCAAGGAATCGCAGTGAAATCCCCCACGCATCAGTGAACTGCTACACAGTCGCTGATCGGAACGTAGTAGAATTGTCCAGTAATAACTCGTAACACGGCCCTCGCTCAATTATGACCTCACGCAAATGAGCGACGATGCTCACTGCAGACTCATTCAGCAACAGTCGCCAAATGGCGAACCGCGAGGGTCCACAGTCAACCATGGACAAGTAGAGCTTGTTGCCATAATGGGTTACGTCAACCGCAACCCGGCGCCAACTCTCTTCCACAGACAGACCCCCTCGCTCCACGAGATTTTCCTCCCGCAGCGCATGATCGATCCGCTTGCGGGACTCGCATCCAGCCTGCTCACGCTTCACCTGTTCGCGCGACAGATCACTACGGATCTGACGCGCCAAGTAGAACGTCCGATCGATGCCCAAATGATGCGGTAGATGAGCCGCCCAAATGGCATCCTCGAGACTCTCTCCAGTGACAAGCACGGCAGACACCTCTGCGACGGCTCCACCACCATCGCGGTAACTAAGCCACCTCTTAGGTACCCTGGTCAGCTGGTCGGCTTTGTTCTCGATCGTCGAGACGAAGCGAACAGACACGACCAGACCATGCTCAGCGATCGTCTCACGGATCACCCCAAGACGTCGTTTCACGAGCATCTCCGCCGCACCTTTCGTGCGATCACGATTGCGGCCGTCGACAGTGTTGTCCATCCATGTGACGACTGTCCGGTAATCACTGGCGACCGTGAAGGTCTTAAAACCCCACGCAATCGCCAAATTGATACCCCGCGCCACCGCCTCCAACTCGGCCGCATTGGTATGAAGGTGGTCTTACTCTTTTCGGAGCCAAGACGCATCCTCCACAATGCGGCCGTCGACCTCAAGGGCCACACCAACTCCGAGGGCGCTGGCATCAGCCCACACGGTAACCGTACCATGCGGGTCGACACCCCACATGCCCCCAACAGGGTCTTCCCGACGAGCCCGCGCCAACAGCTCCGCAGCCAACGAGCTGACAGAACCGTCAACCGAGTCGTCCCAAGAGCCACTGCACCCCAGCCGTTTCAAAAAACTGCAACAAAGACGCAGCCACCCCGCCACGGGGTAATGGCCGACTAACCGACCGCACAAGGAAAACAGCCCTCTCTTTGTTAAGCTGACATTCACCGAACCAAACTCGGAGAGAGCAGTCCCCCGCGACATCCGAAAATGTCCGTTGGAATCTTTCCGTAAAGAAATTCCAAACAGCCGGCTTCCATCCAGGCTCTCAGGCTCCTTCACCGCAAGTCCGTACCGCGCCAGATGCTCCCGGAGCTCCTGCGCGCTGAGAATGGACTCACAAACCACTATATCATCGATATAGGGGTCCGTCCCTCGACGAACGCGGTCGTTCAACGACAGAACCTTGCAGAGAAACACCGTCATGATTCGCGGCGCACACGAGAGGCCGAAGCCAAATCGCGTCAAAGCGTAGGGCACACCCTCAAACTTCACGATCTGGTACCGCCACAGATCCTCGGAAACGTGGATCTGCAGGTACGCAGACTTAAGGTCGACGACCTTAAGCTCGCCTCGCAGCTGCCGCCATTTCCGAATCTTGTCACCACACAAAGCGACCATGTCATCACCAGTATGACATTCGAAAAAGCCGTTCAACTCACGATAATCCATGACTGGACGGACTTCGTTGGTTGCACGACGGCCAGCAACGGAATGACGCCCTGGATGGGGCCATACCATCGCCTCAACCAACCCTTCGAGATCCTACTCTGAATCTCCGCATCATAGCGCTTACGCACGTGAGGCGCCCGAGTACATCCGTTCTCCGCGATCCGAGTCTGCAACCCCTCGGACGGCTTCTCGGACCACCGCCAACTGACGGTCCACCGACCGTCAGCGAACCTAGCAACAAAGTCAGGGTCGACAATCTCGATCGGCGCTGGCGCACCTCTCGACTCCACCGACCCCGCCCCTGCCACCAGGCCGGCTCCCAGCTTGGCACAGGCGAATCCATTGCTGGACCCCCTACAGAATCCAGCTGACCAGTATCTCCCCCAGTCAACTGCATACTTCGAGTCAGGACCTCTCCTGACCGCGACGCCCCCCATGTGATCAATAATATCACTCCCTAGGAGAGAGTCCACGCCAAGATTCCCCAACTCCGGCATGACGAGCGCAGTGACACCAAAGCAATGCCCCGGCAACCCGACTACCAAACGACAGTGCTTCCCCACATGGGAAGTCTTGCCGTCCGCCGTTAGCAACGGCCGCCCTGGCCGGGGGCGTTGGCCCACCACCACCCGCGAACAAACCACCATCCGCTCGCTCCCGGAGTCTACCAGACACCAAGAACAATGCCCATTGAAGATGGCACGAACGACTGGCAACCGACGCCCCGTCGTAACGCCAGTCGCTCCGAGCGATTCTAGATCGCTCCGCCCCAGCGACACACTCGTGCCGCTCAAGGTCCCTCTCTCCGAGGGGGCGCCGTCACCTCCCTCGGGGAGAGGAGTCCTCCGGTAAGCTCGGCTTAAACGGTTTCCATTGAGGAGGACACGTCGCCCCGACTGGCGCCCTCCGCAGAGAAACCCGACCCACCAACCGTAGGCCTACCTACTGCCGGACAGTCGCAAGCGAAATGCCCGACCTCTCCACACGCAAAGCATGCGAACTTCATTTTGGCGGGAGCCTTCACGGCCTTCCCCCCCGCCAGCAGGCACCGCAGCGCCTTGCCTCTGCGGGCACACCCGCACGCGGTTTGCACCACCACAGCAGTAGCAAGCACCCTTGCCACCACTGCCTTGCTTCCCCGAAGCAGCAAGGTCTGCCCCGAGCGTGGTCCCCTGGCCTCGCCCGGCTACAGCCCTCTGTGCGGCCATTCTCTCCCGCACTTTCGACACCAAAGCATCGAACGGCGCAGTATACGCGTCTTCACGCGAAACTGCCCAGGTACACAGAGTAGTGGGGAGACCCTCGTAGAACTTGACCCTAAAAATCAAATCCTTCTTAGTCGACCCCACTCTCCCACCCAGACGCGCCAAGTCATCCAGGTACACGTCCACCGACTCCCCGGCTGCAAGCCGACGGTCGATGAACCGCCTATACGCCTCCTGCATAGGCAAGGCAAATAGCGAGGCCAGTGTAGACCGAACTACCTGCCACTGAGCAGCATCACCGACAGTCATGGAGCGAAACACCCGAGCGGCGTTGCCGTCGAGCATGAGTCCAATGACGTCGGTCGAAACTACGCGCTCCAGCTGGCAGAGCCTTTCCAGGTTCTCTAACTACTCCAGAGCGTCGACCAATCCATCGCCGGTCAACTTAGGCAGCTGCATAGACAACCGGTCGAAGATCGGGCCACGCGCCTGAGTCAGGATGTTAGCCAACAGGCTAACATCCACAAGCACTCCCGACGTGCTCCCCACCGGTGGCACTGGCGATCCCGCATCGCCAGCTCCGGCTGCCGCAGCCTTCTCAGCTGCATCAGCTACCTCAGCTGACGTAGCCTTTCCAACCGCCGCCATCTTGCTACCCACAAGATGGCTACTACCGCCAAAAGCCAAGATAGCTTGTTGGCTTACCTTTACCGTTGCTGGGGGCCGACACTGACAGCAACCGCAAAACAGCTGCCTCAGCTATTTCACCTTCCGCGTTCTCCCAGAGACACGGAAGCAAGGCACTGCCTCCCTTACACAGGTACCGATTGAAGCGAAGAGAAGACCAACGAAGAACAAAAGCACGCGAGTCTGCACTCCACCGTTTCCATAAGCACACTACCAATGCAGTGTGGCAGCGAGCCGAGGCGGTTCCGGCATAGTACGACAACTGCCGCAGAGTACGACAACCCCACAGTTACAGAACTGGATAAAGATTTTCTAGGTAGATAATTGTCGTGTCTTGAGATCTGGTGGTAAGGTTTTTCGGTAATTTTATTTTTTGAATTATGAGAATTTTTTCTAATAAATCGACCACTTTTTCCATTTTTTCAAATTCTTCTGCTTATAATTTTCAACATGGTTTGAAATTCAGAAGACTGTACCACTGCCTCCCTAAGATATTTCAATCGCTATCAATTGATATATTTGCCATTCCTGTACCTTCAAAACTGTGGGGGAGAGGACTCTTCAAAGATCAAGAAGTTAACTTTTCAGGAGAGCCATTTTTCTAAAAATATTAATTAACAGTTTTAAATTCCTTGGAACATTTCTAACAAAAGGATGGTAGCAAATTTTCCATTTCCGTTTTTTTTATTGTATATTGGGTCAAAAATTCAGGATTTTGGGTCCCCTTACACCATTCCATTGGGGGATCTAGTGTCCATAGCACCATAAATTTTAGGACCGAATAGTCCACCACCTAAGGGTAATTTTTCAACAACAAACCGAAAATGGCTCATCGAACCACCAAAAGAAAAACTACATAAAGCATTTTAAAACCCCACATTCTGATCCTCCAAAAAATGAGAAAACAAGTAAACATGAACAATCGCAATTTATCTTTGTTATAATTTGTGGGGTCAGCTAGGATCCTTGAAGTCTTTATACAGTAATAAATAGACATAGAAGATGACATAGCAACGTTGCGCCGTGAAGAAACTGCAGAGGTGGGGTTTAACATGATGAAATACTACTCCCCCCTCCCCTCCCCACATACTTCAAATCCCCGTAGAGGGTGAACGAGCAAACTTACGAAAATAGTTTTTTCACAAGATGTACCTGACCTTATTCATATCTGATAGCAGCTAAAATCTATTTTCCCTTCATTTTTCTATTTTCTGTGGAGACGCTGTCCTAAAAGTGCATTTTAAAAGCGGCTTAAAGGGGATCATCCGGGTTTGAGACCTTTTTTCGTCCGATTCGTTTGAAAATTGGCAGTAGCCGTGGAGGGAGTATATATGGAGGGAGCATAGCCGTCACTGAAGCGAACCAGTTTTTGAGATTTTTCCTGTGTCTGTGGTAACCAATAGCCGTCTCGCGAGTGTGACGTCAGCACGGAAGCCAGTAACCTACCAACTACGGTAGAGTGCGCACGCGCTCGCTGAATGCTCTTCCAGCTGTTTAGTTAATCATTCAGTCGGTAATGATCAATTTGGGATTCTACGACTCCGAAAAATAATAAATTGTGTTTCCTCACTTGAAGACACTTAGTAATATCAAAATTACTAGCAAAGATACATTAAGAGTTGAAAACTATAAAGATTACAGGCCCTTGATTATAACAAATTAGAGCGACTTGCACGCGCACCTCACCCTTTGACTTGTGGTGAGGTACTAATGTTGCTTTGGAAAATGAGAGCCATTGAGAGGTAGGGTTGTAGGGAAGCTGGGTGGAGCAACTTAAGCCAAGCGTCTGTGGTTGGCTCAGAATTGGGCATTCACACTGCCCGAGTGTTTCAACTTTTGCAGCCAAATTGAGCCCGATCGGAGTGCGCTATGCTCCCTCCATATATCCTAGCTCCATGGCAGTAGCATTTTGATCCTTGAACGATTCGGTTGTTTATCGTCCCTCGTCGTCGGACAAAGTGACAAGCTTTGTGATCATGCCCCAAACTGTTCGTGGTTGTGTGGCAACTTTGCCTCCGAAAAAACCTCCAGATAAATGTGACAAGAATAAGAAACCGTCTCAGAAGACCCCAGGCATCAAACGCAAGAGCAATTCTCCTCAAACAAGTGAAGTGCGCCCTAAAAAACCTCTCAAGACCAATAGCCCACCAATCTTGGATTGTGAAACAGAACTAAGTGGAATAATCTCAGATTCATGTGCCAGTCTGAATTTCGACAGCATTCCTCCAACTCCCTCCTATCCAACTAAATCCAATGCACCGCCCAACATTGATGATAACCCAATAGAGGACAGCATTCCAACCACTCTGCCTCAGTTCGTCAGGAACAGTGCAAGAATCAACCTGAACTCCGAGGAGAACTTCAAAAACATTCCTGCATCTACAAGACAGGTAGTCATGACTAGTACAGACCCTGAAATTCAACTATCAAAAAAGAATCCTTTCCGCATTGGCCATGCCATGGACCTGCTGTGTGATGCTGTGGAAACTATAGAACACCAACGCTCTGGATCACTGCTGATCACTACCAAAAATTTCAATCAAGTAATAAAACTGCTCAGTGCCAAAAACCTAATGCTAGACAATATTACTGTTCCAATCACTGTTTCCATTGCCTGGAGTACACAGTTTACATATGGTACAATCTTTGCTCCAGAACTGAAAGGCGAGTCCCTAGAATTTCTTCTAGAGGTCCTTAAACCAAACAAGGTAGTTGGGATTCGAAAACTCCTCTCTGACCCTCTCAAAGCACACATTCCATTGTTTGTACTTACCTTTCTTCTTCCTAGCCTTCCACCCAAAATCCAAGTAGGATATGTTTACTACAATGTAGATCAATACTATCCGAGTCCTATACGCTGTAGTCAATGCTGCCGGTACGGCCACACTCGCGGCAGATGTAGCCGCAAGTCCCCTGTTTGCAGCCACTGCTCTCAAAGTGGCCATCTCTCTGAAACCTGCCCATCATCTGGATCTCCACCTTTGTGTGTAAACTGCAAGGGTCCTCACTCTGCAACATCACGCAACTGCATTGCGTACATGGCAGAAAAACATGCATGTCACCTGACTGCTGATGAGGGCCTTACCTTTGCAAAGGCCAGGGAAAGACCCAGAGTCGAAATAAGTGTGAATCCTAATCCAAAGCAAACTATAATAACTACTAGAAAGCTAAATCCTCAACCTCCTAGACTGCAAACTAATTCTCAACCTCATCACCTTCCAGGAAAAAACACTCAAAATGAAATCACTCCTAATATCTACTCAACTAGTGTCTTTCCATCTCTTACTCAGCTCATGACAGAAGAAGTTGAAACCCCCAATACCCTGCCATCACAATCATCAACTGTGCGCTCCTACTCATCTTGAATAACCCCAGCTCAACAACAGCACTCCTCACAGGCTACTCCCAGTAACCAATCATCAACTCCTAAAGTAAATTCCCATTACACGTATACTCACTCATCTCATCCGAGCAACACCACTTGTCCTGAAAACTCCTCCAATCAGAATAACCCATCAAATAGTTTAAATAACCATTACCAGCCAACTTGTAATCTACCCTCAACCTCATTCTCAGCTGAATTAGCTCAACTCATAGTAAAAGTTCTACCTATCATCATTAAACTCTTCATGGCTACCAACTTGTCAGAAAAAATACAAAGTATCACTGAACTGGGGCAAATTCTTAAAGCTGACACAGAAGTCAATGAATCTCTGAACAATCTAGGCCTCTCTTCTATCACAAATTCATGTTAAACTTTAGTATTATTCAGTGGAATGTTAGATCATTCTTTTCACGCCGGCCCCACCTGCAGCAACTTGTAACAGAGGTTCAGCCTAGCATACTCTGTCTACAGGAAACAATGACAAAATCCAACACAATCAGTTTGACAGCCTTTAGCCAACCTATTGCCAGTTACGAGAGGGTGTGTGGCAGTGGAGGGGGCACTGCAGTACTGGTAAAAAACTCTATTCCTCATGTTATCCTACCCATAAAGTGCTCCCTAGAAGCCTGCGCAAGCAGAGTCTCTCTTTCCCAATTCACAGTCTCTATCTGCTCATTGTACATTCCTCCTAACCTTCCTAATTCAGTACTGATTTCTGAACTTCCACTCCTCTATTCACAACTTCCTCCGCCTTTTATTATCTGCATGGATTCTAATGCCCATCATCCTAGCTGGGGCTCACCTTCAGAAGATAGTCGTGGCACCCTCATTCAGCAATGGGTCATGCACAACGACCTCTTTATATAAAATAATTCTGAGCCCACTTTCCTGTCTTCGAGGGGCTCATATAGTCATATTGACCTGACAATAATTTCTTCTAATATTGCTCCCTTATTTTCCTGGCAACCATACTCAAACCCCTGCACTAGTGACCACTTTCCTCTAATAATAGCCACTCTCCAACCTCTTGTCACTGACTCCCTGCAGCGGTGGCATCTGCAGTCAGCCAACTGGTCTCAATTTCAAGCTTGCTTAAAGTTGCCCACTATGTTCCTCTCACCAACTCAAGCTTGTGGAGCAATAACTCATGCCATATTAAAATCAGCCAACCAACACATATCCAAAACCAAACCAAAGCCCACCAATAGAGCTCTCTGCTGGTGGAATCAAAAGTGCACTAAAACTCACAGGGAAAAAAATAGAGCCCTCTCTCACTACAAAAACCACAGAGGCAATCAGGAATTATGGATTGCATACAAAAAAGCCCAAGCCAAGTTTAAACATGCAGTTAAAGAAGCACGTAAGTCTAGCTGGGAAACATTTCTCTCCAGCCTGAACAACAAGACAAGCAACTCAACTATATATAGGAAAAAAGTTAAAGCCATCTCCAGTCACCACATGCATAAAACAATAGTGTTGAAAAAAGACAACATTATAATAGCAGACCAGCACAAAGTAGCAAATGAACTGGCCCATCACTTCTCACAACAAAGTGACTCGACCTCTAATGATCCTATATTCACTAGACGCCAAAACACAATTGCTATTGACCCTCCTCAATTTCCTCACCATAACACCCCATGGTACAACCAGCCGTTTGAATCCCACGAACTCAAGCACGCCTTAAAATCATCTACTTCACATTCTCCTGGAGCTGAGACAATCCCATTTGCATTCCTGCAGCACTTCACCAACAAACAACTGGAAACACTGCACACATCTAAGTTTTGCTTTTTGCAAAGTCTGACAATAAATAAAATAGCAAGGATAGTCGCTTTTAAAAGACCCATTATCAGTTAGTCGTTTAATAAATAGAAGAACCTAAAATGATATATAAAATTGAACGTTTCGACTGCAGGAGTCATCTTCAGCATTAACAAGATCTATGGAAGACAAAAAATACATTTTATTGAAAATAAGTGCAATGGTAAAAACAAATAAAAAGAAGTGGACGAAAAAGGATGGAGAACAATACTAACATGCTATTAACAGAGGGAATGACGATTCAGTTTCATTTAAAATAGGTTTGTCTTTCATGATAAAAAGAGATTCTAAAATACGAAGGTCTGATTGACTAGATGTGGTTCCTATTATCTGGAAGTTGTCCAAGCGGACTAGCTGGTCGCACTTATTATTAAGCGGACTTATTATTAAGCGGACTTATTATTGGTTCGGAAGGAGCTTCCGAACCAATAATCCCCTTGCCTCTCCCCCTCACTCTTC